>JAWWLV010000121.1:14649625-14679625 GCA_035041135.1 Platyrinchus mystaceus | reverse complement strand
ATTTGGGCTATCCGAATTTAAGAACATTATGTCCTGATTAATATGGTCCTTCTCGTCCTACACAACAGCCAACAGTATCACCTCTAATGGAAAACCTCTTTCTACCTGTTGTATAGCCAGAAAAACAACAACAACAAAACCAAAACTCCCCGAGAGCATTCTGTGAAGAAAGAAAAAAAAAATCAGTCCGGGGAGTTGAAGTGATGTGCAGTATATTGCCTTTCATCAACTATAATTAATTGAAAATAGTATGAAAACTTCCCTAATGTCAGCATGCATAATTGTTAACAATTGCTATTAGAACATGAAAAGAAATGCTGCGTCAGGCTGTAATATCCCAAGAGTTCATGTGTATCATCAGCATATATAATGTGAATTCACTGTGCCAGACCTTTTCAGCTCTGCAAAAGTACAACCGGGCTAAAAATAACTCTGGCTCGTAAAAAGTTTGATGTTTTGGTGTAGATATGACAGCGGTACAAAATTGCTACTCAGCTCTAGATTGCTTCAGCAAAAACGACCAATGTGTTCAGATAAACTATGGAGAGCAACAAACAACCACCCTCAAAGGCTGTGTTGCGCTTTCAGACAAAAAAAAATTCAGGTTAAAACTTGGTTCTTCCTGCTTCTGTCCCGCAGCTGTCCATCAAAACCAGCTTTCTCCCTGCGGTCTATCAAATATTTCCCTCACAAATCAATTTTACACATGATCAGCCCATACCCCTACTGAGCTGAACCTCCCCGTTAATTAAGTGAAGAAATTACCATATATATTATATTAATGCAAACATCATTCAGCTAGTAATTCACGGCTGATCTGGATAATGGAAAGGTTGAACACCCATTAACCCAAGCCAACAAAATGGGTTGGCTGAGAAATTCTAGCAGGTCTCATGTGACTCTTCCCTCTAACTGCAGCTCTGCGGTATCTGCTATTGTAATAATTAAAATCCTCCCGGTAGATCAATACTGGAATCTCTTTATGGGAAGTGCCCTGATGGAAATGTCTCAAGGAAGCTGGGGCTGTGGAACTCTGAAAAATTCATTTTTTTTATCTGACAATTATCACCACACTGCAGACTAATTCAACAGTGCACCCCTCTCACTCTGCTTTGAATGCACTGGAGATTGACATCTAAAAAACCCTAACATCTCATTTTAACAAATAAAGGCACTATTTCCACATACAGTTTGGAATTATCAGCAATCATGAAACCAGACAAAAAATTAATATACATTAAGCACTTCATCTTCTGATGGCTTCCTCTGAGTCTCAGCTATCGCAGCCTTCTCCTCATTTCCTCTCTTTGTATCTTCCTGTATTGATCTCTGCCTTTTCATCTCTTGAAAAAAGGGAAAAGACATGTAAAATTATTATAAAGCTTGATATTTATGTATTGAAATGTGGACTTACATTATCGGGTTTTCATATATTTATTGTTAAATATTATTAAATCATAAGATGGGAAAACAGGTTTTCTATTTTCTCCTACCTGGTCTGCTCTCCACGTATTGACTGAAAGACTGGAGCTGAGTTTTCCTGACAGTCGAGTCCTTGCTGAACACAACGGGATTTCTAAACCGTTCTGCTGCTTTTTGTGATCGCTCAGCACGATGTTCCTCTGTTCCATTCTGCTGGGAAAAAAACAGACACACAACAGTTTCTTTTGTTTACAAGCGGGAAGACATTAATTTGAAAGGTATGTTTTTGTGAGGGGACAGGACACAGCTTTTACAAAAGTGGATTTCACAACTTGGGCTGTGGTTTATATTGGATGGAAGTATCAGCTGCAGGGAAAAAAGTAGAAGAGTGATTAACTTTTCCTTTTTTTTTTTTGTTTTGTTTTGTTTAACGTGTGGTGGCAACGACTGGCTTTTTGCTCTGTGGGCACCCTCCTGCAGAACTCTCCACTTCTTTACCAGCCAGACCTATTCATTGTGACAAGCATTTGCCAGCAATGCCGATTTTAAACAAAAAAAATCCCTCCTTTCCACCTTTGCTTTGCCAAGCACCGCGCGTGCTGCTGCCAAGTCGCAGCGTCTCTGTCCCTGAACACGATCTGTATCATTTTAAAGCGTGTTGCCTTTAGCCTCTCTCCCAGCCCGGTACAGAAATCTGTCGTTTTCTGTAGTCCCATAGACTTGTATGACAAGAAGAACTAGTTTCTAATTTTATGCCCATTGAGATAAACCACTAATGCTGGATGAAGTCTAAAAGGTAGGATTATAATGCTACCCCACTGAACTGCATTTCATCAGCTATAACTTTCCAAAGCCAGATTTGTAAGTAAGCCCTTTACAGCTAAGGAAACTACAATTATCTTTTCCAGGGCTTCCTATGTTAATACTGGTAACAAATTCAAATGATTCTATCAACACCAAATATCCCAGAAGACTGAACCACTGTGGTGTGTGGAAACTGCAGATACCGAGGTGCTGTGTACCAAACAAATATTTCATTTTATACCTAATCTTTTATTATTTTTATTAAGTGTTTTGAAAGTAAATAGGGAAAGGCTAAGATGCATGACTAATAGCTAAGCCTGCTGAATGCTGAAACTGGTTATCAAAAGCTACCAAGACTTTGCCCTTCCTCTGCATTGAGACAATCGGTAATGAGGGAGTTCTCCAACGGCCTATTCTCTCGCCTCAAGGAGGCCGGGGATACACAATCCCCAAGGGAAGGTAACAGTTTATCCTTTTCCACAAACACAGAATGCCTCATTTAGAAACCTGTAAACTGCATTTTATTAAAAAACAAATCCACCTCAATGCCAAGAGCTCCATGAGAACAGATGGACACCATATATTCCTTATAACGCTGCCTTTCAACTCTTCCTTAGAAAAGACGCATGCAGAGACAAACTGTTAAGTTGCACCTTTTTGTGGAAGTACCTTAAAAAGAATCAGCTCCTTCACAAGAGCTTTTTATAAAGAGAAATACCATTTTTGTTAGGTTAGGTGATACCAAATTACCCTAAGAGGCAGCCTGTGTGCCATGTCACAGAATTAAGCATAAACAAGTATTGCTTATATCCCTGGATGACTTTTCAGCTGCACTAATCAGGTAGTTATGATTCTGGTTAAATAAAAGGTGGTTTCCTGTTATTAGCACAATAACCATCTGACAGCCTAAACCAGAGTCTTTACCAAAATAAACAAACATGACTAATTTTTTTAGGCCTGGCAACATGCTAAAATATCAGTGTGATTAGCTAGTAAATCCCATTTTAAGAAACCTTTTTATGACTGGGGACTTCTGCCACTTTACAAATGTATTCCTCTAAGCCCACTAATTCAGTTAGCCTTTTCAATCCATTGTATTATTCTTGGGCCAGCTTCATTTTGCATTAAATCCACTGCAGAAAGCTAAATTGAACGCAAAAATCAGACTTGATCCAGGCTTCCTTTTGTTCAAAGATAGAGACCGAAAGTCCTCTGCTGCTGCCACACACTTTCATCACCAATTTATAGGAACTGACAGTGTAAGGGAAAAGCAATGAAAGTCATTGTTTTGGGACTTCAAAGCATCTCTGTATCTGGGGAAGGAAATCCTTTCAGTCAGCAGCGCTCTCCCCACAGACTGCAGGTGGGTGAAAAGTTATACCCAACTGGAAGTGCCCCAGAGCCATACGGATATTAATGACATACAGGGACTATTTTAAAAAAATAGAATAGTAAGAACACAAGGGTCTAATTAAGAAAATGAAATTGAAAATTGATTGGTGGGCACTTTATGCTGTAGTGGTGAACACTAGGCAAAATGCCCACATACACCACATACTCGTGTCTGTTCTTCTCAGGAGCACTCATCAAGTACCCAAAGTATGTATGCCTTTAAAGTGTACCATGGCTTAATTTTAATGTAGGAAAAACAGAGGACCGGGATTTGGAGGGAAGCAAATCCCTGGGAGTCCAATCCTGCTCCCATTTAAATCAGGTGCTGATTGCACCAGCAGCAGGATGGAGCCTGTGCTGCATTTCTGATGTCAATGACAACCTGACCAGGCAGAATTGAGAGATGCTTCTAATATTTGTTAGTGTTTTGCCAACGACAAGTACCATGATTAAAAAAAAAAAAAAAAAAGGAAAATGTGTTGATTAATCAACAGGAAAAACCCCAGTGCATTGCAAACCATGTAAATACACTGCCATGAAGTTTTTACGTGTTTCTGACTCTGAAGGATAAGAAATTATTTTCCTCACAAAACACAAACGCTCAAACATAACACACAGGTACCAAAACAAAAGCATTAAGCAAAACTTACCTTAATGTCTTGCTCTGAGCTATCTGTTACAGTTTTCTGAGCAGCACTGGAGAGTGAATTTGCCACCTGTGGCTGAGCTTCTAGGAGCTTCTTCAGCTTCAAATCCATCAACTTACTGTTTTGTTCTGCTAAATATGCAAATACCACATACAACAGAGTGAGATGCATTTCAATGCAGAGTCGCTACAACAATGTAGCAATTTAAAAGGTAGATTTAATTCACTTTGCTATCAGTTCAAACTAAAAAAAAATAAAAAGTAGAAGGAATTTTTTTTTTTGCCATTGGATTGGTGCAAGTTTGTGTACAGTACAGAGATATTCCTAAGTTTTCTCAAGAAACATATGTAACGCTCAGCTGAATAAGTAAACATGCAGACAGCAGATGAAAAACACATAAAGTCAATAACATTTAAAGTTACCCCCAGCGGGTACATACCTATACTTTGGCATAAAAACACACTCAAAGAGCCATTTATTTTAAGATGATACCTAACAATTTATCACATAATTTACATACTGATAACCCCTCAAGTTTATGAACTACTAATTCATCCTTCTGTGCTTCTTGGAACAGTTTCTCAAGGTTAAAATTTCAGTATCAAAAAAGGCGACTTTCTAGTAACAATTTACTATGATTTATAGAATATGTTGAAGCTGGGAGAGTAATAAAACACTTCAGAACTGCATCCACGGGACAGAGTCAAAGTCTGCTGAATCCCCCAGATTTTTATTATCAATTTCAGCAACTTGGATCAGAGCCCAAATAAATAATAGCTGAGAATTTTACCTCCCAGTAATGCTCATTCTGTATGTGAATGTTGACTATATGAATTTGTAACACACCTACACACATAGTTACCTACACACATAAGAAGGAGAAAGGTGTTAACAACAAGCTGCCACACAGGACTGTGGAGCTAAACATGGGTAGGGAAGCAGAAGAACACTGGTGCAGAAGCCCCCAGACATATATACTTTACATGCAGCCCCACATGAGAAATCACCCCTGAACTGGAGTGAGTGCAGCATCACCTGCACATATGATGCACTTACACCTGGGCCTCGAGTCAAATGCAGAGGAAATAGCAGTTGGTATGTTTTCCTAAATGCTCAACCTGAGTTTTTCACTGCAGGCTGGTGACTTTTCACTGCAGGCTGGTGTGGAAAGTGGAGTCATGACTGTTTTGCCACACAGCTCCTTCCAAGGTATGGAGTGCTCCAATTCATATTAGCCAAAACATTTTTGGCATGCTGGCAACCAAATGGTGCCTGCCTCCAGCAGCGACAGGTTGGGTTGGATTATGATGAGGGATAGTTTCCCTTTCCTCTGCCTCACCCAGTCAGGGTGTCCTTAATTGAGGCTCACATGTAAGTACATGCACGTTCTTGTGGGTTTATACATAAACACCATGTAATAACTGTGATATAAAAGGTTCACAACAGCATATGGTAGAAGTGCTGACAAATACAGACAGAAGCAATATCTGAAACCACAAAGCAGTAAAAATAAAGTTTTCCCTTCTTGAGAGAGATGGGTGGGACTAAGATTCAGCTGGGAAACACTAATTAAGATGGTCCATTAATGACCCTAAATGTGAAATGTCCCTTACAGTTTTACTTTTAGATATTCCCAGAAGATTCAGCCTTCATTAGAACTTGGTCTGAATTGGCAGAATTACACCAAAATCTGTGTACTCTGATTTCTATCACAGCATTAGACTGCTTTCTGAATCACTCTTACTTGTCTATACCTTTGGCTTGTGTGGAGATTGAACTGCAAAATGATGCCTGAGGTTTTTTTCAGAATGTCTCCCCATGGTGGACATGAAGCACTGGATAGTGGGTTTGTATCCCTGAGAAGGTACTTCTCAGGAAAAAAACCCCCAAGAAATAAATGTTGGTAAACCACTGGGGCAATGTGACAGGCATATTCACTTACTGATTTTCTATTTCTCCTAAAATGAACCACTTTTTATTGGAAAATTATTTGACGGTATTCTGCTCTAAGTAAGCTAAATTCAAATGCTGGAAGCACTAGATGTATTTTCTTATGTGCCTGGAAATCCTCAAATGAAAAAAAATAAAGGACACAGCTCAAATATATTTTTGCATCCACAAAAGACTATAAAGTTCTGTATACATAACACTGTTGGTTTAACTTCCAAAGAACAAACACTAAATAATGTTCTGATTTAATATATTATGGACTACACACTTGGGCCGAGCTGGCACAGGCAGAATCAAGTCAGAGGGTGCTGAAGATGTTCTCTCTTGTATGGACTGTTTCATGATGCAGTCCCGTGCTGGCCAGCGTTCTCCAGGCTTGAGATAACTTTCAGTGAGCAGAAAGGCCCTGACAGAGAAGCCCACCACAAACAAGAGACCCTGGGCACTCCCCAGGGCTGCCTGGATCAGGCAGACTTGTACAAACTCCTTCAGCAGCTCTCTGCAAGCAGAGGAGCCTCTAATGGGTGGGCAATTCCTTCTGTGTCTTTGAACATCTACCTCCTTTTAAAATAAGCATCTCCCTTGTAAGATTCCAATCTATTTATCATCATACTTATCACCCGAATTCCAGTTTTGCTTGAATAATTTTGAGGGGGAAATATCACTCCTATGCCCTAATGTATTAATAAAACCCCTATTATTTGAACATTGCAAAGTAAATGGAACTCATTCTGTTCCTATTTATATCTCCATGCCCCCACTGGAGCAACAAGGTGTCAGTACAAGAACTGGTCCTCAGAAGGACAGATACCAAGTCTATACGAACATAGAGAGACACATTTGCTCCTCTTCCCTGAGCAAACGGGCCAGGATGGCAGTGCAGAGAGTGGCAGCTGTAGTCACCCATGCCATTGCTCACTCTGCCTACCTGGCACAATCCAGGCAGGGTGCTTTCAGGTGGCTCTGCTTTACCAATCTGGCCTGGGGTGCCCTTCCCCACCAAACAAGAAAGAGGCATCTAAATCTGCCACTGTTGGAAATAATGATTTTGTTGATTTTAAATTCCAACTGAACATGAATGCAGAATATTAAGCACTAGGGTTTAAAAGACCTGAAAAGGCAGGAGGGAATAAATCTGACAGAGAGACAAGCAGCACAACAGTACTTATATGATGATGGAGTGTTAGTCATGCAAAATACACAAAATAGCCATTATTTAAATTACCCGTTGAATCAAGGTCATTTTCTAGGTTAGTAAGTTCATCTCCACCTTCAGTAACAGAGCATTCAGGAACCTCCTCGTTAGTATCTATCTCAATATTATCATCATCCTCATCCTCATCTGTAGGAACATACAGCATTAAGGTTAGTATTTTCATATGTACATGCAACACATCACCAAAAAAAATGAATGCTTTGGAGAACAAGCTGAGTTATGATAAAAATGCAAATAATTGAATAAGTCTGGAAGGAGATTTCATTCTGTCCACTCATGGATTTATCTTTAAACTGATGCAATTCAATAAACACATGGAGGTCTCTGCTGGAAACTCCTGCTACAATAGAGTCTGGCCTCAGCAGTGGCTGTTCTTTGTGCTGAATCTTAGTAACTTGAGTCAAAATAATTTCCCCAAGGCTCCCAGTTCTCCATAATGCAGAACGGGTGCCAAAGCTGGCATGAGGCAGGTTCAGATTGGTCTGGCCAGCAGAAGGACTTGCGAGGGACAGTCTCCTGAGAAAGGCAGCAGCTCCAGGTACTGAGTTCCCAGCTTGGTGGGACTTGCTGCTCCTTATTTTGTGCAGTATATCACAGAGCAGTGATCGCTGTACCTTGCCTAGGTGTTAAAACTCTCCTATCACTTCTGATGCAAGGAGGCAAACTACCACCTGGAACACCATGGTTAGTAAGCACCAACGTCATCTGTAGCAAGGACACAGTCACAAATTGCTACTTTCACAGAATCACAGAATGGGTCAGGTTGGAAGGGACCACAGTGGGTCATCTGGCCCAACTTCCCTGTTCAAGCAGGGTCATCCCAGAGCACATTACATAGGATTGTGTCCAGATGGCCACAAGCTCTCTGGACAATCTGTTCCAGTGCACAGTCACTGCACAGTAAAGAAGTTCTTCCTTATGTTCAGGTGGAACTTCCTGTGAATCAGTTTCTGCCCATTGCCGCTTGTCCTGTTTGCTGGCACCACCAAGCAGAGCTTGGCTTCGTCCTCTGGGCAACCTCCCTTCAGATACTGATAGACACTGATGGGGTCCCCTCTCAGTTGTCTCTTCTCAAGGATGAACAGGCTTAAGTCCCTCAGCCTGTCCTCATATGAGAAATGCTCCAGTCCCTTGATCATATTTGTCACCCTCCACTGGACCCACTCCAGGAGCAATGCGTCTCTCTTGTCCCGAGAAGCCCAGAACTGGACACAGCACTCCAGGTGATCCTTACCCGGGCTGAGCAGAGATCACCCTTAGGGATCACCTCCCACAACCTGCTGGCAGTGATCTTTCTAATACATCCCAGGATCCCATTGGCCTTCTTGGCCACAAGGACACACTGCTGGCTCATGGACAGCTTGTTGTCCACCAGGACCCCCAGTTCCTTTTCCCCAGAGCAGCTTTCCAGCAGGTTGGCCCCCAGCCTGTACTGGTATATGGGATTGTTCTTTCCCAGGTGCAGGACCCTGCACTTGCCCCCTTGTTGAATTCCAGAAGGTTCTTTGCCCGTCTCCAACCTGTCAAGGTCCTTCTGAAGGGCTGCACAGCATTCTTGGGTATTGGCCACTCCTCCCAGCTTTGTGTCATCAGCAAACTTGCTGAGGAGGCATCTACCCCTTCATCCAAGTCATTGATGAATAAGTTAAAAGTGCTTTACTGCACTACTTTTAATCAGCATTGTTTGTAAGCTACATGCACTTTAAATAAAAATTGTAATTATATTTTTATGGGATCTTTCTACCAAGTTTCTCAGAGCAGCTTATGAATATCAGTCATAAATGAGTCCCATAATGTTTTATGAAGTAGGTGATTATTATAATTACAATTATGATGATGATGATGATGTAGGTAAATTATGGCACAGAAAGAGTAAGTAACCTGAGGAAGATCAAATAGCAAGTTCTGAATTGTGAAGCAGATCCCAGAAAAAATCCTGACTCACATTTTCAATACAAATATAGAATGAAATTAAAGTACATAAAAGCTAGATTAGTACTTTCAAAGTTAAGTAGATGCATTGTGTTTACTCACTTTTAAATCTCATATCAAATGCTATCTACACTTGTTCAGACTTATACAAACGTTTTTTTCTTATGTATGCATGCATATGTGTAAAAATGATAAAACAGAGTAGGCTGGAGTGTTTCTGAAGAAACAAGACATATAGTGACTAAAAGAACTTTAAAACACTTAAAATAGGAAAAAATACTGATTATAAATACAGAACATGAGTCCATTCAAATACCATATAAACAAAAAGGATCCTAAACATAGTACCAAGATGCCATAATCCTGAATATCAGAAGTCTGTACTGGGATTGGTGCTGATCACTCATCATCTGTCTTGGAAACACACTAAACCTCATTCCCAGACCTGAAGTTTCCACTTTAGGCCCACACTGCTGTCATGAAGATCATACAACTGTATGTTTTCTTCATCTCTTTACCTCCCCAGTCCCTGTAATTCCCATTTTAGGAGCCTGTTGACTTTTGTAATGTCTATTACTCTTTTCTAACCTAGGACCTGACAGATGGTGCTTCAGGTGTACAGGTTGGTGGGTGGACACACTCCTGACTCTGCATGACACCCTTTCTGTTCCCACTTTAATTCCCCAAGGTGATCCTGTTGTTTCAGGTAGTGCAGAGGTAGGTGAACAAAGTAGAAAGGCACAGCGTGATCATCATGAAGTGAAAAAAGGGATGAAGGGTAAAAGGGTAAAAAAGAGACTGAAAAGAAAACAGAGAATGGTAAAGCAGCAACAGCAACAATTCTGACGGGTTTGAATTTCCTTCAAAGCATCTCTCCTGTTTCTGATGAGGAGACAAACTTCCTGCATGACCCTAAGTCCTTCAGGATGGTGTTTGAGAAATTCAGTGGCATTCGAGCCGTGATCCTCCCAAACACACTTTGGAGCTCACAGGAGCACACTCAAGGCACGACCAGGCTACTATGGACATTTGGAAGAGGTGGAAGAGGTAGAAGAGTGAAAAAGGGACACCATTGTGGCAGAGGGAAACCAAATCCACCTCGAGCCTAGAAGAAGGCTTTTGGAATCACCCAAAGGAGTCAGCTCTCGAGGTCGGCTCACAACTACCAGTTATCCCACAGGATGCTGGATGTGTCAAAACAATCTAAACAAGATGACAGGGTTTAAGACTCCTCCATACTAAGGGAATGCTTATATTAGATTATTTGATTTTCTTTAATTTAATATAGCAAGATGAGGTCAGAGGCACTGCCTTTGACACCACCATTTTAGGAAACAAAAGAGATGGGAATGTTGAAGACACTAGTTTTTAATATCAGATAATGACCTGACCTAGTATTTCATTTAAAGTTGGCAGACTTTGACTGAATATGATTATCAGGACATTTACACTTTATTTAAAAAAAATCAATTAAAAGCAGTAATTGGAAGTAATTTCAGAAACTTTCAAATATCTTTAAAAATCTAGATTCCTTGATTGAAACTACTCTAGTTGTTGGTTTTTTTTCCCAGGCTTTTGTTCTTCCAGTATATTAAAAGGGAAATGTGTTTAGGGAGCATGTTACAACAAGATTTTGCAATTATAAATGATAAAAGGAACAACATGACGAAGAGATAACAGATATCTTTTATGAAAAGAACAAATTGCTAATGTGAAAAACTAAAAGCACTTGGTCTAGAACCAGGGCACATATTTAGAAGAGTACTGAAGAATTGCTTCCTTGAAAAGTATGTAAATTTGAATCCTAGAAAGACAGTAAGGCTTGACTATGTCACGAAGAAATGAACAAAATAAAAGATAAAGGATTAAGTCCATAACTAAACAGCACTGACAATTTACCTACACAACATGGACTGCAGTTTGGGCTGGAGAGAGAGAAATAAGTATTTTTCAGAACCAAATGGAAATGGCAGAATGTTGGTGGAAAAAGATCCAGAGGCATTTTATAGCTCATACATCTTACTATTCAGGTTAAGGTCAAACCTAATTTGTGGTTAAAACTGATATTCTATTGACTTGGTTTAAGCTTGTCCACTCGTGAACCAATTGCAGCAGACCGCAACAGTTTCTAGATTAAATTAAAAAGGAGTAATTTTCGTGGAGAAGCAAAAGCATTAATGGGGGCTGGATCACGTAACTGGGAAAAGCATGTGGAAGCTGCAACTGGAGTTGGACAAACAGTACTTGCTCCTCAGGGAAGATATTTCCAGCCTTCAGGATTGCCTCTGGGAAATCCTTCAGGCTTGTGGATATTGAGATATTTAGTTTATTTACTTTCAGGTACAGAGTTTGCTTTAAGGGCTACAGGATGTGACAGAAGCCTCTGAACAGTAATAAAGGCAACAAAGGTGGGGAATGGAAGAAATGCAGAGTTGAAATACTGGTTCCATGTACAAGAAATTAGATGTCAGGACAAGAAATTACAGCAGTAACTGCCAACAGATAGAAATACTGCCTTTTAAAAATACTAAATTGAGGACTTAACACTGTTTCATGAGTTGAAGACTTAGCATGATGAGTAAGCCTGTGCTACCATGTACATTCCCTAAAAATCATTGCCTCAGAAGTGGAATCTTGAACATACCCTGTTCTGTCTGTTGCTCCTTCCCTTCACTGCCTACTCACCACCCCCAGATCCCGAGCCACATCCTCACAAAGACGCCATCTCAAATGAAGGATGGAGGTGTGCCAGAGAGTAAAGAAAGCACACCACCCAAGTCCCAAACGAGCAGACGGGTGTTCCACTGCACATATTCCTAGATAACATGTCAATTCCTTTTTCCTGTTGCTGCTAGAAAATTTGGACTTCTATCTTGATACTGTCCCTGGATCCATCTCAAGGCATCCGCTTATCGGCCTGAAGCTAGTAGGACATCTAATAAATTTGAAGCTGCCATCCAAACCCCTCTGGCAGTTGGCAGGAAGAAGTATTTTCTGTCTCACATGCCAAATAACCTATGGAAAAGACTGGATTTTGTAGCTAAGGATGCTGCTTATCCAGGAAAGTTTCAACTTGCCACAGGCATTTGAGTTTTTCAGACCATGATTAAATAAAGCCTTTTAACAGAGAATACAGCACCAGTGCCAAAGCATGAAATTCTTAATGAGCATATAGAAACAATGAAAGAGATCACATTTTTACCTACAATCATAAGAAAGAGTTAGTCTTTAAAAACTCCAGAATCCCAAAGCTGAAATGTCACTTTTCTTCTGAAATAATTGAACTGAGAGAGAGGAAAACTATTTGGTACATTCCCTTTTTGTAAATTAAAAAGTAACTGTAATCAATGCAGAAGAAGAGATTTATGAAGCATAATGGACAAGAAAGCTTGGAAGACAAAAGATATCACAATAAGCTTGTCTTGGGTATTCTACAGGGAGTACAAGACTATAACAGAAAAAAACCCTACTACATGTGAATGCAGTTAGGGGCAACATTCAGAATCCAGTTGTAATAAGGAGACTAATTATATCCTAATTTTTGGTGTAAACTCAAAAATGAAAAAGGACTAAACCCAGACATATTCTCATTCGTTTGGTTTGTTAAGTGTTGGTGCCATTTCACAGAACTACTACATTTTAGAAGAATGAATTTCACGAGTGGAGATCTAGTGTTGCACCTGACATTACCAGTGGTGTGGTAGAAGTATGTGGAAGATGTGTCATCCTTTTTGAGAAGGAGAGAAAATGCTATAAAATGCACATTGACATGAAAAGAGCAAAGAGGAACAAAACAAGACAGGAAATAAAAATTTCAAGTCCAAGAGAAGTTCAAGTAGATTGGCCAAACTACTGTAAGGACAAAGAAAAATCAAAGCAGGAAATACAAACAAAGGAGATAACTCAAAGCACATGCAAAAGTAGAAAGCTGTGAAATTGTTGCATGGATAAAACCCAACAGGTATAGTGGTGATAACTTGTCATCAGTAAGTTGTCATCAGTACTGATACTGTCTTCTTTCATAACACTGAACTCTTTGGGTGCATATGCAATCTCCCTCTATAAATACATGTTTCTTTTAATACACATGCACAGCTACGTCTGAGACTGTTCACAGTTTGAACAAAGGGCAGGAAGAGCAATGGCAAAATACAGAGGAAAATATGAACAGGAAGGCCACGTCCCAGAAAGCAGCACACTGAGATATTTAGCAACACTACAAGTGAGTCACTCTGACAAAACAGGGTCACTGCTGTGCAGCTGAGCACTCAGAGTACCTTACTTTGAGGGAAGATACGGCAGGAACAGCTATGTAAAGGATGATGAAACAGTGAGGAGGAAGTAATTAAATAACGTGGGATGGGGAATCATAAACTGTGAAGAGGGATGAGGAACACCACAGTCTATGTAATGTCCAAGGACTGTGTTGTTTGGCTCAGCCTGTCTTACTGCCTCCCCACAAAGGAGGTAATTTCCCTGTTTACCACAAAAGAGAGCTTGGTTTACTGGGCAAAGAGTAAAACTGAAGACCAAACCCAAAGGGAGATGTACAACTCACTGCTTTCTTCTCAGTCTTAACTGGCACAACAGTGTAGGGTTTAGGGTGCAATAAGACTGTATTTAAATATTTATGCATATAAAATACATAAAGTAGAGATGAAATAAATATTTTTGTTGAATCTACATGCATTGTGAGCATAAAAATGGATTTTCTTTACATTTCAGCTTATGATTGCGTGTTAGTATGAGAAACAGTATTTCCCCTTAGAATATGTAGAAGACATTAAAAGAGCAAGAAGCCTGCGCTGCAATGTGTGCTCAGCACCCATTTGAGTTTGAGTGACACTACATTACTCCAGCTCATAGCACTGGCAGGTATATGAATTTTAATGACATTTCAAAGACAGTTTAATAACATTATAGCAATATTACAACTCAAAACCTGTAAATGCAAGTGGTATGTCAAAAGACTGCCATTTAAAATCAAAAGGTTGTTGCCCCTGCCTCTTACAGGCCACCTTTAAAATTCTTTTCCCAAGCAGTTTTTTGAAGACATTTAATGCAAAATAACTTTTCTTAAGTATTTCTAATGGGTTTTTTTCCCCAAAAAATTACATCCGTGCTCCTATATAAAAATATATATTGAAGAGAACCAACAACCATAAAATTCTAAAAAAACTGTGGGCAATGACAAATCTGTAAATAATGGGCCAATATGAGCTACTTGTTCACAGAACATCTTTTTCTTTCGACCACATATATGCTTTTCTCATAACTGCTGGAAATTAAGTGACACAACGCTGATTTAGGAAACACATCCACAGCCAGGTCTTTTGATATGTTCACCTGGTGAACAACAACGTTTTGAAGTGTGAATAAAAGTGATACCCAAAAAGGTCTCTGGTTTCTAGGTTGCCATAGGAATAAGATACAAGGTTCCTCAGCTCACCTCCAGATGCCTTTGACCTTTCTTTCAACTTTTCTGCAGCCATTTCACTGTAGCTGGGAAGTTCTGACATCTTCACTCCAGATCGAGCTTCTGCTATTAGCTGACGAGCTCTCTCTCTCAGCTGCCGACGCCGCTCTTCATCTTGCTGCTAAGATATATTGAACAGTTGCCAACTCAGTAATTGACAGAAATGCAATTTCATTCTCAATCTGATCATCATGATAGGAACTGGTTTACAGCATGGTGCTTGGCCCACATTATAAATAGGACGCTCGATATCAGTTGGGTGTCACACCACAATTTTTAAAGACATCCATGCATCAGATTTTTTTTTTAAAGCATTCCCCAAATTATTGCTGCATTAGAAACCTAACGATTTGCAATGTAAAGCTTTTATAAATTATGTTCTATAAAAATACCTTGACGAAAATTTGCAGGCACTTCAGTCTCGAAGTAATCACACTTAATGAGTGATTTGAGTGAAGTTTTACCGTGGCTATAAAATGGTTTTAGTAAATTGAATTACTCATTTGAGTAGTATTCTCTCATAGAACTGAAATGAGAAGCCAGATGTTGCTCTTGGTTATCCAAGCACCAAGCTGACTTCAAAGTGTGAAGTGGCATCAAATCTGAGACATGTTCTTCGACTTCAATGGATACTTTCAAAAAAAATTAACTAGCGAAAATTACTGAAAGAACAATAGGTGCTCTCAGAGCAGAAAAGTCTTTGCATCATTTAAAACATCCTACTAGTGGGGCTTTGGTCAGCAATTAAAGAGATCATGCTGGAACCATGCCATGTCCTACTAAAGCTCATAACTTAGAAGCACAATAATATTTCAGATACATAAAAAAGCAAAGTTCTGCAGCATCAAATTTTGTAAATTACCAACCCACCTTATTAAAAAAGTCTTAATAAAAAGATGTATTTAAACATATCTATAAGACTCCAGGAAACCATAAGGGAAACCATTTCAGTTTTCACCTTAAACATGGTATTTTTTCCAAAGTTAGGACTGTTTTTCCTCTCCCCTCTATAGCAGAAATGGTCATAAGCACAACAAAGTCAGCGCCTGGCTTTAAGTCTAACCTGCCAATAATTTCATAATATTGACATAATGACCTGGACAAATCCCAGGTACACACTGTTGACCTGAACTAAGTGGAATATAACAAACTGCCTAATTTTTGAGAGCCATCCTGGCAGCCTTCCCACCAACCCAGAAACTTGAGCATCCCACACCTGCAGACACTGATGAGAGCTGCTGCAAAGTGCTATTTAGTTTAAGCAATCATTAATAAAACAAGCGCAAAATACTAATTAGGTACATTTTATCCATTTCCATGTAAATTGTTTGTTTGTAGCTATTTACTCAGCATTGTTCTCAGCACAATAGAAAAAATGCAAATGACTGAATCAGAATGCAGCCCTAATGGGACTTTCTGTTTATAACCATTAGCCCAGAGGTGTGCTGTAATTCAATCCTCAAGCAGCAAGATTTAGCCTCATTAACAGCTTGCATGGGCAGGTTACAACTCATAAAACCCCACAGTAAACAAAGTATATGGACACAGCACAATATCTCGCCTCTGAGTGACAGAGTCCTGATTCCCTATCAGATTGCCTGGATTTACTTTTCTCCTTATGTCCTCCCCTGGAAAGGCAATTGTGCCTGGGCCCTGCGAGGCAGCAGGATGGCACATGGGCTTTGTTTGCTTTCTCACCCTTTTAACTTCCCGGAAGGCACAGAGCAACAGTTCTATCAAAAATTTGTTTGGTAAAGTACACATTAGAAAGACAATTAGAAAACTTCCTCCCCCCCCCCCTCCTATGCACTATAATAGATCAATTTAATTTAATTTCTAGCCAACCAACTGACACAGCAAATGGTTTTATTTTGACCCACAGTATTCGGTAACATTAATTACACTGAATTTTACATAAAGAAAACTGCTCAAATCTCTAATATTCCCAATTCCTGGGACATAGGAACTTGTGGGTTTGATTTAAATTACTTTTAAGAAGGAATGTGCAAAATTAAGACTCCCATATGGTTTAACGGCAAACAATTTAATCCACTTCAGCACGTGTAGTTTAAAATAAGGCCAGTTACATTTCTGTGACAAAAATGCCCTAAACTGAGCAGCCTGATTTATCCCCTCTCCTTTCCTCCCCTCCTCCTGAAAGAGAACTTGTATCCTGAATTATTAGCATAGTCATTAACATCCCGGGGATCTCCAAGCAAACACAGATTACGGTGGCTTGTGTTTGTGCTGATTAAGCCAATCATCACCAGCGGATAAGAGAAAAACTGGCCTAGTTCTTGCTCAAATTCAATTCAACCCTTGGTTGCTGAGCTTGGCAGGAGAAACACTGGTGGAAGGAGTAATGAAACTGAGAGCAGAAACAGTAGATAAAGTTTTGAGGTACAGGAAGATTATTAAACAGCATATCAATCTGCTAGAATTTGGAAAGGAAAGTGCTCAGGAGAGGTATGGAGGCATGAACAAAGATATTAAAAAAACCCCAGGCAACACGAAGAGAAGCACTGCACCAAGAAAGGACCAAGCTAACACACATATAGGGATTTTTTTTCCTGTACAGTTGAAGAGAAAACTCAGTAAAATCCTTCACCCTCTGACATGGATCTGACATGCCAAAGAGACGTTAAAGTTTGCTCTGTTATTTTTCCCCAAATACTTCATAATAGTTTAAAGATCTGCCATGCAGATGCACAGCAAGGAAAACTTCACTATTTAAGGACAAACTCTTCAAGAATAAGTAATGTAATTCCTTGTTTCCCTCCTATAAAAATGTATTGGTATGCAATTTTTATATTTCACAGTTCACTGACATCTCGGCAAGCTTTCTTCCACTGCTTCAATGGTGCTACTTTTAATTTTATCCTCCTTAGTCCTAGTAATTAAAGTGATCAGCAGTGGCATCCCAACGGCTTTGACACAGCTACAACCCCCTAGCTGACTCCGGCTTTTAAGGGAAAGGGAAGAAAAAAAAGGACGGGAGTTTCATTTCACTGGAACAAGAAAATCAGGCTTCTCCAATCCTCAACTTTATCCAATTGTTCTTTCGGCAGCCTTTGGATCTTAAGAAACAAATAAAAATGGCTGGCATTAGGGGGTCCTGTTTGTACTCGCCGCAGACGGCAATGACTGACATTACTTTGGCCAAAAATGATGCCGTGGATTTGGGAAGGTGAATTCGAATGTGAAACACTGGCAGGGCAGTTTCCGAGATCATTACCCGGCCAGCTGAGAGCTGACCAACTCAGTAAAATACTGAGAGTGGTGGACTCTTGCAGAGGAAAAAATAACCTAAACACCCACTTAAAAACCACCTCCTCAAATGACAAAAATTCTGCAATCTCCTTGCATTTTCAAACAAAAAAACCCCCCAAGACCAAAAACCTTTGCCAGGGATTTTCAGTCCTCCTTGGCCAAATTCTGGGAGGATCCAAACTGACTTTACACCAGAAATCTGATAATGTATGATCCTCTCTCTATTAAAAAATACAGTCTGGTGAACTGCATTTACTTTATGTCCAGAAATAAAATTCTTTACCGTGTCAATAGACTGGGAGAAAAAAAAAAGTGGTAAAATAGTTACACACCACGGCAACAAAATCAAACCAAAATTGTACCTATGAGGGGGAGTGATTCCTGTAGCTGTAGGTTTCAAAATGGTTCGTGGTCAGCCCCGAGTGCACAGAACATCTAAGAGAAAGAACTTGACTGCCACCTCTTTCATCATTAGACAGGAAGAACGGCTCTGTTATTAGCCATTCAGAAAGAAAAAGACTTCTGTGCTTGTCCAGAGGCAAGGATTACCGAAATGTACCTATTCAGGATTACCAAAATGTACCTATTCAGTTAGTAGAGAAGACAGAATAAAAAAAAAAAATAAAAAAAATAAAATTACACGAGCTCTAAAGGTTTGAGCAGGCTGGCTTGTACTGTGACCTTCATCGGCTCTTGTTTGAGTAAATAGGATTTGGGATGAAACATTAAAACTGTTTAGCAGATCTTTTCAAACCATTTCAAACTTTTCTTATGTTGGTTTATAATATAACCAGACATGCTTGTAAATGGCCACACCTGCTCGTTCCTCTGGGGATGGCCTGATCTCTGCCTTTGCTAACAAAGAAAGGACGGGAGAAAAAAAAAATCAGCCTTTCTTGTTGCAAAACAGAGTGGAAAGTCAAAATCTTTCTCAAGTTTGTCCCATCTGGTCAGATTAAATCTTTGATCACCCTGGAAACCACATTTATGTTTGGTCTCTATCACCATTTTCACAACAGCTCAAAATACACAGGTAGTGAGCAAAATATGGATTGTTAAGCAGGGAACACTCGGCATAAACAAAAGTGGCTTTAGATTTCTGTGGCCAGTCAGATCCCAGGAAGTGGTAAGCAAAGACAGACATAAACATCTTAGGTATTTTCTGCCTTATGCCCAGTGTCTACGCCAGCTACCTTACTACCAATAAACTGCATGTTGCTTGAAAATATTTTTTTCATGAATGCACATCACAAAAAGTATCAAACTGTTTGTCTTAAGTAGCTATTGGCTTACAAGCTATGGCACTGACAGACTGATGAGACTGAGTGAAAACAGAAGTACCCCAAAGTCTAAAACTGGAAGAATCACAGGCAATGTCTTAGCAAAGCAGTCCTTCCTAAGAAAAAAAGGCTCCTAAAATTCACAGTAAAATGGGGTTGTGTGGCTGTAAAATCGAAGAGATTTCTTTAAACCAAGGAGGCTTTTAAAAGAAATAGCCAGCAAATTCTTTTTTAATTTTTTTTTTTATTTTTAATATAATCTATGTTGTTCTGGAAAACCTACAATTCACTTGGTACAGTATTTCTGGTGTAAAGAATGCTGGCTGTAGAAAAACAATCCACCGATAATTTAATTCCTTGTGTCGTTGTGAAACTGAAAAACTCTTAGTTTACTGAATGGAAAAAAAATATTTGAAAAAAAAGAATGGCTGACTATGTAAGTATCACCTTGTGCTACATCCAAGGCCTCTTGCTGGTTGTCTGGCTGCTCTTTTGTAGGCAAAAAGGAGCTGAACGCTCTCTGGCTCCTTAGATCTGGTCCAACAAATGCACTGCCAGTCATGCACACGGATCCAGCTTAAAACCCAGTGTGAGCCTAAAAGAAGCTAGTCAAACTGGCACCTACTCATGCAGAAGTAGATAGATTTGTCATGACAGGCTGATTATTCAATGTAAAGAAACAGTTTAGCTTTTCTAATCTGGTACAAATACATCTTTCTCAGAGAAAAAAGTAAAAGGTCTAACAGTTCAAGTATTTATAAGTAAAGAAACCAACAAAAAAAATTGTTAACGTCAAAGTGAACCACAGGTATTTCTGCTGGAGCGTTCTGCAAAACAGCCCCAAAGTTCTGTTCAGATAAAGAAGATTTAACCCATTTAACCATTTGGGAGCTGCACATCTTTGCGGCGACAGAGGCGAGCAGGTCTGCTTCACACTGCACTTGGCTCTACGGCAAGTTTTAAGGACGGGTTCAAATATCCAATTCCAAGAACACTTTCTGTTTTCCTTCTCTTCCTGCTCACCTGCACTGACATGAAGAGCGAGGTGCTCTCCCAGCCAACACTGTGAGGGCAGCCCTGCCAGCCCACAGGGCTCCCAGGAAAGATCATGGAGAAAGTCGACCAAAACCAAAAGCAGAGACAAAGTCCTCTGCTAACTTCTTCCCTGGAATTTTCCCTTCTTAGGCAAGTTTGTGGTCTCCCCCATCCAGGAAGTATAATTAAGGCCAACAATCACGTAAGGTGCTGGGAGATCTAGAAGCTTGTTCTGCCTGTCATCATGACTGTCAATGCTATTGGCATTACCCACAAACAGGGTCTCAATCGTGCAGGCTGAGAAATATTCCGAAATAGTGCCATCACCCAGACAGGGCAGAACCTCCAATCCGAGATTAATAGACTAAAGATGGTGTTTTCTGTGCCTTTCCACTGCTGAGTTACAGACAGAAGTTAAGAAAGCTGCATACTCATTGTAGGAGTCAACATTCGTCGAGCTCCACTTAAGGGATTTTCTCTTGTGTAAACTTGACTTTATAATTTAAAAAAAAAAAAAAAAAAAGGAAGGAAAAAAAAAAAGAAGTGGTGTTATGAAACAAAGACTTTTGGCAAGTGTACGGGATGCGTAAGCTGGAGAGCAGCATCTCCCAGACTGCCATCCTGGGAAGCTTCCTCCTCAGGCGGGCAGCCCCGCGCCAAGGGAGGGGGGACTGCCCTCCTGAGGAATGCTCCCGGGTCACTCCCAGCCGAACAAAGCCAGCGGGCTGCAGGGGGCCTCCGAAAGTTGGTTTTCCTCCCCCTCTTCTCTTAATTTTTGGGGGAGGGTAACGAGATCCCTGTCTGCTTCTGTGTGATGAGAATGAAAAGAACAAGTGCTAACCCTACATCTCCCTGGACCCTATTTTGCTGGCTTTTTTTTTTTTTTTTTTGAAAATGTCCTGCAAACTGCTGGCAGCTTTTTTTAATGGAAAATACCAATCGCCTAAGATCTATACCTAGCCTTTTGCCAATAATGAGAAAACTTCACCTTCTGTCCCCAGCAATTCTTAGGAAATCTTTTGCTGTTATTCCTACAAATCCAATTACAGATTGTTGAGTAGCTAGTGGAGTAAGCTTATTGAGGAGTGTCACATCACTAAGTCGTGCGTATGTGTTTCAGTTTGTAATGTGGTCTGAGCCGCTGTAGAGGTGTCAACTTAAAATGCAAGTAAGTAGCAGAACAGGGCTAATCCCAGCCACTACTCCCCTGCAGCCAAATTGTAGCGCAATGAATGACAGTGGAAATGCAAAGATGCCACTGTGCTTATCACACACAGCCAGATGGTGGACCTGGATCAATGCACACATGCCACGATCAATGCATTTGATAAAGAATTAAGAAGAAAACTGTACATGTTATCAAAGAACTTGTACATGGCATAATTATGATTCTGCATGTGCTTACTGATGATATTGGAGACTCAGAGGCAGGTGATAATGAAACTGATAGGAAGAAATAGCTTAAAGGCTACAGCATATGGCCTCAGCACTAAGAAATCTTGTCAAATAGTTCAGAAAGCTTTTTTAACTGTTATTACAGGCTGCTCATAGTGCAAGCTGGTGGCAACGTTTTAATTTTTTTTTTTTAAACATGAAATGTCAAAAAGTTACAAAAGCTGTACTTTTCGGAATGGTTCAGAAAATAATTAAGATGCTATTGTGTTTTAAACATGGCAAAAAACCTACAGGTAGAGAGAGCATTCACAGTTTCGGAAGGGTTGGGGGGGGTAGTTGGGCATTTTAAAATATATATAATTCCATGTTTCCTGAATAAATGTATTTAGACTTTAAGGGGGCTTGTGGCGGTTTAAGGAACGCATCTGGGTAACAATTTGTATCCAGAATACCAATTTCTACAGATACAGTTTTGATATTATCGACATGTCAATATTATTGAAATATATCAAAATGTACTCTCCACCAAATGTAGAGCATTTCCCTGTTAGCGATTGTGCTCTGTCAGCTGCATTACAGACACCTTGAATGTGAAAGAAGGCAATTAAAAATTTGTGGAAAATAAAGTCTAAAGTAATAAAAAAAATTATAACGTATAAAAGGTACCTAAAATACAAATTCTCATGCTCCAGTTGATAGATGAGCTGTCTAATCAACGCCTGGACGTAACTTAAGTGCTCTCATTAGTGTGAAGACCTTCAGGCTAAATAAGACTAAATCCCTTAAAAATTGCTTCTGCAATAGAAAAATCCCCCTTACCATTTTCCTCTGCCTAAATCATATCAATTAAAAAGAGAGAAGGGGAGGGAGGGAGAGAGAGAGAGGCATTTTCACATGACTTTGTTTTAACTGACACTCAAAAATCTATCTTCTGAATCCAATTTAAAATGTTTCAGCAAAAAAAAAGTTCATTAGCAATCCAAGAAACAAAAAAAAAATCACATCAAGTTTAGTTTCTCTTTCACTTTAAACCTGAATCTTTACTCAGGGCTGAGGCACGTAATGCTCATTCAATCCTTCAATGTAACTTCTTTTTTTCAACCCCAAACATTTAATCAACATTGCAGTTTTACACTAAATGATAAAATTTATCAAAATGATCCTCCAGAAGAGTGAAGCGCAAATTTTATTTTCAGTGGGCTGAGGAGGGACACTCTCCCTCTCCCCCCCACCTCCCCGCCAACCCCCGAATTTCAATTTGTCCTGACAAACCATTGGGTATTAAATTCTAAAGGCACGCAGAGTGCATAAAGAACTGATGGCTTGATTAGCTCTTGTGGTGCAATTGAAGGAGCTGTCTCTCTCCCCGCTTCTCCATTTTGAGAAACACTTTGATCTTCGTTCAAGTCAATTCATGAACATCAACTGACAAGACTGCATGAAACACCCCAATGGTTAGGCCCAAACTCGTAGCAAACTATTTGGTTTCATTAAGGCTTTAGGAGAAGTGACCAGTGACAGTCCTTTCATTCAGAAGCCAACAGGCAAGTGACTATTTAAACTTTAATGTGCACAATGTACTGCTGAAGGCCACTACACCTATAGTCAGTCACTCAAGTATGAATGCCTTTACCTACTATTTTGTGACATGTGAACTGCTAAGTGCAGCTGCAGTCTCATTAATGCGTTCGCTCAGATTTGTTTGCAGGACTAAATAGACGATTCACAGAATTTCTGGTGGGAGAAACAACTGTATCTTCAAAGGAAGGTAGAACAGCAGGTGCTATGTAAAAGCCAGCGATTAAAAAAAAAGACTGTGTTTTTACATGCAGTTAATTTACTCAACATTTGCACAAACGTAGCAGAAATATTATCTGTTCCGCCTGAAAATATGAAAGAACTTGAATCACATCACCCGTAAAACGCAGAGTATTCGGGCTGGTGTTGAGCTTTGCTACAGTACACTACTTACACATCACTCTTCCCCTTTTTTTGTTGTCCTCTCCAAAGAGTCCCACTTCAAAGAGCTCATTTTTGCACCAGTTCCTGTCAATGCAGGTCAGAAACACTAAAGTGGAAAGTGGCTGCAGTGCCGTGGCACAAAGAGTCTCCGCGGCTGAAATCAAACAAAGCCCAATTAAACTAATCATAACGTCCCAGTGAACACAAGGAAGCTCACCTGGTATTTCTGGACTTCTTGTGTGAATTCCCAACTCTACTCGGTACTTGGTACTATAATTACCCTGACCAAAATACTGTGAAATTACTGCTCTGATCTACTAATGGCTGCAAAAAATCCCGTCGCTGTGGTTCCATGCCAAGGGGCCGTAGCAAGGTGGCGCAATGCTTTCTGACAGAGACGACAACTTCGAAAAACTCAAAAGGGAAAATTAACGGGATGTGGTTTATGTTGCCAAGGACTGTTCATTAATTACCAATTTAATCACTGCTGGAGGCATGACATTACAAAAATCTGGCTGAAAGTTCTAATAGATTATGAAGACCACCTAAGAAGAGTGACCAAGAAATGTACAAAACAATTAATACTGTTTCACTGCTATCAAAGACACTCAGATTATTTTACATCAAGTGAAGCAAAAGAATTAGTAGCTTCACAGTGCCACCACTAGGAACTGTAAATACAATGGCACACAATTAGTAATGCACATGTGACTTTTCGTTCAAGGCATATATCCTTGGGAAAGCCAGAACACGATAAGGAGAACAAAAGAAACATTTTTAAATGAAATGAATAAAGATTTTAACTCTACCCTTGTGCATGCTGAGCAAGAACAGAATAGGCAATGCAAAATACAGCTCTAAGTAATGGCGATATCATCCTGGGATTCACAACAGCGTGTACTGAACATCCACACGGAAAACGTCCACAGCTATTAGCAGCAATAGGAAAAGAGCATTCCAGAGGCTGAGAAACCCGGGTCTCGCTTTGTGCACAAAGGGATAGCTCTGAAACTGAGATTTTATTATTTTTTTTTTAGCCTAATATTTATAAATGGGATGGAAGATGATAAAATTTGTGAACTGATTTTGTTCAGATAATCGTAAAATTCTGTTAACAAGTTGACAGTCTATTTTCTGTCAGCGTGCAAGTTAATTGTACGGCTGCACACTGTGCAGCACCTTGAATTTACAGCCACACAGTAAGTAACTGTGTATTTATATATTTAGGCCAGATGCTTAAGTGGTGTAAACAGATACATCTTATGGAAAGAACAGCAATAAAATTCAGCTGAGAAACTCAAGCATTTGTATCTAAAACTCAAACTGCTAACATTTGTCTTGCATTATCAAAGGTTATGCTTTATTCAGGAAATCCCTCCTGGTATAAAACTGACAGTGCATACTAATTCTTCTTCAAAATTAGTTTACTTGCACTAATTGATTTATTTTCCCGGCTTTGTCAGGGACTTGTCTACAGCAATATTTTTGTACAGTGAAATATCACAACTTCATAGTAAGGAAGTGCTTAAACAGATCAAATATGAAGTCAAAAGACACAGAACCTTCTTGGAAAGTTACAGATTATTTTTATTTTTCATGTATTGAGTAATGTTATATAAATCAACTTGCTTGTTCTTGCCATCAAGGAAATGAGATCAGGTTATCTCAACCTTAGCTTGTCGTTATAAAGAAGTAAATATCAGGTCAGTGGTGGTTTTGAAGTGTTCAATCAGCAGGTCTAACCTCCATTTAAAGAAAAGTATATTGTTAAAACTGCTATAAAACTTGGAATGCTCATGAAATGTAAATACTCTACAGCATAGTCTTATCAGCTTACACCATATTTAACCACTTTATAGCGACATACATACAAGACATATAAATGAACAACAGGGAATAAGTTACCAAAGCTCAGGGATTACCAAAATAATGTTCAATCTTTTTGCCAATTAGATGGTAACTGCTTCTTTGTAATCTCAGGAAGATCTAGTTGATCATATCTAAATCTGGTTGCAATTATCATCATGACAGACTAGTCTTTTCTCAATCAATATTTTCCAATTAATATTAAAAGACCACGGTTGCCATCTGCAAAGTCCTACACCTCAATAAATTAATGTTAGATGTTTAATTAATAAAGATCAGATTTTTATCTATTTTTTTAAAGAAAAACAAGGTAGGAATAACTTGGGAGTTCTTCCTTAAATGAATTAACATCATCACCTCAACCACAGATATTTATTTTCCAATTGAGGAGAATGGAAAAAAATCCACTCATGAGCTCGATGCCTTTCCTAACACAGCAGAAATAGGGATTGTGATTTTACAGAGAAAAAAAACCTACTTAATGAAGATATTTTGCACTGCTTTTCAAGAACCTGTTAAAATAATTGGTGGAAAGAATACTTGCATTGCTACCTTGAGTTTCAGGCGTCTTTCAATCAAATTAAAATAT
This sequence comes from Platyrinchus mystaceus, assembly GCA_035041135.1. NCBI lineage: Eukaryota > Metazoa > Chordata > Aves > Passeriformes > Tyrannidae > Platyrinchus > Platyrinchus mystaceus. Next base: position 14,653,389 of record JAWWLV010000121.1, on the reverse strand, counting down.
TCTATTTTTGTTGTCTACTGTGAATTTGCTTTCTGTTCCACTTCTGTTCATATTGGCTAGAGTTTACCTTTTGGTCACTTATTGGAGCCAAACAGTTTGGAGCTTATTAGTTCAGAGGGGCAGCAGATTATTGCAGAACATGATCAATAAATGGGGCCATTCATTAAACCTTTTTTTCTGAGCATTTAAAATAATGCTTTGTTTTTATTTTAATGCAGATGGCATATCCCATATCTGCACAAATGTATGCAACCAAAATTAAAGTAAGAGCATAGAGACTCATATCCTTTCAGATTCTGTCACTTTCTGAAGCCTTTCTAAAGAGAACTTCCATTTCCACTGGTCTAGTGCATGCAAAAAAATGTTATCATTTTGCACTCAAATATTTATGAAAATGAAAAGCAATGGGCACAACCGATTGACACCTGAAGTAGAAAGAACTTATTAAATATGAATTAGATACAGCTGCAACAAGTCCTTTGAGCAAGGGAGTAATAAAAAGCAATATTCTGAGCAATGAGAAACAATCTCACGCCACAGCCCGTTCCTCTGCCCTCTGCACACAGAGTGTTTGTGTGTTTGGAGGAAACAGCTTTTCAGTGAAGTACTTAGTATGTGCAAATTTTACTAAAAAAGCTGAATATAGTCCCTGCTGCTCTTCTAACCCTTTCTTTTTAAAATATATATATAGAGAGAGGCAGCTAATGCTGTCATTCAACTTGAATAAATATAAAATAATGGCAGCAGAGATAACTAAACCAAAATCTTTCTCTGTACAGAAAGCAGGTTAGCAACAGTTGCATTTAAGCACAACAGCAGCATCAGGATTACTCTCTGAACCACCCCCTCCCCCCTTCAGTTTATATTAATCTGGTTTTAAATATTTATAGTCCATACAGAGTCCCTCACAATTTTTAGTGTAGTAGTTATCCTCGGATGCTCCTGTGAAGAAAGAATTACTATTTTTCTATTTCACAAAAAGCAAAAGACAGAGTGATTCCCTCCAGGTATCATGCTATTGAACTCCTGCACCCCAAAATCTATGCTAGATCTTAAATATGCAAAATTTTTGGCCAAATCCATATAAGTGGTCAAGTCCTGCAACTAAATTCACCAAGGAGGAATCCTTAGTTCATGTAAAACCTAAATAACTTCAGAAATTATCTGTGGCCCCATTAGGGAGAAAAACACATCCTTTGCCAGATGGGCACTATTTTTCACGAACTCCACGTGATACTGCATTCCTTGCTAAAGCTGTCTACGTTACAAAAACAAGTTAAAAGAATTTGACACAGGATTTAGGAGATACCAGAAATAAAACCAGTGGGCACAATCTTAATTTTCATTCTGGTCTGTATCCTTTAAAACAGAGCCTTTTTGTAGCACCATGTTTTACTTTCACTATCTCCTGGTCTTCAGCCCAGATCTGGGCTCTGCCCAGTGATGTTCAATACTTGGGTTTATTTTCGCTGTTCGATATGCAGGCTCATCAATATGTGGCATCATTCTTTACACCACAATATTCAAATCTTGCTCTGAAGACAGAATTATTAATTTCTCATTTTCATTTCTCTCTACAGTGCCCACCACTATGGTATTTAGGGGCAAGCATTAATCACATTAATCACATTCCCTTCTCACACCATGCCATGGAAGCGTTATTACCCCATTCTTTGGATGAGAACTGAGATGGAGAGATCCAGCTGAAAGGATCTATCACTGGGTGCTTGCTCTGGGAAGTCTATTACCTATTTGTTTCTTTTTAGTATACTAAGCTTTACACAGCCCTTTATATGTCTCAAGTACAGCTCCAATTGATTTCCCTGACAGACCTGGATGCTAGATATATCTGCAAATCAAAGTTTCACCTCAAAGCAATACAGAAAGGAAGGATACACAAATAGTGACCACTTGGAGGAAGTCTGGCTCAAAAGACTTAGCAGCTCTGATTAGGAACTCAGATAAAGGCAGCAGTACATTTAATTCTTTCAAGCACCTTAACCATGACCTCATCTTTTTGCTCCTCACAATCCCTGCTTCATTTGTTGTACACCTTCCAATTCCTGCAATCAGAAGTACAGAGGTCCTCTGGACAGTCTTCTACATCACCTCTATCCTCAGAGGTAAATGAGACACAATTGCTTTGGGGAAAATAGTATGTGATCACATAATTAAAGACTACATCATAACGCATATACACAAAGGAGGTTAATTAAAGTTGCCTGTGCATTTCTTAACTCCTAATTCCATTCTCTGTAATCATGCTGACTCCATAACCATAGCCATTTGAGTTTACAGAGTAAATGACAGCTGCAGTAAATTTCCATTCTTTATGTGGACCAGTCACTAAAGGCAAATAAGACCAACATTTTGCCAACAGTCTTTGCAGATATTTGCTGACAGCAGAGTTATGCTGATATTCAGGAATTAGGGATTCCATTCCAGGTTCTGCAGATGAGGGTTCCCTGTTGGAAAGGCCTTTTAGGCCAACGATTTCTGAATATTTCCCACTCGTGGTCCCCTCTAGCCTGCCACTTTGCCAGTTAGGTTGCACAGACCAGCTCCAGTCTCCTTACCTTTCCAACATCACATTCCAGCCAAGCTGCCGCTGTTAACAACCATCACTACAGGTTGATATTTTACAGCATCTGCTGGGAGCAGATATGTCCCTTCTAGCCCTGTGATATTCACCATGAGAAAAGGCGAGTTAAATAAAAATGAGTAAGCTAATAAAAAGGCTCTCCTGGTTAAAAGCTAAGTGATTACAGCTGCTATACCAGATTGCAAATGACAGAAGCATGTCGTAAAAGAGTCACCACATGCACACATACATCAAGAAAGCAAGCAGAAAGGCTGAGCTGTTTATAAATCTACCATAGAGAAAGGGATCCATGAGGGGATCAGTAACTCTGTTCACAGAGCTCTTAAGCTAATTCTTCCAGTCTCCAAAGGGCTGCATCAATTTTAATGACACAGCTATGATCCTCCCAAACCATGAGCATGATTTCAAGGAGGCTCTGATCAATATAGTCTCTCCTTGGACTTCAAATACCTGCCTACATACCTCCACATACAGTCTGCATGCATACAGCTTGCAGGTCAAAGGCTTCTGAGAAGCACCAAATAAACAGACATAACAGTGAAAAAAACTTCTCCCACACTTTAAATGGGGAAGAAATGGGGCTAATAAAAATACAAATAGAGGAAGCAAGCAGAGAAAGATGGGACTAAATCAAGGGCATTGAACAGGAATGGAAGACAATGGGGCAGAAGGCACATAGGGAAGGTGTCTAAGGGAAGAAAGAGTAAAGACAGAGGGTATTAAGAAAGAAAAATTAAAAAGGAGAAGAAAGGGACCTGACATGGCCAGAGTAGACAGCTGAAAGATAGTCTGAGGGAGAGGAAGGAATAAGAAGACACAAACGAGAGAAGGGAAAGAGGATACAGCTTGAGATGCAATGCAAAACGTGATTCAGGGGAAAAAAGACTGAGTTAACAGGTATGAAAACAAATTCAGTGCCTTAATATTTTGTTCCCAGAGCTTCATGAATTTCTGAGTTAAAAAGAAAAAGAAAAATAAGGCAAGTAATAATACTGACCAAGAGCACAAACATGAGGAGATGGAGCACATTACAGCTAGAAGGAGGGAAGAGAAGGTTTGGGAAGGTTTGGGAAGGTTTGGGAAGGGGAGGGGAGGGGAGGGGAGGGGAGGGGAGGGGAGGGGAGGGGAGGGGAGGGAAGGGAAGGGAAGGGACGGGAAGGGA
>JAWWLV010000121.1:14616811-14649525 GCA_035041135.1 Platyrinchus mystaceus | reverse complement strand
GGAGGGGAGGGGAGGGGAGGAAAGGGGAGGGGAGGGGAGGGGAGGGGAGAAGAAAAGAGAGAAGAGAAGAGTGAAGAGAATATTGGTTCTACTAGAGAAAGGGTAGAAATGGTAAGGCTTAGGCAGAAGGTCTAAGGTGTTTGATCTAAGCTTAGAGGAGAAACAGGAACATTTTTTTTTCAAAATGAAGTTTTACCAAAACAAATCAGGTGAGCACATACCAAGTAACTTGTATTGGAAATTTCCTCCCTGTTGTTGGCCTTGAGCGGCGATACAGCCCATGCTCACCGTGCACACTGTACAACCCTACACATTGTATTTTACACTGTTCTCACTTGGTTACTGAGAAAACAGCGATTCATGGCTCTCACACAACAAATGTAGAGCGGTAACTGCAAGGCCTGTGAGATGAGATTTTTCAAGAAGTAACTAATGAGACTGCAGGCTTTGCTTAGCCGGGGTGACTGATGTTCAGAACACACTCTGAAAGACTGGGATGCTTAAAGTTCTTTCTGTGAAGGTATCAAAAAAGGTGCAATGGCAAACTTCAAGAGTTACTTTCAAAAGTATTGCCCCTGGGCTATCTCTTCAAAGTTTTCTTATTTAAAATTAGATCTTCCTGTTTTAAACCATTTTCTTTTGAATCTCAATCCAGCCGAAAATGAGCCTAGTCCAATTTCCACTACTAAATGGTGATTCTCATTATCATAACTCTCATTTGGATAACACACTACTATACAGTACAGCACACTGACACATACAACACTGCTTTGAATCAAAGTTCTTATTATTAACCTTAATGACCAAAAAACCATGAATAGAAATAAGTCTGTACTAAATGTTAACAATCAAATGAGGAATGACCTGTAGAAAACTGCCACAACTACATCAAATGGAAAGGCTTCATCTCTATGAAGATCAAATATATTTAAGTAAAGCAGAAATCAATGTATTTTATCTTATACCTATATATGTAGATGCACACGTATCCTCATTCAGAACATACACATGTATGGATATGTATATAACATATGTATAACATATTCATGGTATATAAAGCTTTATATATCATATATATATATATGTGTGTGTATATATATGAACACTGTACCAGCCTCCATTAAAGACACTCCTCTTTCACAATTCATGTCTCCCACTGAAATGCATTAGGAGAATGTTGAGCTTGGTAAGTCAAGCACTCAAAAGTTAGAAAACGTTGAAATTACAGTAGCTGTACAACCTTGCAATGGTTCTCACCCCATATAGTCTTTAACTGCATAATCCATACATTTTTTCCATATATGAATCTTGTCTGTTTCAGTTGCCATGACTGACAATGTTCAGTGAATAAACAGCTATTCAGTAGCTCACTTTACCCTCATCATTCACTATCTGCCCTATGCATTTTTTAAAACACACTATTCAAACTTTGAACACAAACTTATCAGTTTATTCCAGACCATTTCTTTGGCAGTCAATACTCATATCTGAGAGTTTCCAAATCACATCTCTGCAACACACTTCTGAGCTGAGAAGCTTTTGTCATTCTTATGTGACAATCAACTCAGGAGTGCCCATTACAGTTTGCTCAGAGTGCCCAGGGTTTCACATGGGCCAGGATCATTTTTGCCAGCACAGTTCTCCTTGAGCTTATGATGGAGACAACAAGAAACCTTGGCTCTGCCAAGCTGCCCTAAAAGACTGCCCCTTCCCTTTCCTGCAGGCTTCTAATTAACTTTTCAGCTTCTGTAACAAATGAAATAAGAGTCCTATGGGTAACCTGGCTGCCTGAACCTACACAGTCCTGACTCTCACCCTGAAAACCCTGTCACTATCTCCTACCCTTCAGCTGGTTTTCATGGCCTAGACAGAGTCCTCATTTCTGTCTAACTTCACATTGCCATCTACCTCCTCCAATCTACCCAGGGCACCTCTTCTCTGTGTGCCAGTGGGGTAGCTTCTTTTACTCCTGTTTGGATTTCATTAACAAGAGTTTGAAAGAGAAAGTTTTGCTTTCCAACACTACAGTCTGCATCAGAATGGGCCCCCATCCTCAGGAGAGCACCGGTAAAAGATGCTCTTTCTGGGTTGTGTTAATACAGACAACTTTTACTGGCATGAACTTTTCTGAACTTCAAGGCTCTCTGACAAGGTTGTGCTATTAACACAGCTTTGATAGTTTGAACAGATGTTTCAAGGGGATGGAACGTTTTTCCCATAAAACAATGCTTTATCTAACCTAATACAGAGAAACAGCTGAAAATGTTTTAAGCAAAAAAAAAAAATAAATATTACCCTGAGGCAGAGGAGCTGATGGTGAAAATTTCAGCTCAAACAATGAAATACTACCAAAGTTGTAAAACCTATGAAAATAGGAGCTTGTAATAAAAATTGTTAGGCAACTTTAACTACAGTTGTTTCTACCTGAGTAGCTGCCTACAGTAACTCTCTTCTAGTGCCATTTTCTTTATGAAAAGTTAATTTAAAAAAAAACCCAAAGTGAAATTTATACAAAATTATACAAAATACTTATCTGGGAAAAACTTAAAATACCAAATAAGAAAAAAATTGTTTAAACATCATTATACAAACAACACTTGTCTGCACATACAGATATATTTCAAAGTAAAATGAAGTGTCAGACTGGGGAAAAGAATTTCTAAGGTGAAAAAAATAGTCCAGCATGGATCCAAGAGAGTTAAGAAAATTAAATGAGACATTCAAATCACTGTCTTCATTTTTTGATTGTATGATCCCACTTGTGCAAAGAGCAGAATTTGCCCCTCAGGACTCAGCTCTGAAAGATGGGAATCTGTAAAGACTCAAGCTTCCCTCTCTCATTATTTTTCAGTTACATTTGCACTCTCAGTTGCCAGTACAGTCTCTAACGCACAATAGTTAGAATCACAAAACCCACATTGCAAAGGTTTGCATAAAAATTAATTAGCTTTCATCTCCAGAGAGTATGGATCCTTCCAGGTCTCCATGGAGGCCACTGGAGATGCAACCATAGCTGCTTCAACACTGGAGCTCATTCCCCAGCTCCACTTTCCCATCTCACCAGCATAATCAACTTTGGTGATAAAATGGAATTGTTCCACCAACTAACTCTTTTACAAGACCGACACAAGCAGCTTCATTTACTGCAACAACACTCATAAAGCAGGTGGAGCTGACAATCAGAGGCTCAGGGAAACCATCTACATTAACCGAAAAAAAGAGAAGTAATCAGAAATAGCACAAATTACTTCACTATGGTTTAACAAGTAACTTTGGGTTTTCATCCCATTAGGAACTGCAGTGCCAATCAAAGAAGGTGCTCCCAGACTTCTGCTTTCAGGGAAGTCAGAGGCACCTTTCTATTGGCCATAACATGGTGAGAAACAGACTTTAAAAATGAATGAGAGACACGCAACACATCAGAGCAATTCAACGCGGAGGAGAAATATTCTGCACGGACGTGCCGCCCTCCCCCCCAGAAAAACCCCCACATACAATGAATTTTAACTCTGTAAACTGCAAGACTGGCCAGTATTTCTTACATCGTTCAGCTGCTTATTGCGGGCTGGGATGAGCGTATTGCTTAGCTGCTTATTCCCTGCCTTTAATGCTGCATCTCTTCTTGCTTGCTCAAGCAGAACTCTTGCTCGTTCTTTAAGTTCTTCCTGTCTTGACAACATACGTTGCTTAAAAATAAAGAAATATAATTAACAGCAAGGCAGCCTCAGGGTACTGAACGTTTATACAGTAGTTAATAGCCAGTGGCCTTCCTATATATAATAAAGGTCAGGAGTCACATGAATTACATCTTCATGAGGTGACAGAGAAATGAAAAGATGATCAAAATGTAAAAAAAGTCTTAGGCCTTTATAATGTAAATAAGAGCTCTCTCCCTTCCTTGTAAAACTTAATTTCTATCAGCATTTAATGCCTTTAAACTGCAACTGTGGAAAAAACCCAATTGGCTTCACAGAAGCTCTGTCAAACATGCTATGTGTTTACTTGTTTACTTTAATATGTATGCAAATATAATGCTTTGTTGGCTACTTATATGGGTATCACTCATTTATAACTTAAATTGAACACAAAGAGGCTGGGTACAAGGCAAAAAAACCTGCAAATATATCTGCTTCTACTTAATTTATGACTATCCAGAAGAATGTCCCTTCTTCATACACAGGACTGACTGTATCTGCAGAGTAGAAACAACAAAAGAGGCGACTGCATAGACAACATGAGAATACGAGCAGCTCCCAGACACATACACTCCCAAGGGCTGACTTCTTAGTCAAGGTCAACTGTGAAGACTGGGAAAATGCATCTCTAGGCCTTTACAGGAGCCAGAGCTGGGACAGGTGTTGTCTGTTGCGCTCCTGCAACAACCACGTGAGAATAGGGATGGTTGACTCCAAACTACAACTGAGTTCAAGGTCAAGAGTGAGCCTCACATCTGAGATTTTATTACCACGTGCAAATGCACCAATGATTAACAACAAAGAGCTGCCTTTAAAGTCAACTCTTGCTTTTTCTTAGCCTGTTACACCCTTGCCCATGAAAATCTTCACAGAGAACAAATTTCGTCTCCTCCTGCTTTCTTATTCTATATGGGCCAAGCTGTTCCTTTCTCATCCAGTAAACAAAGAGGATGATGAAGTTCATGAGACTTCACTGATTAAAGAAATTAGCTAGCTATGGAACTAATATTTGGCCATTATCACCCAGCTATGGACTGTTTCTCTTGCGATGCAATGAATCTTTATGGCACTTACTCAGAAAAAAACCCATAAAAATATTTGAAGCAATCACACTACCAAAAGACTGGCACAGAGGCAGACAAAGCCAAAACTCAAGAAAGCTCTTCACAGGGGTAAAATTATAGGCCTGCTTCGGTATTTTTGTAGGTAAGAGTTGATAACATGTTTTACATATTTTTGTGATTATATGATTTATTGATAACAGTATATGTATGTACTATTCAACGTTCATCCTCACAATAAATCTGCAAGGTAGGTGGGCATATACTTTTATCTTCATAAAAAGGAAAATGATATTGTGGCGAAGTAACAAGCTTTAGGCCACTCAGTGGACAGCACAATTCAGTAGTCTGGAGTTTCTACCTCACCACTGTGGCTATGGTCACAAGGCTGTGTGGTTTCTCAAACAAGATTTTGAAATATCTTTGGTAAATTTTAAGGTACTCAAAACTTGACATTTTTTATTGAACTAATGTCTTTTTCCAGTTTTTGCTTCAGTATGCAACACTTAGAAGAAACATGTTGCCACAATCAGTGGCAAAAGTTTTGGAGCCATCCTCCAGATAGCCAAGAACACAACTCCCTTTAATTGGAGAGAAACTGGAAAGATTAATAGCGGGACAATTTGTATAAATTAGTTTTTCATGTAACGAGTGTTTTTCAGCACCACCTACTTTTTGGGCAAAATATTTATTGCCCAACAATAAAAATACACTGCTCATCTCACCATTCATACTGAAGATATGGTGTAAATTACAAACACAGAGAAAAAACTTGAACAGCATCTCCATCCTAACTCACAGGCATAAATTTCTTACCTGGGCTGTTTTTGCAGTTTGATCTGCATGACTTAAAGCTGTTCTGGCATCACCGTCAGAATCAGATTCTGTTTGCCTTGGAGAAGCATGTGGTTTCTTTGCAAGATCTGTATCCATATTATAGGAGTATCCAGGCTTAGAAGTAGGAGATAAACTCGGTTTTGTGACAGGTGAACCAGGATCTGCTCTTGTGCTCTCTGTGGATCCTATACATCCCACCTTTTCTTGCTCTGAGAAGCCAGTAGTACTGTCTAAGCTCTGGTGTCTCTTCTTGTTGTTATCTTCACAAGCAACTGTGGGAGACATATCCTCTTTTTGATCACTGACATGTGCTAAGTCACTGAATTCTAAAGTGTCAGTTATCAGCAATTTCTTCCTTCCCACCGTAGGCTGCACTTGTGTTGTGTCTGTACTGCTACACTTCCCAATTTCTTCAGACGCAGAAGTCCTTCCAGAGCTCTGCTGGGATTTCTGTGGATCTGTGTCACTTCGAGTCCTGCGAGAAGAAGGGGAAGCTGTGCTCGGGCTTAAATGGTCATCAGGAGTCTGATGCTCGCTCTCAGATTCTCCAACACCACTGTCATTTACAAACACGGAGTCATCCTGAGAAGCAAAGTCTGCCAAGCCACCGTCCGGCGGCTGCAGTTCGGGCTCCCGGTTCAGGTCATTCAGCTCTGCGTAGAACTTTTCCTGGTCGACAGAGCTGTTTGTGTCCGTTTCATAGTTACCCACTTTGTATGTGCTTTTACTGCTGTTCTCCTCTATTTGAACCACGTTTAATTCCTGGCCACAGAAATGGGCCCTTATTTGGTAGAGATAGGTCATAACAGTCAGTTTGTCGGGTATCGCCAATAAAACCATGTCAGAAGGTTCCAGCAATCGTGATATTCCTAAACTGGCAAACCCATCGTACGCCTTTAAAAACAGACAAAATAAATGTTACAGTGTGGCGGTTTCTTACATTATCATAACATTTCAAGAATGCAAGTGAAAGTTTCAGTCAAAATAAGCAAGCCTAAAACACATTCAGTATTACAGGTAGAACATGGCTTCAATTTTATTACTTATTATTCTTCTTCTGGCTTCATTATAGTCGTGACTATTTTCTGTTGCACCATCCAACTCATCGATTTTTCTCGATGGCTTCTATATATCTTCTATAAATCTTCACAGCAAAGCAAACTGAGAGAATATAACCAGCAAAGACACTCAAATGGCATTTTTAAAAATATTTTTAACATACTTTGATGTCATGCAATACTAAAATCTTTGGTTACTCAAAATTATTACACTTCTATGAGAAAATAGCTGTTCATCAAACTGCAACTTAAAAGCCCTTCTTTTTGCACTAAGAAAACCTGCCAATATCTTAAATGGTTCTTATTCAAGTAGCAGGAAACAAGCAAACAAAACAAATCTAAGAGTTGGGTCAGAAAAAAAAAAAAAAGCAACTCAGGATGGCTTTTTAAGATAAGGAACAAAGATATAAGAAACACAACACTAATCCATCTTGAGCTTTATCACTGATGATCAACCTTCTGCCTTCTACTTGTTATGTAATTGCAGTGATTTCTGTTGATGAAAAACTATGTCCAGACAGCCAAAAAGAACAACATCAGAGATTACTTGACACTAAGCATAAATCACATTAATCCATCAAACAAATGCATTTTAAAAACATTTGTTGATGCTAAATTTGTAAGAAAGAGAGAGTGAAAATCGTTCCCATTTCACTTTCATTTTTAAAAGCTAAACAATTGCAAGTCTCACACTTTGTGAGGCCACATTGTCTTCTTACAGCTGGCCCTTTAAGTGAGTGGGCTTGGTACATCAGGTTTTTCTAGTTTTGAAGAATTAAAGCCGTTTCTCAATTTACAATTAATTATTACTATCCTGGATTAACCTTGGAAGACAATATTGTGTTTCAAGGAAGCCTTTAAAAGGCCTCCTGTTAGCATAGATGCACTCAGTTAAAGCATGTGGGCTTCTCCTCCCCCAGGAATCCTGCAGCTCCTTTTCACCATCTTCTGAAGGGGCTTACAATGTTCACAGTTGTTCCTACACTATTTTGAACACAAGCAGATGCTAAATTTAAGAGACGGATGAGAAAACTGTCTTCTCACAAGGAAACAATAACACATATCACTGGCTTCAACCCCAGTTTCACACTTTTTCCTTAATTTCTTTAGTTTTAGAAGTATATTTTTTAAAAAAGAGAAATCAATTATGATTCTTTTTTTATCTTCTTGGCTTTCATACCAGTAAATGTTCAGTGGTGAGACAGAAGGTGGGGATGGGCTGGCCAGCTCTCAGCAGACCCAGTTATTTTGCTTGCTCTGAGAAAAGAAGGCTCTTTCCTTCCCCTTGCAATGTCATTCCCTACACAAGGGTCAAACAGTTTTTGTTTCAACCACTTTTCAAACTCTGCTACCAAAAGCTGGAATATTTATCTTCCTGAAATTCTACATGCTTCTCCTCATGCTCAGGTATAACTTGCCAAAGCATTTTAGGTAATTTTTATATCCCTATAACAAATGATTCACTGAAGTTACCTACACATAGAAATGGTCTGAATGAGTTATTTTTAAGGTCTTCTGGCTCTCCCCATGCAAAATGATTTGGCCTAAAATCATTGCTGGTCTTCAGTGTGATATAATTTCTTGTGAAGATTTATTATGAGAGATTGTTATGCCATTTATAAACACATAGCTGTGCTTAGATAAAGAATTGGCAAATATGACTGATGTATTTGCTGATACAGAACTCCAGATGGAGCAGAAACAGCAACAAAGTGATAGGTGGGAGGGAATGGAAAGAACTCAGATGGTAGAGGAGGGACAGCTGCCACTTAACTGGTCTTGGGAAACAGAGCTGGAGGAGCAGGATCAGGCTGGTTATAGAGGAGAGAGAGACAAGACAGGTGGAACTGAATAGACATGAGGAGCACAGAGAATGGCAAGATAAAGGAGAGCAGGGCAGGGATTTGGGGTGGCAGCCTAAACCATGGCAGGTACCAGGAATGATGAATGCTCATATGACAGCAGAAAACAGGCTGGGCATGAAAGAATAGCAAGTCAGCTGTGCTGTCTGTGGACTAAAGGTAACACCAGTATTTGTTGTTTGCTTAAGTGGGTCATTGCTGATTCAGTGGCATAAATAACTTGTCACCCCACACTGCAGGTAGTGGGAGCATCTTAAGAATGAAAGCACCTAAGGACAGGCACGGCAGTCCAGGGCAGCCAGAGCCCATAGACATGATTTGACCTGAACTCTTTTTATACTCTTAATTTCTTATTTATATGCTAATAAAATTAAATCCTACAAGTATATCCCAGGGTCTAGAAAATGAAGGTGGGGACAGTGTTTCAGGCTTGTCAGGAAAGGTACTTGCTAAGAAGTAACACTACAGCATGACTGAATTTAGAGTGACGGATATTCTCAATATCCATATTGACATTTTGCTGCAATCTGCAATCACTTTTTGCTGCCTGCTCAGTTCTCCCAGTGATACTTGGGATTAAACACAGTTATTTCCCACTGATGCCAGATAGTTATTTCCTATCTCCTCTCGTTCTCATTCTGGATGATGCACATTTTTGCTTCTCTCCTTTTAAAGTGCAGTAGCTATGTAGGTTGGCACACCGGTGTTTTACAGACATTAGCTCTAGAAATAGCAATCGTGTGTTCTGGACGTGTCCATACAACTGTGTGTGATGGGTTCTCCTTCACTACTAGAAAAGCTGGGAGCTTCTTGATATTCCAGCAGAGATATAAATGCCTCGTGTTTCTAACTACTTTGTAACATGGTATTAACAGAGTAAATTTTCCAATTTTCAAATTCTTTTTGCTTAAACAGAGGCATAACTCAGCCTTGATTTTGCAAATGCTTATTTATCTGCACATTTAACTGGGCTCCATGATCTCACTGAGGCCAACAAGCACCTCACACACAAGATATGTGCTTATGATTTTGTGGAATCCAATTGTAGAAGTATGAACATCTATTTATGAAAGCATGACTCCAGATTAAAGATAAGGAATTTTTTCCATTTGACTCAATACTATCCCTGTAATTCTGAGTTCTTCTGTTTAAATGCATAATTTAAAAGGATTTATTTTAAAACCTGAATATTTTATTATGACAATAATTTAAGTTCAAAGGTACTGAGGAATTTACTAGAAATGGCCAAAAACTTGGGGGAAAAAGCATCACAAAAATTGAAAGTGCCACTCAAACTCCCAAAATATACGTTACTATTCCCACACAGTAATCTCTCAAATGAAACAAGCTTCTCCAAACAATAATTAAAATCAGAAATTCATTATTAGAATCATACTGTTGTGCCCTTCTGCTTCTCATCCCTTCATCCCCTCAAAGCTCCAGCCAAGTGTTGTTTAGTAGCTTAAATTTTTAAAGTGCAGGACATGTTATTAGCAATATGAAAAAATTCTGTTTTTGATAAGGGATACTGCCCGTATGCTTAATTTTAATACATTTTCCATTATTTTTAATTTCATTATTATTAAACAATAATCAAATGGACATATTAAATCAAATTAGCTGGTTTATGTTACTGGGAAGGCTACATGGATATCTGAGATTTAAGTAGAAGCACAACTCTTTGGACCATCAGGGAAAGTATCTCTGTAATGTCTCTGATTCTCTCAAAGATAATCCTGGTTTCTCTTTTGTTCCTGACAGAAATTTGAATTTGCAACGTGCATCAAAAATATCTTCCAATTTGGCTTGATGCTAATGTAGTAGCTGCTTGGGTTTTTTTTTATGTATGTATATTTAGGACACTAAGCCCATTTACCTATCTCCCAATGAAGTTTTCTTCTTTTTTTTAATTTACTGACAAGCTGATTGACAGACATCAATTGGGATCCATCAGCAGAAGCACCACAGGCAGTATTCCAATCATTTCCCAACTCTGTAACACACTGACATATTGGCCAAGATCAGATGTCACAGGTAAATACCCTTTTTTATTCAGCATCAGTGGCAGCACCAAACTGGCAAGTGGTTGGTGTGTGTTATAAAGAATCTCTGATGATGTGCCTTTTGTAACAGTGCATTTCCATGTGTAATTATACTCTGTATTTGCACTGAAATAGTTGTCTCTTAAGGTATCTTCTTTTTTTTTAATTAAAATACAAACAAAGTCATGCACCTAAAAGATATACTTTTATGGGTTAACCTTTAATCTATGGTTTTCCTTCTGGAGAGGGAGCAGCGGGGAAAGAAACATTTAAATAAAAAAAAAAAGAGCTGCTTCAGACAAAGAAAATCATCCTATTCATCCAAAGATGTTATTTTAATTGGTTAGGAGGAATCACTGTCAAATGTGTTACATATCTGCATGGAATTTCTAGGCAGCCATTGTTGGCAGTGCTGCATTCACTCCAACTAAGGGCACACGGGGTTATCTGGCATAACTGTGTGAGACCAGGAAATAAATCTGCAGGAAGCAACTGAGATACTCAGTGTGGCTGTCAGGCAAAGGCTGGCAAAGTGATGAAAGAAAAAAACTGCACAATAACAACAATCATTATTTCTTCAATTCTGGGAACTATATCCTGTTAGAAAGGGAGGCTGAAAAGTTCACTGTTTGCCATCACACTTTCATAAAGAAAAGATGACTGATCATACTGCTAACATTTTTAATTAATAATCTATTCTTTCTTTTTTATAATCCGGCTTAATTAGCCCAGACGCTCAACAAAACTTGAAGTACAAAAACATATGGTCACAGAAAATAATGTGATGTCACAGATAATCCACTTAGGTCATCTGAAGTCCTCATATTATTATGAAAAAAATATCAACAGCCAAAAGACTCATTAGATAGCAGCAGCTCAGAGATATTTCATTGTTTATAATACATAAGTACTAAATTAAAGACAAGTAACTCCCTGGCTAACACATAAATGTGCAGACACATTAAAATATAAACACAAATGAATTTTAATAAAGCACTTTCAGAAATTCCACATAACTAAATCATATTAGACTGTAGATATGTTTGCTATATAATAATCAACCGGATAATTTATTCAAAGTATATTTTTATACCTTAATCCTAGTTAAATTTAGTGCTTTTTAAAACAGTATAAAAACAAAATCCCAGCATTAAGAAGGCAGATACTTAAAAACAATTTTCAGATCATCTTAAGGAACAATTTCATTATCACTGACTCATATGAAAATTTTAATTTCTAAACATGTCTCTAGGGCCCAACTGAAACTTGTAGCATGCCTAAAATAGTAAGCAGAAATAAAAAGTCTTCTGGTGATTCCCAAACCGAATTCCTGCTTCTTCCAGAGAAACTTTTTAGATCTTTGCACCTACAAAGAGTGGTGTAAAACAGTTGCCCAGCACAAGGCTATAAAGTATTTTCCTAATATTCCAGTTTATTTGCAAAGTATTGTCTCAGCACTTTTTACCCTGAACTTCCCATGTTGCGTACACCACTTCATTCAGCTGGTGCAGCCTGAGAGTAGGTGTAAAATTTCACCTTTAAAACCACAAAAATCACCATCGAAGCAACATCAACTGTGCCCAATTCCCAGAGCCCTGGTAAAGCTACAGCAAGAGAAGCCTCGTGCACAACAGTCCAACCGCAGATACATTTTTTTTATTTTATTTCTTTTTTTTAATTACGTGGCTGATTGGAAAAATCCTGAGCGCTCACAGAAGGCTGCCCGGGCCTTTCCCCTGCTTTCACAGTTAACGTAGGCCATACAAATATTAAACTCTAATGCCAGCCTTGAACTTGTTGTGAATGTTAAAACCACGACAAACTCGAGTCAATAATGCATCCGATTTGAACCACGGGAGGCCGAATACCTTCTGTGAGCCACAGTTATGACCTTACAAAACAACCACATTTTCCCAAAATTAATAAAAACCTGCAGTGAAGTCAAAATTGTGGCTTTGTCTTTTTTTTTTTTTTTTTTCTCCTGGCAGTTCTTACCTTTTTGTTGTTCTCTTTAATATCTTGAGGATTCAGGGACTTGTAGTCACTGAGGGGGAAAATGGCACAGTGGGTATGTACAGTATTTGATAAAAGCAGCAGTTTTAAAACAAACTAAATCTAAAAATTTGACATACAATAATATCATATAGTAACTAGCAATTTCACAGCAATTCAATCAACAAAACTAATAGTGTGGAAAATTAAAGGAATAAATAAATAAATAAATAAACACCGATTACATGTTTCATTGCCTGAAGCTTTCCATCTAAAAAAGAAGTTAAGGCAGGGACTAGAGGCCGGCCTTGACAACCAAATTTACCAGGAGGTAATCCGTTCTTGTCAGCGTACAAAGAGCTTATTCCTCTCATCTCATTTCAACACCGGCACAATTCTCATAATCATCCTGAAGTCAGTTCTTTGTATAAGATTAAGAAGAAGAAAAACAAATCACAGAGAGGGGAGAAATAATTGTTAATGCAACAAGGGAGAGCACAGAGGTCACAAAGTTTGAACATTCATAATTCTGGTTTCTTAGAGAGGATGGTTTCCTGCTTGAAAGGAAAGGGTGAAAACAATACAACATCTGACATGAACACGATTTGATTTTTACGTAAACTTAACTGTTCTATATTTCTATGAGAGTTAGGTTATGCAGGCAAAGAGTATACAACTTACATTAGGTCTGGTCTAAAGTGATGCAATATTGCACAAAAGGATAAACCATTTCTCCACGACGTAGTAAAATTGGTGATTTTCACTCCCCTATAGTTTTTTGTAACTTCTTTGCACCACACGAGCAATGACTGACTGGCATTTGGCTTTCTCCCCAAAACAGGACTTGGTATCGGGCTTGGCTGGAAGAAAAAAAAAAAAAACAGAAAAGAAAAAGACAGAAGATGATAAAAGAATTTAATGGAAGATGAGAATTAACATTAATTGACCTAACTAGATGATCTGTATCCTTTGATGTGAGTTTAGGTCCTTCACAGCTGTCAGTTTACAATGACTGTAACTTGCAAAAGACACAAATCACGAGTTATTATCTACAGTTGTTGCCCAAGGCACTTGTCTCCAAAGGATGCAGATATACAGGATTCCAGATCTACGCAGGAGAAGAGGCCAAGAATTGTACCAGTGGAAACACCGTGCTGAAACACTTACGGCACAGTCCCGCACAGTCTGTGACGCTCAGCCTTGAAAACATTTCCCAAAACTCAGCCATGGAAAAGCATCCCCACAAACCCTTTCACTTTTAATGAAGATAACACTGGGACTGGATCAAAGGGCCAGGCAGAGCTGGGGCAGAGTTTGCCATGAGCTGCAATCCACCATTGCGTCGGGGGGATCAAAGTCGCGACACAAGGCTGGTGTGTCGCTCTCGAACAGGCTCCAGTGTGCAGTTTTGGGCTCTCTTTCTATGTAAGTGTGAGATTGCATAAAGGTAATTATGGCACAGTGTTTCTAAACAGCCACTTTCAACTATACTCAAAGAGTTTCCTCTTTTGCGCTTTAGTTTTTCTACGTGGAAAAAGAATTTTAGATGTAAATTGTTATCAGAGGGTGGTTTCTAAAAAGAATCATTAGCTAATAACAACCATTTACAAACAGCTTATTTTGACCCTCTTAGTAACAATTTTGTGGGCATAAACCAAGAAATAAAATAGAATATTTCAGGCATTTGGCGTTTGTCAGACCATCCGCTGTTCCACAAATTCAGCAGAGAACTTACTGACTGCAGCCGATGTTTTCAAGACTCACACACACTTATTTCTCTAGAAAAATATTGTCACTTTAAAAACTTCTTAAGGCTAATCAAAAAGACAGAATGTGGCCGACATAAATCCTAAATCTGAATTACAGTGAAAGAACTCAGATCACTTGTTTTTTAAATGTAATATAATTAAAATCATACATACACAACAAACAAGAAGTTGATGCACCTTAGAGCTAGAGAGTCCCCAAATTAAGATAAATAGAGCAAGTAATTCACTGTATCACAGCCACTTAAGTTTACGGTCAAACGGATTTACTTGTTATTGTCTATTTGTGAAAGACCTACGATGCCCCCCCTTGACTGAAGCCTGTCAGTGCTCAGCAATCAGCTGCTGTCAATTGATTTGTTTTCACTGCTTCTGGGGGAAAAAAAAAACCATACAGAACCAGGGAAGTAATTTTTTGCTTACTGTCACAATCAGCCCTAAAAAGTTGTTTTGTAAACATACAACCTCCTCATGAGATACAAGCACTGCTACCTCATTTAGAAAGTGCAAAATGTATACCTTGCTGAGATTTTTTTTTATGCCACATCATATGTGCAAAATAACTTGTTAAAAAGTGCTTGTTTTTTTAATCCTGTCAACAATTCAAATCAGCATGAACAAATCCATTAACAGTGAGACAAATATCTCTAAATACACTGAATTGAGGGCTTAACGGGGATATGCAAAATAGGGAAGGAAAAGCAGCAATAAATGATAAACTTTCTTTACCATGCACAAGATCTAATTAGATAAACAAATATTGCATAGGAGCTGTCACACACTTACTCCAGATTCAGAGTGAAACTAAGATGCTGTTTTCCTCCTGTTTTTTAATAACTGAAAGCAAAACCCAGAAACTAACCAATGATCTCAAATTCAAAGTACTATATTACTTAAAATATATTTGCTATTATAAATTATATTTATGGAAATAATACTACTGAGAGACAATAATTAAAATAGCTCTATCAAACTGTGGGAAGATGATATTTCAACAAATTTTTAAAGCACAAAGTTACTTCTTCAAATCATAGAGCATCACAGATATATTAAATGTTAACTATAAAGTCTTAATACTTGTTGCTGAAATTCTCTACAAAAATTTTAAATGTTTCAGTCACCACTTAAATGCTTTCAGATTAACTCTGAAATCACCTTAGGCTACATTATCATTCAAATGCCTTAATTACTCATCTAACAAACTGAAGACATGACTGAATTTAAAACTATGTTATACAAATGGAAATTCAAAGCTATTAAAACAATAAATTTAGCAGAATTTCACATTTCATTTAAAAATTATCAATTTTTAAAAAGCTAGATTAGTTTTCTTGAAAATCTATACTTAAGCTGGAGCTTTTCTCCGTGTTTGTCTTTCCATTAATTTCCTTCCAATTTCTAAAAGTATTTTATCCAGAATATGCAAGATTTAGGATGTGCATAATGTACTTACACAATTTTCTCTTCTCTTAGCTGATAAAGCAGAAGTTACATAAGGTTTTCTTTCCGTACTTAGTAGTCCAAGTTTTTTTGGATAAAGGTGAAGTTAATGTTAGGACAATGTTATGCTCCTAATCTCCACCTGAGCCAAAGCTTTTGTTATTTAATCTATGACAAAAGCATTCAATTCAAGACACAATGGAAATACATGAGCAAAGGCAGAACTGTGTGTGAGCACCTGACATACCTTCAGAGGCGTTAACAAATGTTAGTTTTGATTTTTTTGGTGAAACCTCATTATGAAAAAGATTTTCTTTCAATACTTGTACATTATACATATTAGTTACTGCTTTGGTACAAGCACAATTACTACCAAATGCCTATTTCTAGTATGTATTAGCTCTACAGGATCAGGAGGAACTAATCAGATGAAGGAAAGTTTAATAACCTTTCTCTTATATCATTCTTTTAAGCACTGACTACACAATTCTTCCAAACAACATGGCAGTCGTGACTTGCCTATTTGAGTTCAAACCACAAAGGCCTTGAAAACTTGGTTGGAAATGCCCCCAAAAAGCATGAGATACCCACACCAGATTGCCAGATCTGCTCACTGATCAACAGGTTACTGAATCTGATGCAACTGACTTTTATCCAGCTGTGGAATAACCGCACAGAAGTGCAGAGGTTCCAGAGCAGGTCCCTCTCATGCTTAGCTCAGATCTAAATGTAGCATCATGTGGACGGATTTATCAGCTGGAGTCAGCACAAGCTTCAGGATATCTTTGTTTAGCACTCAACAAAAGCATTGAAGTCTCTGTTCTTCTTTTACATGTTCTGGAAGCTCAGTTAATATGTTTTATAGTGTATGCATTTTTCCTCTTGGGAGATTATCCCATCAGACCACTACTCTATGTTAACAAGAGGACAACAGCTTTAAATATTAGGCTGCATCCCTACATTTGAAAATATTTAAATAGTTGTTTTGCTGCTTTCAAGAACACAGCACCAGGCACACTGATAGCTCAGAGAGAGAGGGTTGAGCTGCATCTCTGACACAAAGGACAACATTCAGGAGAAGAAAATCAAGACTGAAATTCTGATGGGAACATGGGCCTGTGGATCGAGATCTTATAGGAGACACAGTGTGAATAAAGTGCCAGAATGAAGAGTGTAGGGGCTCAGTCTGAGCAACTCAAGAGCTTGTAGACAGGTTGCACGGGGTTAGAGGAGTTTAAAGAAAGCAGGAGGCAGTGTTAAGTGGAAAGAAAGTTAAGTGTTAAGTGGAAAGAAAGATGCTGAGAGGAGTAAGGAAAAAAACATATGTAATCTAGGTGGAAGACTTACGTGGTTTGAGTTTTTTATTAATGAACACAACTCCCCAAAGAGGAGAGGAGCTGAAAGAACAACCCAGGATTGGTAATTAACTGCAGGAGGAGAGGAAGCTGAGATTGAGATAGACCTGAAAGTCAGAATAGGGAAGACTTACAAACAGTGAACAACCAAATTTTTTTCCTCAAGAAGCAAATACAGACACTGGTCTCTTACTTATTTTACTGAGCAAAACAAAAGGGACTTTTCTCTTATCCCTATCAAAACCACAGTGCTGTCTAGGCTCACTAAAAATTGTGAAACCATTAAAATGCAAGATAAGGTAAATGAATGTAACGCACAAGGTGAGTGAAAACGTACAGTGTGTGGCTGGATGTAGAAAATGTTTAGGAAACTCAACTGAACTGATCAGTCTGAAAAGCAGTAAAAAGGTGCAATAGAACCAAGACACGAAATACCTTTCAGTCAAATAGATAATTTTGTATCATCAAGATGATACCCAAGAATTTTATCTTTTCAACAACACAGGACTCCACCCATAGGAGCCTGGGAGTATTAGAAATTGAATATGGCTCATTTAATACAATTTATGCCTTTGGCAAGGTCTGTACATGTCCAACATGCATTCAATTTTGTTTGTTGAGGGCTGTGGAACAGTCTAGGCCTAAATCAAAAGATTGTTTTTACTAGTACCAGGAATATCAAATATCAAATACAACATAGGAAGAGTGCAAAGATAGAACAAAACTGCTTTCTGTTTTATTTCAGAAATGGAAAAAACATCCTGATGACCCTGAGCTGTGGTGAGATGTCCTTTACTTAGGCTAGTTAGTTAAGTTTTTATGTAGCAGGTCATCATCAGGACAGCTTCAGTGACACAGCAAAATACAAGTGGCATTGCTCTTTGCTTCTAGTAAGGGAAGACCACCCAAATATAAGAAAATACATATTTCCTAGAAAGAAATGTTCGGCGTTCTGCTGTCTTGGTACTCTGAAAGACAAATGCATCAGCTTAGGAGTACATTCTTTAACTTTGTGCTCTCTCTTTGCATGGCATGGTGTGTGGCTACACAAAACATCTCTAGTTCCTACTGACCCTAAAAAATGAAGCAGATATGAAAATCCAGCTGCTAGGCACAAGTTACAGATTCAATGAATTTATTTCCTATATATGATTAATAACAAGTATTTAGGTAACCTCCAGGTTTCATCAGCACCATATATCTTAAAACTTTGCCTTCCTCACTCTTCTGATTGTGCCTACAGCTAATGAGGATAGGCAATAAAATATAAGCTTTTATCTTAAAACCTTTAGGCATAAGCTTTTAATTGCTTATCTTTTTACAGGTTTAATTTTGGCACAACCAAACCAGTCCATGTTCAATCAAAACCTTAACATTTAGACATCTGCCTGAGCTGACATGATGTTCTCATGTTTGAACCTGGCAAGGTGAAGAGGAAGGTGAAATCCTTGGGACACACCTCAAGTTAGCTGTTGGTCAAGTAGGTCAAATTATTTCATGCTAAAGTGTTCTCAGTTGCCTGTTACATACTTTGATGGCCATGAGCATGGAAAGAGCTTTTCTGAACTATGCCTGGCAAAAGAAAGGAAAGCAGCCCCTCAGATAACTGCATCTGGCTACTTTTACTCTGAGCACTGAAGAAGTGGTCTGGTAGAAAATGATGGTATGTGGTCATACAATTGAAATGTGCACATGCTTATAACCTACAGGCATCCAGTGCACAAAGATGGGAGACTACAATAACAAAGGCTACTGTTAAGTACTTCATTTTATAATTTTGTAATTATCTGGTAGCCTCCTTTTGCCTTTTACTTTGTCTAATAACGAAGTAACATTTTCTTAGCAGTGTTTTTTTTGGGTTTTGGTTTGGTTTTCATTGTTGGGGATTAAAAGGATAAAAGAACCCAAGTATTCAGAACTAAACTCTAAACCTTCACAACCAAAATCCACAACACATGAACTGCTGGACAATTACCTCACTTGGGCAACAGGACACAAGCGTGTCTGCTCATGGCATTCAATTAAGACAAAGACACACTATTTATTTCAAGACAACTACCTTCCCCTGTGGATGCTCTTAGTAGAGAAGAACAGCACCACACAGGAGTGAAGGCAGCCACCAGGCTGAGAAGCCCTAAATTTATTAGCTTTTGGCAAAGAGAAGATTACGTTAATGAGCTGGCAACAGAGAAACAAATATGAGGCAACATAATGAACTGGTTACTTATGTGCAAGTGATTTCACCTGATGGTCAGTACAGCCAGGAAAAAAGTTACAGTGAGCTCCTTCTCAGATTCAACTATTATAAAAGGATTGGCCAAGGCTCACTTGGCTTCTCTTCCCTGAGGTCACACAGTCTTTGTCTTGAACAACATGTTTTCAATTAAAAAAAACAAGAAAGGTATATAATTCATACCATTAAGCAGAAGGGAACACGGAGCTCAGTCTCTGATGATTACACATATTTGTAATATAACAGTATGAACAGATCACACGCAGGGAAAGGGCCTCATTTTTATGCTCTCAGAAGACAGGCAGTTTCCTTGTGTCCACCTTCCTTTCTCCAGTTGGCCCAGTGGCATGTGGGCTGAAGTCTCTGCTCTCATGTAATCTGTGCTGGAAGCCCAGATGAGCTACCAGGATGCTGCTGGTTCACAATCCCTGGCTCTCTGCCACGATGGGAACGTTCAGGGTTTTGGGCAGGTTGCCAGAATTAAGCAACTTAAACCACAGATGAGGAATAGCAATTTTCAAAGCTTTTAACTTTGTTAAATGTGAACTGAACTAGCAAAATGCACCTCCCTGGGCCCAAGGCTATCTCTGCCACATTTCAAAGGCCTGCAGCAAACAATGGAAGTGTTAGAGCTTGTCAGAAAAGGTCACAAGAATCTCTTCTAAAAGAAAGCACAAGGCAAACTAAAAATGAGATTCACTGCCAATTCTTCCTAAAAACAGTGAACTCTTGTTGCTTTTGCAGGAATTTCTTTTGACAGAGCCATTAAATAAACACAAGTCATTATCCCACTCTTCTGAACATTTCAACGGGCATCGTTTTTTCATGCAATCTTCTGATGTTGGATCATTAAGGTGACATTGCTGCACAGAACTTTATAGTTACTCATTTTGTAAATCTACTGCATCATTTACATTAATGCATAACCATAGGCATATTTATGGAAGCACTGGTCTTTCCCTATGAGAAATCTTTGTTTTAAATACTTGAGAACAGGACATGGATGCCAGATTTGTGCAGGTATTGCACTAACAAAGGAAACCAATCTCTCTGTTTGGGTTTGCTTAGAGCACTCAGTATTTTTAAGTCTGGTATTGATGATACAGTACCTCTGAAGGCCACAGTACACCTCTTGATTGAGAGGAAATAAAAATTAGTATATTCTACAGTCCTGCATGAGGTGCTCGTGTCAATGAGCTTACATCAGGCATAAAGATGGATGTTCTTAAAACTGCTTAGGACAGCTATAGATAAGTGAGAATTTAATGGAAAGAAGTTTTTACCTTGATAAACTACTGCATCAGCAGCTAACTCTATGTAAACAATCACAAAATGGAGATTAATAAAAATATTGTTTCGCCCCACATTGATAAAGAGAAGCTGTCCATAGATGATGGGGAGACATCTGAAATTACACACCTTTTTTTTTCTTCCTCTGTCTTTATTCTACAAGTCAGATGAAAGTTGGAGACAAGCATTACTCATACAGACACAAAAAGGTGACATTTCAGCCCTATGTGGAAACAGCTTAGATAAGCCAGGTGCTTCCAGCTCAGCCAAACACATTTAATGTAATCCTATGGTACTGGAAGAACCAACATAAAACAACATCTGAAATGAATGGACAGTCTGAAAACTTGCACATTGGGGAGATATTAGAAAAGTAGGAAAAGACCACATTCCCTTCCAGTCTTTAAATGCATAAGAAAAAGACAAATTGGAATAATGCAGACAAGCTAATGAAAAAGAAGTGGAACAAATAATTCAGGTGCTTCTTAGCATATGAAAGTTAAAAGAAGACAAGGAACAAACATTATTTGCCATGAAAAAATCATGACTAGCAGTCCAAGTTCCTTCTAAAAGAGTGAAGCAGAGGGGGTTGGGCGGAAGCATCACATAATATTATAAATGTAGCTGAGCTCTTTTAATCATCTCTCAAGATGCTCTCATAAGGAAGCACTGAAAACAGAGCCTTAATGAGTCTCACAGAGGTGCAAAACAGTCTGGCAAACTATATCCAAGACGAGTTTTAAATGATTCTTGGAATTATGCATTAAAAGGCGTTCTGCAAGAGTATTTCTTGGGTTCAGTGAAAGTCTGAATCAGGAAGGTGGACAATAAGCTAGAGAAGAAGCTGGGATGGACATCAAATGAACTAGAAGAGCCCCAATCACATAAAAAGGAGAAAAGGTCTGAAGGAAACAGTAAGAAATTCAATAGGTACAAGTGAAACATAGGAAGGAGTAATCATTTACATAAATGCAGGATGAGGAAGAACTGGTTAGGTAAAAGCTCTTCACAAAAGGATGTGGGGGAAACAGTCTATTCAAACTGAACATAGAGTCAACAACATCAGGTTGTTGTGAAAAAAATATCATACTGAGATGTACAGACAGAAATAAAGCTTGCAAGACACATACTGCCTCTCCCACTCTACTCAGCATCAATAAAAATCTTATGTTCAGTTTTCTCTGATGCAACTGTAAGGAAAATGAGGCCAAATATCAGGCAGGAAAAAAAAAAGGCATGAAGAAAACTGGAGTAAATGTATGTCATTTATCTTATGGAAAAATGATAAAGTAACATGGTAAATCTTCAACCATATAAAATTCTAAAGAAGAAAGAAAACCCTTTGTCCCCCAAGCCAGTTTTTACCGAAACGAGGTTACAGGCTTTAATTGCAACAGGTCAGACACCAGGAGGAGCAATCTATAAAACAGGAAAATGAAGCACTCAAGACTGCCTGGGAAAGCCATGAATGTCATGTTATTGGAGGTCTTTACAACAGGTTGCAGAAATCCTTCGTTTTTTAAAGGAAAACTTGGCCTTTGGGCAAGTAGATGGACCAAGTGCTTCAGACCCAACTTCTCTGTGTTTCTTAACTCCAGAGCCTACAAGGAAAGGGCACAGCTTGCACAGGGTGCTGCCATCAGCAAGCAAGAGCCTGGCAGAGGTTCCCTCTGAGCACTGGCAGCAGGGGAAGCAAGCTGGAAAACCCCCAATTCCCACCAAGCAACACTTCACACTGGCCTCTCACCTCACCCACCCAAAAAACCCACTTCCCGTTTTAAAAATAAATCCTAGCATGGAAGTCCTAATTTTATTTGTTTCATAAGCAACTCATGCAGTAATTTCCCCTATGTTAATAAGATCTCCTTGCAAAAAACAGTGTATTTTGGTTTTTTTTTCCTGGCACATAGCTATCTGAATACAGGGGAAGTTCAGTAACCACTAACCACTCTCCAAATGAATAACTGCACAGAGCGTGTCTTTTCTCTTTCAGCTGTTTAGGAGACTGGCTATTGAAGAATTATAACCCCACTACTCCAACTGCTCCTCAAGAGCACTACCAGAGAGAGGAAGGCTCTCTCTCATTCAGCATATCTCCACAGAAAGTCACCAAGCCACTTTAAAATCTAGGATACATTGTAAAGGTATTTTCATCTGCAAGGTAAGAGTTCAAGGTCAAACCCAGGACAACAGTCAGAAAAAACCCCACCCAACTGCAGTTGGGTGAAATTAGGTATTTAGGCAAACTGTAAGATGTAAGAAATCAGCTGGATTCAGCTCTGTCACAGCAGAGATGTCACAAGCAGAGTGAACTGGGAAACAAAAATTACCTTAGAGGTGTTTTCTTTTAAGAAAAAAAAAAAAAGATAATGCTTCAAAAAGTCTTCTCTACCAGAAACAGAACATTTCACTCACAAGCACCATTCATAAACAACAGAGAAAACAAAAAAGCATTACTAAATAAAAGCAAGTGAAAAATTATGGAATGGCAGGCTTGAATATTCTTGTTTTAGTTGCCCAACAGAATGAGCATTATTTAAGCAGTGTGAAGGCAGATTGTTATCTTTACCTCTCTGAATAGCACCTTATTCTGTGAATAGCCCCCATGGAATAACAGCCCCTACTCAAGGATTCAATAGCTTAATGAACATAACAAGACTGGCACAATCTGGAGCTTAATTTGCATGCAGTTTAAATATTTGTGCTTTATTAGTTTCATTTCAAAATAAAAATACACGTAAATGTAACACCAATTCAAGTGCCACTTGGCTTAACATATATTTTTCCAGGAATTCTTACACTATCCAAATTTGCTAATTGCTAGAACTTGTTCAGCTAAAAGGAGAAATACATATTAAATGAAAATATCCTTTTTGTTTTATAATATGTAATTAACACAAGCTTTTCTAGCGTCAACACTGGCAAATCTATCCTCTTGAAAAATACACACATAATTTTCATGCGACAAATTAAATTTGGTGTGGTTATGCTTTTAGCACTCAACAAGTAAAAGCTTGTAAATGAAAAGCTGAAGCACAAAGGTATGGCAAGTCTCATTTGAGAAATCAAAATCTTTGGGAGAGAGGAATTCTCTCCTGCAGAACTCAAGAAAAGCTGCTAATAATTAAATACTGCCTCTGATTAACACTTTACACTACATGTTTATGTTGAAAGTCCTCGTTTAAGCAGATTGTGATACAAACCTAATCAAATCACTGTATTTCATTCTCTTATGATGCCTGGCTAATAACCACACAACAGTTGGAAACTGTCAAAATATTTTACAGCTCAATTGTAATTCCCATCCAAGTCTAAGCATGCAGTAATTGGGCGTTAGCCACGTTCCAGGGGTGTTACAGCAATGCACAGCATTCAGATCTTCTGGGTTTCATTTTTTTAACACATGTAAAACTCCTAAATGATCCCCAGGATCTACTCAATAAAATTTCAAATAAAATATTAGTACGTTGTCTGCACAGATAGCTTTTTTTTTTTCAATAATTGAATGTATTATTTAAGTCAACATTTTAAAAATTAGCTTAATATTTAGAACTACAGCAGCTTTTTTTTTTGTTCAGCAGCATTTTTTTTTCCTGGTTTAAGTTCTCTAAAGTAAAAAAAAAAGGTTTTGTCAGATAAATAAAATATAAACATTTTTTAGAAAAATATTACACGATAAGTATTGTAATATTAAAAGCTTTGAGACAAAATGCTGATTTTGAATTCAAGGAACAAATTCTGCAGATAAGCTGCTGAGGGAGAAGGAGGCATGGAAACATGGAAAGGGATTTTAGCACGCACTATTATACATGCAGTGTGCATAATACTCGAGAGCATCGTGTCCAGATGACAGCTTGATGGGTTTTCTTGAACAGACAACTCTATAGGTGTTTCTGATTGTTTGGAGTTTGCATTCCTAAGGCAGTATCAGAGACACAGATTCATGACTCCCTGGTCTTTCCACACTATTTGAATCGTTAACCCATTCATTAACTGTCCCTAAATCACAGTGACAGACAGATGACATCACTGGATCCCAAAGACATTACTGTCCAGTGGATTAAAATCCTTAAGTGGCCTTATGGCTTTGAGCTTCCATAAATGGAAGAAAGTGTTACATTTTAAGTGTCTTTTGGACTTACTTTACATGGTGCGTTAAATAAAATTAAGCACTCCTGAAAGGTTCTCAACTAGTCCCCAGATGATGCAATGATTAATGTGTTTCTGGTGTGAGCTGCTCCTGATTCCAAACACTCACCTGCAGACAGAATTAGGAAACTCCTGGATAGAAGAACTGCACCACACCAGAGGACTTCAGTCTTCCCACCAGAGCTCTTAGAAGGAGCTGTGGGGGGAAGGTATCGATTGCTCTCCCCTAGGTTGGAGGATGAGATCAGATTTATCAGAGAACCCCAATGACCTACAGGGGGGGAAATTTCAGCCAGCACAAATGCAGAAAACTCACACTCAAGCCTCATACATCATCTTTAACATGTCTGATCATGTCCAGGTGTTACAAATGTAGAGAGCACTTATCACTCACACATCTCAGTCTCCTGCAATACTTTTCACTGCACAGGCACCTCAGGATAGGTGGAGGAGGGAAAAGAAGGGAGCCTTCATTCCTACACAGGAATTTCCATGCTTTGGGAAGTGTAAATTAGAGCATTACTACTAGTCTGACAGTAAGTTTGCTAATAAATGTGTAGCAACATATCTAATTGCATAACGAGAGATTAAACGATTATGACAATCTTCATTGTCATAAGAGAAAGTTAATGTAACACAGCAAAATAGCTGCAATTTCAAAACTTTGATAAATTTGTAAAAGCCAACTGCTTTAAATAAGCTTCCAGTGGAATCTACAAAGTTGATTCTGAGTGTTAGTTCCAAGTTACATGAGCTTCTAAAAATTATTTAAAGGTTAGGACCCATCATCTCAAAAACATGGGCTTTTCAGACTTCCAGGCAGCAGAAGCATGACTGAGAAAAAAGTACAGTGATATCATTTGACTAAGACCTCCCTTACCTTTAAAGCAGCACAGAATGGGAGTTCAAAGAGCAGTTTTGCCCACAGTTAAAATTAAATTTACAGAGCACTCAAACAGAAGCACTAGTGAGAGAACGATGAGTTGATAAATATATAGTGTGCATACTGCTTTAGTCATAGTTTAGGTTGTCAGTGAGTTACATTCACATACTTTTTTTTACCACATGTAAATACCGAAAAGTCATTTAGCAATTCTTTTTATTATCTCCCGTTTATAAAACCATGGCAGTGTTAAATGCTGCTACTTAACAATCCCTTCGGCAAGTTTGGGGGTGGTTGGCGGAAAGCAGAAAGGGGAGGGCACTGGACTCTCAAAAGAAGAGTTCAGGTAAGCAAGATTGGTCTGATTGGTCTCCCAAAACCTGTTTGGAAAACTCTTCAGAGCAGAAGTCTGACTAAGACACTCCACACCAGCCTTAGGGGATGCTGTCTCTGTCCATAAACTATGGAACACTACAAAGGTATTTTATGACCTAAATCAGACACGAGCAATATATTTGTAACAAACTTCATTATAAAAAGAGGTCAATTCTTGTGGAATCTAAACCTAAAACTCACAGCCAAACTCAACAACCAGTTTTTAAAATAATTCTTTAAAGCTGAAAAGGACAAAAGCGAAAACAAGACTGTAGTACTATATGACTTGTCTCTTAGTCCCTTTTTACTCAATAAATATGCAAATATCCTATTTTAAATATATACTTTTAAGAATGTGAACCTATTTCTCAAATAGTTCCAGGCAGATACGCATTTTCCAGCAGTGCTCAGATCTGGTTTGGGCTCCACACAGAGTCCATCAGTCATGCAAGGAGAGCAGCAAGGACATTGTTCAGGAGTTTAAGGATGTGAAATTGCTAAAACCTGGTCAGAAAGTAGAGCCACTGCACAATTTTGCTTTCTTTTTTTCTTTTTCTTCTGTATTTGGCATCAAATATTGTTACAGAAAGTGAGACTGGGGGTGATGAAGGGCCAATTACAGCTTATATGTGCCAAGAAAAATAAAAATGCACAAGACCCAAAATCTGGAGCAGTACATTTCATTTGTTTGAGGACAAGTCACACTACTGACTTCCTCCAAAAAATAAAGGCAGTACTCTTCCAGAGATTAAAGTGCTCTGAGGCAAACCACTCAATGTGTTGTATTTGTTCTACAACTCTTTAAATACTTGCAAAAAAAGACAGATTGTGATTTTAAATCAATCATTTGTATACCCAAGGAGACCAGAAACAGAAGAACATTTCAAAACTTTGGAGGCTCTCATTGGAATTTTCTTCTAGTTATTCCCTATCCCTCATACCTATGCTACATTCTGGTTCTATACCTGAAAACAATGCTGGGTATGTAAACATAAAAAAAAGATACTGTCCTGAAAGAAAACCTAGTTCTAGTAGGCAAACCCCCAAACCTATTTTTTGCAAAAGCCTAATCTTGATGCTATACAGAAATGTAAAAACAGTAAAATGCATTTGCAGAGAAAACTCCTTCCCTGGAAACACCTCAAAGGCAATTTTTCATCTTCCTTTTTTTTTTTTTTAAATAATAATAATAATAATAATGTTAATATTCTATTAACATTTTAAGTACAATGGAAGGGTTGTGGTTACAGTTATAAGAATTTGAGCATTGAATCAATATTTGATTTGCTGTAGTTTTATACTTAAGCCTATTGATTGGGTTCTGATCTACACACCCATGTCTCAAAACAAAAGACTGAGTCACATTATGTTCCTGAGTCATTGCTGTCAATGACAATCATGACAGACTACTTACCAATAGCACAGAGTGCCATAAGGGCACTTCAGTAAAAGCATCAATCCTTCAGTATTGCTTTAAAGTGATAAAAAACAAAGCTTTTTGCAGAGTTCTGGAAAGCACTTTAGCAACATTATGAAAAGGGGTCATGGTGTTATGGAATATGGTTGAGTTATGAAGCAGATTCTAGGACAAAACACTTTAATTATGATCTGTTAAGCCATCTGTATCGAATTACTGTCTGAATTCACTTTGTAGAAAGCCTGCATGCAGAAAGAAAGGTATATTTTATATATATATAAAGGCACACAAACAACATATATACCTTTCTATTTAACAAATAACCATAATTATCACAGTAACAAATATATTAAAATGTAAGTTTATATATACCTATATACACACATGGAAAGAAAATACACACATACACTCACTAGATTAAAAAAAAACAAAACAACAAACCCAAGCTTACTTGAAATAACAGAAACACATACTGAACTATCTGTTTTGTAAGTAAAAATGACGTTCATTACGCTCCAGAAGCAAAAAATACAAGGCAGCTTATTGGAAAAAAACCCCAAAGAATACAAAAATAGAACACCATTTTTATTTATAATTATTTCCAATGGTATAACATTTTAGGATACTTTTAAAGCATGATTGTTTGAGTTGGATTCTAAAGATCTATTTGCATTGAAGCAAGCCAAGAAACATGACCCTTGCAAGGCTTTAGGATTACAGTTCTTTGTCTCAAGGTGTTGATGAAATGAAGGAGAACAGAGCCACCAAAGAAATAGAGACTACTCTTCCTTGTGGGTCACCCTTCGAACATACAAAAGACAACTAAGGAGCTAGAAACTGCCCTAACCTGCCCCAGTTCATACTCATGGAACCTTGGATGAAAAGATTTCACTTCTCAGGAGCTTAATTCAGGAGCAAGGACCTCATCTTCTCGTTGCCTTCAGTGGACTCCACTAAGTCTCACAAATATCAACAAAAATCCAGGTGTCTAATAGTCAGCATCCAACTGCTCTTTCAAAATATATTTCTATGTTTTTGCTGTGTGACTGTAACAGCCTTTCACCCAGTTGTGCATTCACAAACAATGTGAGCAGCTACGTACACATCTGTGAGATCAATGTTGGTTCCAACACTGAGCCCACAAGGAAATGAAGGCGACTTTGTTCAGCCACAGTGGGCATTAATCCACTCCATGCACATAACAGTTATGTGCTCTTGGTGCTAAAGATGCTAGGCACGCATGTGAAGTTGTTCCTAGTGCAAAAATTAAACATAACAGCCTCTTTACTAAGGTAACAAAAATTAGTAATGAAGCCTCCAGCACCTAGGGAGCTGTGTTCTCCAAAATATTTGATAACAGGTAACAACAGTGGGTTTGGGGGTAATTTTTTTGTTTTGTTTTGGGCTTGGTTGTTTCTTTTTTTCTTCCATATCTGTTGAAATCTTCCTTATTTGGGGGGTAGGAGACATGTTACAACTCCTGAGTGCACTTTGGCATTTCATCAGCCAGTGGTAACCCACAGCAAGCTCTGCTCTAAAGGAGTATGGGAAGAAGCAGGATAAGATGTATTAGAAGATATTTTACCATGCTACATCCTCTGAATCCAAATGATTTTTGTACTGTGAGAGACTGCCCTCTCAACAGCAGAGCTCTCTTTAAAGTGTAAGGTAAGCATTTAATCAGTGGATGTTTAATCAAACTCTTAAATATTACAGTTGAACTGTAATACATTAAGCTCACCAATATTTTTCAGAGCATTTACAACATGATTTTCTTAATTACTTTAGTTTCTAGCTAGCTCCTTTAAAGCCCTTTCATTGAGCTAGAGCACATGATTTCATTCACACTTTAAAAGCTTTTCCCATGCATGCTTTTCAAAGCTGATTTGTCTGAATTACACTTATGAATGATATTTAAATTTTGTGCATTATTCATTACTACAAACTACGAAGTATCACTTAGGGGTTAACCCAACTATCTACTAAACTGCAAAATAGCTCTTGTCAATAACGAAACTAAGTAAGTTTCAAAGAATTTACTGTATTTTAAAAAGGTAACCAAATACTTTAAATCTACTAAGTAAAATACATATGTATGTCCTCTTTTTATGGAGATAAAAACAAATTCAGTATATGTAATGGGCACATAAAATATAAAACCACTTAAAATATATCAGAAAGAGTTCTTGCTTTAACTATATTTCTAACCTTCCCCCCCCCTTTTCTGTAACAGTCTCCATATAGAGTGCTTGCACTGTATTCATTTGAGATCCATCTATATGCTTCTGCATAGGACAAATAAAAAATACCAGCAGGAACCGGATTTTGTATTCAAATTACTAATTCTGCAGCAAAACAACACCTCTATTTTCTCCCATATATTCCATTTTTGTTTTCCTTAAAACAACTCAGAAAAAAAAAAGTGAACCTAAAAACACGATACCCACCACAAACCCCTCAGCTCATATGTAGCGACAGTTTCAGAGAACAGAGTTCTGCTGAAAGAATAGAAAGAAATAGATTTAAAAGGAGGCAGTGAATCAAAAAAATCACGCCTTCAGCTCGATGCCAATAAAAACGAGAATCACTCAGTTCCTTTGGACTGTTTTCTATTTATTTTCTTTTCTTTTATGCGGTTAATATTTTAGGAAATTGTTGGGTTTTTTCCCTCTCCCCC
Organism: Platyrinchus mystaceus; assembly: GCA_035041135.1. Lineage (NCBI taxonomy): Eukaryota > Metazoa > Chordata > Aves > Passeriformes > Tyrannidae > Platyrinchus > Platyrinchus mystaceus. The sequence continues at coordinate 14,619,393 of JAWWLV010000121.1, read as the reverse complement.
TTTTTTTTTTGTCACCACAGACACTCCCTTTAGGCAACCGTGCATCAACAATCCTCCCACGTTCAAAGTCGGCTACATCTGTTGCTCTTTCCCATTGTTGAAAATTCCTGCCTTAATCCTATTTGACTTTATTCATGCAAAGGTCATCCTGAATTCAACAAATGGAGGAGCGATAGCAAGCACACTGTTGAACATGGTTAAAAATGCTGTTGTAGAACATGCAGCTAGTGTGCCGGCACTATCGCACAAGTACTCGGTTTATTATGCAGCTTCTTGTCATCAGAGCCGTGTTGCAATATGAATTGGCAACATATTTCTTCCAGCAACTCAGGAATACAACGTTTTCCTTCTAACTGGCTAGATTTTCTCTCCTTAAAAAAATAAATAAATAAGATTTGCGCTTGGCTTGTATTCGCTAGCGAGCATGACTACAACATACACATATAATACCTGACTGTTTCACATGCCCCAGGGCTTAGCTCCTGGCATCCTTGGCTTCCATTTTTCTCCTGGATTTTTCCTCTCAGTATATCCAGCTTCACAAATTTCTTTAATTAACCTGCCCGTCTAAAAGTAAGGGTGATCACTGCTTTAAATAAATTAGCCAAAATTTTACCTAAAAAATACTTTTACAAAGCAGGGCAGAATAGCTAATACTAGCACCTCATTTTAGGGCCATCATTCCACTGCAGATTTGCTTACAAATGCCATTTATTTTGGTTTTAGACTTATTCTTCTTTCCCAGCAACAAAAAGCATTCTGTCTTAGACCTGTGATTTATTCCTGTGCTTAAGTATCTGATCCAAACCAAAGAACATTTAGCAGGAAGAGTGAATTAGTGAGCAAACCAAAGTTAACTATCAGACTTGATTTATGAAGGGAAGATAATTATTTTTGTAATATGTCCATAACTCATCATGACAGAAGCAAAGGAAAATTTATTCATGCACACTTACTTCCAATTTGAGGTGCCTGCCAACCACGATGAACCAAACCCACCCCTCAGGCAAGCAGAAAACCAGGCTATTGTTAGTGTGTTCCTTCATTAGAGCACTGCACTAAGGGCCAGGGGTGGTGGAGACAGTACCCAGGACTTTATCTAAACCAGCCCCAAAATAAAGCTCCAGGTAATAGCTAAAAATGCTACAATAACATCAACTTCTACAAATTGTGCTGAGCTACTCGCTGGGTGCAAAGGAACATTGGAAAGAATCAAGTTTTCAATTAGAGAGCTGTCCAGTACCCTGCTTGTTTGGCTCTTGTTAAGGAACCTGATAATAAGGTGTAAAAACTGTACAGAAAAAGGATAGATTTTTATCAGGTTTTTGTTGTGAAGATTTTGAGGATTTTTGTTTTGATGGTAGTTTAAAAAAAGTCTTACGGGAAGTGTTCCTTCTTTCTTCTACCCCTTAAAGAGCAAAGCTTGAACTGAACAGGACTAACAGTCTGCAAAGCCCAGCATGAAAATCAAAGTCCCCAGGTCCTTTGAAAACGTTAACAGGAATGGCAGGAAGATGGCCCTTCAGCACCTATACCAGGAGCTCATGGCCCTGTGCCATTTGCCTGTCTCCTCTCGTCTCCTTTCTGCTGGAGAAGTGAAGGCAAATAACTTACAGAAAATAAAATAAAAGGCCCTCATCAGGGATAAGGATTTTCAGATTTCATCTTGCAGAAGCTACCCTAGATCTCACTGAGAGCTCACCTAATGCAGTTGTTACTCAGGTGTTTCGGAAGGCCAGGACTCCACCTGACCAGTCTGTGTGCCTGTGCCTCATCCCCTTGTCTTGTGTGAGAGAACCCAAACGGCACCATGAAAGCCTTGACATTTAGGAACCACAGCACTCCAGAAACCCCTTGGCAGCTCCTCACTTCTTCCTTGCATTTATGCACTTCAGGGATATTTTAAGGACAGATTTCAGGCAAATGCCTTTGGCACTTCCACGAGAAGAGCAGTCCCCCCCAGTACTGCAGAAATGGGTGCAGTGAGAGACTTGTCTCAAAGGCGGTGTGGAGCTCAGCTCACCTGTGGAGATACCCCACTGTCATCTCCCTCTCCTCTGAGAAGCATGATCTTCAAGCATTTAATTCACCCCCTAATGTGGGAAGTTAGAGCCCAGAAAAGGCAGCGTGGGTGTTCCCACCATGCAAAGGCCGCCTTCTTCTCTCTCCTGATCTCATCAGCCTTTAAACAGTTCCTGAATCAGGATATGAGTCTTATTTGACCATTCTTGCATTTGTCGGTAAGACAGCCTGTTGAACACATCATTCAAGGGAATGAATGGTTGTATAAATCATCCCATATATTTATATGGGAAAAAATTCAAGAAATTATTGTATTGGCATTGGTTTTGAATAAAACACGAAAGAAATATTTTTTATAGTTTGCCTACATGCAACAGTGCTGGCATTTTAATGGCACATTGCAACACTGTGTCACACAATATGTCTGTTGGCTTTTCTACTCTCTGCCAGAAATGGATTTTTTTTTCACAGACTGGTGCACAATCTTAAACTTCCAACTTGAAATAAAACATATGAAATTACTGCCAATACATATCTAAAGAGCATATTTCCCCCACAAT
>JAWWLV010000121.1:14583475-14602292 GCA_035041135.1 Platyrinchus mystaceus | reverse complement strand
ATGTTAATCTTACTGTTTCTCTACCTGCAGTATCAAATAATGGGAAGCTCAGTTCAATACTGCATGTGATGCACTTTCAAAATCTATGCAAATAGAAACTTCAATGTAATGACATTAAAACCTAACTTTCAATTACCATTTTCACAGCATACTTAATGAAAACTGCTTCTTTTTCAGATGTATGGTTACTAAATTGGACTAAACATACCATGAAGCTTTAACAGAAGAACTCTAGAAGTTACTTGTAACAAGGGTCTAAACAACAGAAGATGGAGTTCCAAGTGGTTTTCTTCAGTAAAGAAGTATTTGGTAGCACAAAATCACTAGTCACTCAACTAAAAAATGGAAGAGGCAGCAAAAGAAACAGCAGTGTTTTTATGTGGGTTTAGATGGATGATGTACTGAAGCTGCTAATCCTGGTGAATTGCTAGAAAATATGAGTGTTCTCTACCCTGACAGTAAACATCCAGTTCATTACTGTCTCCAGTCATTAGCTTAGCCCAAGGTGTTACCAACTATAACCTACAATGTGAACAAGATCCATTCCTAGTTGGACAGGAATATGATCCCTAGTTGCAGGTAGAAACTTCACCTATCTACGCACTGGAGTAGTCACTAGTCACTAGATCGGGGCAAAGGCTTGGAGCAGGAAAGGCTTTAGCTCTTCTCAGGACAACAGAAACCTACCAGGGTCTGGAAAGATTTCATTTTAGAAAGAACCTCACAGTTCTGATGCCCTTCTTCTTGATTTTTGCATTTGAACCTCAAAGACTACAGTATCAGATTTTCTTCTACGCTCTTTCTAAGGATCCATTTCCGAAATGATGGATCATTTCTCTACAGTCAGAAAGTAGAAATCACATGGGCTTCTATGGAATAACAGAAAAAATTAATCAAAATCTTATCTAAGCCCAGTGTGGACCCTCAGGAGATAAATCACTCATCCAAGATTGAGGTTGAGTTCAGCTGGGTGAAACAAAATAAAATGATTCTTTGCCAGACGATACTGCAGGTTTGTATTGGGTTTGCATGGCCAGGTTTTGGTAGTGGGGCGGGGGAGCTACAGGAGGGGCTTCTCTGAGAAGTTGCTGGAAGCTCCCCCCATGTCTGACAGACCCACTGCTGACCAAGGCTGAGCCCATCAGGATTGATACCAATACCTCTGGGATAACATATTTAAGAAGGAAAAAAAAGTTATGGAGTAGATGTAATTGCAGGCAGAGAAGAGTGAGAATATGTGAGAGGAACAACTAATTAATCAAACTGCTTGTAACTAACAGTAAAAATCCAAGTAATCAGGGTGCAATAATAATGTTAGCTAAACTTTAAAAATAGGTTCTGTTACTGTTTAAACTGGTTAAGCCTCACCTGAGTGTTGCAAAGCAACATTTCATCCGTGTCTGAGGAGATGATCATACAGACAAACCACCGCAGGAAAAATCAGGGGGTGTATTTGCAGTATGTCAGTGCATGTGTTCACTCCTACCCCAGAGTAAACACAACATGCTTATCCCTTAAGAAAAGGGAATAAACTACTGGGTACTTATCCTGGGAGAAAGAGTAGTTACTGCACAGCAGGTGATGTGTACTAAGCTCACACCCCAGTTTATGTGTGGTGATTCGCTCATAAGTCCACATCCTTGTAAGAAAGCTCTTTCAGAGAAAGCCACAGTGAAATAATATTGAAGGTTTATAACTTAACTGATAGGGAAAAATAAAAAAATTTAGGCATAAATTATTAAAAACACAAATATGATCAAATCAAGAAAGAATTCTTTGACAGTACTACAGATTAAATGTATCAGAGCAAAGCCCAAATTTTAAAATGTATTTTTTCATTTATTTTAAGCTAAAACTGAAGAGTCTAAATAGACTTACTTTCATCATGCTAGTGTCCAATGCAGCTGGTCATGGCAAGCAAAAGTTTTGCACTTGCTTGCCCTGAGATGTCCTCAGTGTATGTATCTGCAGCTGAGCTGACCCCTTTACAGCTGAAGCTTACAGGTCTATGTTCAATCTGTTTTTACAATCAGGTGAGTCAAATCCCCCCCTTATCATACAGACACACTGCCTTGAAGCTCATGGTAGTCAGAATACTAACCAAATGTTACCCACACATTTAGTAATCTGATGAACTAGACCAAGCAGAAGTGTTTTGGAGATCTCCCCTCAAAAGATATTTTCATACAAAAAGCAAAAATAACCTAATGAAATGTAGAAAAAAAGAAAACAAGACAGATGTCTTGTTCAAATAGTGTAGCTTATTGACAAAGCTTTAACCAAACTTTTTACTACTTTAAACTTTGCTCAAATATCAAAGTATTTTATCAAGAGAGTGGACAACTACAATTAGCTGCTTCTGCAAGTCCACATGATGGATCATTGCACCTGCACATGAATCTGTTGATAAATACACATTATCATATCTGAGCGAAACTTGCTGATAACTCACAACCGGTGTTCAAATAAATATTACAAGAAGGAAAGTCAGTAATATACCCTGAAGTTAAAAACATTCAGGGAAACAATCTCTTAAAACCACAGTGTAAGTTTTTATTTTTAATTTGCTTTTAAGCGTCTCCTGGAAACAACGAGTTAAATGCTTGTTTAAATCTGATAAATTTTAAGGGGCAACGCAAATGGTTTTTGCAATTCTTTCTATTTCGACACTATGAATCAAGTGCTGTAATTCTAACTAGGACAAAATTCTTTCCCTTTTTCATTGGCTCAACAGTAACTACAGATTTGGCCTTACATACACAGCATTGCATATCAGTTCTCAGAAAGCTCTGGCTTGTTATTAATTAAAATTTTCCACAAAATCCCACACCCAAACTGAAATTTAAAGAGTTTCTAAAAATGTCACTCTCAAGACACTTTTACAGGAAGAATTTTGCAGAGGATCAGCTAGAACCCACTTAACTTGGCTACTCATTCTCTCTGTTCTTGCCATCCAGGATACTGTTTTTCCTCTCCTTCTGCCTCCTTCAATGTCCCCACTGGAGGGAGGGTCCCCACCCAAACCCAAACAGGCTCTCTTCCATGGGGTCTCTGAAACTCTTTAGGAGCTTTTGTGTCAAATGTTGGTCATCACTTCTCTATATCAAATTCAGTTGCTAGGACTGTGACTCAACAGCACTGCTCTTAAAGCCACATCCACTGTCACCTTTTCTGTAAAAAAGACTTATTTTCTCAAGGACCTAATGAGGCTGGGAAGTGCATTTTGGGGGGCTAAACATACAACAGCTTAGAAGGGGCTTATTTCCCTCTTCAAGCTGCTTTCACATTCAGAAGTCGACAGAGATTCCCCTGCTTCCGCCTCACCATTAATCACAGCTGAAAACACAGGACTCCAGTCTTTATTGGAACTATTTTTTTTAATTGCAGTTCTTTACATTGATATAAATTAAAAAAATAATAAAAAATAAAGTTAGAAAAGGAAAGGGAAAAAAAGAACAAGATGCTTGCAGTTTGGCACTTCAAGGGTCAAACACAAAATAATTTCGCATGATTAAGTAATAAAGCCACAGGGGTAGGAGTGACAACAAGAGAGGTAAAATTATTACTAAAGCAGAAGCACCAGCTGCTCTTGTGCCAGATTCTGGAAACATTACTTGCCCTAACTCCACTGAGAAAGACTGCTTATGATAGTAATCACTCTGGCACTACCTATCTGCCCAATCAGCCAGAGCATCTCCAAAAATCACCCTGCCCTTCAACCCACTTGCCTTTTGTAACACAAACATATTGTGACACATCCCTTAAAACCAAACAAAACCTCCACCAAAACATCACACATACCACTTTCCCCTTGGCAGAAGATGAAAGAACAAGCCACATGTGAAAGATACTCAGTTACGCCACTCACTGCCTGACCGGCAGGAGCACAGGCACGGTGGGGATGTGAGCAGCCTGACAAACAGCACAGGCTAAAAATGTACTGCCCAGTACCTCTAGAAAGCATCATGTCTGGCATGCCCACAAACCACTGATGATTTTCTATTTCTTTTATTAATACACCCGCATTGCCTTTCATTAAGAAATAGGAGAAGGGACACAGTCTATTCTGCCTCTATTCGTTTTCCTCTCTATTAGTTCCTGTGCTGCTATCTCTGCAGGACTATCCTAGAAGGATTCTGGGTTTGGTGCTGCATTGTGACAGTTTTCATTTGCAATGTAAAACATGCTGCAGGGAGCTCAGAAGTCCACACACAAGGTAAAGAAAGAAATACACTGGTGAAGTAAATGCTGTTCTAAAATGGCCAGGGGCGCCAGCAAAAAGTTAGCCTCATGTCTCGAGTGTGTTGAAGGAAACCTGTATTGGTCATATGCAACTTCAAAATTTGTAATCCCCACCTACTTAAAAAAAAAAAAACCAGGAGTGCTGAAAGTGTGTTGTTGTTTTCTACTTGCATTTTTTGTAGATGTTGACTTCCCCAAATAAACATTTTGCATAGAAATTAACTGATTTTAGAGTTCTGTTCTACTGTGACTAAAAATCCAAAAGGTAGTCCTCATATGATCATCTACAGGTTGTCTAGTATAAAGCTGCAGAGATATACTGTTCAAAGAGATTATTTTTGATTTTCCCAGATTTCCAATGTCTAGTTGACCTACTAGATACAGAGGAAATAAGCCTCAATTTGACATGTCAACCAAGAAACACATCTGAAGATTTTTTTTTTGAGGTGAGTTTTTCATACACACATTCACTCCATTGTGTGTATAAGACCATTTACATTAAGGACTTTTTAAATCCCAGCAGCATCTGGAGCCAGCTTGCTGATGACCCTCTGCTGTGCACCACACCCACAGTGTGCACACGGATGCTGGGAGCACTCACGCCTTTAGTTTCTCTCCACCCCGCATTCCCAGGGTTAGATGATTATGGGATTAGGAAGATAGAGGGAAAGTAGCTGGTTTGTGAACAGGCACAAGAAATATCTGTCTAGGAAACAAGTATCTACTGGCAAGTAATCCTCCTTTCGCTTTGAGTAACTGTCAATACATACATATTCATACCCTGAGTGACTCCAAGCAGACAGGGTACAGGCTTGATAGGAATATCCTTGGAATATCTCTGCCAAATGGTGCATCATGCCTCCTCGCATCTGATGGCAAAGCACTCAGGAAAGGAGGCTCCAGCTGGCTGCTCTGCACATCTTGGGGAAATTAAGTAACGAATTCTACAGAAGACTCTGAACTTTCGCAAAGTCTAAATTCCAGATTAAGCCTTGTCCAGATAAAAAGATAAAGAGACTAACATGTAGTGAATAGAAAAATACTTCATCCCTGCACGCATAAAAGGTTAATCTCTTGATTTAAGCAGATCACAAGACAAGTGAAACAAGTAATGTGACTCTTTAAGCCTGTAGGAGAAAGTCTGTCTTAAACTCCTGAACCTCTGTCATGCTCTCTGAGCTTCTGGGGTGGCCACCAAAAAGGTTACATTCCCTTAAGGATAGAAAAGCAAACAAGCAGGCATAGTCTCAAAGAGTTTCCTAGAAAGAAATGTCAGTAATGAAAGTTCCACTGAGGTCTCAAAATAGAAGGAATGTCCTAAGCCATGAGTGAACAATGAGAAACAAACAGGGCAGCGTTCTGCAATTGGGCAACAGGATGAGAACATCTGTGATATTTATATAGTTCAAAATGTAGTCCAAACCAAACGTAAATCTCCCCAAAATGGTAAGGTCTAGGTGCTCCCCATGTAGAGACACTGATCCAATTAGCCATAGACATATACAGCAGATTCCTGCTATGTATTCTGTTGCTGAAGATTCATCTTCTCTATTTTTTCTTAGCACCCTTTTTCCCTTCCTCAACTTTTTGTGAAGGACTGAAGAAAAGGCACATGTCAAGAAGGCCAAGAAAGCAGAGATGAACACAAGCAGTGCTCTTAACAGGTCTGGCCAGAAGAGCCAGAGGTGTCTGAGGTGAACAGAAGAGTCCCTGAGGAGCCACACAGTACAAGCTTTAAAAATGCCACACCAGATGTCCCACTCTTTGCCTGATAGCCTGAAAGCCCTCAGATCTTCCAAGCTGCTTTAGTGCTCCAGGAAGACATATTATTGTCATATGAACCTGACAGAAGGTCCATCCCTCCCAAATAAAAAACATCTTATGACACATTAGGAAGAATCTAGTGACACCCTGTTTGTCACAATCACTGTCATGTTATTGTACGTTGACTGCTGCATGACAGCGACAGTGTGTGGGAGGAATATTTGGTGCACACACGCCCAACTCGGCACTGCTGCCCACAGCTGTGCAGATGGGACCCAACAGTCTGATCAGAGACAGACCCAGAAAAATGAAAAAGTGTCGATGACTATGACTGAGGATGACAGTACAGGCTAGATGTCACCAAAAGAACCAGAATCAACTGGAAAAAAACCATGCCGCTCATATGCTGAGAGTGTATTAGGAACATAAGCTGGCTGCTGTTTTGGATGCAGGCTGCTCATACTGAGCTTGCCATGAGGTATCAACCTACTCCAGTGCTAAGAAACAACACCAGTTTATAATTCTCTGTACCTAAAAGAGAAAGAACTGAGTCTTTAGTCCCCTCTATTTTGTGACCAGAACACCCACTGCTTTCTGCCAGAACGGGTTCTCTCCGGAAAGGAAAGAAAAGATGGGTTTGGAAGACAGCAGTTTAGGTGGGACAGGACTCATACTGCTTTCTCCACGGAGAAGGGAGCTCTTCTTTCTAGAGCAGAGAAGGAAAACAGGAATATAGGCTGAGACTCCTAGAGCAAGTTGTGCATGGACTACTAGATGTGTGAAAACAGGTGATTTATATTCCTAGTTATTCTGTCTCCTTCCATGATCCTAAGAGAATTCACTGTCAAGGAACAGACAGAAAACAAAGCCAAAGATTAGGACACCAGAACCTAATTCGTAGATATTGGTACCTGCAAAGATCAAACAACTCATTTCTGCAGCTCCAGAAACATCTGACAACTTTATAGGAGGGCAACAGTGCCCAGAATAGTGACTTTACAGCTTCAATGGCTCAATACAGAAGACAAGGCAATATCCTCGTTTCAGAAATAAAAGCTGTGAGACTACACCACAGTCAAAGTATGACAGGACTTGATCACCACCCACATTGGCCTCTGTGGAGTCTGAAGGCAGAAAAACTCTGTTGTGAGTAAACATTCAGTTTGTCCAAAGAAAGTGAGAAAACCACAGGTGGAAACTGCAGCTCAGAAGTGCATCCTCATCAGACCTGGCATTAGAAATCCCATGGCTGCACCCTGGACCGCTCCTACTCGGGGTGGTTCTTCTTCATTGCCATGACAGAGTTGCTTGGTATTTTCTGGAGGAAGAAAAGTCTCAGAGTTTTGAACAGGAAAGGTTGAGTACAGCTTCAAACTTGGGAATTAACAATGAATTGGCTTTTCGAGCAGCTGCAAGCCAGAAGTCATACATCCAGCAGATGGGAGCCTGCATATCTGGGCATGGAGCTGAGGACAGCAGAGATGCTTGCTGTCCTGGTGCTCCTTTCTGGCCTTACAGCCAAAATCTTATCAGATTAAAAATTTACAGGGGTTGTATATCTCACTCAAATGGAACAAGAATGGGCATGTCAGTCTGGAAAGGGGATTAACACCTAGCATGTGGTGCAAGGCACGATGCCAGGAGGCTTAACTGAGGAAGCCATAAAAACATTAAAAAAAAAAAGGAAGAAGAAAAGGTAGAAAATTAAATTGTAATAATGAAGATTAGTGCTAACCAAGAATATCTGTGATGCAGTGAAGATTGCAGTGAACGAAATTACGATATTAACCATCACTCACGTGGAATAGAGTCGCTTGACAGTGTGTGTTGTTCATTCATACCACATGAGGTGAGTACTAGTAACACACCTGACAGGTCCAAAAGTCTCTGGTTCAACTGGTGGCCCCCAGAGGCAAATGTTCAGGATGTGCCTCAATACAAAGCTTGAGACTCAAAGGATAAATCAATTTTCCAGTGGCAACTGGATCACTGCTACTGCTACCTCAGCGCTGCATGCAACAATTCTATTTAATCAAAATAAAATTTTTCATTTGTAGCCCTACAGAAATAAAAATCATGCTTCACTAAGCATTTGCAAATAACGATGAATTAAGTAAAACAAATTCATTACCTTCTACATCAGGGTCTCCAAATGGATTTAATTCTGCTGCATCAGGATCACCGAAAGGGTTTGTGCTGGAGTTGGCCAGGTCTTGCTCCCCTTCATCCAGAAAATTAAGCTTATTGATAAGCTCTACAAACAAGTTAGAATATAGTTTTAATATAGATGCAAACTGTTTATCTAATGTATTTGAAGCTCAAAAAGCTCCTTGTCAACAGTTCCTTGAAACACTGCACCAGGGTATGGCACGAACTGCACGACTAAATTAACACACTCCAGTAGGTACACCAACAAAGGGAAAAAAAAAAGTGAAATGAATGAAACTTCTATTTGCTGATCAGAATATTACGTAACAGAAATGACTACTAAGAAAGTATTTTATTTTCTTCATTAAATAAATGTTGCAGAACATCTAACAAGCTAAATACAGTTATTTTGGTTCTACAAATACATGTTAACTATCGGCAGGAAATTTTAAATTTTTGGATGTAACGTGAACATGAAAGCAGAGAGGGGACATTTTGTCACGTTGGAGAGGTCAAGTATTACTGACTATAAAACTACTGTTTTAGGCTTAGGGTCTGGTGGTTTTTTTTTACTTTTCTTTTTTTTTTTTTTAATTTTTTTTCTTTCTTGTTCATTATCAGATGACAACGGAGCTGTAGCGGAGACAGGCTCTTTCTCTATCATGTTGTTACCTGTTGGATGCACTACAAATTACTGAGAGTCATGCTGGGTGGAAGCACAGAGATAAAACTGACAGCTGAATACAGGCAGGAGTCAAAAGGTAATGGGTCACAGTAAATACAATCAGAAACAGAAAGAAAGGATGAAAGCTCATAGACCTTCAGAGGAACTGGCTGATTTAGCTGAAGGCATATTTGCTCGCTTTATGCAGTCATCTTGATCTTCATCTAAGCTGCTCAGAGCATTCAACTGGTTTACAATTTCTGTAAATAGAAGCCAGTCAAGACAAACGTAAGGCAAGGGCATTTAATGAAACAGAAGTGGAACAAACACTGTTACTAGAAAGAGAGAGAGCGAGGGAGAGAGGGCAAAAGACAAGACACTTAGAGTTAATTAAAAGAAGAGATTTAGATCGAGTCCTTACAACTATATAACTACAGCAAAGTACCTGTGTAGGTGCTTCAGTGATAATTTAACGTGAAACCCAGCTAACAGACATAAACAAAACCTAGATTTTTGGTGTCAGCAACAGTAATTAGTTTTAAGAGGACGAGTATGCACATCAGTTCAAAACTTAGATCCATGTGCTAGATACAATTTAAAGACTTTTCCTGCTTGTGAAGAAAACCTGGATATTAAAACATTGTCAGTCAACATAAACCAGGCCCAGAACAATTTACCTCCCTCCCAAACTCTTAAGGCTACAGAAAAGTAATATACACAATATACATTTTAAATATTTTATTTATTTATACACACACACTGATTATTTAACATTTACAATTAGTCACCATTAAATTCTGATCTATGACAAGCTGAATTTATCTAAGTAGTTCTAAAATATATGATCAGTATTTTGCCAGAGAATGTAAACTGAATGTATGTATGTTGTTTGAATTTTCACTGTCATGCTATGTAAGTAACACCTTACTGTTCGGTAAAATCCTATTTCACTTTCTATCCATAGTGGAGAGGCCAGAATTGCCACAAGCTAGAAATTTTTAAAACATATTCAAGTTTAATTATAACCAAGCTGTTGGTGCCTCCACAATTCTGGAAGGAAAGAAACAAAAAACAACTAGGTCTTAGTGGCTTATGGCCCAAGGGGAAAAATTCCTCTCTGCCAGCCCCTAATGCAGTGCCATCCTCAGCATCTGACAAAGGCAGCTCCTGTAGTAATGGGGCCTGAGCCTGAGGCGTGTCTGAGAGACATCAAGCATAGGTTTCTGTGGAGAGGGGACACCCTTACTCACCATTCCAGCTGACAAACAGGCTGGAGAAACCTGTGCAGAAGAGATGATCCTGCTTGTTGAATATCACTGCCCCACTAAGAGTCTTTTCCATCTCCCGTTTTTTTCCCAATGAAACGAAGGGATGATGTCTTTGGGTGTCACCAGTGAAGTCGAAGCTATGTAGACACCTTTACTGCACACTTCTCGTGCCAGTCATTCTTGTATTTCCTTTACATTTCAATTTCTTATGTACACAGAAAGCTACTTCTTAGGATCACTTTTAGTTTGCTGCTGTTTTAAACTTTTTCTCATCTGGCTTTTGTTTGGGAAAGCAAAAGTTCATCTTTATTTACTGAACTAGTTTCAGGGAGCAAAATATCAAAGTGAGGTAAAAATTGAATAGTACCATAATTGTCCCAACTCACGTTGGTGCCCACAGCCACCCAGAACTTCCTGCCTGAGGGGGCTTTTTCATGCTTTTTCATAGTTGACACTGACACCACTCCTAATTTCATGCCTTCATGGACAGCACAAAGAACTCAAAGCCCAAAGCAGTCCAGAACCTGAAAATATTTCCGTAATATGGTCAAAAATTTCCTTGCCAAATTCAAACTGCTTTACGAAGATATGCCAAGCTGCAAATTACCAAGAAAAATTATCTACTCTGCCAATACCTATCAGACCTATATGCTGACAGTGACAAACCACCAGCATAATTCCTCTGTAACACACCTCCTAACCATTCCTGACCTTAAAGCACAAATCCACTTACATGTGATTACACTTCTATCTGTCTACATAGGGTTAATTCAACCATCCTCAATTCCCTATTTTTAGCTCTGACAAACAAGACTGTGATCCTAAAAAATAACACCAAAACTCCCCCAAAACTTAGCTTTCTCAGTATAAAATCATATATACACCTTAGAGATCTGAACAATGCAGTACTGCCTTCTGGGAATTTTTAAGACTCAAGATACACAATGGAAAATACCTTCCTATACTCAAATAAAACAGAGCTGACCTCATAAAACAGTAGTACTAACGAATTACTAGTCTAAAACAGGCTGACATGCTGACATGATTTACAATTTATTATGCCAGCATGTGAAAAAAAACCCAAAACAATTACAATTCAGTTTTTATTGTCAGAAAATAACAAATTAAGTTCAGAGCTTTAAAAAGAGGGAATTCTTTGATGTGGTCTGAATCACCTGGTCCTATCTGCCAACCTAAACACCTATATGCACTACAATGTTTCTCATTACAATATTAAATGGTTTATGTAATATTTTGGAGTATGGAAATGGTAGGTTGGAGATTTATATCCTATATTATCTTTTATAAATCTCATTATCTACAAACGTACATTAGCTTGTTCTACAAGTATGTCACATAAATCACTGGTTTGTGTTTTGGGTTCTTTTTCATTCTCCTCTCTTTCCTTTTTTTTTTTAAGCTGCTTGCTGACAAAAAAGAGTAAATGTATCAGAAGTTTACTTGAGGTGGATGGTTTTGCAAATTGCAAGAAAGGGTTACACATATTGCTGTCCAGAAGCCTGATCTTGAAACATGCTGGGATTCAGACTCCTGTAATAGGTAGCACATGGGCACGTTGTTGATTCCATGTGGTGCCTCAGGACAGTCACTGTGCTCCTGGGCAGATGGAGCAGGAGGCAACTATTAACTTCAGCATGAAGCTCTAAGTAGCAATTAAAACATTAAGAGAAGCAACACATTTATTACTACCCTGCTTGTGAGTTATGAGGCACATTTCTTCAGGTATGTTGGGATGCCTTGTCTTCAACTGAAGACTAGGGACATGATAATTCTGGGAGCTTATAATCCATCTATTTTTTATACAGCGTAGAAATTTTTTTTACAGTGTAGAAACAAAATATTTGAACAAACACCATTTTCAACTTCACACAAAACAGAACAGTCAGGTGGATATACCGCTTTTACACAAGAAAAATTTAAACAAGAACAACTGGGAAGGAAGAGGGCAAAAGCCTGAGATGGCTTTTTTAAATTAACATAGTACTTAAAAGACATCTTTCAGTCTGATCTTAAGGTCAGTTGAAGTGGCAACAGCTCCCATTTGACCACACCAAATTCCAGTGCTTTTAAGGTCAGTCAGAATTGCACCACTTATTTCACAGCTGAAGAAACAGGAGCACAGATACCTACTCAACGTTGAGCAATACATCAAGGAAGAGAAGCAGCATTTCCTAACTCGCCTGCACCATCTAGAGCCCCATACAGCAGATTTCCCTTGTTCTCCTAGCAGTGGATATGAATGTTCACCTGTAAAACTGTAACTTTGGGCCCAATAAAAAAAAACAACCCACAAACAAAAACAGCAAAACTTTTGCACACTTCTAAAAGGAACAGTGTCTGTGATAAAAGATTTGCAGCACCCCTTGCAGCTGTGCCCTGAGAATGACAACTTTTAAGTCATCAAGTCATCCATTGGTTCTGTGAGAAAACCTTGAGCCAAAGGTAGGAGAACAATCCCTTATGCTTTGCTACTTGCACTTTTCTTTTTCAAAGCTCAATTGCAAACATTAACCATGTAATGCTCTCATGGTTCCTGTGCAGTGTTGTAGCCAGTATCCCCATTTTACAGTTGGGAAAACAGGAGCACCGAGGTGAGGGATTTGCTGCAGGGGACTCTGAGTCAGTGAAGCATTCCGGCTCCTTGTTGCCAACACCCAACACGGCAGCAGAGGAGAAAATGTTGGTAGCAGCAAGCTTTCAAAAGGGTTATGTAACTTCCTCAATTTACTTTATGGCATTGTGTGAACATTAGTTTTTGAAAGAAATTTTAGAAAGAGTACTTTGCTACATCAGCTTTGTTTTTTCTTATTAATTTCTATATTTTCTTCTAAACTTCCTCCTATTTTTCTACAATGATTCCTACCTCATTCTCCCTTGGTTCCTCAGCACTTCTCCCTGTGCGTTATTAGTTTTCCCCATTCATTACATTTATTACAGAAGTCATTACAACTGCCTATGAAATCAATCTTGAACACATGTTGAAATAGATACTCTACATTTTATTTATTAATGTTTACTTACTGCCCTATGTTTTATGTTCTCACATTTGCTTGGGAAACTACATGGACTAATTCCCCTTCAACATCCTTGTCTAAGGTGGGAAAATGAAACAGCTACTGTAGCCAACATAAGAATTAAAATCCAAGGCTGATATTTCCCTCCTCAGGTTTCCTTAATGATTCATCTACAAAAAAACCAATCCAACCCTCCCATCTTGTACCACTGGAAAACAGTATTAGAACAGGCTGAGCAATGTGAAGAAATAGTGTATTTCAGAAGTATTTATTACTTCTGCCTTTCAAGTAGGTATTGTACTGCTTGCTTGGAACAGATAACTTTTGGCCCTTGCAACAACAGATGGAAAAGCTGAAATGACATTAAAACAACTTGAGCAAGGACATTGTGTTGCACATCAGACAGCTGATCCTTCCCCACCCATCTCCAGGGTTGTCCACTCCATAGCCAAAGGACAGTGGACTAGTCTAAACTTTTTGCTTTTTCAGGAGCCATTTGTTGGCAAAATCAGTAAAACTGAGAAACAAAATCTGATGCTTTTCAGCTGTTGTCCTTCTGCATACGGGTTTTCTACAGCAGTCCTCAGTGCAGAACCCAGGCAGATTTTAATAAAACTCTTGTGCACAGTAGTTTCTATAGACTTTATGTTGCCTCTCTCATTTGCCCTTCTCTGATTAACCCATGGCCTGATGAATAGGGCAGGTTTTGTTTGGCGTTCTGATCTGAAATATTCTGGTTACACTGGGAAAGGAGTCAACTCTGCAGAATGATTTCACTGTGACCAGACTGGTATTTCACTGCTCCCTGACCAAGAGAACATTATCTTGGTCTCTCAAATATTTCATTCTGGACTTTCCAACCTGTTCTGTGCCAGACACATACAGCATAAGTAAAGATTTGGTCGGGGTACAAATGTTTAATTGAATATGTAAAGCATAGAGAAAACATATTTGCATCCTTTCACAACACTAAATGTAACTAAGTAATAACTGCTTCAGGCTGAACCTTTTGATTGCAACGAAAGCTCAAAAAGAAGTGATGAAAGCAATGTTTCGTAACACCAAACCAATGTTCCTCTGAATTTTCAAGAACAGATTTGACAATTCACTTCTCTGCTCGGGAGACTCTTCCTCACCTTAGAGAAGGATCCCTTTATTTCAGACATTTTTAAAAAGCACTGGAAGTTATGAAGTCTGGCACCAGAAGTTAATTTTCTTTTCGTGATTCTTTACACTAAGAGCTCCTACAGAACTCACCTGGAGCAGTACTACATACTGATCTCTACCAACAATTTAACACCATCTCATCCTGATCTGACTTGCATCGATTAGTTCAGCTATCCTGGACACACTAAGCATTTTCATCAGCAATTCAAATGTGGTTACACTATCTCACTTCAAACAACCTTATTATCAAATTCCACTCAAGTCCTTTAACAGACTCCTGATTTCATTTCCATGAGACGCCCCCACTGAAAAGGCAGAAGTCTGCTGCCTGGAATTGCCATGTTATTGAGCAGAACCTCAGCATCTGTCCATGGCACAACTCATTTCGCAGTTATTCTCACAAACTGTCTTCATTATTTCACTTCAGCCTGTCCCTCTTGTCTTCTCACTCACTGACCCTTTTCCTCCACTTTTTCTATTCCTCTGTTCACACTGGTTCTTTGCTTCCCTAAAATACTACCTACTTAGTGCATTCTCTCCCAAACACAGCACACACATACAGAAATCAATGCTCTTGAATTCACAAATATTAGACTTTTTTGAGTTATGGATGGGTTCCTCTTCAATCAAGCTACCCTAAATTTTGTTTGGCTCAGGAGGGGTTTTTTTTAAAGTTAAATACAAAGAAGGATAAAACCCATGGAAAAGAGCTGACAATTAGCAAAGGAAACTATAGTTTACCATGCCTGTGGCAAAACCAACCTGTAATTTTTGCAGCCTTTTCCTCTTGATTCACTCTGTTTTCTTCATCTTCTTCATTGTCTTCCTCAAAATCATCTAGATTACCAATATCAGCTTGTTTCATACTCATCAAACTAGCCAGGCTTTGCATGTCTTCATCCCTAAATAACAAATTTCATACCAGGCATTAAAATGCAGCCTGTTAATACCACATCTGATACTACCACATTATTAAAAATTCTTTAAATATTTTGATGTTTTCTTCAGGGAGGTCTATGATCTCAGATCTGATCTTGAATATAGTGAAATAACAAAATGAATACACTCAAGTATATTAATTTCTGAAGAGAAAGTTTTCTATTAACCCATTTCTAAAGGGTAAAAATAATACTGTCTTGCATTAAGAGTCACTTTAATGCCTGCCTCCTACAGGAGCTACATGTGAGCTTAAATGGATCAGCTTTTACAAATTATGGCCTCAAACCCCACTAAGAGCCTAGAATAGCTACTGTCTGTCTAGTTCATGGATGCTGGTTGTTCAAAAAAAGTTAAGAGGCTATCAGATACTGATTTGTTCCATTCTCTTTTTCAGCTGCATTTTAACCATGTTAAATCACAGCTAAATACTTCAAAGTATCATTCTTATATGGTGTGTCAAGATGTGCTTCACAACAGGTTAATAAGTGAAGGGAAACACTAATAGTAATTAATAGTCATTAATGTGGCTTTCAAAGCAAGCAGACAAAAAGCCTTTTAGTGTCCAGATGTATGTTTTAACAAGGCAGCCTGGAAAGCTGCTCATGCAACATTTTTAAGGCACTGGTATTGCAGTATGGGCAATGTCTACAAAATGCATTCAGAATACTGCAAGCTAGAAGTAAACTGTTACTCCTTTGGAGGGAAAAAGAAATTTGAAAAGAGGTATAAGAACTACTAGAGCAGTAGTCTTCCCATCTACCTCTTTTTATTCTGCCATTCTCACATTGCCATATTCTAGAGACAGAAAGGAAAAAGGATGGGTGACAAACAATCCCTTCTCCACACACATGAAGTTGTCAACATTTGACATCTGGAATCTGACAGAAATTGCAGGAGAGGTTACAGGATCTGCAAAAACAACCTGTAACCTCTGCTTTTCAAAGGCCATTGAAATAAGGGACAGAACCAAGTAAGCAAGTCAAGGGAATGGTAATCAGTGTCTCTGAAGAAAATAAGACTGAAATCAGAGTAAGAAATGACTTTTACTCAGTCAAGGAACTAAGTATGGCAGGAATGATAGGTATGCTGAAGCATTCTCTCAAATTCTGTCATTCTATACAGAAAGAGCTCTTTATCCAAAGAATTCTTTGAAAAGTAACAGGTTATCTGGCTTACAAAAAACCCCAACCAACAAGCAACAACTTACGTGGCTTTTCCTTCCCTCAGGAAAATACAGGATAACGAGAACTGGAGTGTGGCAGATACCACTTTCTTAGACAAAGGCTTGAATTTTAACCTGACATCTGTCTGTGTAGGCATGGGGCTGGCATATTGCTTCATGTTGATGCTGCTGGTGGCAAGTGCTTTTCTACGTCCAGAAGGAGATTCCTGAAAGCAAAAGCAAAACAAAACTAATGTAAAAGGTCTGTTACACTAAAACCTGCATGTGCACAAAACAAAAGATACACTTATTAAAGCTGTCATTCTTTGTTTCAGGGACACAGGCAGTGGACATTGCTATGGCCCTGTGTAGAGACAGAAAACCATTTCTTAAAATAGATCAGCCACTAATGATGCATCTTTCTTAAAAAGGTTGTTCACTGTGGGTAGTGATCTTCCATATGTGATCTTACATCTTTAATGACTTGAGCCTGAAGTAGCATCCGCAGCACACATCCTTTTAAACCAGTGGAAATATATTTCCTTTTCTTCTCACAGCAAACTGGAGTAGTTCTATCCAAACTTGGATAGTTCTGGATTAGGACTTCCAGTCTATGGAAGTCACGGGTTTCAACCATGCATATATTTCTTTATGCAATGGTATGAGCTCACCTAGACTGTGTTCAATGCTTAAATATAACACCTGAATATTTTTCAAAGCACTGGTATGCCTCATTAGTGTTGTACATGCACTATAAAGAGTGATAGGTTTCTGAAATTGAAGTTGACAGATCTTCCAAAAGTACTGATAAAAATTTTGCAAGGAAAAAATAAAGAGCAAGAAAAGAGAAAAATAAAAGCCAAAGTTTTATTTGAAAAGCCTGTATTTCAATATAGAAGTGTTGTCCACGGTTTAACAATTCAGACAAATTAATCTAAAATGCATCTAAGAATCTACTCTCTTGTTCCATCTAATAATGGCAGCAAAAGAACGATTTTATGTAATAAAAGCCACAGTAACAAAAAATAAAACAAAAAACCCCTGCTGTTAACTCTTTTGAAAAAACATTCTCACAATAAGACTACATTTTACTGCAGTTGACAATTTGTGTTGAATAAAGAATACTAATTCAATCAAAACATTCAAGCATCCTTTTTCAAAGTACTTGACATTTCCGCCCAGTAGAATAAGTCAGAATGTAATATGTCATCCCCAAAGAATACCTTGTTTAAAAAACTAGCCTTATCTGACAGATTATGCACAGCAATATTATACAGAACTATTAGTGCATGTAGATACCTTATGAATGAATTTCAAAAATGCATCAAACACTTGAGAAGGATTTAGGCCCTCTCAGAAGAAATACTTAAGAATATGCAAATACTCTCAGCTGAATCAAGTTGAACAGATGCGACTCTCACAAACAATACAAGTGCTCTTTCCCCGGCTGCAGCTGCCAATCAAAGAGCAAGATTAAGGTCTGAGGTTCTGACAATGTGTAAAATGGAAAGGATGATCAGGGAGTTTCAATTATTACACAGGTCTGGGCAACAATAATCTGTTATTGTATCATACCTTTAGAATAACCAACATTACAGCTCGTTATGCCCACTACAAGGTTTATTGCAGTGCCCGTTCAGAGAGCAGTGTGAGGGACATGGCATTTCTTTTGGGCATGTTCTCCAGGTCAAGGTGTATAAACAGTTTGTATCTTAACAGCAACTTGTTTCATAAAGCTAAATTTTCAATAGTCATACTGTTGTGTAAAAATGGTGGTCAAGGTGAATAGAAAGTTTGCCTAAGCCTCCCCTAGTTTTATTTTTTTCAAATGTATCCTTAAAGAGAGCTGGCATATATGATGTGATGTGCAAGTACTTTTGCAACTGGCATGGTAAAAACTACTTATCCACGCTGGTGCACATGCTCTTCTGCCAAACAGAACAGGAGCAACCCGAAATTAAGAAGTAACTTGGAGCCCAAGGGAGCAATGGGTACAAGTTGCACCAGGAGGTTTTATCTTTATGTAAGACCAACATTTTTTACAGCAAGAACAATCAATCACTGAAACAATCATCTCAGGGACATGGCAGAGCCCCCGTTGCAGGAGGTTTTCAAGATGTAACTAGACAGGCTGCCAGACAATCTCATGTAGTCTCCCTGTTCCATAAAAGGTTAGACCAGATGATCTCTCTGGGTCCTTTCCAACCTGAGCTGTTCTACAGTTGCATGATTCTAACTTGAATGTACCTGCACCTGCAGTCAGGCCAAAGGAAAATATTCCACTGCTGGGCTACAATGATTAGGAAACATTTGTCACACTTTGGACTCGAGTCTCCTTTGAATCCACTGGGATGAGCTTATGCTTGCCAACAAAAACAATTTATACCTTAGCTGGGTTTAAAATCTGTATTACAGTATCAAATTTCTT
>JAWWLV010000121.1:14563290-14583375 GCA_035041135.1 Platyrinchus mystaceus | reverse complement strand
ATGAGCTTATGCTTGCCAACAAAAACAATTTATACCTTAGCTGGGTTTAAAATCTGTATTACAGTATCAAATTTCTTTTTTTTGAAATTATAGTTAGTAACATTAACTCAACTGCATGGAAAGACTCTTCATTTGTTCCTTATTCCCAAATTATATAATTAGGTTTTCCTTAAAAAGTTACTTTTTTTTTTCTTTTCAATTAAAATACCCCCCAAAATATCAAGTATATGTACAACTAAGAAGATCTTAGACAACAAATCTTACAAGACCTTGAGTAGCTGATGTTGTTAGTAAGATGTTGATCTTAGACAGAAGAAATCATGAACGTGGCTACTTGCTTCCAGCCTTCCAGATGAATCACTGCTCAGCCACACCATGCCTGTATTCTGAAGTACCCTTCTCACTTTGACTATAAAAAACACTTCTCAGCAGCTGTGAACACCCCAATTCAGCAAAGGTCTAGATTTACTTCCTTGTGTAGCTATCAGTGCCTTCTCAGTGTTGGCTCACCTGTTCCATGCACCCCATGTTACAACAGCAACACACAGACCTCCCACAAGGTCCTGTGGGGGAAACATTGTAGGGGACACAAATATGCTTCAGTGATTCTGAAAAAACAGGTGTATTTGGGGGCAGAGCTACTTTCGCTTGTTACAAACACACCATCATCTTATCTGATAACTCAGATGTCATCATGTTTTTATCAAAGTCAAAGCAGACAAGACAATCCCAATTCCAGTTCAGTGGTGATTTTGAAGTGAAGAAAACACAGCATTAAGCTTGCAAGCATCCAAAAGCTGGACACAGATATCAAGGCAGAAGAATTTTCGAATAATGTCAAAGTACGTTTTCACTTAGTACCTACTTATTGTATTAATGATCACCTTATCCTTTGCAGCTTTGGATTATCTGATAAGAGGCATGAATCAGGAAGAGGTAAAGTTCTCCCAGTGAAGCTGATCTTCAGCAGTTCATTATGAAACCTTCTAGAGTTAGCTGGTGTAGAGGAAAAGGGACACAAGAGTGCAGGTAGCTGTGTGCCAGTGCAAAGGGAAGAAGTCAGCCATGTGCAAGAAGATTTTCCTACCACTATGTATCCTGACATGCTGTAAAGAATAAGACACACTTGGCAATCGAGTTCAGTCTTCCTAAGAAATGAATCTATTTCATATTTTTGTGGGCCACTGACAGCAGTTGGCTTTTCAGGTTCTAACTGCCCATAAAAATCCAAATTTGTAAGTTTATCATATGAAAAAAAAAACCAACCAAAACCCCAAAATCCAAACAAAAATAGGCAGTCCCTGACCCTTCAAGTTTTATTTTGCTTCACGTGCAAGTTTAAGTACGTAGTCCTACTCTGCCAGAAAGTGAAGTGTATTAGAAGTGTTGCAATGTTTTCTCCTTTTAAGCCCTACAGGTTTGGCCCTATGTAGTTTTAGCTACATAAGTAGAGGAGGGAAAACTTCTTTTTGCCCCTGAAAAGAATATTCTCAAGGTGCTTAGCTCCATGACTGATTTCACAGTGGATTTTGCTTTCTACTCTGACACACAACCAACGTCTAAAAAATTGTCTTTAAATGTCCGAACATGCTAAAAGCCACTTCTTACAAAAATTGTAACATTTTCCTCAAAAAAACCTACATGTTTCGTATAACACAATTATTTACCCCAAAACCACAGAGAAATGTTCTTGCAGAAGAATAAATAATTTTTAAATTAGCAGAGACAATATAATCCAAGAGAAATGCCTATGACAGGAGTAGACAGAAACAGCTTAGCTGTAGGCTGGAAAGAGTTATTCCAAAAAGAAGCACACTTCAGTAAAATACTGAATAAATAACAGCCATTTAATAGTAAAAGTCTGACCTGGTGTTACTTGTGTCTCGTATGAACATGTGGAGTTTTTTGGATGGTAAAGCAGGAATCCAAAGGCAAATGCTTTAATTGCTCAACTTTTTTGCTTTTGACTATATAATCAGTGTAAAATGTGTAAGGCTCGGTTATGCCTCCAGGTATTTTATCTCCGTGTTGACTGCCAGAGTTGCCACATCCCATTTTGTGAAAGGTGTATGAAAAAGTCAATTTTGAAGTCACAAGAGGGAAACAATCCAATGTAATAATATAGAGAAGTGACAAAATAAAACACAGCTATAAAGGTGGAGTTCATTCTCTAAGAAAACAGCAATCTGGAAACTCTTTTTTAAGAAAGGCAATGCATTATGCAAATAAAATCAACTATGATATCTGAAAGTCACAGAAAGACAGAATATACAATGCCAGTAAAATACAAATACTTCAATGTTATCTTCCAGCTCAAACATCCTCCTGAGACTGAGAATGGGCAGTGTTGGTTCATATGAGAATACATGGAATACCTGGTTAACAATCTTTTTTTTTGCTGTTTCTTGTTTGTTACTGTATAGTTCTGGCAAGAGAAGCAGCATACCAGAAGAAAAACAAAAAGTGCCATTCCTTTAGAAATCATCAATAAATGATTAAAAAAATAACTACTTAGCAGAAGCTGTGGCCACCTATCTCCTTGCATAATAGAATAATGGCTGTGCTGGGGCAACGGAAGGCTCTGAGATACCCGTGTATTATTTACAAAGAACAATGTTCACAAAAGTGATCATTGTCATTTATTTAAGAGGAATTAAACCCACACATAAACACATAGCCATACTTCTCCATAATACTCTCCTATGTTGGGGAATTTCTGCTTTTGTATCCCATGCTTTTCTCTCACAAGCAGCTTCACTCCCCTTGACAGTCTCCTCCTCCTCCTACTCCCCGTAGACCCTGAAATGTCTCAAACATACACCATATTTTGGGTGAAATAACCCTGTCTGGGAACTACACCAAGCTGTATCAGCTGCTCCCATCTGGCAAAACAGCGGGATGAGGCATGTGGCTGGGTCTGCACTACACCCACTGGGTGGTTGATACTTGTGCATCCTGGTACTTTAGGAAACCTAGCAAATTATTAATATCTGGAACAATTATAAGAAGAGCTCAAAGCTGGCAAAACAAAAATTAATACAGAAAATAGAAAGACTTCCCAATACCCTGGAGTGCTTTGATTTCTGAATTCAGACAAAGAAATATGTAGAGCAAGCAATACTAAGTAAGTCAATAATAGTTGCATTCCTCTTCTTGTACAAAAGAATATTTGTAATAATGAATCCAGGTAGTTCTCAATTTCTAAGCACGCTGTTTGTGTTTGTACAGACTTTAAAAACATTGTCATCTCAGATACCAACAGAAGTGCAATTCACTGGTGCCTTTAGGGAGACAAAATTAAGAAGCCACAGAAGCTGAGAGTAGTTCAGGGCCAGGCTCAGATGAGCTCCCACTGCACAGGAGCACCTGGCACTCAGCTCTGATAAAGCCTAGAGACCTACAGACAGACACATAGACTGCAAACAGGGTTCAAAATAGCTATGGATGGTTTTTCACACAGCAGTCCCCAACACTAACCCTCTTCAGCATTTTAAGTTACTTCCACAAACCCTCAAATGAGCATCACATTACAAATTTGGGGTGTAGAGAAGCCATTGTCCAAACTGCAGTCAGTTCAAATGAAGCTGCAATTACTGCCACAGCTACAGGATCAGACCCACTTATCACACAATTTTTTCAGTAATGCAACCACACATTATTCTGTGCCACAATACTCCTGACTCTTAACAGAGTCAGACATCCCAAAAATGACTATACAGTAAGTGCCACCGTTCCATACATATCTTCCCAGCATAAAGGAACCACACAGCCTGATCCCCTTCTAAAATGAGAACAAGGAGCAGTAATGCCATGTACCACAAGCCTTTTATTGGAATCATCCCCATCTCTTCCTACTAAAGCAGTCCTTTCACAGCAAACAGGACTAAAATACTCTCACTAAGAAACTAAGACCAGAGAGCCTGTACCACAGCTATAAAACAAACAGCCTGCTTTTACTCAGAAGATGATGATCACAGATGACAAACATATCACACTATTAAACAGCGCCCAACTCTGTTCCCAATGGAGCAAGTCAAAAGGTTAGCACCTTCAAATGAAAGGTCTGAATCCAGACTCTTAATTTAAAGGAGAGAAGAATAATGCTGTCATGCAAATTTCATGCAGCCCTCTTTCCTTAAAAACGCATTTTTAATGATCTTGTGTCCTGTACTTACCAACTGACCGGCAAGTCTTCTGTGAGGTTAATATAAGAGGTGCAAATAAGTAAGAAACAGCTTTGTATTTTCTGTTAAACTGCCTTTGAGCTTCTACAGTTACAGAGAATGAAATTTACTCACAGGGTATATTTCTCTGGGTTATTTGGGCTGGGGAAGAGTCCCTCCACAGAAATCAGTAGGATGCATTTTACCTCTGCACACCTGAACTCAGCTTGCCTCTATAGAACTGCAACCCTGCTGAGCTGCAGCCTGTAAACCCCAAGGCTCCAGTGCCCTCCCTTCCATACACATACATCAAGCAAAAACTGGAAAATATTTTCATCCAGCAGAAACCAGACCAAGAAGTACTGCAGTTCTTAATTATTTAGATAGTACATGGTCCCTCTTTAATAGAAATAATTCGTAAGCATTGTACAAACATTATCCAAAACAGACGTAACTGGGGAAGACAAGGAGTTTTGTAATTGGATGTTGTTATTTTATCAAAAGGAACAATGGGTTTTGACTGTCTTTCTTGCAGAAAAGGAAAATGTACAGTGTAATATTTTAGGGAATGCCTTTTCACCTTTTGTAAAAGCAAATGATAAAAAGCCCACAAAGACATGCAGATTTTAAGGAGGAGCACTCTGCTGCAAACTTGGGCAGAAAATAATTGACAAAGCAGTTTTTCTAGCTGTAAAAACCCATTGAGAGGAACAATGGATTTCACTCTCCTTTTGCTTCAGAATTAAGTGGAGACCATTTCTGAGGAAAGCTGTCCTCTGACACAAGCCCCACCACCCCTACAGCCCCCACACACGCTGCTGGAGGGGGGCCCGGAAGGTTCTCCCTCTCCCGGCGCAGGATCCAGGCCGGGGCTGAGCTGCACGTGCCATCTTGCTTAGATGAAAAGATCACTGCTTCACTAGCAGAGCAAAATGGATCACTACAGAATTTAATTTGGGAGAGTATACAGCAATTAAATGCTAAAATAGACAAGCTACAGGGAGCTCTCTCAACTGGAGAGAGTAAATTAGAAACTATGTCAGTTAAAATAATTTAGACAGGCAGATGGGAGATTTGGAGGACCGAATGAAGGCAGCACGATCTCGGCTGAAAACTTGTTTAAAAGCAAATAATGATTCAAGGTATCCAGAACATTATTAAGAACTATGATGCATTTGAATGGAGAATTTAATGTTTAAAAAATTCTTCACGTATCAGAAAGGTCAGAGCCCTAGACATGAGGGCTGGGAAAGAAACAAAACACTTAAAAGTTGAAACAGCTACACTTCATTATAGAAATATATATAAATATACCCTTCATCCTTGTCAGAACCGAAGCCCTTGTTTCAAACTATTTAGCATACTGGCCATATCTCAGGTCTAGGCTAAAAGGCTACTTCAAAAACACCAATGTGATGTTTTTAATAGCACATCTATACTGACAAATCATTATATTGGAATCACCACACATTGTTTCTTACTTAGCACAGGCAGAGACGGTAATTTCAGTAAGCAAAGAGAAAACACAATATGCTACTACAGCTACTGTCTTCTTATAGCCCCATGAGATTTCACTAGCACCCCAAGAGACTGAGGTAGGTAGTGAAAGGGTCTTTCTGACCAAAATCATACCTGTGGGTGTGCTCAACCAACCTCCTGTGGGTAACAACAAACCATTCATCTTCACAGGCTAATCCTTTGCATTCACAGACTCTGGAAATCTCCAAGGATTAACATCAGATAGGAAGTTTAGAAAGTGAAATGATACTTAATACACTGAGGTAATTCATCTACACTATGCAAAATAACACCAAGAAAATTTGGGGGTCCTGTTTCTTTAGCAAAAAGCTTCTTAGACAACTACTGGACAGATGGCAAACTATGAGCACGGTTAAAGCTTCAGCTGAGCAATTTATTAATAGACCATGTGTATGAGACAGGTATCCCCTTCTAAAGTAGGCTTGCTGCTTAAGAAGGACAACAGAGAAAAATTTACAGGTGAGCTGGATAATTTTAATAAATAGCAGATAACTACTGAACCCTGAAATACTGAACATTGCAGAGGACGTGGTAACTGCTTTATGTGTCCATTTATAAAACCTTAATTGCTTTCTCCTTTGGACTGTTTAGTAATGCAGGAACAGCTCCTGAACATTCTCCCACAGAAGGATAGAGGAGATTGATAACTGATTTGAGAAACATTTGCTTCACTATTTGTAGCTTTTTTGCTCTTTCAGATCGTTTTCTCTAGAGATGCTGTGCAAGTTTCTTCTTCTAAAATGACAGGTTTAAATTTACCATTAGATGCCTTTGATCACCTGCTAAACTCAGTCAGTCCTTATGTTTTATGCAAACATTATTGTAGCTTTGTGAAGTACATGAATTTTTGCTTGTGTTTGCAGAGCTACAGCTTGTGCTGTACCACTCAGGAACCATGGAATGCTTGACTATCCTGTTTCCCTTAGCAGTAAAAAAAAAAAAAAAAAAAAAGCACATCTTTTCCTGCAAAGTCTAGATCCCAACGTGCTGAGCTCCTGAACACCCTGATAGTTCTGCTTCCCTTTCCCAGCCATTCACTCTCTCCTGTTGGGATCACTGCCTGGTAGGGTTTGTTTCCTGGCCCCAAATGCTTCAGCAGTCAGTTGTGTGACCATCTCTCCAGGCCTGCTAAGGTACAGGGTACAGCTGTGTGCAAGTCTGTGTGTGTTACTACAAAGTAACCATTAGTAAGCAAAAGCTTTTGAGATTAAATAATTTTTAGGTAACAAAGGCTATATTAAGAGTAACTCCTACTGTAACTCCCGTACAGAATTTTTACTTTGCCATGGATGTGGGCCACAAGCTCACGGAAGCTCAGCTGAAGTTGGCAGAGAAACTTGTTATTACCAACTGGCTGTTTAAATCCTCAAACCTTTCCTCTCAAAGGAGCAGATTTAAAGAAGTCTGGGCTTGAGCTGCTGCTGACACATGGCAGGTGAGGCTGGCTGTTGGGAAAAGCACTGCATGCAGGGCTGGCAGTTTGGCAGAAAATAACAGTCCTTCATTTCCTATGAGCTGTGTGTGCTGAGCTGGATCCCTCACAGCGTGCTGTCTGCCTTGGAGAGCAGCTCCCACCCTCTGCTTCAGCTGGGCTGCTTCCACACGGCATTCCCCCTGGGCTGGGCTCATTTTTCTCCCTGCTTTTGAAGGGTTTTGTTGTATAACTGTATAGTATTTCTGTAGTTAGCTTCAAAACAAAGTGGAAATACAGGTAATTTACCTGATGTTGGAGAAGAAGAAATAGCAGATGATAAAGTTAGTTTCTAAACTTTCAGCTGAAACTGTAATAAGAAACTGGAGTATATATGTGACCTCCTCTTTCCAGGGGGAGGACAGGGGATCTGACTTGATAACCATGACTTTATTTACAGCTCAGCAGCTCATAACTCCACATTTTTTCATGTATTGCCTAAAGGGACTCACTCCGGTTTTTGTTTTAAAATAATAGGCAATACTTGTCATAAATTCTATATTTAAGCTCACCTACCAGTGTCTGGCACTTCAGATCTACTTTGCCTGAAAGAAAGCCTCCATTTTTATGATCCACTCTACTGCTCACCTGCTGTATGCAGAGGCATCCCACAAATGGTGCTACTGCACCTTCAAATAGCTACGCAAGAGATGTCCAGTTAGTGTCCTCCAACAGAAGAGAGTCTTCAGAGAAAAAATAATATTTTTTTTTAAGAGGGTAAATTAGTTACTTATTTATTGCTGGTTTCAGATGTGAAAAGCCCTTCTGTTGTTTCGAACTTCTTTTCTCTTTCCATTCTAGGCTCTGAATTTTCTTACTCTGTCTTGGTGTCTCTTCAAGACAAATACCCAGACTCTTTGATGTTAAAAAGGTGGATTTGAAATAATACCTAAAGCTCAGCAGTGAATATTTAATCTGAGTTCAATATAATACTGAGAACAGCTATTGAAAGATCCATAGTTCTGTAGATCAGGCCATGCCTACTTACAAGTCTTGTCCTGAGGAAACAAATGCCATGCAGGAAGGCTCACATGATACAGACCCCAGAATTAACTCTTGATTATTTAAACAAACGTGCAAATGTAAACACATTATTCAGCTTCTTTGTAATCTCCAACAAGGAAGCAAATTTGAGGTAAAACTCATTGAAGAAGAAACAAAGTGAAAAGATTAACTGATTCAACAACCTTACATACTTTCATTCTTCTTTCCAGAGCAAGACTAATTATTTAGCATAGATAAAACCTGTTAAAATGGGATTTATAAGTGTGTCATCAACCAGTTGTTATTATCTGAGGATAACTTCCTAGAGTGAATGCACAACCTTAAAGGACAAAATTTGCAAGGCTATGACAGAGGAAAAACTTGTAACAGTGTCAAGGCAAGATATTATGACTCTTATGTTATATTGTTTCTGTACTGAAAGTTGGACCTTAACTGCAAAAGCCTGGAACAAATGTCTGAATGGTCTGTAATGCCTGATGGCCACGTGCTGAGCAGTGATGCTCACACTGCAAACATTGGCAGAACCAGAGTCTCCAGGTCAAATTATTGATCACACTGGAAATATCCTATGTTTAGGCTAAAAGGCCCCTTCAAAAAACCAGCATAATGTTATTTAAAGTGAACATCTCAGTAATATTATTGGAGCATGAATACTAGAGCATTATTAAATTCATGACCGTGCTTTTTTTATTCTCTTGCTCACAGCTTCACTTTAGGCATGTGCCAAGACCACCAAATGCGTAACAAGAGGATACAATGCAGTTGGAAAAGTCTCTCAAACTACAGAGAAACTACTGGACCTGCTGGTGCTGTTCCCTCTCCCTGTATTTCCCACTGCCACCAAGGGGACACACTGAAAGGCCACCACTGCTCTCAGCCTTGTGGCTGTGAGAGTTGGCTTTCCAAGAAAGTGTCTTCACACCAACAGGCAGCTCTCTTGCCCGTGCAACTTCATTACTATTTCTTCTTGCCAAACCTGCAGCTCACTATCAGGGGCAAACCCTCAGTTTTGAGATAACTTTAACATGCAAGTCTCCTCCCAGCTGTTACCTCAGAGCAGCGTGGTTGGCAGGTGAGGATCCCTGTGCGCGGCACACTCCTCTACAGGGCAAAGGAAGGAGGAAAAATATGGGACCTGTGGATGCCACCAATGTCACAGCACTGAGGGGTGGTTTGAGTCTGACGCATGTGGGAAGGAGCAGGGGGGCAAAGGGTGGGTACATAAACAGGGTAAAGGGAGGCAGCTGAAAATTCAGATCTGTGTGCAGCTAGAATAGGGGCATGCTCACACATGTCAGACATCTCAGCTGTCACACCCTGTGCACACACAACAGTGAGAATGGTGTATGGTGCAGGTGCAGTTATTTATTTATATATATATATGTATATATAAACAACATGATATACATTTTAACAGCAAGGATAAACATAAAGCGTTCCAAAACACATCTCTGCAATAAACATAAAACCTCAAGTTTTTAAAAGCCCATCCATCCCTCCAAATTTATTTAAATCAGGGAAATAGCTAAATGGATTTCTTCTAACTTTGTACTTAAAGTAAAATTCACCTCAAGGCTGACAAGCATAAAAAATTTCAGTCAAATGGATGATTTTTTTTTTTGTTAAAGCTGCAATAGCCTGAAAACAGGGGCTTGTAATGAAGCTGCCCCATCAACCATAACCACACTGTCACTAGAGCAACACAATCATATTGCCTGTGCAAAGAAGCAATGCATTTAACATTTTCTTCACTGTGTATTATCTATTAGCTGAGTTTGTCAGAGAGATATGTGGCAGTTCCCTGCAATACTTATGAATATATGCCAAGGCATACAAGAATCAATCTATGTCTGCTTCAGCACAGGTTATATTATATTTTAGCAAACAACTTAAAAATTCGCCCTTCTTTTATCTGAGGTTTCTGTTAAATGCTGTAACTATCAAGAAATAGAAATAGTTCCAGGCAAACATCTCAGATCTTCCCATTGCTATTCTCTATTACTAATGCACATTACGTGTTCAATTCTCCCTTGCTGCTTCCATGAAAAAAGGTCTTGTCAAAAACAGATTTCATTTTTTCTGTGTATGCACAAATTAGTTATGGATGATTAACAAAGCATTCATTCTTTTATTTGCTTTGGCTGAGACTTGATCTGTGTTACATTCATGTGAGGGAAGCACTCAATTTTACGTTGATTAAATATGAAACACTGCACTGTTGATAAAAAGAGTTGTATTCAGGGCTGCATATTATACTGACAAAAGATGCATGTTCTTGGGCTAATAGTTTCTTAAACAAGTTTTTCCAGATTTTTAATTGCAAAAAACTTGATACAGCTCTTTTTTTCCCTCTCAACAAGTACTGGGCAGTGACAGCTTTACATCCCAAAGCAATCCGCTCCAGTCTTAACAATAACAACAATAATTATTGCATATTGAATATAATAAAAAGGAATTTTCAAATTCTGCTCCACATTTCTTTAAACATTACTTGCATTACAAAACTTTTACTAAAAAAAGACCGCAAAACTAAGCAGGAGAGACAACCAATCATTACTACAGAATTTGTCTTGTATTACATGAAAAAATACAACGTAAATAAAGAGGTATTTGAGAAGTCTTATGGAAACTTGTAGCCAGTTGTCACTGAGAACTTAGCCCTGATCTGCTGTTACTGCCTCCACCTATCACAGGACAACGTGTGCCTAAGTGCTCAGCTATAAGGCCCATAGATCCCCCACGTCCATTAAACACAGTGATACAGAGACACCAAAAGATGCACGTCAGTTAAGGAAGGTATTTAAGTGCAAGCCTAACTTCAAGCACACGATCTACTTGTAATTAACTCAAGTTAAAGAAAGCCGTATGATTAAGCACCTTGTTAAATTTGGGAACAAATTATTAGCCCTTATAAACCAGGAGATTCTATCTCGGGGTTTACAGCACATGAAAACAAACCCATGCACGTGTGCAGAGCATTATGCAAACTTTTGCAAGAGGGGATTTGTTTTTAGTGTAACTATACAGAGTAAGTGCAGCTCCTACTCAGGTTAGGAGGAGGTCTTGCCACACTTTTGCTCTTTTCTAAACTTCCAACAACAATTTGTGGCTTTGTAAAACGTTTCCCAATGTCCCTATGTCACAAAAATAAGTCTATTCAGTATCTTTCTTAAACGTCTCCAAGATGAAAGCATGAACTTAGGGTTTTCATTTCACTGCCAAGGAGAGAGAGTCCTGCCATAACATGAGGATAGAAACAGGCCAAAGCAAGGGAAACTTGATGCAAGATGGGTTTAGAAAGGATGGCTAGTTCTCCACATGGAAGACGGTTATTTCTTGGGGTGTCCCTGAAATTCCACAGCGCTGGATGAGAGGGCGGCAGGAGAGGAGAGATGGAAATCTTGTTTTGATCAAAAAAGGGCCAGTGAAGGCAACCAGGCCCATCTAGAGCAGCTGTGCTGCAGCACAAGGTGTGAGTTCCTGCAGGGCACGAAAAGCATGAGGGGTCCCAGACACAACCCCCTCTCCTCACCACCCTCATCCAGAGCAGAGGCACAACATAACAATTCCTACCTGACTCCAACCCACCAGACAGAGTCTGTCTCATAACTCATCTCCTACCTGGCATCCCGCTTTTCCAGCCATATGCTTCTGCCTTGCAGCAGCCCTGGCACTTTACTGGCTCTTCTTTCACAGCCTGGTTCCTCTCACTAAACCAGAAGAAAACTCACCCAGAAAAAAACCCCCACAGTGTTTCAGCTGGGTCAGACAACTGAGCTCTCCAAAGGCCAGGTGAGCAGCAGCATGGAAGGGGCTGATGCACACAAAGTGGGGAGCAGAGAGGAAGGAGCAAGAAACCACCTGCTTTGACAGCAGGGCATTGAGAGCAGTTCAGTCATCACATGTGGTTGCATTTTCATGCACTATTTCATGGAGATTTAGTCTTCCTGTTCCAGCCTGTGTGAATTCAGCTCCCCGACCTTGCAGACAGGGGATGGTTGGAGTGAAACAAAGATTTATTTTTTTTTAAGGATCTCCAAAAAGATTTTTTTTTCTCTTTGCTTCAGGTCACATAAGAACATAAAAAAGGACAAAGCAATAAATGCTCACATGCACTTTCTTGTCTTTATTTCCACTCTCTGGAATGAGGCCAGAGACATCTAAGTAGTGCACTCTGTTCTCTTCCACTCCCTCCCAGAAATTATGGACTCTCCTTTGCAGCCAATTTCCTCCTCCTTCTCTGTCTGGGCCCAAGCTTCAGCTACTACAAAACAATGTTCCCCTGTTCCTCCCCAGGGCCCATTCTCCACGCATCTACCCCAGGCTGCCTGAGGCCTCCCAGACCTTTAAGGCTTTACGTTTACAGATCCAGGAAGAAAACCTGTTCTTTCTGCTCTGATTCTGGGAAAATTCCACTCTCTCCCCACTTTGCATATGAACTCAGCTGCACTCGTTTTCTTCGGGTTCAGCCACTCCACAGTCCTAAGGGGCTGCCACTCCTGAGGGTATTAATGCATTAGCAGCCCTGCTCAAACGTACCTGACACAACCATAGGGATGGCTTGAAAATAAAGACGTGTTTCACAGCACAGACCCTCCCTAGTCTAAGCCTGAAACTTGAAATTGGGCATTGGCAAGTCAAACAGCAAATATGTCCCATATTATACCACTTCCCACCTTTTAAAAATATCTAAATGTATTATTATTATTGCACAATTTATAACTCATCAAAATAAGTGATATAAAGTAAATATCAGTTTCAATTAATCAGTTTTTACACATTCTTTTAAAAGATGTTATTCCCCACATTCCAGTTACATCAGGAACATTCCTGGAATGTTACAGGCACAAAAAGCTCCCCTAGAAACAAGTTCACATGCATACAGAAGGCAAAGATGTTGATAATGGTTTATTTATTAATATATCATGTTGTCATTTAAAACAAATACAAAAATAAATTAATAAATACAGAGTATCTTGAATGAAAATATTTTCCTCTCTACTTCTTGGCTGTGAAGTTAACCTAACTTATGGATTTGAAAAAAATCTCAATGTTAATTGACTTAATATTTGATCCATTCATACATAAAAATATTCCACAATAAAAGCAAATTAAAAAAAGAAAACAAAACCAAAACAAAAAAACTCAAACCATAACCAGGCTTAATCTTGTACTTATTGCTACATAAAAGAACTTAAGAGACATCTACATTAATCAATTATTAGAAAGTAGTGCTTTAGTCCCAGGTAGTTAGCAATAGCACTCATATAATATTACAGGGAGCCTGATGCTTTGGCAAAACTAGAGAAGGAAAAAATGAAACTAAAAGGCATATTGTACATGTGACCTACAGGACTGGGATTATTACCTCTAAGCTTATTAAGAGTAAAAGCTGTCAGTCGGACCACCCCACAACCAAGGAGGAAAACTGAGATTACTCAGCAGCAAAAGGCATAAAAAGGAGACGTGTATTCTCGGAATGGACGAAGGCAGAGAGTGAACCACAGCCCTGCTTCAGCTATCTGAGCAGTAATTGGCTCACAGGAGTGACTGCCACGTTAAAGCATTATCATTATCTAGCTCACATAACTGGAAATTCACGCTCTGTTCTTTAAATTGGCTTAACCAGCAGCATCTGCAGCACTTTAATTAATTACAGCAATTGGCGTACCTTAAAAGTAGATGCACAGATCTGAAATGATAATGCCCTGTGAGTAATAATTGTAAACTAGCATTAAACCAGACCTATCCTAAATAAAAACCAGGATATACTGTTGGGCTTCAGCTGCACAGAAAACACACTTCAACCTAGTAATTATTATTGTCTGCCCAGGTTCACCAACAGATACTACAATTCTACGTGACACTTTACATCCAATTAGCTCAGGAATGCAGAAGCTCACAACATGTACAACAAAAATCTGTTTGATGGTATCCGGTCAAAATTTGCTCAGGCACTTAAACTTGGGTTCCTTCAAAAGACAAACTTGAAGTTAAAATCCTAACAGAGGCTGATTGCCACTATTTATTTTTAGTACACTCCTTATAAAGAAATATAGAAGTTGGATATCACAGTAAGCTCAGAAGGAACTTTCATTGACAGCCATTAGCTTTGCTTCAGTAAAAAAATCCACAGGCACTGTACATAAATGTGGATTTTCTTTTTCCCCCTGATATCTGCAGCTCTAAAATACGTAAGAATTACTTAGAAAAAATGCGGAGACAAGAAGTTAAAAACCTCTTTTGTTCCTTCTATGTACAGCAATTTGAAATCTTGACTTAGAAGAAAATAATTTTTAAAAGCTTAACAGTGAAATCCATGTCCACATCCCAGACAAATCTAAAAGTTGTTCTGTAACAGACAACTTCATAGCATCTCCAGCCAGAACACAGAACAACACTATCAAGATTTCCTGTGACTTGCTTCTGTACAATTTCTAGTTTAAAGACAGATTTTATGTTTAATTAGCACCATGCTGAAAAATGGGACACACAAATCTCAGTTAGGCATCTTGTATGTATATCTCGTTTAAACAAAGATTTAAATAGCTCAATGTTCCCAAGTTAATCAAATCGGATCCTCAAACTCCTACAGAGTGTAGGGGTCAAAATACCTGGTAAAGAGGCCATTACCAAACCAAATTTGAACTCCTCACTTATCAAACACAGGTTTTATCTTTCATAGCCGTGTGAAAGAATTAAACATAACTTTCTTGATTCTAGTAAAGACGTACCATTTAGAACACATTTTTAAGCCAAAAAAACCCAACACCATAGACCCAACTAAGGGATGACTGATTTTAAGTTGCAAAAACTTTAACCACCTAATAAAAATGGATGCTACAGCACAAAATACACCCTTGTGCAATGTTGTCACATACCCATTTCTGAAAGCATGCCTGTTCTCCTTGTAACTCACAGAACTAACACAGAGGCAGAACATCAGCAAGGCAGTGAGTACAAGCCTGAACAGCTAAAATACCAAGGCTGATGCAGCAGCAAAAACCAGAAACAGCAATCTGATGTAGCAACTCACACCACAGAGATGTGCAAAAGGCAGCCAGAGGAGAAAAATACCTTTTCTAAAGCAGAACAACTCCGGTGACTGTGCTTACATACTCTGTGACCAGTGGGTTTGGGCTGTGCAGGCAGCAGTGAAGCTTCACTGGTATGTGTGATTTTAAGACATGAATATCTGTGCTCAGAAATGCTCTGATAACATGTTTATCTTGGGTGCACAGAAAACAACTGCATGCACAAATAAACAGCTACACTCAATGTAATCACGTTCATCTCCTGAGCATCCACTTATAAATACCAATCCAGAAACTATATCTGCCACTTAAGCACCAGCCTCTGAGGAAAAATGGCCACAGTGCAGGAAAAATAAAAAATAAAATAATAATTCTTATCTATTATTCCACACAGTCACCCACTGCTGGTGGAGAGGGATCACAAGTGCACAATACAAGTTATTTGTTGACTAAATATCATCACGAAATGCTAGGATATAAAGGTTGGAAGGATTAACACAAAAGGTCCCACTCCAAGACAAATGTCTCCTTCATAGTTCAGTTCACAGCCATCACGACTGCTCAGTCAGGCCTGTGATACCAAAACGCTGGGTATATACCTGCTAACCAAACACACCAAACACTTGGAAAATCTCTTGTTGATACTGGCGTGTTTTTTAGAGGAGATTTTAATTACCACCACGCTGAAAGAGACTTTTTAAACACGGGAAGATCCCAAATAGTTTCTGCTTCAAATCTCAGCGCTTTCTGAAACAACTTCTACAGAGGAATTATAAATTTGACAGGTTGGCACGGTTCACACTCTGTTTCCTCCCTTCTCCTCCTTCAGTCTCTCACCTTTTCCAAGCAAAACACGCAAGACATGCAACAGCCCCTCCTCCCCACCCTCATTTTTAAGTTTTTTGCAAAAGCCTAACACAATTTCATTGCACAGTTATATAGAGGATACTTTTAAAAATAAATGCAGTGAAATTAATTAATTAGCATGCACTAAAACATGTTGGGGTTTGCTGTACCAATAAAATCACTTTGTAATTTTTAAACAAACCAAAAGTACCAGGGGGAAAAAACTACACTTCATATTTCTAAATATATATTTGGTTTTAAACATCCTTCTCTAATAATTATGCTGTTTCACAAAGCCTTACATTTCAGAAATTATCTGGACCATGCTTATCTTCTTTTACTTTCAGTAATAGACCACAGTAAGAAAAACTAAGATTTCTAAAGGAGAAAGGGATGAATTTTAGTGCTGAATATTTTATCCTTACTGATGGTAATTTTTCTACTCCCTCTACTGGCATACTTTAAAAGCAAGGAAAGAAAAACCTGAAGGGCATTCTAGCTTGTAAAACATAATGAGAAAATATTTTTTGTAACCTCAAAATAATTGTTTGCACAACTTGGCAAAACATTAATCTCAAATCCTGGGGATTTTTAAGTCATCAACAAACTTTTGGCAGATTTCTTCATTGTAAAAATTAACTGAGCACCTCAAAATAAACATCCTGGCCACTTTGTGTTAGAAATACTATCAAGTAGTCCCATCAGCTGTCACTGCTCTGCTCAAAACAAGTCACTCCCTCAAATACACTATATGGCCAGCAAAAGACTCAAAGAGCAATCTATGGAATAGAAATCTATATGATTACCACAAGTCTACAGAAATAAGCAAAAACATCCTGAGCTTAATGAGTTGCTACTTAAACATTAGATAGTGCTCCATGAACCATTTTATATTAAAATTGGATAGTTCTAAACATCACACATACAAGAAGTATTGTTTGACACAGTGCCATTTTGATGATAAATTGCAATCTACAGCTCAAATAATTCCAGCCAGGGATTAACATTTCAGAGGCTGAGCCAGAGATTATGTGTGTGGATCTTGAATTTCA
This sequence comes from Platyrinchus mystaceus, assembly GCA_035041135.1. Lineage (NCBI taxonomy): Eukaryota > Metazoa > Chordata > Aves > Passeriformes > Tyrannidae > Platyrinchus > Platyrinchus mystaceus. The sequence goes on along the minus strand of JAWWLV010000121.1, from coordinate 14,566,265 downwards.
TCATCTCCCTTCGGCACAATACCTCATTCTTCCTTTTTTTCATCTATTCTCTCATGAAGGGTCAGGAAAGCTTAGCCTTGCTGTTTCATTCATTTCATCTCTACATTAACCAGATACCTTGCAGTCTTTAGTTCTTACGTGTTATTCCATTACAAATACTACAGCTACGCTGCACTGTGCTACGGCTAATGAGGCATGTACCAAATCAAAGGCTGCCATCAAGTGGTCATAGCACACTGCCAGCACCATGCAAAGCTAATGTTCTGCAAGGGGTTTCACCAGGACACGCTATACAGGGTGGATCAAACTCTGCCATAATTTAAAGCTTTTGGGGGAATTCAGATGCTAAGAGATGGTGGTCATTTCCTTCCTTTTAGATTCTAAAGGTCCAGCCCGATTGCCGGCACCACCACTCCAAAGATGTTCCTGTTTCTCACCATTCTGGGTCAAGAGGCTCCAGAATTGTCTTTGCCATCGTGCACCAGAGGACACGTGGAGAACAGCCTTAATAACCTCCCAAAAACCTCCCAGCTAGCACTGGGACAAGAAGGGTGATACGGGGTGGGGAGAATAATTACAACTTCTTGCGCCACCGTACCCAGTTTCAAATTAAACTCAGTTAAAGACTACTTGTTAATCCATATTCATAATGAACTTGAAGGAAATGTGAGATCTCTTCCCTGCAGTGATAGTGGTGAGTATCTTCAGCATTACTCAGCAATTTGAAGCAAGAATGACCTGATGGATCGTTTTACAGCACAAGAGTTCAATCTGACCCACACAACTGGCCTTTTCATATGGATAGTTTATCGCCATACATAGCCCATTACTCCAACTCAGCTTTGCCTGGCAGGTAAAAACCAACCAGCCAAAAACAAACTAAAACACACTTCCAAAGAATCCCACAGATTCACAGAATGGGTAAGGTTGGAAGGAACCATAGTGTGGTCATCTAGTCCAACCTCCCTGCTCAAGCAGGGTCCCCTAGAGTATGTTACTCAGAACTGAATCCAGATGGCTTTGGAATATCTCCAATAAGGGAGACTCCAGGTCTCCAGGAAGTCTTTCTAGAGCTCAGTCACTGTCACAGTAAAGCTTTTCTTCCTCATGTTCAGGTAGGGCTTCCTTTGTCCCAGTTTCTGCCTGTTGCCTCTCACCCTACTGCTCAGCTTCATCCTCTGGACACCCTCCTTCAGATACTGATATACATCGACAGAAACCCGTCACAGTCTTCTCCAGGCTAAACAGGCCAGCTCCCTCAGCCTTTTTTCATAACTGAGGTGCTCCAGTCCCCTCATCATCTCCATAGCCCTCCACTGGATTCACTCCAGGAGCTCCATGTCTCTCTTGTACAGAAGAGCCCAGAACTGGACCCAGCACTACAGGTGAGGTCTCTCCAGGACTGCACAGAAGGGCAGAATTACCTTCCTCGACTTCCTTCTTCTCCCTACCTCCTTTTCTCTTTCCAGTGCAGATGTTCCAGAGAGATGTTTTCCAATGAAAAAGAATGGTTTCTTTCTAAAAATCGTGGTGATTTTGCTACCACAGGAAAAATGTTTTGCACATGCCATGGGACACAGAAAAGTTTTGCATAGTATGGATGAGACTGAAGATTACTCAGTTGTGTCTCACCAGACCATGGCCATCCACACTACGGCTTCCAGAAACTCAGCTATCACTTAAAATAACACCTTGCATCTTGCACTTGCAAAAAAATTTTGATTTGAATGTAATTCATGAAGAAAGACACAATTCTCTTCACTTCTGAAAGGGTTTGGCTCCAAAGCCAAACAGCCAAACAAGCTGAACAGCCATGACCACACCAGCATATCCACTGACTTTTTAAGGACATAACTTCAATCATACTTTTCCTATGGTAGCGACAAAAAAATGTCCATGCTCAACAAATGCTCAAGGCAAATGAGGCCCTAATTCTTCTGAGACAAGGAGATCATTCTATACCACTGTTATCTCAAGCTGTGATCTTTACCTTTTGTGCCTCCAATATTCTCTCCATCCTCTCCTCAGGGATAGAGAGGGGAGCAAGCGAGCAGCACTTGTTTTAGAGAGTCTCAGTGGGAGCACTAGACTGGGGAGCACCATTTCTAAATGACAACAACCCTTCACAGAAAACCTGTACACAAACTTCCAAAGACTGAACTAGAGTGGGGAAAAAAAATAAAATGAAGAAATTACCAAGAATCAAACTGATGCTAAACTACTTCCCAAACTATTTCACAATAGGAGCAAGAGAAATTAAAAGACAGAAAGAGCTTGGTTTCATGAAGCAGCAGAGGGTTGCTTCATCCAGAGGGAAGATCACAGAGAAGGATGCAGGTAGTGATGGAATAGGCTGCACTGAAGCCCAGGTGAAACATCCAAATTGTTCTACAGATCTTGAATATTCTGTGAGATAATACCCTTCCTTAACAGTGTCCATACTAGTTATTTAGGCAGTTGATTTATTTAATACCTCAAATCTTACCTAATAAATGAGATTCTTTGGTTATACTATGCCATTAAAGTTATATAATATGAATTAAAACTAATTATGGGGAGCATTTATACAGATGATTCATAGAACAACAAGCACAAAAACTTTATACTGATTCTTTGCTGACAGATTTTTAGGGTTATTTTTCAAATATTCCACTTTGTCCTTTCCTTGACGAATACATAGATAAAATCCTTTACCTTTCAGGGATCTACTTTACCAATAAAATTAAGAGAGACAATTCTTCACATAATTTTCAGCATCACTTCTGATTTGGTAAATACTGCATGTGTTTGATTTTTTTGGGGGGGGTTGTGCCTTCCTGTGACAAGGGACTGTTTCATGGAGATGTTGTGCTTTAGGGAGCAAAGCTTTAGAGAGTTTCTTTAATCTTATCCTTTGCTGAGCAAAATACTCTTACAGTATAAACCATAAAAACTATATAAAAAACCTAAGTCTTTAAAGGAAATCTCTGAAAACT
>JAWWLV010000121.1:14540133-14563190 GCA_035041135.1 Platyrinchus mystaceus | reverse complement strand
AACACATCAGAAGCAGAAATACTGCTATTTAACATGGAACTTAACACACAACTGTATCATCTTCAGGCTTTAAATGAATGATGCTTGGTATATATATATATATGTGCAAGACAGCAGCAAGCGTGGGTAGAGTCCTTCCCAAATCTTTGTTCGCGAAGCCTAGCTGTCATGATGATGATACATACATATATATATATACATATATTTTCAGGCCACTGTAAAATGTAAGAAAAAATGCTGAAACCACAGTGTGGTGGTTTAGGAATGGTAATTCCCAATTTAGTGCTCCCACTGAGACCCTCCAAACCACTCAGCTGCTTGTTCGCTTGCCCTCTCTTTCCTCCTGGAGAGGATGGAGAGGAGAACTGGAGGCACAAAAGACAAAGATCAGAGGTTGAGATAAGAAAAATTTACTGGAAACAGCAATGACATAAGGAAAGGAACAGAAACAGCAACAACACTAATGGCAGAAGGCACAGGAAATGAACTATTCCCACGTAAACCCCCCTGACAATAGATGCTGACTGGAAAAGAGCCTCTCCTCTGTCCCTGAAAAACTACCTGAGGTGGTACAGAGTAATCTCTAGGTGCTGGCCATGCCTCCTCCTGACTTCTGCAAAAAGTAACCCTGTCCTGGCAGGAACCAGGACATACAGCCCACTGTGCTCAGAACAGCAATCTTTGAGTTCAGGCATGCAACTCTGTACGGGTCACAAATTTGGCAGAAATCCAGTTTCATCTTATATTTATGCTAGTACATGGAAACAGGGAAAGTACTGAACAGTTACAAAATGTCCTTTATGGCACTTTTCAATAGCATTTTATTCAGGCAATCTTTCCAGCCAAGACTCAGGTTGCCACCACACCTAAGCTAAACCAGAAAAAGCTGATTTCTGCTGCCTGTCAAGATCCAAGAAGCAATTTGGCCCTGACACATATAATGCAAAACAATGAGAAAGGAGAAACTTCACACAAAAAAAACATTCTGACCACGCAGCACCAATTCAGAATGAAGAATATGCTGGGAGGGAAATGAATGAAATGGCATCAATTAAATTATGGAGGTCAATTAATTTCTATTATATTAGACTCTATTAAGACAGCTAACAACCAAAGATAAGAGACTGAAGGCAATAACACTCAGTGCTATTACACTGTCAGATGGTTTTCCTAATAACAAGGGTTTTCAGGAGGCCAGAAGTCTTTATTTTCCTGTCAGCTGGCTACAGTTCTGCTGGTGGCCACTATTTTTAAATCATATGCTCTCAGTTAAATTACAACTGTTTGCATGTACAATCCTATCCAGTCGCTTAATGCAGAGCTACATTTTACACAATAATGTGTATTTTAATTCTTTTTTGACACATATTTCCATACCTTGAGCACATGCAATTGCAAGGTATTATCTCAAATCAACCAAAATATTCAATTTGACTCCCAGATTATCTGCCTTTGAAGGTGACTTATGTCAAAAATATTTTTCATTAAATGCATTGCCATTTTTTTCCATTTTCTACTCTGAATATTTCGTACTATATGGCTGCAGCATATGCTGTTTTAACTCCGTACAGCTAGCAGGTCAAAAATGAGATTTATCCATCATAATGCTGCCCCAGACAGTGGTATTTTACATAATGATATTCTGAACCACATCGAGAACAAACACATCGCTGTGACTGTATGGAGATGTAAAAACACGCTCAGACACATAAAACCAGAAAAAAACAAGGCAAGCTGAACAAGCTTAAAAGCAAATACTTTTCTATTAAAAGGCAAGTTGCCTGGTTCAGCTTATGCCTGGAGTATGATTAGAACCCCACTGTAAAACAATTACCAAGACACTCTTCTGTATTTGATGTCTGAAAGAGAAACGACCTCATGCAGACTCAGGCTCTCGCATGCACTGGAAAGTGTATTTTACTGCTGATTTTCTATGAATAAACATATGCTAAGAGTGGCTGAAACACACTGCTGGTTTTAAAACATGCCTAATGTAGTATTAGAGGTTTGCTTCCAAAGCTGTCTGCCTTGTTTATCAGCTTCCTCCCTCCAGCTGGCAAAGAACACCACTGATAGCAACTCCAATCAGTTGTCTTGCACAGTACACTCAGCATTAGGTGAAATGTTCTTCTAGCAGGAAATAACCTCCCGTCAAAAACCTAAACAAAATGGTTCTAAGCAATTTAGAAAACAGTTGTACTTTACCACTGTGAATCAATAATAACCGTATAAATTTGTTGTAAATGTTACAGTGCCTCACACCCAGGCTGCGCTGCCCAGAGCCCTTCTCTCTCCAGCTGCCACTTGCAACACTCTCTCGTGACTGTAGCACAAATATGAGAAAATGAGATGTCTCCTTCACCAGAAAATTTTAAGCTGAAATGCTATAATATAGTTTTCAAAACTGCCATATCATCTGCCAAATTATATGTGATGTAGATCCACTTAGTGCGGCTATTAACACAACATCAGAAATAACACTATTTAAAGGACAGTTTGGGCACTGCATATCATTTAGAAGATTAAGATCAAATAACAAAAGAAAATTTTGAAAAAAAAACACAGTGGAGAGGAGTTAGATGGACTCACATTTCATAGTCATTCAAGATAAAAAAAGGTATTAAAAGTGTAAAAAGTTAATTAGATATTAGAAGTTATTTCAACAGTTTCTCTAAAATTCTCATTTAAATAAGATTTTTGTCATCTCTTAGCTCTGCTTTAATAGATTATTACATATTAATGACAAAAAGGATTAATGGTGGCCCTAATTTCAGGTGATCTGGGCACAGCCTTGTTTTGGTTGGAAGGAAAATGACATTGCAGACATCAAGCAGCATGGCCTGAGTGAACACCATTTGAAGCAACTACCAGGCTCTTCTCAGGGATGTGGGGGTGGCTGTGGGTCAGAATACCAATTAATTGACAGAGCTGTTCAGAAAAGCTTATGCAGTGCTTGCCCTCACAATGCCTACCTGAAACCAGGGCTGCTGGTGCCTCCACTGTGTGCTGGAACGTACAGAGGGGAAAACACCAACAGTCATGTCTTGCCCGTGTAACACTTGCCCTAAATACAGGTGGCAATTTTTCTTGTCCTATAGCATTTGGTGTAAAATTTCTCTGGCAGAACTCAAGTGTAACTTCCACTTCCTTTGTCTTCTGTACTTTTCAGAGAAAATGCCAAATCCAAGGGGGTTGTTTAAGTAAGGGTCCCCCATAGGGTCGGTCTGGACAGACAAGAGACTCACTCGCTCCCAGACACCCTAAAACTGAGTGATCTGCTCTGTGCACAAGCCTCTCTTCTGCTCCTTTCCCAAATCAGGACCCTGCCCCTGATCATATTCCACTTTTAGTCAAACATTGCCCAGAAATGCCATCATAGTGCACATGAGGAGCAACAATGCATTACTGAAAGACACAGGATCAGGTCTCCGAGGAAGATTTCCTACCCTGGCTCCTTTACAGCCAGAGCAGCCAGTCAAGACGACAATTTCTGCAAGTTTTGCTCCAAAAACCTAATCTCGGAGATTTCTCAGCTAGAACAAAGTGCTAAATATTTAATGTAAGCAAAAACTAAAAGTAAAACAAGTTTTCTGATTCTCTATTACATTTAAAGCAGAGTGAGACAGCTGACAAAGCAGCATTTAATTCCTAGCTCTATCTAGTCCAGAATACTCGGCCTAATTTACACAGGCAGCCAGTCACAGTTCACATAATCACACACAGCAGAATATGACAGGGGAATTAAAGGACCAGGAAAGCATGTCTGAACTATGGGCTATTCTAAATATATTAAATGCAGACATTTAATTCAGAAAAAGGTTAACCTGGTCAATTCTTAATTTAAGCAAAAATTTATTTCAAGCAAAAACCACAAAATGAATGGATAGAGGGTTTTTTTTAGTATTTTTTTCTTAAAGGAAATAGCCAATTTAAGCTTAAGCTCCCAAATGCTACAAAGATGCACTAGAAGAGATAGCCACAATTTTGTAATAAATTCTGGTATAGCAACTGATCAGTAAATAAGAAATCATCCTATTCTTTTTCCCCAGGTTCTTTCAGCAAATGGCATCAACAGTACTCAGAATTTCAATTCCCTACATTATGCTGGCATTTGCTTCCCAACATTTGTTTCCAGAAACAGGTGGGAAGATTAGACTTGGGATTTCATTCGGGTATAAAGCAAAACTTGCTCTTGCAGAGTTAGTGCTGCAGCAGTGCTGTAGTAAAAGCAATTTAACCACTCAGTAAAAAAAGCATGAATTTACAAAAATTCTGGGCTAATTACTGTTCCCACTCAAATGAGCTATTTCTTGGAAAGCTTATTCTGGAAAACAACATATTCAGAGCTGTATCTAATGAAAACTTAACTTCTTGCTAATACCTCATTTTATTGTATCACATTTAAAATTGGTCTCCTTTAAGACTAGAGACAAATTCATTTCTATATCCCACCCACCTGCCCTCTCTTTCCCATTACTTTCACACTATTTATCACCTTTATTTGTGTTGTCATGCCTAAAAATAATAGATAGGCATTTTAAGAGAGAGAAATAATCTCTCCAAACCTGTGAGTGATAAAACATGCTTCAGGGCATTCAAAATGAGAAATCATCACAAGCAACCATGATAGAGAATTTCGGGAGCGATGGGGGGAAGGGTGGACTGGAGGATGACAATCACAAAACAACACACTTGTACCAATAAAATGAAGCTGCATTATGTCAAATGTTTGGTAACATTTTCTAATGTTTCTTTCATTTAGAGGCTTTGCTGACATTTGAATGGAGGCCAGTTCAGAACTGTTTTTGAGTTGGGGTTCCTGAAGGGATGCAAGAGTGACAGACAGAAGGAAAAGTCAGATCTCATTTTTTCAGCTTAAACTTGTCAATCTCTATAACTCTTTGCTGTAGGCTAGCACGAACAGGAAACTCTAAACTCCTTTTTTCTTCATTTCAGCAGTTCCATTGGACATATTATCCTAGAGAAACCCCTTAGAACACCTTTATTGGTTAAGATACAAAAAAATTACTGGAAGCATGGCTGTGTCTCACAGAAGGATGTACATCTGACATCTTATAAATCATTGTCAAGCTTGAAATGTTAGTGTGGGGGCTTTTCACCACGGATTACCTTAATATTAAAAAAGGGAGCATTAGAAAACTGTGGTCTAAAATGGCATTGAAACATTTTGGAAGACTCTCTAGAAAGGCCAGATGCAGTAGTGAGTTCAGTTTCCGAGATCTCAATACAAGAATAGCCTGGAAATGCTGCCTGGAATGCTGCTCCAGGCAGGTGATGGTGTGCAGGCAGAGCTGGGTGCTGCTAGTCCCTGAAAGCAATGGGCAGCAGGAGCAGAGCAGGATGCTGAGCACTCCCTCACATAAATGAGTCCATGGAAAGGGAATGCTAATGATCTGCTAATGCAAACATGGGAAATGAAATCCTGTATGTAACCACGATCCCATTATTGGGGTTGATTAGTCAGAGGCGAGAAGGAGGGAGCCTCCAGCCACATGGAAAGCAGAATCTGTTCTCCACGGTTGTAATTGGTAAGACAAGCAGCCTGAAACTGTATCAACAAAGATCTGGGCCAGAACGATTCCCAACAAGCAGGAAAATGGCAATGGAGGACTGGAAGAGGCTGGCTGGCAATTCTACGGAGAGACCATCCTAAAAAAAAATTTAAGAGTTTAGGCAAGTGTTTGTCTGGAATTACACTGCCTTGAGGCAACAGTACTAGTCAGGTGAGGCTGCCTCCAGCCCCAGCTTACATGAATGCATAAGCAAAGCTTCAAAAACAAGTGGGGCATTTTTCTCCGTTCATCTGCCAAATCAGTAGGTCTGGGATTTCCTCTTTTGTTCTAAGCAAAGACTGTGTGTTAAAAGGCCTGCCTCATAAAAAGAGAAATACAGTCGGTGTCAGGGACACAGCAATGATTGCCAGTGCCTCGATTCCATCAGTGCTGCTGGAAAGGGCTCGCTCACAACCCTGAGCCCTGTGAATAACCCACAGACAAAGGTGAAACCTGGGCACAGGAGGGAAGATGGGGAACCCTACTATGAACATGGGAATCTATCAGTATGCCACTTATGAGCTACTAGAGATACAAACCTGGGCTCAAAAAAAAAAAATTGACAAAAAGCCAGAAAAGTTGTTTCATAGACCAAGTCTGAAAACATTCTATGAATCTTTCAGTTTCATTTAAGGATGTAGGAGGCAGCTGTCTACAAAGCTGTCAGTAAACAAGCAAACATCATCCTCAGAGGATGTTATTATGTGCTTTTCCATGCTTTGACTCATATTCCCAGTTATGAATTTCTTGCTATCCTGCTTGCAACAGCCAACCTGAACATCCAATGTTATTATCCAAAAGAACATAAAAAATCCCAAGAGAATTCCAAGAACTTGTCAAGAAAAAACAGATAATCAATTACACAGAGGGTGATTAAAGAAAGATGAAGTTAGAGACAAGAAAGTTATCAGTAAACATCCGAAGAACACAGCTGTGAAGGAGATAAAGACATGGAAGAGGCTGATGGAAAATTAATATCAAGATTTTTGTAATAAGAAACTGCTCTATGATGCAACTATTTATGGATTAGACATACAGTAGATGACAAAGTTCACTTACCAGAATACAAACACAGAGTGACTCAGACAATAAAAATACAGTTAGAAAAATAAAATCTTACAATGACCAAGGTCATGCAGTAATGTACATATATCCCAAACAAGAAGATATCCACAAAGAAAACCAAGTATCTTGCTTCATTTTAATTTACAACATAGTTATCTTGCACAGATCACCTCACCACTACTTAAAATCCCTCTGAAAGTGCAGAATAATCTTGTTTTGAATTTGGTAGCACCTGCCAGCAGAGGCATCAAACTGCAGCTGAATATCTCTTTTAGCTGATCTTTGCCCAGCCATACTAAAGCATTACAAAATTATTTTGGAGATTGACTTTTAATACTACCAATAAAAAAACCTCAACATTTTTAGCAGAATTCAGGTAGCTTCACAATTAAAGCACATCCATAAGCTTTTTGGACTTCCATATTTTGTGTTCTGAGTGTTTCTTACCAAACAGTGTTTCTGGGGAGGAAACCCTGCAGCCTCTCTGGGCAGAGAACATCCTTGGACAGAAAGGAAAAGGTCCTGAAGGACTGTAAATGTCCCCTTGCTTAGGCCCAAAGTGAGTAAATGCTTACAATTTAGGGAGCAAGGACATAAACCTCCAGGCTGGTGTTACATGCTCTGGGTTGTCAGCCAGCCATTGGATCATTTGTCACTTGCTCGAACCGATGAACATGTTTTCATCCACCACTAAGTGGAGCTGTTACTCTGGGAAAAGAGTTTCTCTGTATCTTCCAGTATTTAAAAAAAAAAAAAGAGGTGATTGAAAGCAACCGGTTTCGTGGTTGTTTTAGCTCTCAATAATTTCTGCAGTAAAACTATTTACTGAATACTACTTCTATATCCTCCAAAATCAAGGAATAAATATCTACCTACCAATGACTATTTGGCAGTTCTTGTGAGATTGAACTAATAGCGTGACTGAGGTTGTAAAGAAGTTTGCACACAACAGAAGATTGCTCCCTCACTGCTCAGCAAAGGTGTGAGGCAGAAAGCAGGAGAGCACAGAGCAGATGCACAACTGCCACCTCTATATGGAACAGGCTGACACGAAGAAAGCAACATGTTAGTAAGCAGGACATGAAGTCAGTCTACACCCCCCATATAACCTCCTGGGAAAAAAAGTCTGCTTCAACATGACAGGAAATCCAACTATACCCAGAGGGTTTGGCTGAGAAATACACTGACATTGTTTTATCCAGACTTACTTGTACAGTGACAATTGGGGATGGAGACTTCCCTGATTAAAATAAACTAAGCGAGAAAGAAAAGGAAACTCCAGGAAACAGTAACTAAACTGTGTTCTGTGTTCACAAGTCTCGTAGGTGAAAATAGAAACTTGACATTCAAAAACAAAAGTATAAATAAAGCACTTTAGTTTCAGCCCTTTCAAATGTTCAGTTACTGGTGATTAGAATAAACCTTAGCTTTGGACCCAAATCACTTCTGATATTGACAAGAAAAAAGCTTTTTTAGGTAAAAAAAGATAACATGCAAAATCCATTGCTTCCCCACACTTCAGTGCTATGTGGTACGACTATAACTTGGTAGAAGAGCAATTTTTTTGTTTGTTTAAAGACAACACAAAAAGTAAATAATGTAACTGAGAAGCAGTCCATCATGAAATTACATTAATGAGCAATAAACACTCTGTCTTGATACCACAATCCTTTAAAGTGTATTCCACAAAAGAAGTTTCCATTTCAAGAAAACTCCATGTAAAGCAGCATCCCCCTTTCTCAGCCGAGGCAGCCCCAGAGTGGAAGCTGCTGCCCAACACAGAGAAGGGAAAGGGAAAAAGTACTTCATGAAGCACTTGCTCTATGCAATGTTAAGCACAGCTGTTTGGCAAAGTGTGTTGTTTGTACAGCCCTCAGGAGCTCAGCTCTCCCTGAAGTTCTGGGAGCTTCTGACTTGGAGAAGTCAGAGATTCTGAGGAGCCAGTTTTTGGGTTTTCACTCGGTGCACAAGACCCGTGCAGCAGGCGGGACTGGGATCTCAGGGAGCACATCATGACTCACGCTTGTCACTACGTGACCAGGGCTAGTCCCACCTTTCCACCCTGCCTCAACCCACTCACCTATAATATGCATGCAATGAACCTGTGCTCTCCACTAAAGAGTGGCACTCAAACCCAGGAAGGGTGCGCTCCCACTGGGGATGTAGAGATGTCATAACCCGGCTCAGACTTGTTCACTCCCCTGCTCATACAGAAATAATGTGTCATAACCCATAAAACAGTGAGTCATAGCCCAGCTCTAATTTGTTTACTCCATTGCTCATGGCAAACTAATGCAAGGCAGGCTGATGCTTACAGGGAAGGAATTTAGGCATGTAGTATACTACTCCCCCTCTCCCATGTTTTAATTGTAACATAACAAAAGGTATTTTAATAAGCCTTCATTACTACAGAGCAAGGCTTTATTGTGGTTCAGCAGCTCAAATTTTACTGAAGCCTTTTTCAGCATTTGAACACCTTTTAATATTTTTAAAAGATTAAGTCTTATATGTGTAAAAAACACATAACATTTCAACTTACATTCTCTATGACAAACATCCATTCTTTGTCTTCAAACTCTTCAGCGTGGGGATCCTAGAAAAGCAAACCAGAGAATTTGAGTCCAAAAATAATCCAGGATGCAAGAGATTGCAACACAGCCAAGATTTTCATATACTTAGAAATATTTGTACCCACAGAAGATGACAGAGGGAAATATTTTAGCTAGGATGTGGGCTTTAATGGATATCAATAATATGATGAGCAGGTTGGAGTAAAACTGACAGTAAGGATTTAACAGAGGCTCCTTCAGATACAAACATGAGGTTGATGCTGATAAAGGCCTGTAATTCTATTTCCTTTCCTCCAGTGGAAGGGGAAAAAAGATAAATCTCCCTTTAATTTTTAAGATCCACCTCCCAAATAAACACAACAAATCTACATCTTGCTGGTAACAGTGAAGAAAGCCACTTGTCCCACATGGGGGGAGAAGATGCACACCCTCAGTAGGCATCACCCCAAGCTCCTTATGGCCAGACCCCATCAGCACAAGCAGAGATCCAGAGTCACAGCTACCTCCTTTCACTGCAGATTTCTTAAATGCCTATCCTCACAACATTTCTATCGCACCACACGTGAGCATCAGAAAACATTTTCACCAACAGGAAGAAAAATAACAATGAAGTTCATATATTTGGCATTAGTTTTCAATTTAATGAGCTTTCAGTCTGCTGGAGTGGTTCTGTATTGTCTGAAAGTAAGATAACGATGGAGACACGAAGCCATCCCCTTCCTGCCTCTATCAAGGATCCTACTGTAAACAAAAGACTTTTTTTAAAAAATTAAAATATTAATTTATCATCCAGTCCTAGTTCTGAACAACTGTAACAAAATAACTTCTACTCCACTTGTAAAACAGCTTCTCACACAAAGAGAATGTGGCTTGAGGCTTTGACACGAAATCTAATTTTGCCATACCTCAATTCTATCCTATTATTTCTAGTTACAAGAAAACACTGCATGACTCCTTTGCCTCTGCAGCCTGCACACTACTGACACTTGCAGGTAAATGTCACTTCCACATCATCACATTTGCCATCATCATATACAAGACCCCTCAGCACCTGCAGAGTTTTATTGCTATTATTTGGCAACTGGTCATGACACTACAGCAAGCACTGCACCAATTCCATCTTGCTGCTGTAAATTAACAAAATGCATCAATATATTGTGCTTCTACTTTATATCCATTAGTACCATGCTTCCTTTCTTTCCAGAATGCTACAAGCCTCATATTCAATTTTCTAGACTTTGCTTGAATCCTCATTTCTCTTTAGTTTTGCTTTGAAGTCAGACACTCAGTGGATAGAGGTATCACAGCACTACAGATGGATCTTTTAACTAGTTCTCATTAAATACATAAAATAATTTGTAAGTAATGAGCTTATAGTGTAAACAACAAGTGAAAAGAATTTTTTTTTCTTTTTCCAGCACACAAAAAACTTGGGAAGTGTGCCCTTAAATAAACCTCCTTTTTGAATAAACTACAATAACATTTTTCTAAGAGGATATCGTCCTATCTCCTGCAGCACATCCTTCCTACAAAACCCAGCCAAGTGGGTTCCCTGCTCTGTAAAACACCGACAGGAGGAGTCCAGCTGGGCACTAACATGCTCTCTGAGGGAATCCAACACCTCATTATACCACTGGCAACATCATTAGCTGTGTATTTAAAAGCTACAACCACAGCTGTCACACACAATGCACATTTTAAAGTGCAACACTCCCACAATGGAATGTAGTTTCAATGAAAGGATATAGGATGTTGCTAGAAACTTATGTCAAAACTGATTACTTATTTTTCTATATGAATAAATCTTTTAAGGAGTTTAATTTTTTTTTTAATTATACTGAGATATCTCCGTGTTCCAAACTAGGTCTTGTAAATATCAGATTATGTAATTATACATCCATCACATTAATCAAGTTTGTGGAATTCTGCATTATGTAAATAAAGTACATGATACCTGTGGGTCTGCTGTACGCTGTATAAATTCTAAAGATGTAACTTTCTGTAATCCAGCCATTAAATACTTAAAAATTTTCAAGAGTTAACCTGGGGCAATTACCTTTTTGTTTAATTGCTTCCTTTGATACAGCATGAAATGACATAATGAGATTTAATGGGATCATTAAGCACTTTATGGTTTAATAAGCTACTCTGTAAGAAGTGACTAAACTCTTAAATATTTCATCCCACTCAATCTTTTTTTCCTAACTCCCCCTAAAGCTATCAGGACAAGCTTGCAGGCTGACCTAAAACATGCTGCCAAAGTCAGGGCCCAATATTTTAACCCATATAACAAACAAAACCTTTATGCAAGGAAATAATGTATAAAGAAAAACAAAACTCTTCTGTCAATGGCAATAAATCTGACTCACACCTCTGAAGGCTACAGAACCAGGTGCTCTGCTGTTTCTGATCATCTGATAGAGAAAAGTAATACCGTAAAATGCAAAGACTTCTTGATGTTCAACATTTTAGCACGCAATTGAAAGCAAGTTGTGAACACTTTCGGAAAATAAATGCAAGTGTATTACCACCAAACTCCTCCTAAAAGCTTCAAGGACTTCTCAAGCCTTACCAAATGTTCAGAGAGCATTAAATACACTGAGATATGGACACTTTGCATATGTGTAAGATATTTCAGATTTAAGGACAAATCCAGATAATTTTTTTGTTAAAGCCACATTTCCTGTTAGTTTTAAAATGCCTCCAGAAACGGAAAACCCTGAAGAAGTTTATACACATCAGCTTCAGCATTTCCTTGCAACACCTAAGTGTCTTCACTCTTCCACTAAAATGCTTTTATCAGAAGCCCAGGGAGCACCACACAGAGTCCTATTTCTAGCTAGCTTACAACTTTATTACATGGTCATGTTACAGGTGCTTGTATGATTAGAGATATAACATAGTTTCTACTGCAAACAACATTTCACACTTTGGGCCCTGTAACAAGTGATGTTTCTACAAATCTGGCTAACCTTTCACCTTATTTTGGATTTGAAGAGAGTAAATACCAGTAAAAAAGCCACAACACCACACACTTCTCTCACCCATGTTCTCCATTCATTTCCCACAGAAAACTCATGTGACAAATGTAGCAAACTATTATTTGAGGACTGTACAGCTGACTACACTTTGGAAAAAAAATGCCATTCCAAAGAAGAATAACTCCAGGAGTAATGGTTATAGCAGCCTTTCAAATGCTCACTGTATGAAAGCATTCTTCGGTAACACAGCACACTACACCTCACCTCACTGACAAGCAGGTACAACCTGCAAACACCTAAAGACAAGAGTTATAAACAGATCTCATTCCCATCCTCCTTCCTGAAAACAAATGCTAATGAAAATTACCTAAAAAGATCAAGGAACAAACTTCCTCATATCTTGCTGTAGTGTGAAGTGAGTTGGCAAGAGAATTTTTTTTTTGATGATGCTTATTTTCTTTACCAATATACCACAGATGCAGAACTACACTCTTCCAACATTCATTATGGCTTTACCTTGAGTTGAAAACTGTATTTGGGCAAATGGGCTGAACAGCTTGTCGTTCCTCCTCATTTTAATACGTAAGAAAGAATCATGATTTTTAATACCAAGACATGGGTCCCATTTTCCTGTTCCTCTTTCCATCTGCATTCGTGTCTCAGTATGATGCTCTTTTTCAGTATCTTCAACTAAGTTTTAGAGTCTTTTTTCCCTACCGTTTTTTCTTTTCTTTTTTTTTTTCTGGTAAGATGGATGACCTTAGTGTTCAAAAGTAACACTCAGGTGAGAAGAAAATAGTACAGAAATGTGCAACAGCAAGCTTTTCTCTGCAATCCCACCCCTTAGCATCTTTCTGGGACACCATTCTGCCCAGCCACCATGCCAACTACCCAAAAAGAGTCAATTCTTCTGGACTTAGGCATGGGGAGAGCATCAAAGAACATATCAGTAACATTCTTCTGTTCTCTGTCAATCATCAACCCCTTCCACAAGGAGCTTTGTCAAGGATTAGATCCTTTCTGCAATGTATAAGGTGGTTTCAGAAGACTGAAGAAAAGTAAACTTTTTCCAACAATTTAGGTAAGATTCAGAGTTATTTCTGTATCTCTTGCAGTAGGAATGAAGGATATATCAGGAAAGAAGGGACTGGTCCTTTTCCTAATCAGCAGCCAGAGTGGGCAGGGAAGATCTTAAGACTGTTAGTCCCTTCCTCCCTTCTTTCCCCATGCCTCCTCCCTAAGCTTTCCTGGATTTTGAAGCTTGTCCTTCAATTAGATACTTCATACCAGCCTTAATCTTCAGTCTTTCTTCTTGGGGAATAGCTACTTAAGGACTGTCATATTGAATCAGATCAAACAATGACAGGGTTTGTGATCTTCCTCTACCAGTGGCCTGCAGCAGATGCCCCAAGTACTCCAGCATCTGTCCCCAGCTTTTGTACTTGGCTGTTTGAAGCTGCAGAAGACTCAAAATTTGACCCAATTCTTGTTGCATTCAATGCTGATTACAGAGGTCTGATTAGTCTAGAAAATCACATACAACTGTGATCAGCTTTAATTGGAGTTGCCAGAAAGCAGGGAGCTCTGAGCAGACCGGCAGAAACATCCCTGTACATCACCACACCAAGCTCAAGCTTTCCTGGAAAGTCTCTGGGCTAGAAAGGCAGCAAAGACCGAATGTCCTTTTTTTTATTTTTTTTTCCTTTTTTTTTTTTAATTTTTTTTTTTACAATCAGTAAAATTAGTGGGAGCATAATCCTTTACGTCTTTAAACATTTAATTATTTAATGTGCAAATGTGCTCACTTCCTTGAGCTTATGATTTTTATATCCGTCACACAACATTTTGTCTATGGAACTGCTTTTCCCTCACACGGAGTATCCTCCATAGTGTCCACCCAAGCCACTGGTCTCTCCTAAACTGAAACAAGTACACTCTGAACCTGAATTTGTTCTTTGTTTACAAGAAGTGGCTCCATGAATCGGTTTTGGGTTGGTTTAGGGGGTTTTTTTCCCCCTTTCCTGAGACAATGTATCGGCTTTGCTGCAGTGTTCCTGCCAGTGCATGGCCAGTTACTGCTTTATAATCAAAGCATGATTGACTTGGGCTTTCAAGAAGAATGATAGGGATTTATTCTGAGTATTATGTGGGGACAGGAATATTTTCAACAATACAAGTATGCTTTGATCATCTATTTCATTTTTATTTTACTCCTTAATATTTTTGCGTGCTTAGAAAGCTATGCCTTTAAAAATGTCTTTTTCAAACTCTGGAATTAAGAGCTGATAATTGTCCCTGTTGTTGCAATTGTACATTGGTGTGATAAACCGTGTACATTACCAACAAAACAAGTGTTTTTTTGTAATCCAATAAAGCAAAGTCCATGCTTACTCCAGAAGAACAAATATTTTTGCTTGGGAAGTTCACTTTGCTTTTAAGCTAGAAAATAATGATGTTGCAATTTAAATCCCCACAGTACAGCTGATGTACATTTAGCTTTGCTAAAAGCACTGGCCTTGCTTGGCAGTGAAAATTTCTCATTTAAAGTCTCTCTCAGTTGATAAAGATTTGTATTTGTACATAGAAACCACAGAAAAGTATATAAGTTTTCATATGTGGTAGTTAAACCTTGCTAATGCAGGGGCTCTAAAAAATAAAATTCAGGAGTGCAACCATGGAAACAACAAAAAATGGGAATTCAGCTATGGCTTTTCCTGCATTTGCGAATCTTTCCATGAAAGCACTACAAATCATGGATTTTAAATGCACAATAGGCTTATTGTTTCATGACGTTTCTTTCCCCCCAGTTTGGTTGAAAAACCCAAGGCATAACCAAACCCCAGTGAGGAGCGTGGTAAAGGAAGAAGTTAAACTTTCAGAACAGATGGAACTTTTTATGCAATTAGCACTTCAGGGGCTGCATGGGCAGGAGCTAAAGCTGGTTAAGGGAAGCTGAATCAATATATCCATATGATGCTTTTCCCCACATGACTCCAGAGCATTATGAAATTTTACCAGCAGCGCAGAATTAATTGAAACAAAACAAAAAGCTTGTATTTATTTGAAATTAAAGGTTTCTAAAGGAAGGTTCGTAGTCTCTTTAGTACTCTGCTTGGAAACAAGTTAACACCCAAAACAGGGATGTGCAGATAACGCAGAACATCTCATCTGCTGACTGATCACAGACACTTTGTTAGCCAGCTCTCAAGTGTCCACTGGAGAGGATACGCTTAACATTCTCATCAGCACTTGAAACCTTGACTTATCTCCTAATCCTACCAGCAACACCTTTCAACAGCCACTTACAAATGCACCGCCACTACTGTGTGAATCATTTCCCACAACACATAGCTGTCTATCTGGAGCCCACTCTTCCCCTTTCCTGCACTTCCATTTCCAACAGCACCACTGCACTCGTTTGTTATCTGTGACTGCTACACAGCTCGGTCAGGGCAGCCAGCTCCCATGGGTGAGCTCTGCCAGGGTGGACAAGGAGTCGGCAGCTTCCCTTTGCTTTTCAGGTGGCAGTGAAAGAGAACTACTGCTTGTTAAAGAACATGGCCAGGCTGAAGTGTACATACTGCAAAGTGCCAAACCTTCCACAGTCACAGGGCAGTGGCTCCAAAAGGGACTTTTACAGAACTGCAAGACGAGCGGTCCCTTTTTCTGAGCTTTAATGTTTTCGGTCTTTTTGTGTCCCTCCTTCTAGATGAAGGAACAATATAAACACCCGACTTTCAAGTCAGCTCCCCCAAAAGGCTGCTGCAGTGTGCTATTATATACTTCCGTTCCCACTGCTCCAGTGCTGACCAGACAATGCATCAGCTCTGTGAAAAACAGCTAGTTCTTTTTGACTGTCTTTGCCCAGAATGTACCAGCTATAGATATGCCAGCTATGTGGGTGTTAGGACTACAGCTGAAGTGCCACTCTAGCACTGAGCCAACAAAGGCATCATGTGACTGGGCACAGCCTATACTGGGCTAATACCATCTTCTGCCTGCAATCTCCTAGCCCTCACAGCTCATTCACTCCACGGGCTGCTGGTCTCACACAGGCACAGTGCTCCTGGTGCATCACACAGCCTGTTCAAACGGCTGCTCTGTGCCACACTTGCACACCCTCACAGAGAAAAAAGTGTGCTTGGCCACTTACAGGCACTCTTGTTGGAAGAGCCAGAGGATCAGTTAGAGCAGATTTTACGCTAAGAGCTGCCTGATAGAATGATGGTTCTATGATCTCAATATTCTGATTATAAAAGCCAGGGTTCATTCCCCCAGAGATCAGTGGGTACCGTTTTCAGATGGCACAGCTGCTGGAGTTATTCACGCTCCTACCTCTCCTCCCAGAACAATTTTTCTGACAGGCAGGCTCATTTTGGGGGGAGAGAGGAAGTCCAGTGAACAGATGTGCCTACAGAATCAGTGCTGGGTAACATTAAGCTTGTAGTAATACCTGACAATGGCTCCAGAGGCCCTTCTGTCCCCTCACTAGATGGTCCTGGCCCTCGCTCTCAGTTACACAACTAACAAAGTTGTTGTGCTGCTCCACACAACACAACCCTGAAGCAGTGCAAGCATAAATAAAAAGGCGGGATGGCAGGAGAAGGCTGGAAGGCACTTTTACTCCAAAGCCACAGCATCACAGAGCTGCACCCAACAGAAACTTTCTCATTCCTCACATTTTACTGCCATCACAATCAAGAATTGTGTACATTTCTGCTTCACTTTAAATGTTGAAAATATCCAGCAGCATTTACTGTGTTGCATAATCATGTTCAGATTATACAGACATATAGCCTTGTCACATAATGCTGTTAAGTTTCTTAATCCAATTAGATGTCCTTGCAGCAAACAATATTTGGTAGTGCACTGTTGAATCTCAGTTGAAGACTGTGTGTTTGCTAAGAAGAGAAACAAATTTATGATAGTTGGCATCACTGCCAACCTGAGAAGTTTGTGTTCATGGCTAATCCCAAAGGCAGGAGGGAAAAAAAAAAAGACGCCTCCCCTCTTTTAGGTTTAATGAACCAAGTAATAAATTCCCATTCTAGGGCTAATCAGAAGCCATGTCCAAGCAGTTACTCAGAGAAGTCCCCAAGAAAAAGAAATACAAATATTACTAATTAGAAGGAAGTAACTTACTGTTGCTCTAAGCTGTAAAGGGAGCAGTTATAAATAAGAACAGTCGGGGTATAGACAGAGGCACCAGAGTGAAGAACAAGAACTAATGGAATAAAAATCCCAGAAATCTTCAGCTTCCTGGTAGCCTCCTATCCTGTCACACAGGCAAAGCTGCATTGTTTATCTTTATGCAGACAAGCCTTGCCCAATGATATTTGGGAAATAAATTCTAGCATCACTTTCTCCTCCTGCTTCACAGCCACAGAAACAGCCTTCTTTTTTAATAGAACAAATGCAGTTCCAAAAAAAAAAATTCCCTGTAAAATCTTATAATTCTCTGTACTACTCAAATACTCAACATCCACTCTTACAGTTGCAATCACATAAGTGCTGTGATATTTGTGTGGCATACTAAATAATGGGAAATTAAGAGCTGGATTCTGATTCTTGGCCAACAGTGTGCACTGCAACTGAACAAGGAAGTCTAGAAGTGACTGTGCTATGACAGCTTCTGGCTTGCAGTATTTAAAGCAAACCAACCAGACTATAACCCATGCCAAGTCCTTACACATGTACTACGTGCACAGTTACACATGTACTGAATTCTGTGCCAATGACTCGCCATAATCAGCTCAATGGGTATTTTCAGTGTGTTAACTAAACTACAAAAGTAAGCTCTGGCAGGGAACAGACCATCCCTCTCTCCTGGATTTGAACTGAGGACATAAGGTTTTGCAGTTAATGACTTAACTGCAAGATTAAACCTTGTGATTATAATCTGACACTTCCAGACAGAATTCTTCATATGTTGTTTATAGTTGTTTATATATGAAATAGTAAAAAAAAAAAAAAAACAAAACCAAACCCTAAAAAATATTTTAAAACCCTCTAAACATACCTTGAAGAGAGTCACAGTAATTTCAACATTTTCAGGTACAGGCCATACCACCACCCCACGGTATGGGTTCTTGATTCCAGGCTGCCAGCTGTGAGCCTAAAGGAAGAAAAGAAACACTTGTCTTAAAGCCATTATAAAAGTGCTGACTCAACTCCCACAGGATCCCAGGCATGTAGGTAGAAGTAATACATCACTGACTCTGAAAAGGTCATATTCTTATAGGTATGACTCTACTGAACACTACAAAGGACATGATTAAGAATGACAGTAAGGAAATTCAGACCACCAGCAGGCTTTTTTTTTCCTCCACTGTACTGAAACTGTTCTTCACAAGGTCCTAAACTCTGCATTTTTATTACATAGAACAGGTCAGCATACTCAGAGCCTTGCAAAAGTGAAAGCTGTAAGGTCAGGACTTCTACAGCAAGCTGAGCTTTAGTTTGTGTACAGCACATACTGCAGACTTTATCACATTTACACTTAAACAGAAGTTTTATTTCAGAAAAGAAAAGTGAAAACAATGACTTATAATGCTACTAAGACATTTAAGTTTTTAAGAATTAATATGCTGCGGTTCCTACACCTAGAAAAGATAAAAAAACCCAACAGTTAAATAGACTGAGAACTTGTCTACCTTTGAGTATCAGTATGGTTAGTCCTAAAACACACCATGTGTGAGCATTTCTGTTTTGGAATATGCATGCCTTTTTCCAAGCTCAACTTAAATGTATTTCATGATGCTGTAAGACAAATAAGGGAAGGATGTTACTGCACAAGTAACAGTAACAGAGCAGGTCTATTGTAAGAGATTTGTGAAAGGTCTATCAAGAAATAATGTCCATTCTATTTACTGTTTTCTGAAGCCAATTAACTTGGCTTTTTTCTTTTTTTTAGTTCTAGAGCATCACCCATCACAGTTTTATACAGGACTCAGAAGTTCAGGTTCAGACTGTCCATTAGAACAGATTTTTGCTATAATAAGGTCAGCAGGACTTTTGACTTGGGTTCTCAGGTACCCTAAGGCAATCTGGGCAACTTTACACTTGACTCTGCTATCCCAAAGTGGGAAAGACATAGCTGGTGAAGCAGTCCCATCCAGCCATATGTGGGCAGTAACACTGAGCTGCCCTCCATGGTAAGCAGTTCCCATTCCAGATGCCACATCCATCTCTGACAGCCCCATCACATGTGTCTGCTGCTTCCTGAATCCTTTTAGACCCAGCTGAGTTTCCACCAGAGCCTGCAGCATCACAAGTACCAAATCTCTCTCTCTCTGACTCTAATCCCTCCATCCTCACAAAGCAGAGGTCTGCAGATTAACTGCAGATGACCACAACTGCTATGGGACATGGAGAGGAAGGACAAAGGGAGAGGCAGAGGAGTTGGGAAGAGATGTGAAGCTGAGGAATGGGGAAAGTGCTGGGGAAACACAGTCTGCACAGACACCAGAGAGCCCTACCTGCCTCCACAGCTTCATAAGCACCGGTCACTCATTTCCATCCCAGTATTTTTATTTTCTTGCCAAACATTGCCAGCTTTCCTGTAGTTTTATCACAAATTTTTCCAGCTTTTCTGTTCTGCTTGAAACCCCAGCTCCCAAAGATACCTAATTAGATCTGAAATTTCAGTAAGTGCTTTGTGCTTGCAGAGTAACAACTTGGGGCATCTAAAAAAAACCCGAATTTTTAAAAACAGTAGCTTGAAAGAAACGGATTTCTAACTCCATGAATATCAGCTCCTCCTCCATAGGAGCAGTTCATCCTGTTTCCAGATACCAATTTTCACAAAACTAACAGGAGCTCATGGTCTGTCTGAAACCTGTGCTTTCCTGCTGGTTTTGGCCAATACTGACAATTATGTCAAACTTTTGCTGTCCAAGGTCCAGGCACTGCCAGCCTGCTCGGCTGAGAATCACTTTTTCCATCTATTAAAAAAACCCCCAAACCTAGAAAATGAGCATTCACTGGTGCAGTCAACACTTCACTTCAAGCCCTTTATCAGCATTTCCTCCCACCAGGAAAGTCAGTGAGACACAATAAACACAAACGGATATATGTGTTTTTCTGTCACAGAAAGCAACAACCAGGAGACAAAGCCCCAGCTAATGAGCTTTTAAAGCAAAGCTGTCCTGTGATCATGAACGTTATTAAGTCCTCCTCAGGCTTTGAAAAATAAACACTGTATCACACAAACAGCACGACAGAAAAAGATAACATCAGAACAACGTCTGGGTTGTTGGGAAGGAGAAAGGGAAAGGGGAAAGCAAAGGGGGAGAAAGAAGAGGGTAATTTGAAATTAAGATGCAGACTGATATTCTAATGTAACATTTCTGATGTCAGGCACCTCTGTGCTGCAGTTTCTTGAAGTTACATCTGGCCTATATCAAAAAACTTTTTGAACTCCCAAATTATAAGCCTTGACTTTGACACATCAGCTGGGTCAGGCCACCTCTGCAGGTGACAGGGAACTGCTGTCAGGGCTCAGCCAAGGCTGTATCTGCACAGTTCCACTCTAATCTTCACCTCTAACTCCATTTCCCCTTGGGTTGTGCCTTCCAGGCCCACTTTTTCCTCATTTGCTCTTAGTCTTCACCAGCCATCTCCCATTGTCCTGGAAGTCAAGGCAAGAGCAGCTAAGCAGAAGTGACTGCCAGCAGCGGGTGTCTCACCCACAGCCCTCCCCTTGCCTGACTTGCCTCCTAGATCTGAGGGATGAGAGCCATGGTCTGGAAATAGAAGCAGAAGTGCTCTGTTGCATTTCAAGGCAAAAGGCAACTCTTCCCTTTTGACTGCCAGTAGAAAATAAGAGGAGACAATATAGCATGAAAGCTCTTTAAAATCAGGAAACAGGAGCTACAGGAGGGGCTGCTGAAGTACCCTATAAATAGAGTAGGGCTGTGAATGACATAGTCCAACCTATGGTGTTGCTCTGGCACAAAAGTGATGACTGGCAGAGGGGGAAATCTCTTGCAGAAAGGCTGTGGAGGTGAGCCTACACACTCACAGGGGCACTTCAGGCTATCCAGTTGGGAGACTTTTTCTTTAAAACAACAATTACAATCCAGACAGCCAACTTTGCAATCCACCATCTGGGAGGTGAACATCACAACTGTCCAGGAGAAAAGACAGACTTGATATTACCATTATTTCAAGAGCCTACCCTTCCAGATGCTTCATCTGCTTTCTGCCTTCTTCAGTACCACCTTGCCTCATCCTGCCTCTGTTTTGCAGGACAATTGCATGTTACTTTTCTGTAAGATCCTGGAGCTGACAATAATATTTTGAGCCTGCTAAAAAATTCTGAAACTGTTTATATTTTTGAATCAAAAATATGTTCTTTATAGCCAAGCTGTCAATATTAGTTTTTAAAAGCAAAAGCCACCAGATATAGACCTACCATTATTGCTCACCTGCAGCCCCAAGAGTGGCTTTATTGTGAGCCAGCAAACTGCTGATTTTCTTTTCCTGATAAATTTTTTGCCAGCTGGCTGTGATCAGACCAGCTCTGCTACTTGTCTGTGTGACAGGCTGCTCAGGGCACAAGAAGCAAGCAGGAGCTCAACTGGCTCCAACAGTGCTTAGGGCAGCTCAGCTTGTAAGGATAATCCCTCTTCTTCAGTGTTATCCAGGCAGAACACTTAGACAGGAAAAGAAAAAAAAAATAATAAATAACTGAAGAGGAAGAGCTGAAATTAAGCAGCCAGATCCTTCATCTGGTGCCTCCAGCGTGGCTTTTGAAGGCTGAGGATTGCTCCAATTTGCTCTGTGTAATGAGTCCCAACAAAGCCATCCAGGGACAGCTAGAGCTCAGTATGACCTGGCTGCTAGTGGACCTAACTGGAAAAAGAATGGACTGGGAAAAGCTGCTAATTCCCCCACACCAGAGGAAACCTCAACGGGTAGTTTGTGAATGGCTTCTTCTTTTTCTTCTGTACCACAATTCAGTATCACAAAGGGAGACAAATTAAAGACCATACCCCAGACTCCAGCTTGCATCCCCATGATCATCTTGAAGCCACTGTGCTTGGCTCACCAGTTAAAGAGGCTGGGCAACAGAACAACAGTCCTGCCCTGGGATGCAGTCCAAAAAACCCAGCACGTGCCAAAGAGGAAAGTTCAAAGCCTTGAAAACTCCAGGCAGCCTTTGATCAACCCGTTGGTGTCAGTGCCCCTTCAGAGCAGACAAGGAACCCAGCAGATTCCCACAGGTCTTCCCATGAATGTCTTCAATTCATCAGCATGCACATGTGTTACAACTGTAATTATGCATCTGTGTGCATATGCATTACTGCTAAAAAGCTACAGAAAGACTGTAAGCTTGGAAAATGAGCAAAAAACCTCATCTTCACCACAGATTCTCTAGCACTGGGCTAGCTGTTCAAGCTTAATTTCACACATACAAATTCATTACACGTTCCTTAAATATTCATGCCGTTAATTTCACCAAATCTTGCCTCACTCACTGTCCACAATAGATGATGCTCAGATAATGAACTTCTTCCCCTTCTTCTCATCAAGCAGTCTCTGACATTATCTAGAGGGCTTCTAATCAAAAAACCCCAACCAAACAAACAAAAAACCCATCAAAAGCCAGACAAACAAACAAGCAAATAACTGTGAATGCGGAGTTATTTCTCTCATCATTTTCTGGGAATTGCCATCACTGTACCTCAGAATGTCACCACAAGTCAACTTTATGGGATCCCTGGAAAAAAGAAGGGTGTTACAGCCCCAAATTTACAAGCAGGGAAAAAACAACCAGTTTCCCTTAACTTAGCAAGGTCTGCTTAAATCAGCAACACCCTCACTTTAGAGGGATTAAGCATGAAACAACCTTTTGTTTTGTCTTC
>JAWWLV010000121.1:14457682-14522863 GCA_035041135.1 Platyrinchus mystaceus | reverse complement strand
CTCAGTCTCCTCCAGGCTTAACAGATCAAGTGACCTCAGCTGCTCCTCATACAGCCTCCCCTCAAGGCCCTTCACCATCTCCACTGCCCTCCTTTGGACGTTCTCTAAGAACTTCATATCTTCCTTACATTGTGGTGACCAAAACTGCCACAATATTCAAGGTGAGGTCACACCACTTCCCACTTTACCTCACATAAACGAGCCTCTCCAACGCCCAAATAACCCCAGGATTTGAAGACGAATGCAGGCTCCCCTCTCCTCCTCAGCCAGACTCTCCTTCAGCCCTCTCACCTCTTCTAGGACATGGATAGGGATCACAAGTGCCCTGGACCCTTACAGCTGGAACACCCAAAGGGAGAAAAAAAGGTTCAAATGATCAAGAGGAAAAAAAAAATCAGTAAGGTAAAGATGACACGTGGCCAGTTTCATCACATTGTTAACAGCACCAGACATAGAACGAGTACCTACATTTTTCTTCTGCCTTTGAAACATTGGATTTCTGTACAATCCTGGTCTTCAAGAATCAGCCACGACTGACTGGCAATTCTGAAACTGGTGATGGAGTTTTGCTTCTCTCAAGAGACTCAAGAGGCAAGAATTTAGTCTGCCTCTGACCAAACTCAGAGCAGTTCTGGCAGTTTAGCCTCATAAATATTTCAAATGTCTCATGTGCTACCCTATCTGTTCCTACACTAAGTCACAGGACAGATATGCTGGAGCAAAAAAAAAGGTAAAATAATAGCAACAAACACACTCCATAGATTTCTTGGCATTTTTTTCAAGGGTAAGAAATAAAACATCAGTTCCCCCCATTTTCCCCCATATTCACATTCTCTCTTCCAAAAGCATTAGATTTTGGGATTGATTTTATGGATGTGATAGGAAAGAAAAAGCTATCATGCAAATTCCAAGCAG
This sequence comes from Platyrinchus mystaceus, assembly GCA_035041135.1. Taxonomy (NCBI): domain Eukaryota; kingdom Metazoa; phylum Chordata; class Aves; order Passeriformes; family Tyrannidae; genus Platyrinchus; species Platyrinchus mystaceus. Next base: position 14,521,948 of record JAWWLV010000121.1, on the reverse strand, counting down.
AAAATAAATTACAGAATAAATTCTACAGCAATATAAGGCGGGGAGGGGAGATCAGCAATTCTAATCCAGCCAGTGGATATATATATATTGAAGTCAACAAGCTTAAGCAGAATATTCCAACAGTTCTGATTGTATTGCAGTAATGATAAGGCTACATGCTTCTATGCAGCCACAGCTTTGCTGGAGTTGTAACCGAACTCCAGTCTATCAGCTTTATTCCCAAAAGTCTTCAGGAGTTTAACAAGTTCTCTTCCTTAGTTTAGTGTCTACAGTTGCTACATAAACACCTCTTTTAAAGTACTTGTGTTTACAGACTGTAACAACCATTTGCAAGTGAATCTGACACAACTGAACCTTTTGCAGTAATCGACATATAGGCTTCCAAGTGCAATTACATGCTGCAGGCATTCATCACCTCTGCTGAAGAGGAGTTTGGTTCTTATGGTCCCTTTCTAATATCACCAGCACTGGATAAAATACTGTAGAAATATCACTCCTGAAAGGATGTACTCAGAGCCTAGTACAAATTACTTCCTTCCCCACTGACATTTACCCATTACACATACTCTTAATTACACATCGCTCAGAGGGAAGCAAATAGAAAACAAACAACACCACCACCACCCCCCAAACAAAAACCTTCCTTAAGCTCCTGCATCAGCAACTGTCGATCAGCGATCATGTGGTCACCTCCCCTCCACAATTCCTGTCCCATTTTCCCATGTACTCTGCTCCACAGGTCCTGCTCTACCTCAGCACTCCGCTCTGCAACAGTTTCCACTCTGACCCCCTGTGACCAAACACACTTGTAAACGACCTCGCTATTAGCAATGATTCACACTGGAAAAAGAAACAGGGAGGGAACAGTTTCCAAATTTGTGAAGTGTAACTCGCAGCTTCTTCCTCAGTTATGCAGCATCTTTGCTTTCACAAATGTGCGCTCATATAACTCCCATCAGTACAGAGAGGGTTTCTTGCACCTTCTGCACAATTTCTCTGTATTTCAGAGACATAAAATGGGGATCATATTTCTCTATCACAAAGCAGTCTTGTAAGACTGCATTTATAATGGAGCTGTGTGGCTGCAGAGTTTTTGCACAGAGAAGTTGTTAGCACTTTATTTCCACACAGCAAAGTGTCATTTTGTAGTTTTACACCATTACCACAGAACAAAGAGCTGATACCACCCGGCCCTTAATAGGAGATATAAATCCTGCTTATAAGTAATTGTGAACCTAAAATGCAGAAGAGTTGATGAAAGACGATTTGTGCACATGAATTAGGGAGTGATTGGAAAGACGACTTGTCTGCACAGTTATAAGGGAAGTTGAAAAGAAGCCTACAGCAGGACCAGGATTTTTTGACTTTTTTTGTTTCTACCATTAGACCACACTCTCTAGCAGATTGATTATTTCACCCTCCAGGTCAAAAATACCTACATAGAAAAAAAAAATGCACAGAATTTATCAAGTCTGCTCTGAACAAAAGAAGGTGCTAAACAGACTGACACACAACTGTTTATATAAGGAACAAAAATAACTTCTACTACTAAAGAACTTTCAGTAACTGAAAGCCTGTATAGCTTTGGAAGCTCTTCTAGTTTCAGTATTCTCAAAAAAACACTCTGCAGCTTCTGGCTACATCTGGGTAGCAAGAGGGAGAGAGCACTGTGTGCAACTTCTTTGCTGTGACTGGGAACTTGCATTGAGATAGAAAAAATTAAGCTCCCGCAGTATAAAAAACCAACTTCCCAGGTTCAAATAGAGACCATCATTACATCAATTTGAACTGAGTAAAACTGCACTGGGGAAGGCTAGACACACACTGCAGTTTTATTTACAAAGCTGTCTTACAAAACATTATAAAAGAATATTCAGAGTTTTTTAATACCATCCAGTATCAATAGCCAAACTTTTTCTACTTGTCTCTAAAAGGTAGAAATATTTAAATAACGAAGTTTGTTTTCATTCAGCACAAAAATAATCCCTGGACCACCCTAAATTTAGATTTCTTCTTTCACTGTATGATTGTTACTATCACGCTCAAAAAGAGCTCAAAAATCCTAATTAGCATTCACCATGAGAAGATTGAACCTCCCTTTCAAAATAGTTTCTGAAAGAATTGATTATTATTAATTATGAAGATGAAACATTAATATCTGTGTTTGGCAAAGCCTTATTTCTGTTTTATTCCCAACAGTGCTGGCTGAGCACCTGTCCTGCCCTATGACCTGCACTGCTGGGTTGAGGGTTCAGACTTGGAGATGTGAGTAATGATGGATTACTCCTCCCTTAAAAAAAGCTGGGGCACAACGATATTTTTGATAATCAAGGCTTGCTCAGAACACTTTTTGTGACAAGTCTGCTTCAGTTAGGGAAGTTACTCCAAACTGCAGTAGTTGCTCTGGTACAATCAGAAATATAAATCACTTGATTTTGCTACAGAAGTGCTTAATAGTTGCTGGCTGTGCAGCTATTTCCATAAAAATGTCTCTAGTTAACATACTTCTGTATGGTTGCCTTCTGCCTATAAAGAAAGGATAGGTGCTGTATGATTGTAAAGGCACAGTAAAACAGTGGAGCTGCTACATGTAGACAGCTGGTACATATAAGGTTCAAGTACACATATGTGCATACTGCTTGTTCAGCAAAATCAAGTCTGAAAGCTCGTGACACAGTAAGTTCCCATTTTTAAGTGGCCACACTTTGTCATAAGAATTTTACATGGCCTGGGTCAGCAAACATCTGTCTGAATAAAACACAAAATACAAATACAGCTGATTAGGGGGATTGTATTCAACAGAAGAATAAAGGCCTGGAGGTTACTACAATGTTAAGCATTTCAGTAGCACAAAATACTTCACTATTCAAAGTTATGTAATTCACCAGCACGATGGATTGAGGTTGTAAGGAAAGTGAGACTCCTGGCCCTGCTCAGCCCATGTGCACCACAGCACACTGGGAATCTCCCAGAGCAACCAAGGATGGACAAGATTTGTCCCTTACTGGCAGCAGCCACCCATTCTGCTATTCACCATCAGCATCCAGGCTTTCCTCCCTCTTGAGATGGTTCAACAACATACATACAACAACATCAATTTTATATACACGTGCTGCATCTTGAACCATATATCTGTACATATTGTGCACAGGTGACACTTCTCTATCACATGTTGCCAACTTCCAGGAACAACTCCCCACCTTAACTTCTTTGCTGTGAGAGATGGTCAGTATAAGAAGTTGAGATCCCAGCAATAAACTTCATGCTCATCAATGTCGGCAGAAACACGAGAAGGCTCTGCGGCTGTTCCCTGAAATAATTATTTTTGCTTCACACACTGGTTGCTCATATTTAGGTCACTGGTTTTGTGTCTCCAAACCCAGCAGGATCTGCCTTGTACACCCTGTACAGACAGACTTGGAAGACATGCATACAGGGAGAAGAGCCTTGTGTTCTGCTCCTCACGCCCCCCCCTACTCTTCCTGCTTCTCCATCAGCTCAGCTCACCACACAGCCCATCCTGCTCATCTCTGAGCAATGCTGAAACGAGATAAGCAAATATTCCATGAAAAGCCTGCAAGGTTGACCATTTCAGAAGGCTTCCTATGGCAGCAAAGAAGAAACTAACCCTGTAGGAGAAGACCTACCAAGTCTTCTCTAAGCCCACCTACAGCACAGCACAGGAGGGAGAGGAGGGCAGGACACTCATTCTGTGAGGATAACAAGGCAACAGATTTCTGCTTCTCTAGGTCTTAATCGAGTTTTGTCAGCCATAAGAGACACTAACAGTTCTCACAATGAGGTGAACACAAACAAATCAGGATAAATTGCAGTCTTACTATAGTCAAGAGTAGCTCAAGATTATTTTCTTTTTTTTTAAAATTACAGTTTGTTGACTTTATCATTAATTGCAAATCAAGTAAGCATCCTCCTTTTAACAGCTGTTGCTAAAAGAAGTAGTATAATTTTTTCCCCTTATAGCACATGATCTAGTTCCCTAAGAACAAGTTGGTTTGAAATAAATTCATTTACTGAAGTCAGCATTTTTTTCCCCAGGAGGAAGCAGACTTTGCACACTGTAAATGCTTTATTAGGGTCCCACTCCAGACAGCAAGACTGAATCTATAGGTAAAAATGACCATATTCCTGCTTCCCAGAGCAGCAACGGGAAAGGAGACATGGGACTGCACTGTCATATGGTTTGATACTACAGGATTAACCACACTACCAACAATACTGAAGTTACAGGTGATGGGTAAGATCAATACCAAGTACCAGGATGGGGTAACTCAAACTGAAAACACAGGTAATGCCTCTTTTTATGGCCATTTTCCCTTGCAATAGAGCTTCTCCCGAGGCAGCAAGAGCAGGAGGTGGCTGCAGGAACAGATGGGGAGCAGAGAAACACAGAAATGTATCTAGCAGCTCCCTGCTCCAAAAATACACTGGCACAAATGGCCATGTGGAAGCGCAAACTGACACAAACCCAGAGTTTCAGGCAGAGGGAGAGAGGCTGGGCTGCCAGCAGCTTTCACCCTTGCAGGTTCTCCAGTGTCTAATAAAGGGTGAAGTCACTGGCTTTTTACCTGCAGCCGTGGGATCTGACCAAGACTCCACTCCTCTATCCAGAGGCCCTTTGTCACAAAACTCATGGAAACAATAGCTGGAGGTTTCCACCCCCACAAACTTTGGTTGAAATTGTCTGCTGAAACTTCCCAATGCAACATTGAATTTGCTGGCCAGACAGAAAATTCAGGCATGTTTTAACATCACAAAAGAGCTTTTCCCCTATGAAGCAAAGCTAAAAGTAAGGGAGAGGCTCAAAAGGTTCAAAAACAACGACAAGGCAGGCTAACTTGTCATAACCACTGACAACATAGACCCATCAACCACAGCAGTGTTGTATGCCCAGAGAAAAGGGATGTCCTGGCTCTCTAGAGAAGTGACAGCAGTGTTGGTGGGCAACTAAGGCAGCTTTGACAAGGCAGTGTGGCTCAGTGGGCTGCCACAGCTCCACAGGTACAAGATGATGCCTTCATCTCATGCTTTGCCAGGCTCTCTGTATTCCAGGGCTCTCCAGTGTGCAGCTGCTAGCTTTCAGCTGGCACAGCATTTCCCCCCAGAAAAGAAAGAAGGGAAGTGTGGGAGCAGGAAAGTAGAGTTCCCTTTTTTTTTCCCCCCAGTCAAGTAGACAGTCTTACAGTTATGGATCAAAGGAGGCATCGTGCCTCAAGCACTAGATGTTTACCATTACAGCAGCGTGGGTGATTACATACCTTCCCAATCCTCTATCAAAAAATCCCTCAATTACATCAGTGACTATGAGAATTCAGGGTGTAAAGATTACTCTTTGTGATCTTTCAGTTCAAAATTTAAAAAATCAAATCCCATTTAATGTAATAAAAAAATGAATCTATGGGAAATAAAATAATTCCTTTACTGTTTTAAGATTGCCTATGTTTTGGTATCCTGAAAGGATACGTAGACATTGGAGCTCAAAGCAGCCATCTAAATGAACGAAAGTAAACAATTTTAGCAAGAAAATAAAGGAAAGAAAAAAAAAAGCACAGCTTACAACTTGTAATTCCCTTTTCTACATGCACAAAGCCCAAAAAGGGGAATGAAAACTCCATTGTTCTAGGTATTTTAAAAAAGTGTCTTTCAAAAAGTGTTAACAGTAAACAGAAGCCATCCCAAATATGCCTCAAAACCAAGTAACACTGGAATAAATTCTTTCAATTTTTGTGGTATGAGAGGAAGTGGTGAAAAATGGGTCAGGACTTTCTCATTCTTAAAATTTTCTTACATGTCAAAGATAATGGAATGCAAGGGGAATTCACTCACTCAAGAGACACTTATTCCAAGTACTCTATCCAGTTAAGATCTGCTCTTGAAGAGAAAAGAGGAGTTCAAAAACCTTGTTCTCTTGAAATTTTTCACGGCTTTATACAACTATTGCTCAAATTACCCACAGGAAGAGACAAACCACAACTTGATAAAAGACAGGTACAACTGGAAAAAAACAGCCAAACAGAACTTGCCCACCTCCCAGCACGGCCAGAGCTGTGACTCCACAGCTATAATTATGTCAGGTGTCACCAGGAGCAGTCAAGGTTAAGTCCTCTGCTAATCAACCACAGATAAATCAGCAACAGACTGCTTTGGAAATTTACAGACCTGAGTTAGATCTTTGCTGGAAAAAAAGTTTTGACAGCTCTTTTCTGTTCTTTTAAATCTCTTCCTATGTACTGAGATAAACAAAGGGGTTCAGAGTTTACTTAACGAGCAGCCACTGAAAGCTGAGGAAGTTCACATACAATGTGCTGCCAACCTGCATTTAAGGATCCAGATTCTCCAATTACTTCGTGTAATATAGCTTTTGATACTGACAGTGCTGGCCATGCAAATACACAGCTGGGAGGGGAAAGCCAGTTTATGACACTGGATGTAAAAACAGGAGGCATCACTGCATTAGTCTTAGCCCTAAGGAAAGGTCAGGACAATTATCGTCTCAGGGCATCAGGCAGCAACATATCTGATGGAAAGCCCAGAGCTGACTTAGGGAATATCTTTTGTCTGCCTGGCCTACGCAAAAGCTGGTGGGGCTTGTCCCAACAGGTGGAGATGAACATATGCTCCCAGGAAAGCTGCACGCCCATCAGAACACACATCTCCCACCACAACACCCAATGCCACCCATCCGGCAGCCCCGGACAACTCTGGCCCACCAAACAGCTGCAAGGAAGCAAACATTCCTTCTTGGGTGAAGAACAAGAAAGCAGGAAACATGAAGGGTGACTGGTGCTTGCAGAGGTGGCCCAAAGGAAATGAGCAGCATTAATACTGACCATGGTAATAAGGGAGCCAAAACTGAGGTGATATGACAGAGTCTTAAAATACCCTGGATCGCTTTAATTCAGTTGTTCTTGGAACTAGAAATTGTTTTGCCCTTGTGATGTTTGGTCAGCACCAACATCATTTTTCAAAACAGATCCATCAGAAAAGAAAGGTCAGATCTGCTGGTGTGCTGTTAAGCTGATACAGCAGCTCACCCAAAACAAAGCCCACAAAATGACTGCAGGAGACCAAGTGTGCACATGAAATAAAACCCAAAACCAGTTTATTCTAAAATAAATACACAGAGCCACAGAGATTGCAGTTCAGCAGCTGCAGACAGTTAAGCAGCTGGAGAGCCTGGCCATAGCTTTGGCATAATACTCAAGAAAGCCTCCTTAAATAATAATAAAACAAAAATAACCCCCAATAATGACTCTCCACTACAAAGAGAACATCAACAGGCAAACAAGAATTACTTCTGCACTGCTCATTTTCACAGGTTTGCAGGCAGCTAGAAACTACAGTTCAGAAGGGCATGCACTTCTGATTCATCTCAAAAGCTTGTGCGTTTTAAAGCCCTACAGTGACAGCACAGGGCACTGACTCAGGATCCGGGTGATTTAGCTGAAGCATTTTAAGATGCTCTTGCCTGCAGCTGTGGCTCATCTCACCGCTCAGGCAGATTTTCCTCCCCACTGCATCAGGCAGCATAAGGGAGGTGTGCAGGCTCCTCAACTGCTGCAGCTCACACTCACCTCACAGATTGGAGCTGAAGGTGATGGCTGTTAATACTCACACACCACACAGCCCTACTGTTGCCCTACCTCTGCAACAGGGCACAAGACAACTACTACTTAGGGCCAGTGACATCCCGCTCCGCTCCTGAATCCAGAAAACCTCATGAGTCAGAGCCTTAGACAACAGCAATGTTAGTTATGGTTCTGCTAATTTTAGCTCGTGCTTAACACACAGTTCCCAAGTCCCTGCAATGCCTTCCCAGGTGCCAAAAGCCACAGCTACCCTATAGTTCCACTGCCAAAACACACAGCTTCCCAGATGAGAGGCTCTGGTGCACTTACAGAAACTGAATGCTTCAGAAATACATTTTTCAAATGAGGAAGAGGAAGAAAACAAGGCCAGCTTTATTTACCCCACTGCTATGTGCATATCTTAAAATAAGGAACAAAAGTTCAGCTGCGTGGTTCCTGTGCTTCAGAGTCCACTTGAGGACACACAAGACAGACTCTGTGCAGAGGGTAGCTCAGGAATGTCCTACAAGGTATCAAAGAGCCTGCCAGGGCCAGCTTCTACCCCAAGGAGTGAAAGGAGAGAGAGGGGCAAGGGAAACAAACACACACTTCACACACCCTCCTCAGAGTAAACTGGGAAAGCTTTTAGAAGTAAATAAACACACACACACCCCCACCTCCATATTCTCAGAAAGCCACCCAAGCAGAATGCTTTTACTACCATAACTGAAGGGTTTGTTTTATAAGGAGAGTTTCCTCAGATTTAGTCAACCTTACCAGCCTCCTCCTCCTCTACTTATTCACACTAAACTGTGAAAGGGACTTCAGCTCTCTCCAACCAATTAAAAACTAATTGAAGCAGCAGACTGGCACTATACAGCCTGAGCAGCCTAAGAGACTGAAGACTCAGCTCAGATGAGGCCTACACGATGTCATAATATTTCATTTTATTTAACCTCATAACACAAAGCGCTGAAAAGAGTATTCACAAGGATCCAATCCTGAAAAAAAAAAAAAGAAAAAAAAAGAAAAAAATTCTTTATTCCAGATCAAGTCCACTGGGTTCAAAAGAACAGTACATGCACTTCAGTGCATGTGTGCACCACAGCGCCTGCAGGAACTGAGCAAGGTTTTATTTGTTCGGAAAGCTCTGTGAGGAAGTTACAGAGTTTCTCTCTCAAAAAATAAACCTGTGTTAGAACATAACTTAGTGGTCAGTTAAAGGGGTGAGGATGTCTCCTTGAATGAACAAAATACACTAAGATACACCTGGATATAATCTAACATTTTCTGCTTTCGATAATTATTTTTGTTACTGCTAGGGCAGTAAACCATGCCAAGGAATTGCTGAAAGGAATTCTCTCTCTTAGATAAAAATAAAATTCAGAACCAGTATTTAAACCAAACACAAATCTTTCTACCTTACAGATACTACACTTTGTGCCTGCTTCTATCTTTCAGGAATCCGACACGGAGTTCCAAATACTCTCAAAAAGTTGTTGCAAATACAAAACGGGTGTAAGTATGCAGCACTGACGACCTAAAAAGTCAGCAGCAACAAAGATTTCACATATACCCACAGATTTCCTATTGAAATCTCTTTGCTGCCAATATGCAGCCAACAATTTTGACAAAAAATTCCTAACTTGTGGTCCATGGAACAGACCCAAAGCTGTAAAAAGGGCTAGGAGGCGAGCCTGGTAAAATAGGGAAGGAAAGCAGCTGGTGTTAAAGAGTCAAGATTGGTAGACAACCTCCTGACAGAAGTCAGGCAGAGAGTCCAAAGGAGCAAATCTATGTTTCTGCAATCATGGATTTATTTTTTTTTTTTATACAAAGAAGAGAGATGCAAGGTGACAGAGGAAAACTGCTTCTGTGTGTGGATAGTAAGACTGTAGAAAGAAAGGGACAAGACAGCTGTAAGGCAGCTGGTAGTGATCTTTGGAAAGAGTAAGTTTGACACACAATTTAAGTCCTCAAAAAGTCCTCAGTCAAAACTGGAATGGGAAAAAAAAATGATAAAGCACATTTGCAGATGAAGTTTATCTGGTGTGGCACCAGATCTCAAAAGTATAAGGACAGAGTATCATTTCACTGAGAGGAGAACAGAAGCCAAAATGCAGAAGAAATTGCATGGTGCCTTCCTTGCACAATCTATAAGTGTTACAGTACACCTATATAACTAACACTCCAATACAATCAAAAACTAAGCAGAGCAAGCCCATGAGGAAAAAAAGCATAGTTCATGGCAAAACTGGCTCAAAGAGATTCAATCTGATGACCCTTTATAATTAAAAGCTCTTAGGTACTCACAAAATCCCCTCGAACAACTACACAAAGCAAGGAAATTAATTGAGCAGTGTGACAGCCTGACCCTGTAGGGGAAATCAAGGATTTCTACAGTAACCAGTTAACTCCAGTTCTTTTGGTGGCCTTCAGCACTGATGAGTTTGCTGGAAAGCAGAAGGCAAACAGATCAGTGTGAACCGTGGAATCTCAGAAAGCTCATTTCTCTTCCATGCACAGTGCATGCCAAATCTTAGGATTCCTGCAGCATCCAGTTATGAAACTACAATAGAAGAGAAAAACAGATGGCTAAAGCCTGTTGGAAAAAAAAAAGAAAAAAGATTAAGCCTTACTTCATTTCCAAGGGAGAAAGATGTATATTTGAAAATACAGAACCTACTTCAGACCGTACCTAATCGATATAAAAATAGGCAACTTGCCTCATGGACGTGAAAACTGTCTTCAGTTAAGGCTTTTAAACATAAGAACAGTTCAACCCTTTTAGAACATCATGGCTCACTGTTTTAAGCAGGATTTAAAAGCAAAGCAGTTCATGTAGATGACAAACATTACAAAGATCGTACAAAAAGAACATACTTCTTTATCTCTAAAGCAACCCCTGAACACAAATCCTGTAGAAAAGCCTCTTTATGTTTACTCTTTTCCAGCCTTTATAAGCAGTTAGCACCCACGTTCAGGTGAGCAGCTTGCTTGCTTATAAAAGCATCTAAAGGACAATGACATATTAGGGAGTTGGCAATCTCGGCTCGGTAAGTTAAGCCATTCTCTGTGGAAACCAGTCAATATTAGATCTGAAGCCTCTACTGAGTCCTTGACTTGCAAGATATCACACAACAATAAGGAAACATAAAAGCCACCCTAGAGAGCTCATGTGTTCAGCATTAGATGTTTCAGCAGCTCTATAAAACTGCTATCAGAGCTTCAGGTCCAAGTACTAGAACTGATCTCTGGTCCAAAGGACAACTTTCCTCCTGGGAGCCTCCTCTGCTGAGCCTGTATCTCAGACAAGCCTCGACTCAGCTGCCTGAACAGAGGCCTCCAGTAGCTGGGGAGCCCCAGGGTACACAAGAGATGCTTACCAGGCTGGCAGGCCTGACACAGGGTCAACAGGAGGCCTGGGCTTCTCTAAACTGGCAGCTGGGACTGGCAGTAAACCCAAAGGTATCTCCAAACAGCACCTGACACCGATGTTCAGGAACTGAACTGGGTCCCCTGCACAGGTCACGGCATTACACCTGCCAGTGATGCCCAGATTCTATCCCACACAAAACCAGCACAGAGCAGTAAATACAGCTTTTTTTGTAGGAGCCTAAGCAAAATGAATGAGACTGATTTCTGGTTTTATTCAATGACTCTGCATTGAGGATAAGCACTGAATTAACTCTCCCCTATCAACGCACAGTCCTTTCAGGCCAGGACTGCAGCTCACTGGCGAGGCTGGGTAGAAAATCCCGAGCTGCCCCGGATTATTCCAAGGGTAAATGGAGGATGATGCACTCCAGCACTTCCAAGTAAGCATCTTTAAAAAAAAAAACAAAAAAAAATCAAGTGCTTATATGATTAATGCAAAGCATTTTGATTTCACCGTAGCAGAGGTCACTAATCCATATTAAAGACCAAGACTACACTTGTTTGTTTATTTATTTTAATGAAAGGCTCTAAATAAACCAACTGTTCAATTTTTCAGAGGTACTGAGCAGCCACAGTAATTAGGTCTGGGTCAGTGGGAGCTGCCAAAATGCCACAGAAGTGACTCAGTCCTGTTAATTATCTGAAAAATAAGGAACAGTGACAACACTGGACACTCCATCACAACCTGTCTCCCCCCAAACACACCACCAATGAAAAGCCATCATTTGAGAGTGGCTGTCTCCAATCATTAGTAGGGACAAGAATCACAAATTGTAGAAAGCAGAAAAAGCAAGGAAAGGAGGTTTCAGCCTAATCTGGACAAACGCTGCTGTACCTGGAGATAACCCTTTAAAAGAGGGAAGCAGCAACACCAGAGTGGTAGCAACTTTCCACACAGCCAAGGTAACTCCAGAAAAAAGGGCAGAAGCTATTTTAAACACTAAGTTAAAAACAAAAACCAACCAACCAACCAAACAAAAAACCAAACAACAAACTCAAATCAATACAAGTCCAGAGGAGACAAAGAGTATTAAAGCCAACCAGAAATACACCCGACATTGCAAACCATACACGATCGGTACAAAAACATCCTAACACACAAGTCCTTCTCTGAAGAGTCAGACAAATGTAGACCTAACAGAAGATAGCAGTTCACAAAGAGGCACACAGCCTGTTTTGGTCATGCACAATCCTTGCTCACAGACACTTCTCAGTTCCAGTGTGTTTATGGCTGCGTTGTCATTTATTTTAAAATATGAATGGAGCATTCTTTTCCTCCAGAAACGCTGCATTGTTAAAATGCCAGTACATTAAAATAACTTACTGCTTACTACATTTCAATCAAACAAACTGCAGCACTGACACTTAATACATATTGAACACTTTCAGCAAGAACAGCATATGGAGTTCATTTCTTCTGTTTTGTTCTCACATGGGCCAAACTCAGAGACAAGACTTAGAAACAGATGAAGCAGTGATCCTGTCAGCATGCACAAAAAATGTATATAAACTGTACCTTCTCCGAAGGTAAGGAAAGATTTAGTTGAAGGCTCTCAAACTAAATAAATATTTACCCCTTTGTTTCATATAGAAGTTTGACTTATGGCAGAAATATTGTATTTTAGTTTGCATGCTTAAGGAACATTTTTGTGAAGGTTCTCCAAATAAGAGGAAGCAGAATCAAAAAGCCCACAATCAAAGGACTGTGTGAGTTATGTTTTTCCCCATTGTTATTTTTCCTAGAATTCATCCACATTTCACCACCATACTGTTGCTTTGTTAGAACCAACACAAGCACTGATCTTGCCTATAATTATATTCAAGAACATAAAATGAAAGTTCAGAAAGATGACCTAGTTTTTAAAAATTAGTTGCATATCTGAGTCTTTGAAAGGCTGTTTCACTGCTTCACACACAGGCATTTTGCTAGGTGGGCACTCTCACTTATGATTAACCCAAAAGCTGTTTCTAAAATAATAAGATCCTTCATAAGAGAACTTTTGTGTATGACCTTTTCTTAAATCAAGTGACAGTTAGCTGCAATTTCGATGGGAACGTTCCCCTGCAGGATTCATACTTTAGTGCTGAAGCATTCTGCAAATTCTCAAGCAAAGAGTGAATCAAAGTGAAAATGAAACTAAAACAGGCTTGTTAATGCAAAGTGAACATAAAAAGTAATAAACCCAACTGCTGAAATAAACCTGATAAACCAAAACTACTGTGGAAAACTCTTTGGCCTCTTTAGGACAGTAGATCCCACAAGATAATCACAACAGCCTCCTTCAACCTCTACCATGTTTTTATTTGCAGTTTACTCTGTGAAAGGAAGGCCAACTTCCAAGACAATTCTGTTTCTTAATAATATTTTAGAACGTTTTAGGCACGAAAATAACTTGCTATAAAAAAATCCCAAACGTTTAAACTGACAGTGTTCCTTTAAGACAGAGCAGTGAGCAGCCTTCCAGCATATCTGACAGAGATTTCCTACTCCAGGAGATAGAATTTAAATTTGTAGAGGCAATTACTCATAACCAGTGAAAGCAGCCAATGCAAGTGCCAAACTTGCCAACAAGAATAAAGGCCAAGTATTAGAAAGGAGGCTGCAGTTTATTACAAGGCAATTTGAACATCTCAGTCCACGAGGTCTGGAAAGTATTTTCTTCATCCCCTGACACTACAGGCTCACACTAATGTGAGGAATTATGTCAGTAACATCAATATTCCAAACATATAAAACAGCAGTTAAGTATTTGTATCATGGAGATCTTTCCCTGACTATTTAAAAGCTGCTTCTAGTCTTCCCTAGCAGATTTATTTAAGCTCATTTTGCAAAGGAAAGATCTGCCAGACCCACAACATTAACCATTAAGTGCTGTCTAGTTGGCTACAAAGCCATCCAACTGGACCACCACTGCACAAAATTCTTGTCTGACTAAACAGTTACCTTAAGGCAATTCCCAAGGACCTGTCTCTTGCCTCTTCCCGTTAAAAGATGGAAGGGAACAAGCAAGAGAAGGAGAAACATGACCTCTTCAGGTAAGAAAGTCAAAAATCAAAATTGGCATCCACCCCAGATATCCCACCACCACCACCACCTCCAGGACTGATCTCAAATGCCTCAGTCAGGTAACAACAGTGACAGTACATAACACTCATCATGATGAGTTGAGTTTGCAGTTGGAAAACAGCTCATGGGAAATACTTTTAAAAAAAACCCCAAAACCCAAACCAAACAACAAAACCAACAATCAAAACCACACCACTAAGTCACATATGTCACAGATGCCGAGCTAATAAATGCACCCTCCTCTGCAAGGTAAAAACAATGCCAGCCTAAAAACTCAGAATATAGAACAAACCCAGCAAGTACAGGATAACTACACAGCAAAGCAAGCACTCATTGAGAAAGACAAGTACCCCACTCAGCTACCTCTGCAGTGGGCAGGCAAGAGAAGGCAAGGGAATGCAAGAGCAGTGCACACACACAGCAAACAATACAAAATGAGCAACATCCTTCGTATTTCACCAACACATCTTACTCCATCATTTGTGCGGCAACGTGAGCCTCTTCTTACCATTTTTTGGTGCACTCGACCATCAGTTCCTGGTAAGAGGCCACAAACTGGAACTTGGATGCATGTTTCCCAACACGCTGCAGCCTTTTCCAAACTGAAGCCATGGTGGTGAAAAATACCAGTCCTCTTACACAATAGCAAGTCTGTGAATACCAATGTAGGTTTAAGAGAGTGTATGTGCTTGATACGAGCAGGTTTATATACAGACACAGTAAAAACAGTACGTGAGGAACGTGATAGGATGTCTACAATTCATATTCAGCCTCTCCCATCTTCACAGTAAATCCCAGTCCAGCTGAATGGCTCATCACTGGCCAGAAGCAGCAAGCAATAGCAGGAGACAGGTAATCAAAAGGAAGTTCTCTCATAGAATCACCATTCCTCGCACAGTAGATGAAGTGAAGACTGCAGGACTGGAAGACAAGACAGGGGGAGAAAGCACTGGTTAATATACTCCACACTACAGTGCTGCAATTGCACGTGACCTCGTACCTTTCAAACAACTACAGTGAACTACAAAAACATACCCCCTTCCTGTTGTCAATCCCCCCACCCCTCCAATTAAATAAATAAATAAGAATGCTGCAGCAATTTCAGGAATGCAAACCACGAGACTGTTTGGAAACATATCAACATGTCCTTTTATCAGCACCATCACAATTGGCAACAACAACAAAAAAGGGCAGGTCAGGGCCACACCGGATCCTTATGAAGCATCTCCCTACGAAGCATCTCCGGGAAGCAATGCAAAGTGGCTGAGGTGCTGCCAATATGCACCCAGAGGGAGGGACACAGGGAGATGAAGTTCTTTGTCTTGATGACAAAAGGTGTAACAGTTGTTTCCTCTCTTACACACACACACCTCCCGCTCCCGTTTCTCTGTCCAAAGAGAAGAAAGACCAGCCAAGAAGCCGGCAAGGGAGTGTTACTACTCAAATGCCCGTTCCAGGGTGAGGAGGTGGATGAAAGAGGAAGGGGCATCTCCCGAGTCTTGGCTGCTACCCAGGATTCCCCATCTTCCTCGCTGCATCATATTGGAATTGAAACGTCTCTCCATCCTGCACGGACAAATGATCCATCAGGGAGGTAAAAAGCAAGAGGAGAAACCCAGGTGGGTCTCATCCCTCGAAAGGAAAGCAGCATCTCTGCCGGGTGCAGGGAGCAAAAGCCTCTTCATTAGGAACACCGAGAAGCGAAAGCTGGCCGCACCTGGCGAGAAGGCAGGGCGGGCAGGATGGCATCAAAGCTGGCGAAGAGGATGCCCGGAGCAGAACGTCCCCCCGCGGCGGGGGGAAGGTGGTCCCCACGGAGCGCCCAGCCCGTGTCACCCCCGCGCCCAGCCCGCCGGGGGAAGCGCCCCCCGCCCTTGGCCGGGAGCCGCAGGGAGGTTTCAAAAAATGAAGAAAAAACGCCAACGGGCGGCGAGCAAGGCACGGAGGGGAACGGGCGGCCCCGGCCCCGGCGCGGGCGGGTCCCCGAGCGCGGCACTCACCTGCCGCCGGCTCCTCGCGGGCGGCCCCGCCGGGCGGGCGCGCTGGCACCACACGGCAGCCGAGCCACGGCGCTGCTGCTGCTGCTGCTGCTGCTGCCCATCACTGCGGCAGCCCCGCCGCCGGCGGCGGCAGCAGCGCCCCGCGGCCGCCCCCGTCCTGCCGCAGCCCCATGGCGAGCCCCGGGCACGCAGAGCGCGGCTCAGTCCCGCGCCTCACGCCGCCGCCACCATCGCCCTCCTGCAGGCGCTGCGCCGCGCCGCGCCCCGGCCCGCCGCTCGCCCCGCCCCCCGTCCCGCCCCCGACGAGCCATTGGCCGCGCCGCGAGGCCGCAGCGCCCCATTGGGCGCCGCCCCTGTCAATCATCTGCGCTCCGGAGGGGCAGCGGAGCGCGGGGGGGGGCGGCGGGCGCAGACGGGGCCCGGCAGGGCCGCGACTCCCGCCCACAGCCCCGTCTCTTCTCTGATTTGCCGCGCGCCCCGAGGGGGGCGGGGCTTCTTCTGAGGAGGAGCCACGCGATAGGCGGGCGCGGCCGCCCGTCAGCGCGAGAGCGCCCGGCGATTGGCGGCGGCGCTTCCTAAGGCGGCAGCGGGGCTGTCAGGGCAGGGCTGGGGGTTCGCGCGGCCCCCGGGACTCACCGCGCCGGGGCCGGGCAGGGAAGCCCGGGCGGCGCCCGTGAGGTGGGCGCGGGCCGGCTGGAGGGAGCGAGCGAGCGAGCGAGCGGTCGCGGGAGGCGGATGGAAGCGGCGGGAGGGGCGGAGGAACCACGGCGAGGGACAGTCCCCGCGCCGGGCCCGCCCTGAGGAGGGGTCGGGCCGAGCGCCAGGCCCAGCCCGAGTCCCGCAGCGCAGGCCCCCGGTGCGGGAGGGGCTCCGGAGTTCGCGTGGGGACGGGAAGTTGGTGGGAATGAAATTCCGCGGGCAGGATGATGTTTTCTTTGCCGCTTTAACCAGGGGCTGGGTGTGCTGCGCAGTTGTGTGTGAAAGTGGCTGCGAGGGAGAGCGGGGCAGCGAGCGGGGGGCGATCCTGGTGGGATGTGGCTCTGAATTCCCCGTAGCCAGGCTGGCTGAGTGTTTCCCCCACCGTGCAGTGCCGCTGAGGAGATGCCGGGAGCCAGATGTAAACGCTCGGTGCTGGGTTCTGATCTTGACGTTAAACGGAGGCTTATTCTGGTTCACAAAGTGCCACGCTGCTCGTTGCCCACGTGCCTCCTGGACACGGGTACGCCTGTGTTTCAGTTCTGGATCCCAAAGCGCCATTTGCAATGATTCTGAAATCCACTGAATCTCAGAGTCAGGGTAAGGTGGTTGTGTGATCTGTGGGAGCTAATCCCAAACCTATCAGCCAGCCAAATCAGAAACTAAGCCAGCTATCGAGTGGAAGCACAGGGAAATACAGAAGATAATGCAGTGGAGCTCTGAGAGCAGCTGTGAAATTGAAGCCTCGGGGCTTTGCAGTCCTCCTCTGTGTTCTTTTCCATGACAAACCAAATAGAGTCCAAGCCTGATCCACGGACTAGGAAGCTCCTTATCCCGGTGTTTCCCTCCTTTCTCTTAAGCTGCCTCTCACTGTGCTGGCATATCGCAGAGGCTGCCAGCATTCAGTGGCCGGAGTGAAAGGAGAGGAAGAATGACTGTGTGGATGGCCACAGGCCTAAGCTGAACTGAGTTACTTGGGAGAGGGTGAATATTTGGGCTGTTGAAAACGTCAGCCCTTTGCTTATAGTGTGTCAGTCTTGAGTCCTTACCGGAGCTGCCTGGGAAAGGCAGTGATTCTCCTTTTTCTAAAGTGTTGCACTGGAAATGTTACAGGCAGTTGTACTACTCATACAGAGCTTCTTGGAAATGCTTTTTTCCAGAATATTTTTGAAGTTACAGTTTGAAGATTTTGCACATTTGTCTTAACATTTCTGTCCCATTTTTGCAGCTGGTCTGCACACAAGAGTAATTCCAACACACTTGAGGGAGACGTCCACTGATTAAATGCAGATCACCTGCCTAGGATTTGGGAAATGAGGCCAGGATTTCCAGAGCACATCAGACTGACAACAGGCAGTGTGGAGCAAACACACATGCTTGATTTTGACTTGGAAAATACCAGATGGAAAACTGGCAGCTATAAAGTGGTTCAAACAAGGTTATATGAAATTCCAGTGGACCTGAGGAGATCCCTAGTTCCTCATACCAGGGAAATGTCAAGTAATCAGTTGTGCTGATTTTATTTCAAAACTTGTCTTTACTCTGAATATATTACCAAAAGTTAATCCTAAGTTTCTCTGATTTATCTCCTAAATATTGTGCAGCACTCAGGCTAATTCCTAAGACCTATCTTTGACCAAGATCTTATTTTCCTCAAACTGAGATAGACATTTTCTGTCCTGTGGAATAACTGCAGAAGGTCTGGTGGTTTGTTCAGTGACTTGTGTTTCAAACATCATTATTTATTAACATTTTCCATTTCCTTCATAGCTTTTGGATTCGAGTTACACCAGGCCTGGGAGGTACATGGCATAAGGCTGCTTTTTCCTTTGTGGCGTGGGGAGAAATATAGGCAATTATCCTACAAATTATCCGTTTAGATTACAGTTTTTAAGACTAGAAATCCTCAGTTCTTGCAGTTTTGGGGAAAGCTTTAGGGGATTTCAAAGGGTGTGAAGAATTACTGTGCAAGGAAGGGCAAGATCTTCAGCTGGAGGTTGAAAGCTAGAGGCCACCACAGCATTATGAGGTTACTGCACTGAGCCTCATACCAGATCCACTCAAAAGCTCGTGTGACTTCTGTTGGCAGCTCACAGCCCAAAGGACCCAGTAAATGGCAAAAAGGGATTAGCAAGGGCATAGATGAAGAACCCATTGCCCCTTCCTTGGGTCAGCAAGAAACCTCCCTATTGACTTAATTTCCATGTTGCAAAGATCTCCTGACTGGTCCTGCCAGCCACAAGCCTGGTTTGTGCCAGTGACCCAGCTCACACCATAGCTCAGCTCTAGAAGGTAGCTCAGGCTCTGAGCCAAGGTCTAGGGAAACTGTCACATTTTTACTTAATCCACTATTATGAGCTTGATGGTGAAAACAAGCACAGCTAATTACACCAGAGTACCCAATGCTCACCTTTAAGGTCAATACCTGAGCGAACAACTCTCGTGTGACTCCCAGAAGGGTCCTTCTGATTATGAAAAAAATGATGCATCCTTTTATGTACAGTGTCAAATACCTTCTCTTCTGCAAGCAGTAAAAATAGTCACGTGATAAATAGCAGATGCTGGTTCATTATTTAAAAATACATAATATGTATGTCACAATCTATTGAAACCGTATTCCTGTCAAATCTGCTGCTTTCCTTGCCTATGGAAGGACAGCAGAGGAAGGGTATTTGTATATATTTGAGCATGCCCTCATCTGTGTTGTTCTGGAAATGGCATGGAACAGGATGCTGAGAGCTGCTCAAGCTGGGAAGTTGGCAGTGCTGACCAGGGATTCCCCAGAGCAACCAGACCAGGTTCTTTATAAGCAGCTGGTTCCACCGAGGACACTCATCCTATCCAAAAACACACACTCATGTTCTGTGGCTCCTCTTTCCCCCCTGCTGTGCTGACATTGAACCATCCAAACTCCTTCACAATCTCCACAGAAATCCCCATGTTGTTTTTTTTTTTTTTCTGGATTTTGCCTCCTGCTCTCTGGCTTTGGCCTGATGGTGGGAGATTTCAGTCTTCCTGGTCCACCTAGAGAGATGATCTGTGCTCTATTGCTGTTATTCCCTGACAGGTTTTAAAGCTATACAGCCTCTCCCTTATCCTTCAACGCCTCGTCATCAGCATGACTAAGGACAGGTTGTTCACTAATAAAGAAATGACCTTTGCTAGGAATAGCTGTCATAAATCTCCCTTTCCTTGTCCCTCTGTACATGAGCCTGCAGAAATGTCACTGAGGGAATCAACTAATTGGATTATGTCAAATTTGCAAGAACATTCCTCTTTCTGAGGCAATGGGCTGTGTACATGAGGTTACCCACACCTGCCACATTTTAACTGTGTTTGGATTTCTAGATCCCATCAAACCTTTGATCCCACATTAATTAAGGTAGTGGAGAATTTGCAATGACCTCAGAATTATGTGTAAAGTACCATCCTGGTCCCCAACACATGTCCCTACCTGATGCTTGACACTATAACATTCAGTTCTGTAACAAGTAATGCTACGTTTTATTGTAGCACACTTGCCTGCTCTTTTTGTTTCTTCACATCCCAACATTAATTTATATATATATATATATATTCACATAAAAAATCATAACAGTATATATAGCAAAACATTTTTTTTAATCCTCCCTTTATTTCTTGTTTGTTGCTGGAAATACTCCACTCAGATGTCTTTTTATGTGATCTGGTAACACCCAACAGCCATTCTGTATTGGAGGGAATAATGTTTTGAATATTCCCTCTGCTAAATATCAGTGACAATTGAAAGGGTGCAGGTGTGTGTGTGGAATACCCCATTTTATTTGTGCAGTGCAAGCTTGACTTTGACACTGGCAGCTGAGAAAAGGCAATTCCCACATTGCAGAATCAGCCCAGTTCCTATCACAGCCTGGAACCAAAGCATATCATTTCAGCAATACCCCCAGCTGTGCTTAAGGCATAAAAACATTACTATTGTTTCCTGTCTTGCAAGCAAAAGAAGCAGATTTTAGGATGTGTTCTGGTGGGCTTGTGCTTTGTTAACACTGGCAGGGGCTGAGGGAGACAGCCCAGCCTGGTTTTTGCCTATGGAACAGCTCCCCTGTGCAGCATTCCCAGCCCAGACCACATCCCAGCCCGAGGTGTGGAGCTGTGTACAGACACCCACCCTGTTAAACCTCCTAATCCAGAGAGAGCTCTGCTGCCAAAGGGAATCTGCAGAGACAGGGGTTGGGGTACCTCACCAGCACCTCTTTTTTATGGACTGTTTGTTCTCCCATTCTTTTGCTGTGGCTGCTTGTGCTTCAGCCAGGCAGCGAGTGCCTCCCCTCCGGGCTCTGTGCCAGACGGAGAACCCAAAAGTCCCCTCCCCTGAGTGGCAGCCTCACCTCACAGCCCCTTTGCTCTCCTGTGGTCAGCTTTGTTCTGCCACCCCAGAGGGACCAGGTGATCCCTGCCCTGCCTCTCCTAACCCCACTGCCCAAAGTCTTGTAGGCAAACTCAAGCAGGGTGGTTCAAACAGAGCAGATGAAAAACATCCTCACCTGTCTTTCCTTTATCTCCCCTCTCTTGTCTGGCTGACATTCTTCCCAAACCACTCAGCAGTAAGGGGCATGTTGTATTTATCTGCAGACGAGGTCAAGGACAGGAGTCGCATTCCTGACATGCAGAAGTCTCAGTGCAGTCCAGCCTGCAGAGTCAAGACCAAAGATGGGGCACTGGTGGTGGAGACCCTACACTACAGACAGCATTTCCCTGCTCTGGAACAGAACACTGGATTAGTGCTGCTTTCTCCAAGTTTATTATCAACTCCCTTGTTAGTCAGCTTGCAATGGTCTGAATGAGTTTTGTCATAGCCCTTTGATACCCATGAAATTGTGTACACCTCTTAGTGGCCCTAGTTATCCTCTAATGAAAAAAAAAAAAAAAAGAAGCAGGCAGTACTTTGTCCATAAATAACAACTTTCAATCTTTTATCATGCTTAGTGCCTCCTGTACCCTTTCCAGTTCTTCAATGCCCTTCCTGTGTGGTCTCCCTAGCCTTTTTGCAGAGTGTAATTATGCTTGTATAGGACATCCTGCAGCACTAATGAGGGCAAAGAATGCCTTTCTCCCTCTCTTTTTAAAATAAACAGCACATAATGTGGCCAGCAGGACAGGGCAGTGATCATCTCCCTGTACTGGGCACTTTGTGAGGCCATACCTTGAGTCCTGTGTTCAGTTTGGGCCCCTCAGGACAAGAAAGACGTTGAGGTGCTGGAGCATGTCCAGAGAAAGGCAAAAGAGCTGGTGAAGGCTCTGGAACACAAGTCTGATAAGGAGCAGCTGAGGCAGCTGGGGGGATTCAGCCTGGAGAAAAGGAGGCTCAGGGGGGAGGGAGCCTGGGGGGGCTGTGTAGATGTAGCCCTTGGGGACATGATTTAGTGGTGGGCTCGGCAGTGCTGGGTTGACCGTTGGACTCGATGATCTTAAATGTCTTTTTCAACCTAAATGATTCTATGATTCTATTATTTATTACCAAACAATCTGTGCTTGTTAATTTAAGACGCCCTTCATAAACAATTACCTCGATTCTCTGAAACTGCTCGCTTTTTCTCATTGAGATTTTTTTCTTTCAATTTCTACAGTTCTTTTCGACTTCAAACATGACCTTTTTTAATATGTAATTTTTTCCTTAGCTAATTGCTGCTACACAGATCACCACCAATGCTCTCTAGACACAGCTGAAAGGGCCAAACTTTAGACAAAGATAAAGACAGGGAGCAACCTGTGGCTAGAATTTGGAACGAGTATCTCAGAGAGGTATGGCAGCACAAGTGAAAACACAAGACATTTTCTCCACAGACAGAGGTTAAGAACAAAGACCCTTTTCTAAGAGTTATGGAAGAAAGTAAGAGATGCAGCAAGTTCAGAGGAAGACCTGCTTTCTAGCTCCCATACCCATTCTACATGACCCTGGCTATGTCAAATCTCTGCTTAACCAGCTGTAGATGTTTCATGAGGCATCTAAGGAAACTGCAGATTCAGTGGTGGAAAGGTCAAGGAGTGAAGGTTGTACAGCCCATACTTTTTTTTTTCCCTACTGTGATCCCGTTTATTAGAAAATGAGTAGCTGGACATGCAATCAGAATAATGAGCTGGAAAAATGTAAAGCCTTTTACCTGTATTTCTGTAACTGCCAGAGAAATCATAAAATGGAACACAGCTGTCTCTAAAGATTATGCAGGAAACTCCTCTTTGCCCAAATATAATATATGTCACCTTTAAAGAGAACGCCTAGTTAACTTTGGATCTACACCATCAGTCATTCATGCAGTTCATCAGTAACAAGGGTATGCTTCCTTGGAATACAGGCATTAGCAATGCACAGGCCATAATAGATCAAATCTGAGGCCTTCTTGGAAGCCAGTTGAGAAGCAATTACCTTGCAGATGTGATAAGACAATCTATTACGCAAAACCGTGTTCCTACCAGGCTAAGAGGAAATTTGGAGCTAACAACTTGTGCAACCAGAATCCCAAACATCACACAATGGGGACATTAGTGAATATTTGATGAAAAGTACCTCAAATCACAGAGTGGAAATATATATGTGTGGTATGGCCTTCATCCTGCAGAAGATCTACAGTTACCACAGTCACAGGCAATGAAAGCACCTGCTCATGTATGCAAGACATGCAAGTGGACAAGTGTTTGCAGTAATAGTGTTGGGCAGGTGTGAGATGGTGTGGAAAAACTCAGTTTTGAAAGGACAAGCAATTAATTCTGTTCTAAAACTGACTCCAAGATTTCCTGCTCCAACTTGTAATACCTCAGCAGCCACACAGTTTAGACAAACACCTCTAGTTAATCTGGAAATTAAACTATATAACCACAGCCAAGTTAGATAATTCCAGACTCAGAAACTGCTCTTCAATATGCCCAGATTAACCCACAGGGATTTAAATGGTGTTGCAAGTTATTTTTAACTGAGTTATCACTAATCTCCCTATATGCTTTTTAAAGTAAAGTCACACTGTCAGAAAACACATTAGCTTCAAAAATAAAAGAGCTGACCACAGATGGGGTGTAGAACTCATTTGCCAGATCATGGTGGTGTTTGGGGTCCTCCAGTTTGCCCCACTTTACAACCTCATTTCTGCTAAATTTCTCTGCATGCTGTGGAGGACATGTAGCCTTATGGACCATGTATCCCTATGGCAGATTCCTCAGTGAGTCCCAGGCTGAAGGAGGAGGTTGCTCAATGTAGATATTTTTCATCCACAGTCTTGGAACTGACTTTTCATACATGCCTAGAAGGAGTGACTGCTTTGCCAGCCCTGTAGAGGGACAATCGGGGGGGGCGAGGGATGGGGGACGGACATGAAAGGAAATCTCTAGTTTGGGCCACTTGCTAACTGCAGCTCAGTGACACACTAGTGCCTGGGGCCACTTTGAATCACTAGTTTTGAAATTAAAGATCTAGGGGTATAAATGGGTTTCTCTCCAGAAAAAAAAGTAGAGTCCCAAAACCCTGGCAAATGCGCTCCCAGCCCAGGGCAAGTGCTGGGAACAATTCCATTGCTGCACTTAAAGATGCAACCTAATCAATCACCAAGATATCTTCCTTTCATCCCTAACCAGAGCTGCAGAGCTCAGCAAAAGGACCTGCACAACAGCACAAGGCTGGTAAAGGCATCTCAGCATCTCTCTTCCTGGCAAAAATTCCTGTATCAGCCAAGCTAGCAAAATCTGTCTGTTTTGGGAAACAACGGATATGTCAAACATTCTGGCAAAGCCCAGGAGAAATGACAGTTCAATGATGTTGAAAAGAAAATTATCAGAGAGAGACTAGTTTGTCTGACAGTATGTCTTTATGCTCTCCACTGAAGAAGAACAAGAGTCCTTTCATGCATATTGAATTTACTTCTGGTGCAAGTCAACCTCTGTCAGTAGGGCTGTAAGTGCTCCCGGTTTAGAAAAATGGGTGATCGCTGCAAGCTGGCACCTGCTCCCTGCACAGCCCAGAGCCCAAAGCTTTCCAGCTACTTACTCTGCTGCAAGCAGTGCTTGTTTTACACCAAAGCATCATGGCTTTGGGTACAGCATTCAGAACACTGCACTGTCTATTTGCCCAAGTAGGCAGACAGTACAGGGGGTCTGCAGGCCATGGAAACCCCAGACTCCAGTTATGAAGATAAAAGAGGTAAGGGAGGAAATGGTGCCTGTTAACAGGAGTGGCCGTCCCAACTCATTGCTCACACAACTTTGCAGGTGAATTACCCTGCGCTGCTGATTGTCTGATGCCATCTCTCTCTACAGGACACAAGAAAATTTGACCACTGTTTTGCCACAGCAGTCCCTCAGGTGCTGTGCAGAAGCAATAATCCCTGAACAGACACAGAGTTACGCCACCGCTAATCTCTGGAGAGTCTCTGCAGTTTGCAGATGTGCATCGCACTCACCATCCATTCTCCTCCCAAGTCTAAGACATCCATGAGCTAAAAGCTTGGATACAAAGTAATGCCTGGAAAGTTTCAGGTTCTTTTTCTGCTAGTGATAAGATGCTCAATGCAAATGACAATGGTATGAATTTTGTCTCAGGCTCCTGCTATCCTGCTCACTGTTCTGGCAGCCCAAAGGTGGCAACAACCCAACTGAATTCATAGGTTGTGTCTTCCCTGGGAGCAGGCAGAACACATGAAGAGGCAGGAATGGTGTGTCATTTCCCAGCTGTGATACAGATGGGGACAAGGACAGAGTAGCTGGGTGACTGGTGCAGCCTAGCATGGCAGAAGTGCCTCTTTGGAGACTGCAGCATTTGAAATCCCATAGAATAATCCTGCTGCACCCCTCTGCTGGGGCTCAGGAGGCCCACTCTGCATGGCCTGCTGGCCTGCAGATCCTGGTGCCCACTGCAGCAGCAACAGCTCCTAATTGCTGAGGACAGTGAAGACCTTCCACCACAGGGTTTTCTTTTGACAGCCTCTTAGTTGAGAAGGAAAACTACATAGGTAGTAAAACTGCTCAACTCACAGTTACGTGCTCCTATTGTTTATTTAAAGCATTGCCCAAACTACTAATCTTCCCTAGTATGAATTTAGTACAGCTGAACTGAGTTTAGCAAATCTTCCCACCCAAAAGAAGAACCTGGAACTGTCACAAAAGTAGACATGAAAAGTTTGGTTAAAATATAAGAAACAAAACAAAATGGGTCTGGCATATGGCAACAACAATAACTGTAGGTGCCCTTCAGCTTGCTTGACCCACTCCATCAGACAATGCTGACCTCATTGCTCACCACAAAATTGTGATTCCTTCCTCAGTCTATGGCAGCATCACCTCAGTGAGACTAAAATAAAACCCACTGAAAGGTTTTATATAATACCACGGCTACAAGATCTCTAATGTAGTTTTCTTATTGGAGCAAGAGCCAAGTACAGCTTAAATTCATTAGCTAATGGCCTGTGACAATGAAGGACAAAGACAATTATTATGCACATTTCCCAGCTGATTGTTTCGGTGTGAAGAAAATGCAACAAATTATTGTTCTCCTGTATTAATGCACCATAAAGGATTACTATCATATCAATTTCAAAAAATCCTTATCCCTTTCAAAATGCAGACAAATGCCGGATAAATTTGATTTTTATAGATGAAAGCTTGGCAGAAAAGTCAAGATTTCATTAAGGCCATGGACAATCACATTACGTTTTATATGATATGAGGACTTCACTACTGAATCAGGAAATTGATCTCAGGGCATTTTTTTCTACTGAAGACTTATCAATTCCCTGAGTATCTCTCAGGTATCTCAAACACTTGTCCTTGGATATAATAGTCAGAGGCATTCTTAATAGCTGGTTTTTTTAATAGAAAAGTCAGAAAAGAAATACAATATAAAATCATAAATTCATAAAACCATTAAGGTTGGAAAAGACCTCCAAGATCACTGAGTCCAACATTTGACCAATGACCACCTTGTCAACTGGACTATGGCACTGAGTACCACATCCAGTCATTGGTTACTGTGTGCAATAAGGCACTTTGCCTTATTGGACCTTATACCATTGGCCTTGGCCCATTGGTCCAGCCTGTCCAGATCCCTCTGCAGAGCCTTCCTGCCCTCCAGCAGATCAACACTCCCACCCAACTTAGTGTCATCTGTGAATGGCTGAGGGTGCACTCAATGCTCTCATCCACATCATCAATAAAGATATTAAACAATCAGTAAAGATATTAAAAGGACTGGGCCCAACTCTGATCCCTGGGGACACCACTAGTGACCAAACACCAACTGGATGCAACACTATTCACCACCACGCTCTGGGCTCAACTATCCATCCAGTTCTTAACCTGTACAAGCCAGGGGCTGCAGCTTCTCCAGCAGAATGCTGTGAGAGACACTATCAAAGGCTTTGCTGAAGGCCAGGCAGACAATATCCACAGCCTTTTTCTCATTCACTATGAGGGTCACCTAGTCATAAAAGAAGATCAGGTTGGTCAAGCAAGACCTGCCTTTCCTAAACCTGTGCTGGCTGGTCCTGTTCCTCTGCTTGTCAGTGCCCTCCACGTAAATCCCATCCTGCCCAATGGACTTGTGTCTAAGTGGCTCAGCAGGTCACTAACTACCTCCTCCTGGATTACAGGGGGTCTATTCTGCTCCCCATCCCTGCCTACCAGCTCGGGGGACCAGCAGCCCTGAGGATAACCAACCTTTCTGTTAAAGACTGAGGCAAAGAAGGCATTAAGTACCTCAGCCTTCTTGTCATCATTGGTAACAATATCCCCTCCCCGCATCCAGTAAAGGATGAAGATTGTCATTGGCCCTCCTTTTGTTGTTAATGTATTTATAAAAACACTTCTTATTATCTTTCACAGTGGTGGCCAGATTAAGTTCTAGCTGAGCTGTTGCCTTTCTAATTTTCTTTCTACCTGACCTAGCAACATCCTTGTACTTTTCCTGAGTTGCCTGCCCCTTCTTCCAAAGGTCATAAACTCTTTTTCTTACTGAGTTCCTCCAAAAGCTCCCTGTTCAGCTAGGCTGATCTTCTTCCTTGCTGATTCATCTTATAGCACATAGGGACAGTCTGCTTCTGCACCTGTAAGATTTTCTTTAAGTATGTCCAGCCTTCCTGGACCCCTTTGTTATTAAGGACAAGGGGGAAACAGTCCCAGGGGACTCTCTGAATCAGTGTCTTGAACAAGCAAAAGTCTGCCCTCTGGAAGTCCAAGGCAGAGGTTTTGTTGACCCCCTTCCTTACTTCAAGAATTGAAAACTAAGAATTGAAAACAAGAATTGAAAACTATGATTTCATGGTCACTGTTCCCAAGATGGCCTCCAACCACCACATCTCCCACCAGACCTTCTCTTGTGTAACAGCTGTGACAGAAATTCTCTTCCACACCCTCCTAGATTGCCTCCTCTCTGCTGTGTCGAGTTTCCAGCAGACATCCATCAAGTTAAAGTCTCTCACATGGACAAGGGCTAGTAATGATGAAACATCAGCAGGATGTTTATATATATGGAATCTCAAAGATGAGTGAAAGCCTCCTTCCTCTCTCAGTACTCAGCTGGTACTTTTCTGTAACACCAAGCACGCTTTGCAAAGGAGCACAAAAGGCCTGGTTTTAGGCACACTATTTTCTGAAATCACATATTCTGGTAAGCATCCACCCATTGTTCTCAGAGATCATGCAAGACTACTCAGAAGCCCAAGTGGAGCAGCAACCCATCCTCCTTCCCCTCTGTACTCACTCACAGAGTGTCACTCAAGGCGTCCCAGTTCCTCTGGAGTTAACGAGTCATTCACACAGGGCTTGACAAAAACCCAAACTTACTTATCCTCTAGTGACAAGTGCGGGCAGAAACCCTCCTTCAGCGAGGGCTTTGTAATCCATCCTGAAACAGAAAAAAAGCAGAGGGTGAATTCTGGTGTCCCAGCATGGCCCAGGACCTGCCATTACAGCTTGTCCAAGGGCTCTGATGTGTGCATTGCGAGGTTTTACGATGTTGTTTCCCCCCACACTTCTACAAACCCGCCTTTGTACATTTTCTCTTTGCAGCTAACACTTGTAACATAAGCCACTGAGGCTGTAATAAAATGTGCAACATTAACCATATATACGGAGCGTTACAGACTATGAAGTTCAACGTCATTTTTTTAGAAGTCATAAAAACATTATCTGATTTCCAGTAGCCCCCTAGGAGACTCAGGAATATGTTTATACACTAAAATGTCAAAATCATAAAATGCCTGCTTTTGTACTATTTACTTTGCGTGGTGCTGAAGTAGTTATTACACGCCATTTCATAAATACAGTGACTCAGAAATAATTAGTGTGCTGAATAACAAGCTTTCCACTATAATACAGCACCATACATTTTAAATCCCTGATTTTCATGAAGTACTTGCACAGTCTAGCTTAAATAGTACAAATAAAAGTGAACCTCTGGGGTGGGGGGGGGGAAGCAATGCTGCTGTTGGGTTTTGTTTTCTTCTCCTTTCAAGGGAGGTACACTGATAGCCACAACGGCAGGGCTGAGGCAACAAGCAGCAGTAACTGCATTTCCCAAAGGGCAGGGACAAAAGAGGCAGCACATCCCACTGTTATGACACAAGGGAGAGGTTCCAAGAGAGTATCACGTTAGCAAGATTAAAATTAACACAAACGCTGAACAAAATCCTTCTTTGAAGGAAGGAGATGATTTAAAATTGCTTGTAATTAAGGGAGAAACAGCACTGCACACAGCCCTGCTCTAGCCAAGAAGTCTTCCAGATTTTCACTGCTCAGCTGGTAATACTCCTACTTACTATTTTTTTAAACACACAGTGGATTTTATTGCCTTTTTTAGATATTAATATGCAACCAATTATAAATGGTGAGTTACAGCACTGGATAATTTCCCTTCAAGAATGCTAAGCAGATTCTGTGCTGTATCAGCCCATGTGACAGCACAGCAACTACCATCCCCTCTGACTTTTTTTTAGCAGCAATTCCTAAACAGATGCTCAGCAGGAAAACTGGAGCAAACCCTATCTTAGGACCTCCTTGTGTTGCTGGTTTTTAACTTGCTGGATGATCTGCTTAAAAATAAAAGGGAAATTTAGGATTTAACTTGAATTGTCAGGAGTAGAGATTCAGATGAATAACAGGAAATAACAATTATCATTTATTACTTATCTTGGAGGTGTTTGTCTCGGTTTCTCTCATTGTCTGCTGTTGTGCTGGCACCACATTCAGAGCTTCTTCTTGAGGCCTGTCAGAGGGGAGAGGGCAAATTTTAAGTGCAAGGTTGAAAAAAAAAGAAAAGGAAAATAGAGAAGGCAGTGTGAACTTTGATTTCATGCAGTTGCAATGCACATCACACAACAGCACTGTCCCTGTGGAGCAGTACCCATTGACAATGTGTGAGAGCACCCAGTTGCTGGAGGTTTTGACTGCACAAAGGTGCCCTATTTCTTTTTTTTTTGTATTTCCTGGGATAAAGTACTTACAATACAACTACTCTCCCACTGAGCAAAGGTATAATTATTGATAATTATTGCTGTTCATCTGTGTAAGCATTAACGACACTAGCTGGGCCAAAACAAACCTTAACACAGCTGGCCATGTCTCCACCAAGCCCAAGCAGCAAGTGCTACTCCTGAATTTGAACATGAGTATGGATCCAGCAAACAGACTACGCTGAGAAGCAACCATGGATGAGGATGCACGTTAAGTATCACTGTTTATGCATGCTTTACACCTCTTCTCTGTAAAAAAGTCCCTTCACCATGTGGGAAAACACTTCTCTACAGTGAGACAGAAAAAATGCTTTTTATTTTTTTTACCATAATTACAGGACTCTGCTTTAGTGGGTGTCATATTTTGGTTCTGGCTGAGGTAATCTAATGCATAAGAACCCTCCACAGTAATGCGAGCTCAGACACAGAACACCGAGCTGAGGCCGGAGCTGTGATATCTAATTGTCTTTGCCCAGAAACTGCACTCAGCATTTGTAATCCTTAATAGGGAGTTTCAAAACAGCCTCCAGTACTTGTGAGAAGTACAGCTGGCTTTGTGTGCTGCAATGTCAGGAGGGTTTAGGATACTCCAGTAATCTTGGTGTGCTGCTTTGTGGTTTTCAGCAGGATGTTGGCATGTTCTTTCCACACTGGCCTGCTCAGCTCCAGAGATCCTTTTCCTCTCAACACCTACACACCACCTTTCATTTAATGGCTGTTAAAAAAGAACTTCCAGGAGTGTCTGCAGTTTGTCACGGTCTACACTTGAAGATAAATTCACAGTAAGGAAAAAAAAATCCACTCAGGAATAAAATATCCAAGTTAATTCCTGGTCCTTGTTTTTCCCTCCTGTTTTATTCTTCATCATTCACCAGAGGTCCAAATTGGCACAAATGAACTTCTGAATGTCTGACGTGATCCACCTAAGAAACCTAATTGAGAAGCAATGATTTTTCTTACTTTTTTTTTTTTCCTTTTCCTTCTCAGGGCCCAATAATGCTCATGGGAGCTTGCTAAGGAACCATTTTGATTTGCCTGTTTGTGTAAAAATAATCCATGTTTCCTTGACATGTTGAGAATACAACATGCCAGAAATAACTTGCATACTTTTGGAGGTCTTTCTGCTTGTGAGAGTCCAGCATGCTACTGGCTTTATCAAGAGGCCTAAAATACGCTTGTGGAACTTGAGAAAGGCCTTTCCAATGACTAATGCAGTCCATTTGTATGGACAGCTCATTAAATTAGCAGAAATGCTAAGTCTTATGAGAAGCAATTGCTCTCTTTTGCAAAACACAAAATGTGCTCATCCGGAAAAGGAAATTTCACATCTCCCAGCTAATAGTGAAATAACAGACCATCAAAAACTCCTTCCAGACTCTTCTTATTTGGACACGCTCCACATCCTTTTCCAAGCCAGCATTTTCCTGGCCAACATAAGCCTCTGGGAGATCCTATCCACATCTCACATCTCTGCAGTTCCACCCCCAGCCAGGCCCAGACAGTTAAGCAGAAGCAAGCTGAGGGTGACAGCATTACCTTCACAATGCATGGCAATATGTGTCAAAAAAGAGTATCCTGGAGCCGTGGTCTGAAGGACTTCCATGTCCAGAGGACTGAAAAGGTTTTATGCAGCTCTTTTTTGTTTGTAGCTTCTCTAGATCACAGTGCAGTAACTTTTAAGGTTACATGTAGGAAGAGGTTTCTGAAGACTTAGATTGTTTCCCTTGCTATGAGGTCTTTAAAGAGTTTACTGCTGCAGGAAAAGGCTAGGGAAGTTGGGAATATTGCAACATTTTTAATAGGAAATTTATCTTGTAGGCAGCCTGCTCTAATGTGGCTAATCTCCAAGTGAATACCAGAAAATCTAATATATTGGGAAACACATCAAAGTCTTGAGATCACATGGTCACTTGTACTTACACGTGTTCTTCTCAGCAAAGGAATGACAGCATTTGTTAAAAGCATTTGTTGATGGACCGAGTGTAACCAACAGCACCCAAAAGATAAAAAACCATCCCAAATCCTACAGCATGCTTTCTGCTCCACACCCTTTCTGAAAGCACACATGCAGCACTGGCTCTCTGACCCGCAGCTGACTGAGGAGCTTGTGTTGCTGGGCTCATTAGGAAGGCTTTTTAATTTTTTTTTTTGCCAACATGTAAGGTCTGCAGTTTGTGTTGCTGAGGGGAACTTCTTTCAGGCATCTTCATTTATGACACACAGACAGGAGAGAGTCTGTCAGAGCAGGGTACCTACTCCTCAATCAGTCCTGCTTCTAATCTCCAAAGGAGAAACATCCATCAAAGAGGCAGTAATAAATAAAACCACATCCCCAGCTGGCTTCCTTTACCTTAAGGTGTTCTGCTTCTTCTCACAACTCCACCTGTGAAATGATGTCAGAAACCTCAACAACTGTTTTTCTAGAGATTAATTTCTCATTCCCACAGTCAGCGATCACCCAGCAACTGTTACCAAACCCCTGGCTAGGGCAAGAGCAAGGCCTCATCCTAGCAGGGCTGAAAGCTGCCCAAGGGTCAGCCACTGTTCTCCAAGAGAAGCCCCTGCACCAAGGGCTTTCACACACCACCACCAGAAACCTCGCCCCACGGGCAGGCAGCAGGGCTGGCACCCAGAGCCCAAATCTGGGGCTTGTCCTGGGGTCTTCTTAGAGAAGGACAGGGCCACCAAGCCCCATGGAAATCCTTTGCTTCTAAAAATCCCAGAGCTAGCAGAGAGCATCAGGGAATGACCTTGTCACACGCACATCCTGTTCTCAAACTCATCTCCTGGGCAGCTGCTGCTGACCTCTTTCAGGAATGAGACACTGGCCTAGATGGACTTTGCCAGAAACACCAGTCCCTGGGTTTCCAGGTTTCTGCAGCAGCATACAGGGCACCTTGTTGTTGCTCTGACTTACAGCTCAAACCCACCTGTGCCTGAGAGGCTGTAGAGTCCATGAAATGCCTCGGGGCCAGCTAAATCCCATTGCATGAGAAAAGAGGAAGAGCCAGTCATGTCCTGAGTGCTGGAAGAGCTCCAGGTAGAAGCTCCAGTGCTTCAGATCTCCAGACTTGGTGCTGCTCCTGGCACCCAGCGTCACTCTCTGGCTACGCGCAACATCCCCTGAGCTCTGTATAAACTCACCAAACCCCTCCAAAGGTGCAAGGGCTGGACCAATCCTCTCTCATTAGCCTGCAGCAGCTTCTGTGGCTCTCTCATGTCCACTGCATGGAAAGCTTGGTATCAGAGTATCTGTGCAGCAGTTAATTTACAGCCAGCTCCTGCCTCCATGATTCCATGCTCACTGCTGGGAGTTGCACAGGTCTCAGCTTCATGCCTGACCCCTCTCCACACAGCAGAAGCCTTTGCTGGTATTGCTGCCCAGACATTTCTGTGGGCACAGAGACAAAGATGGTATTTGCAGTTACACCTACTTATGTCTTTGTGCTGTGTGAGAAATGAGTACTCTCCACTCATCTAGATTTTGGATGAAAAGATCCTGAATTTGATTACATTCTGAGACACGTTTGGTTTTAGCAGTGCAGCACGGATTCTTGAAAAACCATGAGGAAAACGTGTTTGGGTTAAGAATGCTCTTGTGATTAAAAAAAATTGAAAGACCTCAAGTGTTTGTTTTAAGAAAATAATTTTCATTAAAATGCTGGCACGATTTCAAACAATTTGATTTTAATTTTGAAGTGTTGAAAATGCCCTCAGATAACTTCTGTAGCATTCCAGAACCCAAAAGTGATCGTAGAAGGCAAGTCACTTAAGAAATCAACTGCAGAGCTAAAACTCATTTCCTGTTTTCTAAGAAAACAAAAAAGGGCCCAAGGCTCTTTAGTCTTTCTGAGAAAGACCTTCTCACAAGTAGTTTTCAACCAGGCAAGCATGGTTTGATTTTTTTCCTCCAACACAAAACAAAGTTTGTTCTTTCAGAAAGCTTCCAAGAACCACACAAGTCATACTAATACAAAGAATTTACAGGACCTTGGTACCAAGTACACTGCTTTAAGCACTGCTTGGTTGGACCTGAAAGCAGTCTAAAGTCATTGGATTATTATTAATACAAAGATGCTCAATGATACATATTTTACAGTAGTTGTGCTCAGAGATTTGTCAAAGCAGCAGTCTGATCATTTTATACTAGCATTTGATCTTGACTTTAGGATTTAGGTGAGACTTATGCACCAGCACTGAGTTTCTGTGTCATCACCATCCCCGACTTCCTGGTATAACTGAATCCTCCAGAGATGCTCAAAACCAGAAAGTTTTGCTGGTTTGGGGACAAAATTTGACTTCATTTTCACAGAAACCCATCTATTGAGCCAAATTCTCTCAAATTCAGGTCTAGGTTTACTGAAGCTTCTGTTCACTGAAGTTGGCTGGAGTATGTACAGCTCTTTCCTCAAAGAAACCAAGTGAAACTGGGTCTTCAGCTCACCTCAGGGGAGTTCACAGACCAGGCAGGTCTCAGTAGGTTCTTTTGCTGAGGTTTTGCAGCAGCACCACTTGTAACAGGATGTGCCTCCATCCAGCAATGAGATGTTGCAGCTTGCTGCAATCACAGCTGTTGCCTCATTTTGGTTTCAAGGAAGCAGATTCCATTAAACATTCTGCTAGGAAAGCTTGTTTCCATGTAAAAAGGAAGAAAAAAAATTATTAAAAAAAAAAAAAGAAAAGAAAAGACAAACATGCCTCTGAGCAGGCTTTTGAATGCTCTCTTTTGTTAACTAATACAGTTAACAGGCCTCAGTATGACAACGAACTTCCCATCAATAGCCTGACTCAAAGGGAAAACACAAGTAAAGAACAGCAGCTCGTGGTACATCAGCTCAGATAATAATGTGAGTGTCCCCGACAGCACGAGCTGCTGCCCGTCTGGTTCATGGAACGGAAGACAGTGTTCAGAAGGCAAGTATTGAGACTGTTCCCCTCTGATATCCCTTCCCTTGTGACTCCTTGGTGTTAGTTGACCTTTATGTTTCTAGAGCATTGGGACACAATGTGTTTCACCACTTCATCTTTCCTAAAGCCCATGGTGATGTCAGAGGGAAGCATATCCCAGCCCCTTGCTATCACTGCCACTGGGAAGGCGAACGGTCTGTCTGCAAAGAGAGGCTGTGTCCCAACCCTCTGAGCTTAGTGGTAACCACCAGCTCACAAAATCCTAAATTCTGCTCAGTGCTGGTAGCAGCCACCTGGACGTGGCACACGGGAACCAGCCAGCAGCTCTCCCGTCCTGCACATGGCTGAGCACAGCGTGAGAGTGGCCAGTGGGGACGGGACACAAACTACACCTTGGAAACCCCCACAGCAACACAGAACCATTTCAGTCAGTCATCAGTCCCGCCATGTCCAGGCCTCCTCCTGCCAAGGACGTGGCTGAGACACCAGACATCCAATATGTGCTCAGGGAGTTACAAACTCCATTATGGATAGGTAAGTTTTTGCAGACTTACAAGAATCCCAGTTGTGGGTCTGGACTTGGGCACTTCCTAGGTTTGCCTGAGGCACAGCATAGACACCCCATTGTCCCAAATCAGCTTTTCTCTGCTGAGGTTCATCTGACTCATGGCCACAGCTCAGTCTCTGCACTATTGCTTTGCATTTGAAGAGAAAAACACGGAGCTTACTTTAGTATAAATCCCAGTGAAAGTAATTTAGCCTTCTGTTATTGTCAAGGCTGAACAACCTCCAAGAAACCAAATTTCAATAGAGCTTTTCTATCTCAAAGAGCCCTATAAAACTCAGAGTAACAACCACTTTTTATTTTATTTTTCCTTTTTTTTTTTTTTACTAGCAATTGCATGCCTTGGTGGCTTGATGCTTACCCTGGGATACCAAAAAGTGGCCTTTATTTTGTGGAAGAGAGTTTTTGACAAATTAGGCCGTTTTAGGTATTGACAAAAGGCACATAAAAATTTATATCCACAAAATGCCATTTAGAAAATGCAGCCAACAATTTTTAGTTTTTAATCTCACTCTCATTCTCTAGATTTAGTATCTGTTCTGTTTTTTCAGTTCCCCACAGTAGCTTTCACTGGGTTTACCATAATCTTCACATTATTAACCTACACTCACTCTTAATCAGCATATTTACTTGGAGGCAGCTAAGAAATTACAGATAAGTTAGTTCATTGTTGAATCAGTTGATATAATGTATTCACTGTGTTAATCCTGATACATGTGGTCTGGAGAGAGGACAGAGAGGACTGTTTTGTAGTTTTTTGTGGTTTGGGTAGTTTTTTCTCTGCTCTGCCTAGCACATGTGGTAAGGCAACAGCAATAAATCAGAACAAAGGAAATGAAGGACTAAGGCTTTAGGGAACATGTGTTTTAGAAGAAAAACTTGGCTCACCTCTAAAGCAGTATTGCCTTATAACGGATGTTTGAAATTCAGATGTAGAAAAAGACGGACAAAATTATATAAATACAAGTGACTTACAGGTCTGTGCAGCTTTCAAACAGTCCTGCAGGCCAGTCCATCTTCCCAGCTCCTCCTGGACCTGGCCAGGCAGACCCCACTCTCCAAACCAGCAAGAGTACAGCAGTGGCATCAGCACAGCTCATCCCTAAGCAATACTGCAACCCTTCAGCTGCAGATAAAGGATTGAAGAATTACAACCAACCCAGGCAACTGACATATTGTTTTTCAGGATCTCTCCAGCTGCTGTTGACAGACCTATTGCAAACCAATGTCAGCCAGGAACATGCTACTGCAGGAGTCATTTGCCATCCCTGTAATCCGTACAACCCTCATGTTATGGCAGCAGTTTCACACAGCAAGTTCCACACACTGCTTAGACTCTGTTCCCAACCTTGAACAGGCAGAAACTGCTCAACAGAAGTAATACTTTGAAACAGATTTCCCAAGATATTTAGGAGCCTAGACATGAAGAGAGGTGCCTGGTGAGGTTTTCCAAGGCCTCAAGGTGGGTCAGGCTCTTCAGACTCAACCCCTGAAATGAGTATTTTCCTCCTCTCACCCTCCAATCTCCCAATGAATTGGGTTTGCATGACAAGGTTCTAGTAGGGTGGGGGGCCACAGGGGTGGCTTCTCTGAGAAGCTGGTGGAAGCCTCCTCCATGTCCAACAGAGCCAATGCAGCTGGCTCCAAGATGGATGTGCTGCTGGTCAAGGCTGAGCCCATCAGAAATGGTAGTAACACCTCTGGGATAACATATTTAAGAAGAATAATGTTATTGTGCAGAAGTAATTGCAGCCAGAGAAGAGAGGAGTGAGAATATGTGAGAGACACAACTCTGCAGACACAAAGGACCGTGGAGAAGGGAGGGGAGGAGGTGCTCCAGGCACTGGAATTGAGATTCCCCTGCAGCCTGTGGTGCAGACCAGGATTAGGCAGCTGTGTCCCCACAGCCCATGGAGGACCACAGGGGTGCAGAGACCAACCTGCAGCCCATGAAGGAGTCCCACACTGGAGCGGGTGGATGCCCAAGACACGGCTGGGACCCTGTGTGAAGCCCATGCTGGAACAGGCTTCTTGCAGGACTCACAGACCTGTGGAGAGAGGAGCCCACAATGGAGCAGGTTTCATGGTAGGACTCCAGGACCCCATGGGGAACCCACACTGGAGCAGCCTGTTCCTGAAGGACTGACCATGCAGAGGGGACCAACGCTGGAGCAGTTCATGAGGAACTGTAGCCCATGGGAAGGACTCATGCTGGAGAATTTTGTGGAGGGCTGTCTCCTGTGGGAGAGACCCCAAGCTGGAGCAGTGGAAGGACTCCTCTCCCTGAGGAGGAAGCAGCACCAGAAACACCATGTGATCAACTGACCATAACCTCTATTCCCCATCTCCCTGTGCTGCTGTGGCAGGGAGGAGGTAGAAAGTCAGGAAGGAGGGAGGTTGGGGGTAAGGTGTTTTTTAAGGTTTGTTTCACTTCTCATTATCTGATTTTGATTAGTAATAAATTCAAGTAATTTTCCTAAATCAGGTCTGTTTTGCCCATGACAGTAATCAGTGAGTGATATCTCCCTGTCCTTGTCTCAACTCATGAGCCTTTTGTTGTGTCTCCTCACCCCTGTCCAGTTGCAGAGGGGAGTGATACAGTGGCTTTGGTGGGTACCTGGCATCCAGCCAGGGTCAAACCACCACACTTTTGAAAGGCCACTATTGGCCTCTCTGCATGTTTGGGCACCTGAATACCTCTGCAGAGAATTTTACATTCCATGTCACTTCCCCTCCCTGTGGGCTGCCCGTGGGACTCCCAGCCAGGCTGGTGGCCAAGGGTCAGC
This sequence comes from Platyrinchus mystaceus, assembly GCA_035041135.1. Lineage (NCBI taxonomy): Eukaryota > Metazoa > Chordata > Aves > Passeriformes > Tyrannidae > Platyrinchus > Platyrinchus mystaceus. The sequence goes on along the minus strand of JAWWLV010000121.1, from coordinate 14,483,436 downwards.
ACTGGACTGACCAGTGTTAAGGGCAGTAAAGCAATCTCAGCTGCTGGCAGGACACAAGAACTCCCAAGAGGATGAAAGGGCTCCTGTTTGTCTGTCCTGTGCCTATTAACTTTTTAGGGTAAATGGTCTCTATTTCACTTAATGCAATAGCTTTGCTGCCAGTCTCCTGCCCATGCACTTTAGGCCAAGTAGTCCAACATTAAATGTCTCCCACATACACTTCGCTTGTGATGTTCGTCTGCCTTTCCAAATTTTCCTCTTTTTTCATGCTTTATCATTTCAAACTTAAATAAGTAAAATTAATAAAATAAAACAAAGCCCAGATTCCAAGAACTGAGCAGTGACCAAGGTGGGGGCTGTGAAATGGAATAGAGAAGGAAGGTACTATAAATGGAATCAGGGAAGCATGGCTTGGGATGATTAATAAGCTTACATCTGTGACAAGCCTGTACTATAAACAGCAGGTAGGGAAGCAAAGCCAGCAGAAGAAAGTGCTCAGGAGCAAAGAAGGTGGAGCTATGCCTCTCTATCACAAGTGGTCTGGCTGCTCAGTGGATGCTGGTTGGGACAATCACAGTTCCTCCTCAGTGACTGGGATGCACAACAGGACACATAGGACTGCTAGGGAACAGCATGCCTCCTTTTGGACACCTGGGAGAAGAGAGGGATTAAAAAAAAAAAAAATCCCTTTACTAGCAGCAAAACAGCAAAGTCCTGACTAAAGGTGCAGCAAGAAAGTACCTGTGCTTTTACTCTCCTTCCCTGGGATTTTCCTCTATCAGTGGATATACTTGGTGCCCACACTGTGGGCAGCCCTAGTGGAAGAGGCATCAGGGCACATGAAGGCAGGTGACAGGCTCAGCCCATGGTGAGAGGGTGCTCCTCACCATGGGCTCTTGCAGGGTGGCAGGGGGGGAAAGTCATTCTAGTCACAGCACTTCTCCCCATCTGCCACCTTGGAAAGCCTACCAGCAAACACCAGGACACATAACAAAAAGGAGGCCTACAGACACCTGCACTCTGGAATCAAACCAGCCTCCCATAGCTGTAGCTGCCACCACCAGCAGGCTTCAAACCAGGCTGGGATTTTACCTAAAGTGGCCATTTACCACCCAGTCTTGGAAGTGTGCACCAAGGAATCTATTCATATCCTGCAGCCCTGGGAGCAGACAGAATGGATACTTGTCTCGTGGGAAGTACCTGGGAAAGGCCCAGCCATGAGGCACCCACCCTGCAAGCTGCAGGCTCCTCTGGGTCACACAGCAAACTCCTTCAGTGAGAAACTGCATTGGGGTAGAAAGAGCAGGACTTTGGGAAGATGGATGGACTATTGATCAGGGAAAACACAGTGCAATTTGGAGCAGCTGTCCTGCAGTATTCAGTAGGATCCCAGCATTGCCATTCCTAGGGATAAACGTGCAAATGAAGTCTCTGAAATCCTCTTGCTGGTTTAAAAACAGAAAAACCCAAGCAAACAAAAAATAGCAATGGATTTTGGGTTCATTATTCATAGTTTTCTGGTTCCTGAGCCTGTGGAGTATATTCAGCTCTCATTTTCAATCTTTCCTCCATCATTACAAAAAAACTTTTTTTTTGCTTTTAATATTACATTTTAGTGAAAACTTAAATTTCCTCTTTATTCTCTGTTTCATGATCCATCCCTCTGAGGAAAGCTCAGAGTATTGTCAATTTGTGAGAAAATGGAGAATAGGCAAAATTGGAATTTCAGAGGTGGATAATTATGGATAAACTCGATGCAGATTTATTTTTTTTTAAATAAACTAGCCAAGACTGATCTATTGTTAAAACAAGACATCAATTTTAAACAGTGAAAAAATGCTGTATAAACCAAGCTATTCAGAGTCTTTAAAGAGAACTACTGGGTTACTCAAACACAGCATGCTCTATGAGTAGCTCCAGCCCACTCCAGCTTGATTTTCTCTGTTTTAATGCAGAAAAAGTTTCTACTGCTTGTAGCAACCAGCACCAAGTTATACATCAGCGAGGCCCTCCAAGACAGCAAATGCCCCTGCTTGCTGCTAAAAGGAAAACACTCTCCAGGGAACACTTCCAGGAGACTGCTTCATGACAGAGATGTGTGTGCTTGTCCACAGACTCTGCACCCCATGTGACACACGCATTTCTCATGTGGCAATGACACCTGTATCCAGAAAACAGCCACAGCTGTGCCTCCTGCCAAGCACCGGAGCCCTGATGTCAGCATAGCCAGGGACCACCTCACCCTTGGGGTGTTGTTGGGGGAAATATCCACAGTCCCACCCAACACGTACCCAAATACACAAGTATCACAAGTTCTCTTCCTTCTGCCATACTCTGGCCATAGTGCCCAGTCTCCTGCCCCACAGCTGACAGGCTGGGGCAGGGTTATCTCCAGAAATCCAGCTAAACTCACTTTCTGCCTGTTCAGCACTTTTTGCAAGAGCGTAGAGCAAATGCAGTGGGGGTCAGGATCTGGCCCCCCACATGCATAGCTTTAAAGATTATCATTCAGCAGAAGGTATTGTGAGGAAATAAAAATGCCAAGCCCAGAGCCTGAGTTATTTCTCTGAGTCTGAATGATATAAAACATAATATTTTATTTGGCTGGTTATAGAAAACATGTGGCAAAGCCTTCATTTTTTTGGAAGGTTTGTCCTGCGGCACAAAAAGAAAAGAAAAATAACTGAAGTTTTATTCTGCCTGTCTCTCCAATGCACACCCCTGCACCCACACAGGCTTTTCTCACCTGAATTTTAAGTTCTGGATACATATGATAACTCTATTTACTCTGCAGAAATATCAACAAGGTCCCAATCAAAGACTAACATCAAGATTTACAGAGTGGGTGCAAACAGGAAATAGTCCCCACAAGAAGTTTATACTCCAAGCAAAATGGGAAGGTTCAAGATAATCAGTTATTAAAAAGGACATGAAAAGTAGAGAGTTCAGCATCCTGCTGTGTTCAGCAGCAGCAAGAAAAATTGTTCAGTGCTCAAGTGTACAGCAAGTAGAGCCCTTACCTGAGGACCAGGCTGAAAGAGTAGAGTACAAGACCATTTTGGGGGAAAAAAAATTGTATTCAAAGTTCCAGCTCCCATTCTGACCTAACATCAGATCCCAAATATGGCCTTTCCCCTGTAAAAAACAAAACAAAAAACTAAATAAATCCAACCAAAAAGGAACAATTACTCATTTAGCTGCTAGAAACTGTTCATCTGTCAGTGAATTCCATCAGCATTTGCAGGGGAGTCAAGGGATGAGAGGCATTATAATGCACAGGAGGAGTACAGCAAGAGAGTTGTTTGCTGTCTTCCCCAACCTGTCAGTTGTTCCTGATGTACCCAACCCTCTCCTAAACCTTTCTTCAGGATGTTGTACAAAGTGAAGGGTCCTCTTCCAAGCAGAGCTAGGAGGGCTTTAAGCTGCCAGCTGTGGGGCCGTATCAAGCACAGTAGGAGACAACCTTTCCAACCTTTCCATCTGTTCTATGGACCGAACAACATAATAAAGATATTTCTAAACATGTGAAAGGAGGTAGAGGGTTATGATGGTTGGGACAGCGATAGCTATTGCCCTACTTCCTTCATCAGGGGGTAAATCCCTCAGCTATTCCCTAACACCTCTCCTCAACTGAACCACCACGAGACCTATAACTCACCTCCTCCTTTTCCCCTACTGACTGACCAGCTGCTCCAAGCTCCCTTTGCCCATCAGTAAGGGGCAAGCCCTCTGTTTGAGACACCTGTGCTCTGCAGTCAGCACAGCACATTGTTAGTGGGTTTGCTAATCAGGCCACCAGTAATGCCCCCGGAGCTGGGTGCCTGTGACTCAGCTGCAGGGCCCGCTGCCACTCAGCAGCTGGCACTTGGCACGGCGGCTGTGCGTGACTCAGGCTAGCAGGAGCCTTTGGAGATGCCTTTCCCTGATTTATATCTGCAAGGGATCCTTTGTGTTCAGACCCTATTGTTGGCGTGCCAGCCTCACTGGAAAAATCTGGAGTTAATAAACTCCACTTTCCGATCACAGCAGCTCTTTCCAGGGCGCAGCTTTGCAGAGCTGGCAACGCTTGCTCCTGCACCATCAGCCAGCACAGCAGCTGAAGCCTTTTACCTTGGAAAACCCTGGTGATTGCACACATGAACAACCCCAGGGAAAGCCCAGGTTCACAGTGCCTGGTAGTCTGCCTCCCCCTAGCTCCACCTCCTTATCCCTTTCAGTGTGGAATTTGGAGCCCATGGTCCTGCAGCCCTAACCATGAGAAGCCTCTTGGCTCCACCTCCCCCTGAGAAAAGAGGAAATTTCAAAAAAGAAAGAAAAAAAAAAAAGACAAAATATGGATGTGACCAGATGTCACAAACCCTTGAATCCCAGGGAATCTGAAAAGTGTTACCTCAGCTCTAGTAGCAGAAACGTTACTGTCCTGGGCAGCATCTTCCCACAGGGAAGCAGGTCCCTCTTGGGAGAGCTGTTCATCCATGTCAACCCTGGCCGCTGTGAGGAACGTGGCATCTTGTTTTATACCTGCAAGGTGGAGCAATTATTTTCCTTGCCTTTCCTGAAAGAAAGCAAAAGGGAAGGTGAGTTTTGACCTCCAGACACATTTTGTAAAGCCCCACTGCTGACACGGTGCTGTCTTTCTCGCAGCGCTCGCTCCTACGGCCACGGGAGCAGCCGGGACTTTTCTTGCACATTCCTGGACTCACAGCAGCTCCAGAGCGAGGTGCATTGGAAACTGCTTAAGGAAGGGCTGTTATTTTGCCTAGCAGTGAGTTCATTTATGGAGCTGTGTAAAGAAAAGGACCATCTCTACCACCTGGGCTACGCTCTGCTGAACAGCTGCTGAACCTCTCTCCAGAACGGTGACATTTGGCAGTGGGTGAAGTGGCTCACTGTGGCACTGCAGCCTTTCTGTCACAACAAATTTGTGGCTCGTTTGTGGATTATCAGCCAAAAAGAGTGGAAGCAATTTTCACTTTTCAGCATCCCCATGGGACAGGTATGCCTTGGAGCTGGCTACATTCCAGCAGAGTGAGTTTAAGCCATATTTTTGGCTTGTATAAGCTGGATCAACGTCAATGGAGCTACACCAGTTTACATCAGCCTGAGAATGTGGCTCCATATTTTCATGGAAAGGAGCTCAGTTCTGGAAGGTTTTCAGCAGGTTCTTGGTGCTGCAGGCTGGATGCCCCTGCGGACAATGAGCTCTGCCCGGAAGCAGTGGGATGTAGGGAAATTGGTTTGCTTTGTGTTACTCTGAAGAAGAAATGAGGCAGTACTAGTCACAGTGAATGACGACAGGAGAACAAGAGGAAACGTCCAGCAAACAAAATAAAACACTTTAGGACTGAAACTGGGAGCTGGGGCTGGAGGAGAACTGCAACAGGTCCTAGAGAGCCTCTGACGCAGGCAGTCAGGAGAGCAGGATCAGACTGTGATACTCATTGCCTCCACTGGACAGACACACGATGCCAACAGCTTTTCATACCAAGAACAGGTAGGATTAAAGCAGTTCCATTCAGACACACAGAGGAAAATGGGCAAACACAGTATGGCCATGTGTGACTATAGCTAACACTTGAATGCTGGTCCTGTGCAGTGCTGAACACTTGAGGTGAAGGGATGTGTGCAGCCACCACCCTGTTCATGCCATACTAACTAAGGCTAAGGAGGGCTTACAGCCATCCCCTCTCTCCAGCCCTTTGTGGAGATTTGCTTCTGAGCAAATCCCTCTTCCAAAAACTGACAAACAGCTGAGATACAACGTACACTCGTTAAGAAGCTTGGAAACCAGTGTAAGAATTAGGCAGAGCCACAGAGCAATGTGATGTGTTAAATATTGTGGTTTTCTACAGAAACATTCACACAGAGATAGCAGCACTCTTTGCAAAACAAGGTTGAGCATAAGTAACCCCATCTTGTATACAGAAAGCACAAGCCACAGAGATTAAAGGCTGCTGCTGTTACAATAAAACCAAATCCTGCAAATACCATAGGCACCTAAAGCAAGATTTTGGCAGAATTTGGGCACCTTGGTTGAAAACTGCAATCTGGGAGCTCCATATTCCCATTCTGCTGCTGCCTAGCCCTGGAGGTGCCTGAACCTGCCCACTGCCTCCCGGTTTGACTCACAGCCTCCCTAGGTGGCTGTTAACCAGAGCTGCTCCCACCCAAACACCTCCACTCCAGCTCTCAAGCGAGCGCTGCCACGGTCTGCAGTGCTGTCCCCATTCCCACCAGGAACCATCCCCGGAGCTGCACTGGGACACAGCCTGTGGGTGAAAGATGATGATGAGCACCACAGTCCCCCAAGCAATGCCTCCTGCTGCAGCAGCACGAGGGTGAGCTCTCCCTGGGAAGAGCCACGTGGTGCCCCATGCAGCTCCCATCCTCTCTGCTACCCACCCTGTGGGGCATGAGGAGCTCCCCAGCAGCCCCCCACACTCCCCAGCCATGAGTATAGACAGCAAGAACTGCATTTCCCTCCTTCACAGATGCTTTGCAATGTCATGGTGTCCTGGATCTCTGGCCATTGCCCAGCCTCCTCCATACTCTGCAAAGATGCCAGGGCAACACAGGCTGGGGTTGGTTCTGTCTTTTGTCACTTTTCCAGTATAACTGAGGCTTGAGTCAGAGCCTTGTTTCAGAAATTGCATGCCCATTTCTCCTCCTGTCCTGTGAACAGAGTGGTTTCAGACAACACATAGTAAGTGCCTGTGGTAAGCAACTGCTGAAGCTCCCCCCAGGCTGTCAGCCTCTGCAGTTTTCCCAAACACAATCAACAACCTGGCCTACGGCTTATTTACCCACTCCCAAAATCTTAATCTGACAACTAATGATGTATTAATCACTGTCAGACCACGATCTTTTGTTTCTGCTTCTCTGCAGGCATCTGTCAGAATCACAGAAGATTAATTATTGCACTAGACTGGGTAAAGAAACTCAGCCCCCCTGCAGAAAAACTCCTCAGATGCTTTGAGATCCCTTCAGCAACTACTCACCTGTTCTTCCACTCTTTCACTCACCACTCATATTTCTAGCTCTGGGTATCTGCTCTCTCTTGCCCAAGCATCAGTCATTTTTCAGCCTCACAAGCAGCACTGAAAGAGAGGATCACCAAAATCCCTCCCTGCAGCACTATCCCATTTTGGGCACCATGGTTTCCAGCTCATTTAACCACACTGAGAAGGTGCCTACTCTCTCCTTCTGATACACTTTTTAAATGGTTCACTTCTAACCTTCCATCCACACAGCACTCTATGTCATGCAGTATTCAGAAGTATGAAACATCCTGTTGAAAATTAAGCGACCCTGACTCCAAAGCCTGTGGGATGATGACACAGGAGCAATTCTCTGGGAGGCATCCAAGTTCCACAGCAGCAGATGAACCAGCTGCATTGCTTCTTCGAAAGAGAGACTGAAATATGCTTCACACAGACTGAAATATGCTCTTCCTCTACATCTCAAGGGCCTGGACCCAGCTGTCCACAGGAACTGACACTGCCAGGAGACGGAGGGACATCAAGGGTTCATCTGCACATGGAAGCTGTAAGGGTTTATGAACACTGGTGCAGTGTGAAATGCCTCTGGAGCCACTACAGTCTGAACCACAGTAAAGCTGTTCCACACACAGATGCACAGCTGCTTCCCAAGGCAAAAGGAAATAAGCTATGTCTATCGAAAATAAATTTTAAAAATTATACCTTTTCCTCAAATGCAAATTACTTCCATAAACAGGGGTGTTGGACCTGCATGTCCTGAGCATTCTCTGCAGCAGCAGCCAGGAAGGTCCATTTGACCACCCTCCACTGCTGAGCACTGCCTGAGAAACCTCTTTTCCCCCTCCCATGAGTGTTTCTGTGTATGATTCAGCAGCTTTCTACAGAAAGCAATTTGGAAGATGGATGAGTTCACTATGCCAGAGGGGAGAAACACAAGAGAGCATCTCTCTGGGTGCATGGGGACATTTCAGCAGGTGCTTGGATCACACATCCCAGGGGCCAGAGTTGCTTCAGTTCTTGTTTCCCTATCTCTAGTAAAGGCCTGAGAAGCAGGAATAGACAAAACCAAGCAGCAAACAAAATCAAGTATTTGTTTATGGCACAGGAGCTTCATTCTAATAATCTTGGTGTGTGTAGGCTTTGCAGAAGGGAAATGCTTGGCACAACCAACACAACGTCATCATGTTGCCACTGACAGAACAGATGGTGAAACTGTAACCTGACATAAGAGTTCCTTTTCCTGTTGGGAGATTTAGCTTACAGCTCCTTCCCAGAGACAAATCTAAAGCAGGAAGATTTCCTTCTTCCAAAACTGAAATTCTCTGAGTGTTAAACACTGCTGAAGATTTAAATGTTTAATTTATACTTGAAAATTTCCTCCTGTAAAGAAACTCCAGAAGTTCCTATAATCCCAGCATTGAAGCTGTCCACTGGCCTTCAAACATGGCTCCAGCCAGAGCTTCCTGGCCTGCTGTGCTGCTCACGAACCTCTGAGAACATGGCTGAGTCTTCTTAGAGCTTCATTTCTCATATATTTATGAATTTTAATGGATTCAAGTGGTTCCAGCTGCCAGCTGACACTGCGGAAAGGACAGAGCCAGACCAACCCACACTTCTCCCTCCTCACTGGCAAGTCTATTTGTGGCCCTGCACAGTGCCAGAAATAAACTGCTTTCCTTGGAGAGACCCACTGGCAAGCACCAGGCTCTCTACAGAGGGCACAGCAGCCTCAAAGATACTCCTTTTAACTCTGATTTCAAAGTACTCACCAAGGGGTTTTAGAAAGCCAGAAGTGCTCCTGGAGTTGTGGTGAGTTGGGAAGAGAAAGGAGGTAAAAATAAGATTTGTCTCCCCTCCTCGTCCTTGGAAAGAAGTCCTTTGGGGTGTGTCTGCTTCCTTTCATCTCATTTCTTCTAGCTGGAAGATCCCAGCCTCCCAAGTACAGTGCTGAGTATATTTTAAATGACTCATTAATGTTTGCATACAAATGCCAGATGCTTTCTTTTTTAAATAAATAAACAAACAAAAACCTCAAACACCCTCTGAGAGATGGAACATTTTTCCTACAGCGAAGGCCACAGTGGTTGCTTGTGAAGGACAGTGGAAGAAGGTTCCCCACACCCCCCAAATTCTACTCTATAAACATTTCTCCTCCCTTCCTCAACCTTTCCCCTGCCACACAGGTCACCGGACTTTGGGAAGGGGTGGAAGTGCTGAGAAATGTCAGAGCTGCTTATTTCCTCCTACAGCACTCAGAGGGAGGGGATTTTGGAGGATGACAGCTGAACGTAGCTGTTGGGCTCAACTGGAAATTAAGCCCTGTGATTTCCCAGTTCTGGCAGCCTTCAACCTTGCTACACAGTTCCCATCTTCTTTACACCATGGCAATGGCACTGTTACACAGAGGATACCTGAGATAAACAGCGGGTGTTCAGAAACGGGCAATGACAGGGTTTGGAGTCAAAAAGCTCAGATTCAAAACGGCAGGGCAGGTGATAGCAGCGAGAATTGGTCTCTCCCTGCTTGCTCCACAAGCTTTACTCCCATGTGTCAGCTGTCAGGCGAAGGAAATGCCTCCTGTTCTATGTACATACAGCATCTTTCTTGTGGGGACCTGTTCACACACACTGAACTGAAATCACATCAGCAATTGCCATAAAATTTTAAATAAAACCAGGGACATGTATATTCCTTTTATGTCGTGTGCAAAGGCTACTGAAAGCAAGAGGGATTCAGGTGAGTGCTCCATGAGATGTGACTGGAATATATTTCCTCTGAAGTGCTCTAATCGTAGTAGTAATGTATTCCCTCTTTTTCCCCTAAGACTGGGAAATCACATTTTAGCGCCTGCCACAGGACTGTCAGGATCAGCATTTCAAGTAGCAATTCAGCTTTTATCAACATTCAACAGCATTGTAAGTCAGGAATAATTAATGTAACATTAACATAGAGCTATCAGGAAAGGTAAGCCTGTAACCATTCAACATCAGATTCGTTTAGCATTTCCTGCAATAATGCCACCAGCAGGAAGTTATTTACCATAAATGTTAGCTTCAGTGGGATGTTCCAGGGCAGTCAGGAGCAGTTTAGATGTGCCACCCCTGTACCTGCCACCTTCAAGCACTTCAGAGTTCTTCAGTGCACTCCTCAGAGCATCATCTTGGAAAGTTGCTTTTTGCATCTGCATCAAAACAAAAAGAAATGTTTCTGTAAAACCCACAAACACTTAGCCATGATATGTACTAGATGAATATAAACTCTAGGGTTAGACAGAGATATAGATCATACATACAGTCTATAGAGAAATGACAGATGAGAGTCTATAGGAATGATAGATAAGGGTCCACAGAGCCATATTTTTATATTGATACAGACATATATATGTGAAAGGATACATAAAATCAAATTCATACATCCCTTCAGTACAACAGGGAAATACATTGTGGCTCTCACAGAAACTGTTTCTTGACTTTTCAGCGGACACATCAGGCAGTGTAATGTGCACTGTGCTTAACCACAGCAATACACATAGAGATACCTTTAAAAATACATAAATTGATATAAATTCAGTCCAAGGTTATTCTTCATAACAGAGGAAGACAGTTCATTTTTTTTAACATGTGGAAAGGATTTACTGTCTTTGAGGATGGGCAAGGGGCTTGATTCCTGCATTTTTCTTCCCTCTATCTCCAGGGCTACTCCAGAACAGCCGAAAGGAAAAGGAGGCTGGATGAGGGGTTTGGCTGAGCAGGGTTTCAGCAAATGTCCAGTGGGATTTTCAAACTGGCCAAGGCTGCTACCTTACACTGACTTTAGCAGGAGTGAGGTGCCCAGGCATGCTGGAAAATCCCTGTAGCTACTTAAGTATCACTTCTAACAGCATGGCACATGTGACAGAACACCTGGAGCCAGAATCCCACTGAATTTCAGTGGCACACCTGGATCCAGTAAGTTCCATCAGCAAGCACTCACAGAGCTGCAGGACTGTGACGTGCCCTGGTTGTATCCATGCCACAGACTGGTTGCTCCCATTGAGCCTCACTTGAATCATTGAATCATAGAATGGTTTGAGTTGGAAGGGACCTTAGAGCTCATCTAGGTTGCTCAAAGTCCCAGCCAGCCTGGCCTTGAACACTTCCAGGGATAGGACATCCACAGCTTCTCTGGACAACCTGTTCCAGTGCCTCACCACCCTCTGAGTAAGGCATTTCTCCCTAATATCTTACCTAACCCTGCCCTCTGCCAGTTTAGAGCCATTCTCCTCTGTGTTATCACTACATGCCCTTGTTAAAAGTCCCACGCCAGGTCTCCTTCCTCAGCTGCCACGATTGCTCCACAAGTGGGGTACAAAGAACAGGGAACAACAAGCATGCACGTGGATGCAACAAACCTTTGCTCTGCAAGATAAGCCCCAAAGCCCAGATTCTGCACCATCAATCACAGTGCTGATGTCAGCAGCGTGCACACAAGTAGGTGAAGGATCATGACTGACTCAGGAGGGAAGACACTTTAACCCTACCCTAAAAGCCTGAAGCAGTGGTGAGGGCATCTGCTCTAATCTCCTTGCTATACATGGGGATTTAACTGCATCAAACACGTCTTGAACGAATACCACATCTGTCTTTAAAACAAAGAAGAGCTTTTTCCTATGAGTAGAATAATGTTAACAATCTGCTGCCTGGAATTATGTCTAGATAGGCAGTTTCAACACACTGTCCCTTTTTGGGGCCTGCAGCAAAGTCTTATGGCCACAGAGACATTTCTGTGGGAGATGGTCTAATCACTGCAGGGGTGGGGGAGCAAGACAAGCCAGCCTGCTGCAGCTTAGAATGCCACGCTCCCACTGAATCCTGGTCCCACAATTCCTTAGTGAGTGCCATGCTTGTTTGACTGTGTACAGACCAAATGCTATAGAAAAATGTAAATATTTTTATGGCCTGGCTTACTTAAAAGCCTAGGAGTTTGGCTGTCTAAGGGGAAAGGAATGCTGTGCACACACAGAGCAGAGCAAACCTAATGAAAGACAGAACCCAGAGATGGAGGGTTTCACATTGTTGAAGAGCAGTCACTTGGTACACCACAAAGACAGCATGAAAGTCGAGATGACACAATTAATAATGAACTCTCCAACACAAAGCACTGCCAGCATCACCATGACCTCACTCTCCTCATGGACAGAATACAGGCTGCCTTTACAGAGCTATTCACTCATCTCATCTTACTTTTGAGAAACCAAACAAGAGACCAGTTCACTCTCTACTGCTGGAGAGTTATGGTGGTGACAGAGTCAGGCTCCTCTCAGAGGTGGGCAGGGGAGGAGCAGAGTGAAAATATGTACAAGATGGAAGATGGGAAAACCCACTTAAGATACTAGGAAAAGTGTTTTCATCATGAGGATGGTCAAACATTGGAGTATAGTGAGGAGAGGTGGTGGGACCCCTGCTCTTGGAGATATTCAAACTAACTGCAGACAGCCCTGAGCAACTTTATTCAAATGGACCTGTCTTGAGTGGGGGTTGGAGAGGGGACATGCAGAGACTCTGTTATAGTGTCATTTTTTGGTTAACCCAAAGGGACACTTTTGAAGAAAGTATTTGTCACTATTTCTTCCCTTGCATGCCTCCTGTGTCAGTATATCCACATTGACTGGCTGTTGCAGGGACCAGATCCACTGTACTGGCTGACTGAGCTTCCAGCCAAGTGATGGCTAAGAAGCACACAACCAGCCCTAGGAATTGGATTGAACTGGAGTATAAATTACTTTAAAGACCAGCTTCATTTTGTCAAACGTAGAAGTTCACAAAATAGACTGAAATCCAGTGCTCTCAAAGCAAAGACCAGGAGACAGTGACAGTTCCTACTGTCACTGCACAGAAGCTGCAAAGGGCAAGCTACAGAAAAGGAGGCTCCTTTGTGGCCACCATTTGGGTAACTTTTGCCATCACTAAGCCAATGAGATCACACCGATTCTGATGAATCACTTCTGCTTACCTTGCACACCCTTTCCAGACCCCACCTCCTGCATGCACTCCAGCCTCTAACAGCTGAGTCCTGAAGGGCACATGGGAGGAAACAATGACTTTAGCTCCAACAAGTCAGCTTTCTGACTACTCTCCCAGCCCTAGGCAGCTGCAGACACTGGGGAGCAGCAGTTTGACGTCAGGGTGTAAAACAGCTCAGCAGTGCTGCTCAGAAATCACCCCCAGAGCCCAATGTGCCCAGCCTAGTTGTGCAGGTAGCTCATGCTGACCTCCACTCATCTGGGGAATGTGAGGGCTTGAATATACCCATGTAAGAACCAAAAAACCACCCTTCATTAAACAAAGTCAATGAAAGTCCTGAACTGAGGTCCCCAGGCTGTCACTAATAACTGCAGGTTACACCTCTCTCAGTACAACTCTTCACAAAGACCCTTCCTGGTGGGAAGCACAGCCCCCAGCTGAGAGCTACCAAGGTAGCAGAAGAATCTTGCTGTCAACACAGCAAGATCAGCAAGATCCTGCATCTCTTCAGCAGCAAGATCACAGGCAGCCAGCACCACCATCAGCTGACAAAAACATCCAAGGTAGCCTTGATGATCTCCCTCACCCTGCTCTGTCTTTACACGTCATGTTCACATCAGCTCTGAAAGCCATAACTTGTATTCATGTTGGATCTCTTTGTCTTTTCAGATGTTACCACCCCAGCTAGGCACAGCCTCTGGCATGGGGAATCACCATTCAACCCTCCTGGCTACAACTGAGAGCACTGTCCACTGGGATGCAGCTTCAGTGAGGCCAAGAAAGGTATGCAAGGTGTGCAAATTTTGGAAGATAGCCTAGATGCAACAGGTAAGACACGTAAGCCCTGCACAAAGCTTGGCAGAATCCTAATGCACTTAATTTCTTTAGATGCATTTACTTAATTGTATCTTTACATATCATCAGTGCTTGTGAAGTTCAGGTTTAACCTGGGGGAAAAAAGAAAGACTTAGGAGGATGTATGAAAGCCCATCTAAAATATTACAGCCATTTTTACAGCTAAACATTGGAACTATTTTACATTGTTCCCTCGAATATAACTACTATAATTATGTTAAATGTAAGGCTATTTCTCCCCATTTAACAAGTCCCTGGTCTTGTCTGCATGCTTGGGGGAAAAAAAAGCAAGTAGACAAGGTTTAGATGGGCCAGGATGAAAGTACAAACATCTTGAGGCCCATGCCAGCTTAATTGAAATTGCAGGGTGCAGGGGCACAGCAGCCCAGTTGCTTTCTCATCACCTCCAGCCCCTGACAACTCATCTCTAGGCTTTAAGATCAAAACTGTTCCACTGGAGTGAATCCTCAGGACATCTTCCCTCTGTGGCTCACACCGATTTGTTGCTCCCTGACAAACAGCCCCATCCTTCAAACCTGGGAGACAGCCCATCTGACCCCTCTGGGTGTCCTGCTGCCTCCTCCCTTTGCTCCTCCCGCAGCCTCCCCTCCACCAGGACCCTGTCCTGCCTCAAGGCACCAGGGAAGCTAATCCTTTCCCCTTTATCACCCATCGGCAGCCTCTTCGCTCACCCAGTAGGGATTTGACTTTGTCTGGCTTACGGGTGCTCTTGGGGCATCTTTAGGTGCAGCTGAATTAAGAAAGGTTTCTGAGAGCTGAAAGCAGCTGCAGCAACCAGCCAGTGACCTGTGAAGGGACCTGTGGTCCTGCAGTTGCCCAGCTGGGGCTGTTTCCCTCAGGCCTTTCATGTGGCCTCGCTCCCTTTTCCCTGAAGTTTCTGGCCCCAGTTCCAGCCACATGTGAACAATGCACCCTGTGTGCCTGTCTCCCGTTTAGGGCACAGGCTTGTAAAACTCTTTTAATAAGTGATTTACAAGGGTTCTGTTTTGGACTGGAATTGTTCCACCCACAAGTTGAGCAAGGGTGAACTGGCTGGAGGTGTTTATGCAGGGCAAGGTGGGAGCTGACAGGCAGGGCTGAAGGCTCTCAGGCCACTGTCAGCTCCAGCATCTGCCACTGCAGCCTATGAGCAGCAATAACAAAACAACATCATTAATGCCTCCCTCAGCTGGCATTAGCCCCAGAAAAGCATCCCCACTTCCAGGAGTAAAATTTTTTGAGGATAAGAAATGTTTAGATTTGGTCAAAAGCAGAAGCAACCAAAAGCCACTGTAGCATTCGAGTCAAATCTATTTGTGAGCTTTTCTCCCCCACAAAAATGGAAAAAAATAGTACAAGAAACACAGAAGGAAAAAACAATGGCTTTTTGATTAAACTGAATCATATGGAAAAACAGCACCTGATGACTATATAATAGAAATATATTCTAAAAGAGAATTCTCATGAAAAACAATGTTTAGTTTAGAAGCACCAGGTAGCTCAGTCTGTTATCATTTAGGTCCCTAAGTTCCAAGTGCTCAAATAACTACATTAGACAAAATATGCAAAGTCCTGTTCCTTACTCAACTTTAATAAAGTTTCAATTGTAAGAGATAACATAAATTTCCTGTCCTAAAAAAGGCTGCCACGTGCAATTAAAGCAGTGGGGGAAGGAGGCAGTGCTGTACTGCCTCTGATCAGGAAAACTGCTATTCCTTGATTTTATAGACATATATTGCAGGATGATGTCATCTCCACTTCAAGTGCTGGCAAAACACACTTAATCACAGCTTTAAGGATTCTTTAAGGAGTTCTTGCTACGTTTCAGAGCTCTCCAGAAAGCTTAACTAAGATGACTTCTTAACAGGTTGAAGTGATCTATGAGGTTTTTTTGCCCTTCAGAAACACCTTGTCCCTGCTTGAAGCAGCTCAAGGATCCCAAGTTTGATCTCTGTTTTGAACTGCTTTGTACCACAATTCCATCAGCTGCTAAAGCAAGTCAGCATTAAGTGATGCTTCAACAGTGATGCCAATACCCACAGTACCCAGTGCCTCTCTCCCAGGAGACAGGCATGATCATAGCCATAGGATCACAGCTTCCCTGTTCTCAGCCACACTGGTATCAGAGGAATGACTTCTGCCGACTTTGTCAGCACAAGCAGAAGGAGGGGGTTGCTCTGCACAAGCAGCAGCAGTGCCATGGCCAAATCCTGCCAAGGACAAGGTGCTGAGCTTGCTCTCTTTGTGGGTGAGGTCCCAAATCACCTCTTGGTCTGTTTCTTTCATTAGGACAGCTTAGGGATGATGATCCTTCTCTGCATGAAGTCAACACCTCCCCCCTCTACTTCCTGGAAAGGTTGCATTTCTCAGCTGCACCTCTATTTGCAGTGACTGCACTGATGGAAGGCTCCTCGAGAGACTTAGGAAAGAAGAAAGCTCATCCACCAACTGTTACCCAAATCCTTTGAGTTCTGAGACTAGAAAGGATTTGGGGTGGAAGCTGTGAATCAGGGCTTGAAGTTGCATCAGACAGGGCACTCTCAGCACTGCATATGTATTTTGGCTCACCAAAGGTGTACAGAGAGATGCCAGAAATAGCTTGGAGGTCTCACTTTACTTTTTTTTTTTTTCCATAAAGGTTTTCCTTTAGTTCAGCTAATTTCATCTGTCTCTCACATCTACTTGCTGAAGCAACTTTTTCCTTCTTTTTCTTTTTTTTTTTTTTTTAATTTTATTTCCCAATACCAATTCCTGGGAACCTCAAAGGGTGAGGCACTCCACAAGCTTTCAAAATAACAACATTTCTCTTGGCATACTGATTACCAATACTGCCACTGCACTCCACGTGCAAAAACAAGTTTCTGAGAATGTGAAGACTCTTAAATAAAAACACTATGGCTCAGCAGACTTATATTTTCTAGCCACACTTGAAAAAGAATTTTGGCATTTATTTTCCTCCCGTTTCTCTCTTCTCCACACCAAAATGTCAACATTAGAATTTACACCCTTCACAAAGCACGTTTCCAAGTGTTTTGTTGCTCTCTTAAACGAGCTTTTCAACCATACACTGGCCATAGCCTAAATATACCCTAATGGCTTTACAAAAGGAAAGGGAAGAAACCTTCTTTCTCTTATGTCTACGAAAATATTTTTCCTTAAAACCAGCCAACAGCTTGAACATGAAATGATGGCACATGAAATTATGTAAATAAGTGAAGCTCATATCAATTAACCTTAGGAGAAGAGAGAGGAAAAGCCTGTGTGTGTTTGTGTGTATCTGTGCACAGGCAATATTATTACAGTAAACAATTTCATTGCAGAAGTGAAGTGTAGTAACCCGGCACCCAGAGGGATCAGAAGGAAGGTCACCTGGGCAAACACTTTGCCCTCCCTGCACATTTACCTTATGCTGTAGCCTCACACTTCAAATCACGTGCCATTTTTAACATCCTCAACGCTTGGCAGAGGCAGCACGAACTGAATAAAATGTTACTCAACATTTGACCCTCATCACTGTTTGCTGGGTTGTGTCTTCCATGCTGTGCACGGTTCCAGCACTTCTCTGAACACAGAACTATTCAGTTACCACACAGCCCTCAGTGAGATTCCATGGAACTCCTCAGCAAAACAAAGGAATGGTACTACTTCTTATTTAGATGTGGAAGTGACCACAGAGATGGTCAGAAGTGTCCTTTTCTTTCAGTGACTAATTTGGGATTTGTAGAGGCTGACACTTCAAAGGTAACCTCATCCAGTAATGCTTCCTCTATCCTGCCTTGCCAGGGAGGGAAGGATCAGTGATGCCTTTGCCTGGTGATGAGATGGCTATTCCCTCTTAGGAGCTGACTCTATCCATGGCCTTGCATGATCATGTCAGTTCTTGACCTCTCTGGCATCTTCCTGCCCTATTACCACAGCACATGGAGGAGCTGGGGAACAGCAGGCTGCATTTGCACTCCAGGCTCTGCCTTGACTGCCAGTTTATTAATGGATGAAATTCAAAATGCTAATCCCAATCCACAAAGCCACCAGTGCACTGGGGTCAATTAGCTCTGCAGCTGCCTCGACCTGGACACCCCATGGCAACAAGCTTGGAAAACATTTGCCTGCCCCTGCCACAGATTATCCTGGGAGCAGTAAAATAAACTCCTTTGCCTTCAGACTTGACTTCAGCTGAACTGGATTGCCTTTAGAGAGCCCTAGAAGGGCTGGCTCATCTCCAAACCTACTGAAATCAGGAATCCCATTTATTTTTCCCATGAATTTTGAATCATGCCCCAACACGGCTCTTCATTTTCTCTTTGCCATAAAGTCAAATTTCTTACCAAGACATTTTAGGTAGGAGTTCCGTTGGGATGGGGCAGGCTGTGCTGCTCCTGAGTTGGCAGGAAACAACAGTCCCTAGACATTAACATGATGGACATGTCAACACGGAGAAACGTATGGTACCAATTAAGACAGTATCAACAATTATGCAGAACACAGTTGAGTAGATTAATTTGTTGCCTGGAGTAAAGGCTGCCAGTACGAAGCTGGCTGTCAAGAGACACGCTTTCATCTTGCCTGCTGCCTGGTGCCAAATATTACGAAGCCCATGTATACTAAGGATGATCACTGGGATTCTTTTTCCACCAGCAATCTTGAAGCAGGGAGGGCACAACCAATTAATGTCTCTACACGCTGCCTTCTTTGTAAAAAAAAAAAAAAAAAATCAAACCAAAGCCACACTTGAAAAAAATCCCCAAATGACCATTATTCCCAAAAGATTAAAATAAGAACTACAAAGTAACTGGGAAAGGATAGTTCTTTTCTTGCTCAAAAAGGTTTTCTTTTGCTGAGGGGCTGATGCAACAACTCATTTGTCAAACACACTTTTTCCCAGTTCTCTAAGCAGAGAGATGAAAAATGGTTAAATCATCTGTGTGATTTTTTTTTCCAACTTGCTATTTTTACTCTGACCAGAAGGATACTTACACACTCTCCATCTCTTTCTTCCCACCCGTTTTATGCCAAGGAAGATGCAAGATTACCTCTAGCAAGTTGTGACTAAGTTCTCCTGCCTTGCCAAACACCGTAAGAACAAGCAGCTGATTTTCTCTAAAAACCTTATGTTTGCAACATGCTACGTAGGTCTGTGGCTGTCAGAGTATTAAACAGCAAAGAAAAAACTAGGACTTGTAAATAATGACTTTCTGCATTAATAAGCAGTAGCAGCATTTGAATTCCTGATAAAGCTTTGTACCAGCTGTGCTTTGTCCCAAAATCCCATTAAAAAAAAAAAAACAAACCTGCTTATGCTTGTTCCTACAATATGAAGAATATTGAACTACTCTTGGTAAACTCTGCTGTTGCCTCCAGTGCATCTGGTCCCACATCAGGCTTTCATTTCTCCATATTTAGCCTTGTTAAACTACAGCATGCCTACCTGAGACATAAATTACCTTGAGGCTTGGAGTAACGCCATCGTGAGAAAACTATTCATAACACTGCACTCCTTAATTTAATGCAGGCAAAAGTCCCCTGCCCACTTACAACACAGTACATGCTGACGACAGTTGATGGAGAAATCCAGTTTTAATCCAACATTCCCAGGAAGCACATTGTTCTCTGAGTTCCAGAGCCATGAAATCTGTTCTTTTTCTGAAGGTTTATATCCTGCATGCCTTAGTCCCTGAGACATTTATAGAGTTATTTGCAGTCTGGCAATATTCCCATCACAAAACCTTCCAGATCCTTCCTATTATCTTTATTTATACTACTCCTCCTTCAGCAAAGAAGCTGGAAGCTGCAGGGTTCCAGAAACTACCTCATTCTCAGACCAGGCATGAGACTGCCTTTCCTTAGGGACTGCACTCCCATTGGCCTCTCCAGCTCTGATGCTGATTTTCAGGAAAATATATTTTTCAGACCTTTCCTCCTTGGCCAAACTTGATCAAAATCGCTCAACACTTACCAAAGCTTTTTAGGGTAAAGAATGAGTGGCCAGTACAGGAGATCAGACTAACACCATCCATATCTGCTATGTGCATGTGCAATTCCTGCCTGGGCTCTTCCCTGCCAAGTGTCAGTGCAAAGGGGCCTCCAGCAAACTGCTCACCAGGTGCTGTGTGTGAAGTCTGAGGGTCCTTCTGTCTAATTAGCAATTATTTGCTGATATTGCACAGGTAGCACAGGGCACTTAATAGCATCTTGAGCCTCCAGAGAGGCACTTCATGCTTTCCACCAGTATCTCATCCCCTGCACGAAGGAATGGGAAGGGATCTTCACAGCTACTTCCAACACCTCCACTGAACTCCAGTGTATTTCTGGGTGCTTTGCCCCATTTTTCTAATTCAGAGCTCATTTTTCTTCATTTCAAGAGCCATGTGTCCAGGGTTGTTTTCTTCACTGTGCTCAGGGATTTGCATAGATCCAAATGAAAAGATAAAATTTCAAGAGGCACTTCCTGAAAAGTTATTTCTGCAGCCAGGAATCCTCTGCCTGCTTCCAGGCACACCATCTTCCTTGGAAATACCAGCCCTGATGGGTGACATCCCCCTTCCATGGAAGGGGACAGGCAGTTCCCAAAGCACAGGGGTGGCAGGCTCCCCCTTGGATGGCTTCTCCCTGGACAGAAGCTCTGCTCAGGACACAGCAGCTTTTCACATCCATAGAGTTCCTCCAAAGCACACAGATGCCCCCTGCCCTCCAGTGCTGCTCCCAAGGTCCAGCTCTGCCCCATGGCTCTGCCTTATCTGCCGTTTCCAGACGCTCCTGACGCAGCCTAAAGGGCAGAGAGGACCAGCAGTAATGCCAGGGAGAACTGAGGAAGGTCAAAACAGGACAGGATAAATTGTATCCATTCAGACATGCCAAAACTCGATTTTTTTTCTCAATTAAACTTCTAAACATTTACATCATTAAGAATCTTGATGGAGGGGGAATGTATTCCCTCTCCTTTTTCCTCCTGCTGGCAACTGCAATAATAACATTTCCTCCAAAACATCTTTTCACTACCACCTTTTTTCCTTTTCTACCTTTTTTTTTTTACTATTTCCGAGCTTTCCCAATGTGAAATGTTTTCAGAAATGTCAAGATAGAAAAACATCCACAAAACAATATAAAATATGAGATAGGAGAAGTAACAGCTAAACTTGGTTGAGCCCCTTAGACTAAGTAGCACAAGAAAAGGAGGAGGAAAATAACCAACTTAGAATTCTGAAATATCTACATATTACCTTCCTTAAAAAATAACTCTTAAGTTTTTCTTTGAAAAAATACTTCTGAATACATGGATATGGGCATTTGCTGAAAGATAAGTCAGGTTTCCATGAAGCCTCATTTTTCTGTAGGAAATATTTCACTGGGGAGGGAAAAAAAAGCCAGCTCATTATAATGAAAGTTTAATCATCACCATCACATGATCAGTGATTAAGAGGAGCATGATGACAGGTAGACTGCTTCCTCACCAAGTTAGGATAGAGGGTAGCTTCAGGAGGCCTTGGATAATGGGAGAAGATACAAGACAGTGCACATTGTAACAGCCAAGACAGTTATTCTCCAGCACTGTTGAAATGGTCATGAGCTTCTCACCCTCCCACAGGGAAGAAGAGGGTAGAGCCCACATGAAGCCCATATGGAGTCTATGCCTTTTGCATCACTGGGAATAAGAGACAGCAAAATAATCTGATCCAGCCTGCTTTCAAAGAAATGACTCAGCCATTCAAATGCACTAAAATGTTCAACATTGTTTATGTACTGAAGTACTTGAAAATCAAAAAGTTTTCTTCAGGAGGACTAGAAAGTGTGAGCTCAAAAACAAAGCCAATCCTTCTACGAAGCTCCTCACTGGCACCTCCTGAGGTATTTAATCCTGGTCTGTGCTGAGAATTTTCTTCAGATGGGACGTCGCTGGACAGGCCCCTCTCTTGGTTGCTGTGTTCAAGGTGATGTGACAGAGGGTTGGAACAGAAGGCTGGGAAGGTCTGCTGGTTCAAATGCATCTCCTCCACTAACAATGAGACCAAGGGGATTTCCTCCCGACAGCCAAACTGCCTTTTCCCCCCAGAGACAAGTACAAAGCTACACTGCACCTGCAGCTGCCCAAATCCAGAGGGAAATCGCCTCTCCAAACCCAAGTCTTCCCGAGCAGCACACAGCAGTGAGCCCGGGCTGGGTCCTGAGCGCGGCTCTCCCTACAGCTCCCCCCTCAGAGAGCACTCGCATCCTCAGACTGCACTTCACAAGCCAAACTCCGCAAATACATGGCGCTCTCTAGTGTTTTTGCTCTGCTCAGGAGAAACACGTCCCAAGGCACCGACATCATCCCAGAGAGCACGGCACAAACATCCAGGCAGAGGGATGCCCAAGGCCTGCTGTACATTCAGACCAATTTTCCAGTGTATCTGTTGGACTGAACCTTCTGGTGGATGCTGCTCCAGCTGTCTAGCTGTGGCCCCCACCAGCAGCATGATGTCTCCAGGGCAGTCCTTTAAACAAAACCAGGTTTCAAGCTACATTCCTGATGGACAGAACTATTTCAGGGAAGTTTCTGATACAGGACTAGGTCCCTGCAGAACTTGAGTGTGATCCTGTCAGCTTCCAAATTGGCCATCAGCAATGGGCTGTAGTTTTCAGATCCAAGCTCAGAGGAGAAATCCACATGGAGGAACTGTCCTAGAGATGGCTCAAGAGAGGGCTGTGGCTACAGCACATGTGGGATAAGGGTGGGCACAGGGCAGGCTGAAGGCTCCTCTGGGACCTGCAGGTACCTTTTCCCATGCAGAACAGCTTAACTCCCACCAAGCAGCACGGATGGGAGCAGCCTCCATAGAAATACTAGTCCTTCCCATCATCGCTTCACTGGGAGAGGAGATAAGGACAGACCACATTTCTAGCTGTTGAAGGCAAGCACAGTCCAAAAATGCAATTGCTTTGATTTGCTCCTAAATGGCTTGCTGGTCCCTTTATTATGGATTTTCTACTCTGACACCATGCCTCTCTTTCTCCTGTGCTTCTCTGAGGCTGACAATTGATGACAGAAATACAGCACATCCCACAGACTCAGAGCCTCGGGTCCAACTGTGTTTGCCAAGTGACAAGATCGATGTGGCAATCTGCTGCAGAGCATACGAGATTCCACCTTCTCTCCCTCTTTCTCTCTCTCTCCCTGTTAATACGCATTTCAAATTAAATCAGCATCTCAAGGAGGAGGCTCCCCTAGTGCCTAGAAGAACATATTTCCTTGGAGCTCACAACACTGGCTGGTAATGGGGGAAACACTTTAGCACCGTGTAATTGATTTGATGTATTCCATGTTTCAGCAGGATAAACACCACCCCCTGGACTCCTGGCATTCCAGCGACTCCAGCCTAAGCTCCTTGTTACGGCGTGTTGGGAGTCCATCAAAGACACTGAGTAGTTTTGACACAGAGATAAATGCTCCTATCTTCAGCTTCCAACGTCACTTCTTTTGAATAAGCACTCCTGACAGTTTTCACTGTTCCAGCTGCTCTTCAGCGAGGGACAGGAAATAGAGGGAAACCTCTTTAACCCACCTTATTTCAGCAAACTTCTACTGGGAGAATAAGCCGGGCTTGTCATCAAACCAGATGACTTTCACTGGGACAAATCACCACAATTCACAGGGAATAAATTAAGGCCCAATCCAGGCAACACATTTAAGCACCTGAATAAACACACATTTTAAGCTTATTTGTTGCTTTATGGGCTTAGCACGTCCCAGATAGACATGCGTGTCCAGAACCTTGAATACAGCTGCAATACCCCAGCAAAACTATGCATTCAAACTGTACTGTGCTGCCAAGAAACTTTCTTACTTTACAGCAGGCAAATGCTAAAACATAAATTTTAAAGCATCTTTTAGGAGACTGGTGAAAGAACCAGAAGAAAACTCGGTCCTTCAAGTCCACCACCTCTTGCTGTAACACACTGTCCCTCAGCTCAGCCTGTAATCCCAGAATAGGGGAGTGAAAACCCTGCTTTGTGCTTTCTTTCTCCTTTTTCTGGGAGTCTGACTACAGACCATGAAGCTGATCATTAAGCCATGATTCAGCTGGAGCCCAGGAAAAGCCCCACTGATTTGAATGGATTTAGGATTTCACTCTCTGCTTCTCTATACAGGGATTAAATAAATATTCTCCTGCTAGAAAAGTGCCACACATGTCTGCCTGAGTTCAATGGGATCTTTAAAGTAAACATACAGAAAAGGTGCAGTAATTTCCAGTGGTGTGACAAAGGGTGAATTTTAGGGCCAAAACAGTATTTCAGGCTCTGTAAATCCGGTTCATCTGTCTTTAATACATTGAACGGACTTTGTCAGGAAAAATGAAAAAGATATAAAAAAGAAAAAAAACCCCGAGACAATAAATTGCCAGAAGAAATAACAAAAAATGCCTAAATTATATCAGGAGAGAGATGTCTAGGGAAACAGTAGGTCTCTGATGGACCCAGCAAGCAGAGGAAGCAATCAAACAGGGAGGTTGTAACCAAGCCAAACAATGTCTTTGCAATCAGTATTCACACTGGAGTATGACTGGGGTTAGAAAAAGGCAGGACAAAAATAGCTATTATGGAGGTTGCTGTCTATGCTGAGATTCTACACAATATGCAGGAATAAAATAGTTGGAGCAGCACTGGGTAAGAAACGCTGTGGAATTGAATCAGTTAGACTGACAGCAGTTTTCTAAATGCACTAACCAACAAAGTAACTGAACTACTGACAGGAACTTTGAATTCATCTTCAAACAGCTGTTACTGCAAAGGGACCCAAATTATATCCACCCTTTAGAAGGCCAAGATCATTGTGGGATGAGCCTTACAATTCTATAATGCCCAACTGAGAAAAGTCATGTAGTTTGAAATGAAAACCCCTCAGGCCAAACACAGCTGCAATTTTATTTTTAATCAGTGAAGTTACTCTGAATTTTTAGTGGAGGAATCCAGTTTTGATACTGGCCAGAGCACTCTGTAAGAGCCTTTGAACACTGGCAACAAAATATTCTGGCAATGAAATATTCAGCTATACAAATCAACAAGCCTACACCTATATCCAATTCCTAGAGTGATAAGAGTGGAGAGTTGCAGGGCTGTATAAAAAAACAATATTCTTGAATAATTTCTGCTAAAATTATCAGACAGGAGATAAAGTCTGTTTTATTGGACTGAGATGAAAAGCCACCTAGATGGTGTATACACTTACATTTCAGGGTGAGGTTTTCAACTCAAGCCCTCTCTACCACACAAAATGCTAATCACAAAACAATCCTGTGTGTGGAAGACAGTATTCTTCTTGTCCTGCACTCTAACCACTAAACCATATCACTACAACAAGAGTGAACACCCTTTGGATCCACATTGACTATTAGTGTCTGAAGTGATGAAGAATAGACAGAAAGAGTAACCAAAACCAAAACTGGTGACCAAAGGCTCATTCCAGCTCCAGCTGTATAAATTACAGTCTCTTACTGAGGAAGCTCAGCAATATACTAAAAAACAGAGAAGCATGTTGCAGGTAACAGCTGAAAGCAACCAGTCAAATACCTGGCTCCCACCAACCAAACTTCTCTTGCCCTCAGCAGGATCAGAAATTTACCTTACAATGAATAGTTGCTGCTACTTTGGCTTTATGACAGATACATGATAAGGCACTTCCTGACAGATACCTGGAAAAAAAGACAAGACATAGATATCTTACAGATGTTATATATGAATCAATCTTGAGTTTTAGAGACATCCTAATATGTCAGAAACTCTCAACTCTACATACTATTTGAGAAACTGTATTTCTATCAGTTTAATAGCTGCAGAGACACTTCAGAAGGTGGAGGCTCTCTGAAAAGCCAGCTCTTTTTAATGCATCTCTACTTGGGAGCTCCAAAGCATCTGGATCACTTGCCAT
>JAWWLV010000121.1:14438930-14457582 GCA_035041135.1 Platyrinchus mystaceus | reverse complement strand
TGGAGGCTCTCTGAAAAGCCAGCTCTTTTTAATGCATCTCTACTTGGGAGCTCCAAAGCATCTGGATCACTTGCCATTTTCCATATGATAGGCCAATATTTGCCTGTGCAACGGAGTATTGCAGTTTCCAGAAACCAGTACATGAAATTAATCAGACCAAATATCAGCCAACACTTACAAATCAAATAGTACTTAAATTTGATGAAAGTTCTGACTGAAAATTCAGGCGTAGTTAGAAAAGGCTTTTTAAATTACAATTTCTCTGAAGTGTCCCAGACCAGAAAGACACTTAGACATAGGTAAAAAGGAACAAGGGTAGGGGACAAAACCCAACCAAAGAAATCTGATGAAAAATGCTACTTCAACTGAAGTCTACATCGTGACATTTTATTAATGTCAAAGTGAGACAAGTTGAGGCTTAAAGGGAGCAGGTTGAAGACTTTGCTGCCACACAGACTCTTGTGATCATTATCCTTTCTGCAGTATTCCTACATGAAAAGTATTTCTCAGCCTAGACTCAGCAAAGATCTTAAGCACACGCTGGACCCAGTCAAATCAAGACTGGACAAGAAACAAGCTCTCATTCCATTAGGTGTTATAAAGTTCACTGCAGAAGTGCCTAGTGAAGTTACATGGCTTGTTTCATGTGAAAGGTTAAAGCCCTTCCTAACCCAAAAGAACCCAAACCATATCTTTAATCCACTCCAGCTGAGTGCCCAGTGCTGTCAGGACCCTGAGTGCAGACAGGACTCAAAACAGGGCTACACTACTTGTCCACTCTGAGAGAAAACAATCCAATCCCAAGATTTTTACCCATCGCACTGAAAACTGTAGCTGATGAGCTTTTTCTCCCAAGCAATGCAGCTTTCTGAAGCTCAGTTTAACTTGGCACTTGTCCATCTCTCTGCTTTGAAAGGCACACAGAAAAAAAAAGTGCTCCAAGATATTTACCAGTAGAAGTTCACTGTCACATAGTAAAGAAATACTGAGATCAGACTCCACCTTTGCCAGACTGAGATCTTGGGACATAATGGCTGGAATAAAGCGCTGTCAGTCCAGGCTCTGAGGCCAGAATTCCCTCTCCCAGAGGCACAGAACACATCCCTGAGCACGAGGCAGTTTTTAGGCAGCTTTGTGTATCTCTAACCTATGGCTGCCAGAACCCAGGCTCCGATGCCTGTGCAAGCCAAGGAAATCCATGAGATCCTCTACATGATATCTGCTGCCAACAGATGCTCCTGCAAGCAAGGGTCATCAGGATGCAGGACTAACTCAACACATCACCTTCTGCCAGGACAGACTGACACGAAGGGACTCTCTAGCAAGTTTTTTCAGTGGCTCTTAAAGTAGGGTTCCTTGAGGTGAAGGTGAATGTCACACTGGAAGTACCAACAGCTTTAAGACTAACTTGCAATCTCAAGCAGCTAACCCAGATGTGATGTTAAAAGCCCTCCGTGTCTGACAAGTGAAACTTTATTATATAATAAACAGTCTTCATGAGGACTGCTTGAATCCACCTCCAGGGCTCCTTGGTCTCACAGCTTTGTAGAAAAAAAATCACCTCCTTTATGCTATAAAAAGCTCAGAAATCCTATTTCAGCACAGAAGCAAATACTGACTTACATCCATGCTGTCTCAAGTAGGTGCTTGCCTTTTTATTAACAAATTCACCTGCAGTGACTATAAAGCAGTAACAAGTCTCCTAGAGAATGCTATACATGCACGTGATACGTGCCAGTGTGTTTTAGGAAAGAGATGCAGATTTTGGAAATTAGAGGACAATAAAATGAAGAGAAATAACTCCTCATCTAATTCTCCAAAGGAAAAGACCACTAGAAAAAAATGTGGATAGACTCCAGCCTTATAGGAATTTCTTTTCATTCTGCATTTGGCATCAAGTGCTTTCTGATTTCTTTACTTAAGCATATTTCCCCTCAGGGAAAATACATTACAGTTAGAACACTGCCCATGATTTCATAATACGTATTTATGAAGTTAATCATACTCGCGTCTCTCAGGGCATCTGTTGCTCTGGTTTGGTAAATTCCCAATTATCCTTGCAGGACAGCAATATCAATCCTGAGCCCTAGTACAGTGGTTGCCATGTTTCATATTCAGGGAAAGAATATGTTCTTCAGGCATGATCAACAAGGGCTGTCTGGTACCACTGTGGGCAATTTGCTTAGTACAGCAGAACTCTTCTTGTGTGTTCATCTCCTAATTTTTTTCCTGTCTCTGCCTGTTAGATTTCCCCTCAAGGAAAGCACGGGAGACTTTCTGTGATAAATATCTAGCATAAATAGACATGGACCACTTCAGTTGGATTTGGTTTACTTACAGAAGAGCACATAAGGGAACACAGAATACAGAATAAAAGGGAGCTGCTGGAGAAAACAGCAGTTAAGTAGCTGCATGTGCAGGGTGGGCAGGATGAGAAGTAAAGGAATAACTGAAAAAACTGCCTTAGGCTAGATACTAGGCCTGCATTTCAAAAGACACAGCAGAGCACCAGGAGAGGTTTTCCCCAGGGCAGGCTGAATAGTCTCTGTCATTGGAGAAGTGTGGTTTGGACATGGGTGGCCTGGCTTTGCAGCAGGAGGATAAAATTCCCTCTCCAGGGCCCTGATGATTTACAGGGAGGACTCTAGGGAAGTCACAGATAAGGCAGGTAGCATCAGACTAGATCGAGTGGATATTCATGAATTTTTAAAAGCAGAACCAACTAGATTAATAGAAATCATCTAGTCACTTACAAATTGGACCTGATGATCCTTGTGGGTCCCTTCCAACTCAGAATATTCTGTGACAATGTAGAAACCGGTCCACCTTCCATTTTAATTACTTCTTACTGACCATTATGGCAAAGTACATAATTTGTCACACCATAACACAAAGCTGCAGCACCTCAGCACAGGTCTTCCCTCTCCACTGAACTGCTGCAACTCAGTAATGCTACAGAGGCAAAAATCTGGCCCAAGCTGAGCTAATTCTAATTAAAGAAGGAAAAAATCACAGTGCCATAGCACCTTCACAGCAGACTCCAGTTTTTCCCACAGGTACCTCTGCTTGTCCTTCAAACATGTAAAAACACAATCCATATTTGCCTCTTGATGTCAATGCTGCAGTTTAGAAACAACACTTTGCCTGCACAGTGAACTCAGGGCATTTCTAATTAGAGCTGCTGCACCAGCATTGTGTGTTTTAAAATACTGTTGTAATAAATCCTGCAGCTGCAAGTTCAGTGTTTTATAAGAGCAGGAGTGACCTCGTAGACAGAGTCTGAGGGGAAAATTGGCTCTTAATTGAGTCCTGTAATAAAGCATTTCAGGGAGAGGGAGGACAAGCAAGCAAGCTGGATTTGGTCCTTCAATCCTGTCTCCTCCACCATGAATGGAAACAATGCAGCAGGCAGGAAAAGAATTCCTTGATTTTAAGGAACATTTTTATAGCAAGAATCTCCTTAGACTTTCTCCAGGCTTAAGCACCACTTTATAGATTCCGGTTACACAAGAAACCCTATCTTCAAATGGCAAATAGAAATTTTACATTTCAAAGACAGCAGAGTGGAGAGTTCAAGATGATCCTTCATACTATAACAGTAACCAGTATCAGAGCTGAGACTAAGGTACAATGGCCTGAGTAAGCAACATGTAGCCACATATAAGAAGGCCGCGCCTTAAACAACTGAAAACGTAATAAAAAAAGAATTAAGCACTCTTTGGAACTTCAGGGACTCACTACACTCTTTCTTCTTACTACTTGATGAGAAGTTGAGCGAAGTTTGCTTTGTCTGGAAACATGGCAAAGAGCCTAAAGCTATCAGATTATGGAATAAAAATAAATACAGAGCCAAATCCACATCCCAACAGAGAGATATTGAGGGTTGCAGTGGTGTTGCACTAACATCCCCAAAAGCACAACTCATGATGTCAGAAGCTAAAGGTCCCGAACCAGAATTCTGCTGCTATGCTTTAATCTTAGGCAGTGAGACTTGTGGGATTTGCAGCCATTCTCACAATTCTCTGCTCTCACAGGGATGAAGTGTTGGCCTGGACGTGAAGAATGGACAAAGGAAACACATTCATATTTACCTTTACACTCAGCAAAGCTTCAGAGCAGAGGGAGAGGTTGTTCTTACTTAGAAATCCAAAATCAGACACCCAAATGCACATCAAAGAATCCAAATATCCGACCTCAATTTAGGGCACTGCTGCCACTCCCATTTAAGTTCCACAGAAGTTGTCACATACTCACACTTTTGAAATTGGGCACTTATGTAACTGTCCAAATAGGAATTTAAAAAACTAAAAATAAAAACTTTAATGCTGAGATCAGTTTCTTAAATAAATAACAGTCCTCTCTGCCTTATGGCTTTTTTTCCTAAAGGGTCAAATTACTAATGTTTTCCTCCATCACTCACTCAGGGTTTGGGCTTGAGCTAATTGCAAAGGATATACAAAACAGCTCTTACAGGGACCTGTCATCAGTATGCAATAGCAAAATAAATCCTGCCTTTGCCTGGGTTTATGATCCCGCTGACACGTCACCTTGGAGGTGAATTTTGAAATACTGTGCCAACTTTGGATTCTGCAATAAAAAAGAGAAATCACTGGAACTGCCAGACTCCACGTCCCAGGAAGCCTTTTGCAAGGGTTATACAGACTGCAGGTAAAGCATCTGGTGTGATATCCAGGGAACACAAACAGCCCTATCATCTGGAGGAGTTCAGATCCACAAAACAACCTCTGGGAGAGCTCAGATCTCTGTAAAGTGTCAAGTTTTCAAACATCTGTGCACCTTGAATTAGCAAAACAGCTAGACTCTCTCAGTAATCAGTAGAGAAGGACAGACACATTGAGCAAGAACATTACTCCTTCCCATGAAAAGACTTCTGGGGGAACACACCATAGAGGTGAAGCCTCTCAAACCAGTTTGGATTGTACTTTGGATATTTAGACAGCTAAAATTACTGCATGAAAGATCAGCTTGCAAAGATGAGACCAAGGTTGAAGCCACCAGATCCTCTGTCATAAAGAACCTCCCACATACTCTTCCTGCAAGGTCTGGAAAGTGACTCCAGAATCTCAGTGCATATTTCTGCACACAAAGAACAGTGCATCTATATCAGCCCCACACTACACTGTTTGCTGAGAATTTCTGAGAGCCCCCACCATGATACCACTGCACACCTACCAAAAGAGAAAGTCTTAAGCCTGAATAAGTCTCAGATTCTGCCAGGACTTGCAGGTGTGACAAGGTCCTTAAACAAATGAAAAACATCACTTTGCTGACAAAACAAAACAAAAAAAGGTACCCAGCCTGTTTACAGTGTTAAACCATGACATTCACTGGCCATCTTTTGAAAGTTGGGGCCTCTCTGCACTAGCCAGGCCCTTTAAGGACCCATCAAGGATCTTTATAGAAGTGATAACCTGGCTCAAAATCCATCCATTCTCAGTAACCTTCTCATGTACCACAGAAATCTTGAATACTTTGGCAACACAGACAGTAAAACTTGTTTAATGACCATGTGAGCTTTGAGACTTTCCCAACACACTTGACAAAACTACAAACCAACAAAATAAAACAAGCTAGGGAGTGGCTCTAACTAAATGCCAACTACAGCAAGAAGAAATTCAATCCACGTGAGCAAATAACAGCCCTTCCTTTCCCACCCCCCCACCATCTTTATGCTTAAGACTTGAATAGCCAAGGTATATTTAATGCATGGAATCACTGCAGTGATATGTACTTGATAATACTTTACATGAGGGCCTGGGCTAAGTCTCACCAGCAACAATAATTGTTTACCAAACCCAAATAGCCCATAGGTGTGAAATGAACACCTGGGACTTGTGCACAACTGACACGGACAAGAGACAGTCCTGGGATATCACAAGCCATAAGCACAGCTGTGAAATTACTCTGCAGACACTGACACAGCTAATAACATGATCCTTTCAATCACACATACTGAAAGAGTCTTGGTGGCACTTCTAATTTGTTAAAACTCCCAATCTGTCACTTCATTCTGAGGACATGAGGAGTAAGAAAGCCTGTACTCTGCTTGTCTGCACACATCTCGGCTCAGCAGCACTTTTCACATGTTTTACAGCATTTCTGTTAAAACAGCAGGCAGGTAGAAGGGAACAAGCAAGGAGGAGAGTGATTTCTGTTGCTCACACACATAAGGGACAGCAGCACAGGCATGCCAGGGAAAACAGCTTTTGTAAGATTCCACACCAACACATTCAGAAATACAGCAATTGTGATTCAGGTGCAGAGGCAAACCACTGGTACCATTTAAATGAACTCTGCGTTTCTAAAATGCCAATTGAAAAAAACCTGCTGATATTTAATTTCGATAGATATACTGCATCTGGTGTTTATGGCTTTGTGTTGTTGCCAGAGGGCCCCAGGAGCTTTGGTCTGGGAGCCAGGCCAGTGTCTACCAACTTAGTTGGACTACTGTGGATACACAAAGATCCAATATTTCTCTGATTTAAAGCTCTCAGGCAGATTTTTCGGAGACTTTTGTTTTATTTATAGCTAGCATATGTGGAGAGAAATAAAACAGTCATTTAATATGCTATGCCATTATGAGCCTATTTCCTCCAGTTTCACATTTCAGTGTCTTATTTTGAAGCACAGAGAACTGGAAATCTGGTTATTTCTACTTAAACATCCACACATGGAGAGATGGAGAGACACAAATTCAGTAGTGGAATGCCTTTCCATTAAGAAAGGAAAAGGCCAAATGGAGTTTCCTCACAAAAGCTGGACATGTAACACTATACAGATGGTCATTGTCACTGTTACAGTCACATAACAGTTAAGTGCTTTTCCTTCTCCCACTCCTTATGGCACAGATTTATATCCTTCTGTTACAGAAAGCTCTGACCTGTCAATGGAGATGCCCCAGTATTCTGATCCTTGAAGTTTTAAGGTTTTCGTCTGCTTGAAACTGGAGTAGGTGCTCTCCAACCCTTCCTACAGAAAATCAAAAGAATTCTGTTCAATAAATTGCTCAAAAAAAAAAAATAAAGCATGCTGCAGTCTAAAGAAAATTAAACAGAATTAGTAAAAACAAAGAGTATACCTTCAAGGAATATTTTAAGTGTCTGTGTAGACAAAAATATTAAACAAAAGCATGCACAACTTCATTTTGTGGGGACGTGAAGGATGCTTGGCCATCTGTTGAAAATGTACGGCTGCCAAATATCACAGAGTCACACCTTGAGCCTGGAAATTGAGTTTACATGGCAAATCCATGCATTTCTTCTGGTGTCTGCATGCCATTAGCCTTTCACTTAC
Organism: Platyrinchus mystaceus; assembly: GCA_035041135.1. NCBI lineage: Eukaryota > Metazoa > Chordata > Aves > Passeriformes > Tyrannidae > Platyrinchus > Platyrinchus mystaceus. The sequence continues at coordinate 14,450,268 of JAWWLV010000121.1, read as the reverse complement.
CTACTATTCAGTTTTACACTCTGCTGACTGCTAAGCTGGATTGCTTCACAGTTTTGAAATGAGCAGAGCCCAATTTTGCAAAAGCATTGACTGCTGCAGAGCTGCTGGCAGGATACCTGACTGTGTGCTTGAAGGTTTTCAGAAGTGAGGAACACAAGACAACCAGTGTTTGGGAGATCAGGCCCCCCAGTCAAGGCCACTGGCGTCAGGAAAAGGCCAGAAAAGTGAAAATTCTTCCATCTTTCGTTCCGAAAAATTAATCAAAAGGAAAATCCTTAAAGGCTGAACTCTTACAGGCCACCAATTCACACTATGAAAAAAACCTGAGACTTCCATGAATATCTGACTTAATCAAAACTCCGCCATACTTCTAATTCATGCAAATCTCTTTCTTGTGCTAAACAGTTGAGTGTATGGGATGAGCATTTCCCAATGCTTGTGGTTAACCGGGTCAGGACCAAGGCAACAACAGTAAAACAAAATTTCAGGCAATGTCTTTGGAAATCCTGCACAGATTCATCACCTTGCCACTATCTATAACAGAGACCTGCATGGTGATTTTGGCTAAACAGTGCACACACCATACAGTTGTTGAGCCAGACAGGAAATAACTTCCAGCACCTACTAGCAACTGGCAAGCTACCAAACACAGACTGCGATTTCTGAAGTTCAGAAACCCATCCTACATTAATGCTGGTTTTCATACAGTTTTATCAAAGTGATCCTTAAACTCTTCTATTATTTATTAGGTAGTTCACCGATTACCAAGTACCCACTCACAGATTTTTGTAATTGAAAGTGCAGTATAAGTCGTCCCTGCAGAGCTCAGAGCTTTAAGGTCCACACCTGGCCAGGACAGAGCATATGACATGAATGTCTCTGACTGCAGCTTGGTATTGCTTTAGCCCTCCACAAACAAGCTTGTTAGCCCAGGCAGCAGAGTCACTGTGCTGAGCATGGGGGAAGCCTCATAGTTTAAGACAGAGCCAGGTCAAAAACAGCTGAAAAATATTAAAATCTTAACTTTTCACTTCTACTGAAATATTTGCTTGTAGAGATGTCTTGCCAGCAAACCTAAGCTACCTGGCTCAAACATAAACAAGGTAGCATTGCTGAGCTGTGGTCACTGCTGTACACACACATCTGGTGACAAAAGCCACATCACTGTTTTTCCTTTACCTGATGTGTTGATACATTTTAGGGAGTATTTTTCATTGGATGACTTACCTGCCTGCTTATGTCTAGGAATTAGTCTGAATTACATGCTTTTTTCTGTAGGTTTCAAGATAAACTGCAAACAGCATTTCACAAGGCTCAACTTTTCTTGTTCTGTCTTAGCTGCAAAATAGGGATAACCCTCACCTGTGTTTAAAACTTTATTTTCTAGGAACAGCCACACAGCAAAGTCCACTGCCCTCCCTGCCTCTAAGGGGCACAGCACCCCTTGAAATTCTGGCCTATGTTTAATTCCTTCCCCACCTTCAGTCTGCTGCCATTATTTAAAAATTGTTTCATCTTAATTTCTTCTGAAGGTTTTTTTTTTGGTTGGTTGTGTTTTTTTTTTTATTGTAGATTCCTGCTGGCATTTGGGGAAGTTCTTTGAAAAGTATCTGTTGTCAATACCACACCATTCATCAGTTCAAAAGCCAAATGGATTTCTCAGAACTCCAGCTTGTTTAGCCATCTTTCTCTGTAGTTCTCCCAGTGGGACAGAAGGAAATTAAATATAAACTAGGTTTTAAATTATTTAGTCTGAGATAATTGAGTTTGGAAAGTCATACTGGAGAAAGATCACCCAGGGAAGTAGCTAAATATGATTTGAGGTGGGGGGGCAGGAGGAGTGAGTCGACAAGTCTGGTCCAGTGGAAGATGTCCCTGCCCATGGCAGGGGGGTTGGAACACTATGGTCTTTAAGGTCACTTTCAACCCAAACCATCCTATAATTCTATGTCATATTAGGTACAGAAAAAAATCACAAATGCTACTGGTTCCCATAGTAAAAGGCACAAGCTGCTCTTTCATACTAGTCACACAAAAAATAGTATCCTGCATGCTTAAGAATGGCATCCTTTCTCCTCAGAAGGAATCAGTCGTAGGGGAACCAAAAAGCCTGGTGAATAGACTACCCCATCTCTAGGACGACTACATTTTTCAAATAAAAGAACAAGTAGAAGTTGGTTTTACATTATTAACTTCTTGTTATTCCATAAGGACCTCCCGTAAGGGACAAAAGCTGACTAGGATAGAATGTCTGTGTCAATCTCATTGCTTTTCATTCAGAGTAATATGCACGGATTTCCTTCAGGAATAAGGTATTTTCTGGTTCAGTTACATCTGCATCTATCATAAAACGAGTCATTCACACTCACTTCAAGTAACAGCACAGAATGTTCACCCTTATTTCACTCCATCCATTTCATTCCAGCCATCGTCGAGGACCATCACTGCCCCGGATTTATCCGGATAGAAGCAGAGCAGTTCTACCGCAGTTACCTTTTCAGAAAGCCCATACCCTGCCCTCGCAGACTAGGGGGGAGGAGAGAGGGGGGAAGAATTCCCTCCGACTGATCAGAAAAGAAGATAAGCAGTGCCAGGACTGAGGGGAGACGCTCAGGTCTGGAGGCTCCGGGCACAGAGACGCAGCCGGGAGCGGCTCCAGCGCTCCGCGCCCACCGTGCCCGGGGCGGAGGCACCGCTGTCCCCGCCTCAACTCTTGGAAAATTCCCGCTCCGCTCCCCGCCCCAAACCCGGGAGAGCTCCCGAGCCTGCGCTCCCCGGCCTCGCCATCATGGCGCTGCCCGAGCCCCTCAGGCGGGGGCTCGGCTCCTTCAGCCGCGCCGTGTTCACCGACGCTGCCCGGCCCGGCCCGCGGTGCCCGGGGGACGGCGCAGGTACCGCGGCGGGCACGGGAGAGCCCCGGGGAGGAGGAGGAGGAGGAGGGTGGGGCGGGAAGGCTGAGGGGCCGGTCCCGGATGGCGGGCCCGGCAGAGGCGCCGCTGGGATGGGGCCGGTTCCCCTGCCAGCGTCCTCTGGAATCGCCCGTGTCTGCCGCGGTGACCGACAGCCGTCCCTTCATCGTACCGCCAGCGAAACTCTGCAGGCCGGCGCGCCCTCTTTTCGTGTCTCCAGAGCGAGAAGACACACAATATGTCCGCACAGAAAGGCTGTGTGAATTTCGGCTGATAGATCCGTTCCAGGCTGATCAAATTAATCAAAAAGTAATTAGCTCAGTTGGTTAGAGCGTGATCCCCCTATAGTCCATTCACTTAAGGGCTGGACTCGGTGATCCTTGTGGGTTCCTTCCAACTCAGAATATTCTGTGGTTTTCTTTGTGTAGTTACACTGCTAACATTTACTAGTTTCTTCATTTCATTTATCAAACAACGCTCCAGGAATAGCTTCTATCTTTAGTCATTTCTTTTCCATTTCCCATTATGAAAACTCCTTTGTGAGTATCCAATCCACTGAAACCCAGTCGCAAATGTACCATTAAATTCTTGGTAATCGGGATTTCAAAAATTAAGTGTACACATATATACCTTAATGAGTTTCTCTAGCAACTGGCTATTGCAATACTGTCCAGCTTTTCCATTAATTTTAGCAATCTCAGAAAATAAGCATTAATTCAATTTAGGGATAGAAACATTAAGTAGAATTGGCTTATACTGCTAAACATTCATCGAAAACACAGTTTTGGAACTTGCACAGAAGTTAAAAGTAGCAATACTACGTCAATGAAACCTACCTAAACATGGTCATCACAACTGAAATTAGGGTTCTTAGCTTCTTTGTTTTTAACTAATATGGCCATGAACCAATACAATTTTATCTAACACATATAGGGCAGAAATGCAGTTACTTGCAATTATGGTTATGAGTTTTTTGAAAGATAAAACAGTGTTTTAGAATTGTATCTTGGTGACTGCTGATCACAGTCTATACTTTCTAAACTTGCTCAGCTAGTACCAAATATGTAGCTACAGACTTCACTTGGGAAGCAAAGTGGATGCAATGTCAGTTTACTAGAATACGGCAATAAAACTCCACCCATTAAAAATTAATGATTCCCTTAGAATGCCCTTTCATATTTTTTTTCTTGTCTCATCTCGCAGGTCTATTACAAAATCATAAATATAGAATTTACTGTCTGCATCTTAGCTTTTCATATTTGCTTTTCTCCACATTGCATTGTCTGAATGCATTTTTTTCTCTACAGATTTTAGAGCATAAGTTTTAGTTTGACACATATTTGAAATTTTTAGCTCTTATGAACTAGGCTTCCATCCAAATGTCTATTTAAATGAAAGATTGCAAATGAAGAATGGGCAATGAAAACCTCCTCTCTAGCAGTACGTCCTTACTCAGGGGGGTCTCCTACAAAATACTGATAATGCAGTGTGTGCTCATTTAAATTTACAGCCATTCTCTTGGGACCTGCAATGAAATAACCCCTAACTCTTTCTGCAGTGTCAGTGTACAGCACCCCTTGAGCTAAGCCTCAGTCAGAGATCACAGAGTAATCCTTAAGCTACCAGGTAATCAACAGTTGGACACTCAACTGGAATATATGACTAAGGGATAAAAACTTGGTGTCCCATGAACCAAAAGGTGCGTTAGATTCCAGGAAACGGTGTCACTCCAGACAGGATAAGAAAATTTCCTCTGGATAATTAAAAACATATTTCCTAACGTTTGATTTGACTGGAGTGTTAATGCATGAAGCTAAGATGGAGCAGTATCCTTCTGTCATATTTATGGAAGGGAAGTATGGAACAAACCAGGAATGATAAAGTCTTCTTTCTCTCTACAGATAATGAAATAGTTTCCAGTTTGCCACTGCAGATGTCCCTCTATTTCAATGTTTATTATTTCCCTTTTTGGTGGCTCAGCACAGTTGTCATACTCTACCTGAAGGTGAGTGCGAAGGAAAGTGTTGGTTTGCAAATGTATATTACATGAAACACCTAACAGGAGATACAGTTCACTGGAGTTAGAGGTTATTATGCTTATTTGGGAATTCCCTTCAACTGGAGGTTCAAGAGTGTTTGAATGCCAATATAACATTGTCAGCTTACAGTAGCATACAGTACCTTCATTTAATCACGAACAGCACAGCAGAAACTTTTACTCTCTTCTTTCCCTCTAGTATCCAGACTTGTCAGATTACTACAAGTTCATCCTGGTCACCATCATGATCCTGGCCTCTCTCATAGAGGTCATTCGACTCTACCTGGGATACATGGGCAATCTCCAGGAGAAAGTATGTTGCTAAATGTACATATTAATTTCTGCAGGAATGCTTTCTGGAGTTTAACATTAACTGGTAGACATTTTGTTGAAGAGATTTAAGTTGAGGAGATGTTTATTTCTCTTAAGTTGCAGTCTGCATCTTCTATTCCCTTGGCATCAGCTTCCACTTAATTTTGTGAATTCCAGGAAGTTTTCCCTCAGAAGTGAACCCTCTCACTTTCTAAAACTGTTCTGTCAGAAAATACAAGTACGCTTAAAAACATGGTATATGAAAATATGAAGCCACCTCACTCTGCTTTTTCACATTATGTTCTGTCTTTTGAAAAATTTTTAAAAAACACAAAGTTTTTTCTTCACAAGATTTTGGATTTTTTCCTCTCCAGCTGCCAGGTTTTTAACAGTTGATGTCTCCCTGTTATAGGTCCCCGAGTTGGCTGGGTTTTGGCTCCTGAGTCTCCTCCTGCAGTTGCCCATAATTCTCTTCTTGCTGTTTAATGAAGGTCTGAAAATCCAGCCTCTGGAGCGAGCGGTGCACATTGTCTTTGCCTTCTTCCTTGCCTTCCAAGTCATCACAGCCTTTGTCACTCTGAAAAGGATGGTGAACAAACTGGCAACTCACTTCCACCTTAAGGAATTCCACCGCCTGGAGGAACAGCCTGTGCCTCGTTTTTATAGCCCGGGTAGAGAAGAGAGAGCAGTTCCCATGGCTGGCAGGGGCCCCACCAGTGGCTGGAGGTCACACCCTGGGGGCCTGAGGAGTTGGCAGAGGTGGGCCTGATGCTGCTGCAGCTTTGTTTCCATTTTGTTGGGTCATTCTTTACCTTCCTACATCAGAGGTATTAAAAAATAGATCTTAAGAGCCAACATTAAACCTCAGAGATTGGAGTTCCACTCTGCAAGAAAAATCAAAGCCAATTACATGTCTGGCTTGAGTGGACTATCTGTGGACTGTTACTGAGTGGATTTGGTGAGTTTTACATCTTACAAAGTTGTGGCGTTTTTTAAAAAAACAGAAGCCTTTTTTCGTAACATTTGCACAAAATTCTTTTGTTTACAATAAATATTTTATACACATTATTTGTGTTGATACCACTTTTGTCTACCTTCTTCCAGATACGTTGCACATACTTAATATCTGGTACCTTTTTTTAAGAAAAAAAACCCCAAAATAACCCAAAACCAAACCTAAAACAAAACCCCCAAGAGATCTCAAGGCTCAGAAAGAAACAATGATAAGACAGTGAACAAAGACTACAGTGTCAGAGATGGTCTTCCAGATAATTCCTAGGAATTCCTTACTACAGTACTAGAGATATAATTTCAAAAGTATTAATTCTACAAAACTCTTAAACTCATCTTCTTTGGCTTAGCTACAATTTTAAATATCAAGTCAGAGTGGTGCAGTTTTCTCAAGCAGAGCAGTAACAAAATTATAGTCATTAGAGAAATTGGTTTATGTCACTGAAAGGCAGAGCCCATTTCTCTCAAGCCAGGGCATATGCTCATTCCTCTTATGTGTATTAAATTCTAGACTATCTTCTCCAGTTTTGGTAAGGGCTAAAAGTTCACTTTTTCTGTCAAGGAGTGATGGAGATCAGAAGTTAAAATAAATTTTTCATCTGAATCCCCCGAGTCCTTTCAGCTGGGCAAGAGTTGTCAGTTTGGAGAGCTGGCACAAGCATCCAAACTGCTCAAAGCTTTGTAAGGAAGATGAGTCTAACATGAAAAAGGCACATTATGCTTAAAGCTGTTGAATATTTAAGGCTCATAGAACCCCTGGTGAAAAGAAGGCGTTAGCTTTGTTTTATACCAAAATGGTTAATTTTCCTTTCAATCCACGAGTGAATAGTACAATTAGTTATCCTGAGTTTCCTTCTTCATTCTGTTATTATAAGGCATATATTACCAGAGCACATCCCCCTTTGTTTGTAATCAAACTACTGTCTTGGGTTGTCTTTTGCACAGAAAAAGAGCATTTCAGTAAGAGTCACTAAGAATGTCTTTAACAGTTAATATAAAACATTTAGAGCCCTCTAATCAAAAGAGAGACAGTGAGGTTTAAGCAGAAGTTACATAATTTCAAAAATACTTTTACAGCATTAGAAACTCCTTGTCAAAACATCCTTAGCTGATGCAAGGGGAAAGTTGCACATATTTTTAATGTTAACCACAGTTACACTATTGGAGAGTGCAAAGGTCAGGGCTGAAGGAAGGTTTTTGCCACCAAATACGTGAAATGCAACATAAAGCTGAAAAAAATCAACCATACACCAACACTGGCAACAAGGATCTGCCCTCCAGGCTAAGGCTATGAGGTATGATTAAAAATCCTTGCTTTTAGTGATAAGGAAATCGTGCACTTGGAAGATCAAATTGCCGTGCAACACAACTGTCAGGAGCCAAAGACACAGGGACACACATCTCTTTGGGGATGGGGGAAAGAAGGAGCACTCCAATGAAGCAATACAGGAAACAGAATGAGGAAAAACACTGTTAGAAATAGAGTTGCCTGGAAATGCTTAAGGTAGAAACCAGCCCATGATGTAAATTTTCAGCAATGAGTTTGATAAACACAAGATCTCTGCATTCTCTCTGCCCAGGCTTCCTAACAGACCTGCTAGTCTAATTTTAATTTCATCATTATCGTCTTTTATTTCACCATTACCATCAAAACTTCCAGTAGAGGAAGCCTGCAAGCACCTAAAACTCACATTCAGGGCCTACAGCTGCAGTTTTTCTATGAGTTTCCTGCTCCTCATGTACAAAGAGACAAGAAAATTACAGTAGTGCTCAGGAAAACAACAATAAATGGAGAATCGCATTGAAACTTTCCTTAAGTTTCCACATTTCACAAAACCACACATCAAGGAAGCAGAAAAAAATACCAGTCACTTGTAATAGATTTCAAACACCTAAATGCAAACTTCAGAAACTTTTGATAAACAGTTTGGGGGGGTGGGGAGAAGAAAATCAAGTGAAATACATGAGGAGAAGAGAGGGGGGGAAAACACTACAGAAGGTACTGGCACAAAAGGTGTAAATTAGAAAATAAACAAAAGAACTTTTAAGCATCAAGAACAAAACAGCAATAACGACATTCATGTTTCAAAGTAAAACACAGGAAAGCTTTCTTTGTTTTAATGGGAGAAGTTCAGGAATAATTGCCAGCACAGAGTGGAAGCAGTGAAGGGTATGCCAGAACTCTATAAGGGGCACAGCAGGAAACCCAACAGCCCTTCAACAATCCTCTTCCTCCTGTTGCATAGCTATGAGCAGGTGTGGCCCATAACAGGAAGAATATACTCATCTTGCAGGACAAAGTATTCACAAGTAGAACATGAGAATTTAAGATTGGGGAGTGAGAGGGGTTGGTGTTTTTTCTCCCCTCTACAGAATAGCTGGAAACAAAAGTCAAAGGAAGGAACTCAAGAACACTGGGAACTAGTGGGAGTTCACTGAGCATGATCTAGACAGTTCTGAACACAAGCTGTACAACAGTGGCTTTTTGCCACTCCAGGGTTTGTGCTGAGAGAACCACAGAAGGTAGTTTTTGATGATCTAGATTAGCTGCCAATAAGCTCTCCCTTCACAATCAAGATCTCTGAATTGCAAAAGTCTGTGAACACAACCCAGTTATTTTATTCCATGAAGTTTACTGTCAGGAAAGGCCAACAGCCAATTTTAAGGGAAATTTGTACCAACATATTTCCTTTAGCTGAATAAAAGAAATTAGGAAAGGGCATATTATCTTAAAATGCTCTATTTTGGGTCACTGATCAATTTGAAGATGAGTATTTTGTGCTCAAGGGCATAGTTGACAAATGGTTAATACATGAATTCAACGTGTGTTCCTTGTCAAAAATAGACTTTGTGAAAGGATTTCTCATTTTTTAATAGTCGCAGGACTTCCAAGAAGGAGAAATTAAATTTTGAAGAGGCTTCAAATATGTACCTTACTCAGATCTGATAAAGTAGACATGAGATAAGACACAGATTTGATAAAAACCACTCTATTGATAAAAAAGGGGGTACAGCATTAACCTTTCCATATCTACAGTTCTCTCTTTATCATTGCTGAAAGAATTGCACCCAGAGAAATGAGATCATACATTCACTCTTGCCTTTGTCTCTTATAAACGAGGCTTGACTCGGTGTTAATCTTTAGATAGTTGATGAAGCAGGCAGAATTGGCATCGTTACATGGTCTGATAAGATAATCAATAGCTGGGTGAGGCTGCAAAAATCACTTATTTTGAAAAACAAATTTTGTTCCTCCAGGACAAAGATCAGATAGCAACAATTAAAAAGAATTTTGCTCAGTGCTTCGAATAAAGCAAAGATAATAAAGAGGTCTTCTACAGGAGGCAGGCAAAGCAAAATGTAAGGGTCAGCTGATAAGAGCAAGAAGAATTTAAACTATAATGGAATAAATAGGTTCAAGAAGCGTAACACTGAGAGAAAATGTGTGTGTTGATGATTGGTGCCACCAAAGGTGCCCCTGGGTACGAGAAAAAGAGAATTTATTAAAAGAAAATAAAAGCGCAAATTTACTCACTTGAAATCTTACAGGGATTCAGCAGAAACATTTTTTTCCCCCAGCTAAGCAACAGCCTACAGGACACAGTTCCACATTCATTAAATACATGCAACTTTTGCAGTTTCTTATGGAAGAAAAGCACTTTTTCTTCTTCAGATGGGCCAAGGTTTAAAAGCAATGTAGTCCCTAGGAAGCAGATACCAGCCAAGAGACATGAGCACAACAGAGAAACTGCAGAAAGAAATGCACAATTCTGGCAGGTGGCTGCAAGCGTGGCCCTGCTAAGACCTGTGGCTTCCCTGGGGAATTTAGAAATTATTAATGACTTCCTTGAGAGCTGCCTTGAACATCCAGCACTAGGGAAGGAGTTCCTGCAGTCTGTGAAATAAGGCACTGTTGTTCTGTTAGGGGTGGAAAAGACCATTCTACATCCATGCTGGTGGACACATGCTGTTCCCAAGGAAAATATTCAAGAAAAAAATGCTTGAACACCCTTTAGTTACCACATTCTCAGTGTATTGAAAACGTGCCATAAGCTGAATTCATGAAGGTGAGAAGAATGTCGGATATACCTGTTCCTAATCACTTGTACCGCTAATGCCAGGGGAGATTTGTTTCTTATTACTGTACTTGGAGCTTATGGCAGGCTGGAGCTTTGAACAGAACCTCTCAGCCCACGTGGCTACTGCTTGTGTCAATCCAAAGTGATTCCTATCAGTCCACGAGTTTGAATTCCTGTGTGAATTACAGGAAGGATTTTAGCACGAACATCTCTCTTTGTTTTGCCTTTGACCCTGTGGCCTTTTGCACAGGAAATACAAAATTTATCACAAGATTAAAACTTGCAAGAGGACATCAGAAGATACTTGAGTATCTTCTGCAGGATATGAATGTAAAAATCAACAATTAAAATATATAGCTAAAGGACTCTGTACTTGACTTTTTTGTTTGCTTTTAAAACACCTCAGTTTGAAGTGAATTCTTACCACAACCAGAAATGCTACAAATAGTCATTTTATAAAGCAGCCGGGAGTAGCTGAACAACATCTTTAAACAATAAACTGTAAAACTCCTGGAGAAACATAAAGCTCACCTTTTTTTAAATTTATTTCCTTTTTTTTTATTTCCAAATGATTCATCATGGTTGTCAGAGCAAGTATAAAAACATGGGATGGGGAAGTGTTTTGCAGCTGCTTCTTTTTCCTAAGTAAAACTGCATACAAAAATTGATTTTAAATTCTCAAACCCCGCCAGGCACCCAGGAATGGGTGTCAAGGTGATAATAAAAGGACAGTAGCTTTGTTTAGGGAAATACAGGTTGCACCCATGCTGATGCTCTGCTACAAGGGTGCTGTCACAAGGGTGCAGGTGCATTGAGGCAGGATAAGCGTGTTTCTGCTGTCCATCAATCAAAGCAGCTCTAAAAAAATAACTGGACAAGTTTGGATTTTTTTTTGGCAGATGAAAAAACTTTTAATTTTAAATAAATTAATATTTAATAATACCTCTCACTGGCTCAAAGTTCATGTGTTTACGTAGCAGGCAGTGCTC
>JAWWLV010000121.1:14380391-14430830 GCA_035041135.1 Platyrinchus mystaceus | reverse complement strand
AAAGCCCTGCCTGGACACATTGCTTCTCTGGGCTTTCCCCTGTGCCAGCGCAGGAGCATCAGCAGGACATTTTGTCTGGATGAAAAGCTGCAGGGAAAGATGGTCCAGCAAGAGCCTCATGCCTGGGTTACAGAGCAGAGTCCAGCTGTATTAGAGGAGCTGCCTTCCCACACAGGAGCACAGTGTGCTCACCTTGCTCCTGGAAAACTGGAAGGAGCAGAAGCATCAATCTACTCATTCATTTCTTGAATTTGGTATCCAAACCTTACCTTACTGGGAGAGAGCAGAGTTTCCAACCTGAAGAGCTCTCGACTTCCCTTCATGGAACCAAGGAGGGAAAAGGGGAGATGGTGACTGACCAAATCCAAGGCCAAGACAGTGACAGTATTATTTTAGCCCCTGCTGCTTTTCTTTGATCTCAGTGAGGAAAAAAGCACACTCTGTGCAAACCCATTAATGGTTTCCTTCTCTTTACAATGGAAAATTACACCCACTTATCTGCCTCCTAGGGAGATGTTTGCATTTAATTGTCTGCTATTTGCAAAATAGTTTGAAAACCATGCAAAGAGAACGGTTGATAAGAGCTGATCGTTCCACATATGTCAAAGGAAGCAATGATCAGAGTGGCTTTAGGAGAGCCCTTTTTCTCTAACCTTCTCAGTACCCCAAACCTGGACAGCACTAAACAGTGCTAAAGTGAGTTGCTGTTAGGGGATTGTGTGCAGAGAGGTGTTAGTTCTGCTTCACATATCTCTGCAGGCAGGAGGGCCCCATCAGCATTAGCTAATTTGGATGAGCCTGTTATTGGAGAGCAACACAGTCACCCCTTGGCAGGGGGGCACTGCAGCTGCCAGCCAAGCATAGGGGATGCTTGCTCATCATCTTAGTGCAAATAACATGCTCTCACCTTATTTTCACAACATTGCCATTTATAATGCCCCCATGTGCACCACAGCCCTCTCCTTTGGCAATTCACCCTCCACATTGCAAATGTTGCTTCTTCCCCAGTTCGACAGCTAATATAAAAGAACTGCCTTTTTGACAGTGGAGAGAGAGGTGTTGGGGAGCAGGGGATGGAAAAGAGTTATTCTAGGGAAAGATCTCTTCACCCATATCCTCACCATTTCCCTTCAGAGAAACACAACAGGGCCTTTTCCAAACCCTGAGCTGGGCATATATGCATGAGCAAACCGCTTCATTCAGCCCACACCCCCCCCAGCACTGCTTGACCAAAGCTGCTCAACAAGCACGAAGAGGCTGTCCACGAGCTGCACGAACTGGTCCTACTTCACTCAGGGACCCCCCCAGCTCCAGCCGTGTCCTACATCTGGCAGCGTCTCCCATGCCAACTGCATCCAGCGCCCTCCCTGGGTTTTTGGTGGCAGACAGCTCCCTCCAGTGGGGCGTTTGCCACCACACCGTGCACACTTCTTCCCGGAGAAAAGAGGTAATTCAAATTTTAACCCCCCTAAACCAAACAAATAGAGAAGTTAGCAGCCTCCAGCTGCAGGACAAGCTGGGGAGGGCACTTGTGCTTTACGATTGGGGTGGTGGTGGTTCTTTTTGCAGCCAGCATCCCGACAAACACCATCCATGCAAGCACCAAAAATACTGTCCACATCATTCAGGGAGCAGGGTCCCACCTGCCATAACATGACCAGGATTCTCAACAAAACTTTCAGTCAAGTTCTGGAGGTGTTCCTCAGCCAGGGTGGAAGAAACATCCCACAGATCCCTCAGGTCATGCCAAGGCTTCCCATAGAGCTCTGCCTGAGGGGCAGGAGAAAGCAGGCAGCACTGAGCAGCATGCAGAATAACTTTTAATTTCTTAAATTAAGCACCAAAACATCCTATTTCCTTTTTTTTTCCTTAAAAAAAAAAAAAGTGTTTAATTTTCACATGCTGACAGCTCTGTGCACCACTTGAGCAGGGTAAATCAGCAGATGTACAGCAGTGTGGAGCAAGCATTTTGCTGAGTGAATATTTTTTAAAAAAATGAAATTACAAGACTAGGAACACTGTTGTGGGATATTCATTGTCCATAAAACACAGCAGAAGGGTCAGCACAGCCAGTGGCTTGTATCAGCTGGGAAAGGCAGGAGTGACTGCACAGGTCACTGGGGCCACAGGAGGGGTTGGGGAAGGCCTGCAGCTCCCTCAGAGTGGGGAGGACTGCTCCACAAAGACTTGGCACGCCTGGCCATGGTGGGCACGGACACTCCACAGCCACTCGGGGGGCCTGGCCCGCAGCTTCAGCTGGAAGGGGTCCAGGCGCAGGCATTCCCCCAGGTCATGCAACTCCATCTCTGGCTCCTCCACGGCCCTCACTGATGGCTCCTCGAGGCCTGGGCTCCTCCTGGGGTGCCGTCTCCACGTGGCTGTCACGCAGAGGACACCAGCAGCCGCCAGCATCACCAGGACAGCCACGATGGCTGCCCCCACCACGATGTCAGCATGACGGAGGAAGAAGCTGATCCCTGCCAGAGAAAGGCCACGGCCTCATCCCAGGGGCCATTGCCCCAGAGGCCCCCAGCGTGCCCACAAAGTCCTCCCCATTGAGACTGCAGTGCTCAGGGGTGAGACCTGGATCTGTGGGTGCTCCTCCAGGAAATTCAACCTCTTCTCGCCTGCTGCTGTCCAGAAACCCTCACTCACACCTGCCCTCAGGGCAGAGCATCTCTCCTAAACATCCATCCCAAAGAAATATTTAGACCAAGAGCCAGCCTGCAGAAGCATCTCAGGCATGGTGTTACCCCAGGAGAACTCCTACAGAGTAGAGCCACTGTCAAACCCACAGGGACTAAAAGACCTGCTGCCATTCCCATCCAGGCCTGAAGGGACACTCTCCATTACCCAATGGATAAACATGAATTTATAAAATCATCTATACCTGAATATAACAATAACCAGCTGATCTGGATAGACTTAGACTGCACAACTGGTTAATTAACTTGCAGTTGCTAGCATGGGTGAGAAATTATATTTGGCTCACAGTTATATATTTTGATCACATTGAAGTTTAAGCCACTGCAGGGATGTGAACTAGTTTTGGTGAAGCAGCAGCAGAGTTTTGAGTACATATTGCAGAATATTGCTGTTTTTCAGGCTGTGAGGCCCCATTAGTCTGCAAGACTGGATTAGCCATCTCTGATTATAGTCAAGCACCACGTGCCATCTGCTCAGCCTTGTGTCAAATACATCAGGGGAGCTCTGGCGTAGACACCAGCAACATCAGTGTCCTTCTCACCAAGATCTACGCAGTGTGACAGCAGAACACAGGGCACTACCAGGAGTGACCTGATGCTGATCACATCAGCTACAGCAGAGGTAGCTCATAAATCACCCTTGACCTTGACTTTGCTTATAACTTCAAGGCTCACGTGCCAAGTTGCAACCCTGATACAGGGAAAGTAGCAGACTGGGGAAAGGGAGGCTCATGGAGAGGTTATAGTGCCAGCTGCGAACTGCCTTGCTAAGATATTATCCATCCTTGCCACACAGGGCAAGGACATCTAAAGCCACCAGTTCAGTAACATCACATATAACAGTGCACCAATTACTCACCCACACGCACAAGAAAACACCCAGCTGCAAGAGAAAGCGGAACTGCTGGTTTGTTCTCTACCTGAGCGGGGGGTGCGGATGCAGAGGGTGCCGGACTTGGCGGGAGAATGATCCTCATAGCCCTGTTTGCAGCGGCAGAGGTAGGTGCCCACGCCGTTGAAGCACTCTGCCTCCTCCCCGCAGAGGCCAACCCCGGCATTGCACTCGTTCACGTCTGCGATGGGGAACAGATGCCCTAAGTCAGGTCAGGCTTGGCATAAAAGGGTTTGTCCCGGGGGAAAAAAAAAAGTGAACCACCCACCTTCAACAAACAGCGAAACAAGCTGCAGTTTCTCTGCTCCAACTGAGGAGCCAAGCAGCTCCTCCAGCTGGGAGCGCAGGAGCAGGGACACATTCCTCTCCTCCGGCTTCAGGTGCAGCCAGAAGGTGAGCAGCAGGTTGGCATCCCTTGTGCTGCAGGTGGGGGAGAGCCCAGGGTAAGGCAGGAGGAAAGAGTCACTGCTGGCCCAGATCTGATAGCCCATTTAGACCTTCCACCCACTCCTGTTGGATCGTGGTGCTGTAGGCTCTTGCAAAAATTGTTTGTGACAAGAGGCAGCTTTGCACTTGGACCAAGGGAAAAAGGAAAGCCCAACTCCTCATTTGGAGCTAGGCTGAAGTGACTAGACATTTGTGTAAAATGAATTGTAGTGGCAACCTGAAGTCCCAGATAAGCCTCAGCCAAATGTGGCGGGACCTTGATATCAGCTCCCAGCTTTATCCAGCAGGCATTGTGGGGCAAGTGTGAGAATTCTCATTTTTCTCCAGAGTTTAAATCCATCTTAGGCCCATGTAGGCCCTAGCTAGCACAGGGGCTATTTTTTTTCCTAATTTCAGGACAAGTTACAGAACAAAGGAGAGGAGCAAGCACACGTATTTGCCTGGGGAAGGAGAATGAGAACCCAGACAATACAATCAAAGAAGTATTACAGGTTATAGCAGTCACTTGCCAAGACAGGTAGTAACAGCACAGCAGTAACCCTACCTTTTGACATCGTTTAACCTTATTTCATTGACTCTGTTGGCAGAAAGTTTCAGGTTCTTCTGTATCTGCAAAGGAACAGAGCAACCAGTTCTGATTTGATATTTGACAGGAGCATGACAGCAGTTTCTTTTCTCAGTCTACCTCCTCATCCTGCTCTTCCCCTTCACAAACCACCTGGGATGCAGTAGATGTCCCATAGCCCACTGCTCTGAGCTGTTTCTTTAGGAGAATACTAATTATTCCCATCTGCTTAGCTTCAGCTCAGCTCCCAAACACAAAAGTGAATTTGGAAAAAGGAAGGGCAATAGTAGCCCCAGGTAAGTGAGTACGAAGCCATTACAGAGCAGCAGTTGAAGGACAGCAGCTGTCTAGGCTAAGCAGGAGGCTGAACCCTGTAGCTGCTCCAGTCTGCATTCCAGAAAGGAAGTTTAGGTGCAGCCCTGAAAGCAGGCCTCAGATGATGAACAGCACAAACAACTCAGATACTGGTTAATCATGTGGCTTTAGCAGAAAATCTCTGGAATGCTTTGCACAGCATGGTCTCTTCTAGTTGAAGATTTGGGACATCACATGTGTTTTTCTCCACCTCCCCATACCCAGACTTACATGGTTCTTCATGGATTCAAGAAGACCCTTTCGGAGCTCACTTCCACCGTGAGGAATCCAGTCCTTGGGTTTGACTTCAATAGTTACTTCAAACAGCACATCTACCAGAAGACACAAGATGCTGGCATGTTCAAATCCACATAACACCAACAGGCTCCTTAAATGAGTTAGTCCTGAAACATCAGCACTAGCAGAACAAATCCAAGAGGACATGCTCATGCAAGTCAGTGCCACACGGGTATTTCCAGAGGCTATGCATCAGGTCGAACAAGTTGTTGAGTAACAGGTGAAAACAAACCTTAGATAATGCTCATTGCTGAATACTAGAATTGATCTTTTGGTGAAAAAAGTATAAAACCCAATAACACATGTCCAATCACATTCTTGTGTCTTTAGCTATTCTGTTTCCCAAAGGTATCGTCATAATTTGTGACGGAATCTATAAGCCCACTTCTCTCACCCATCTCTGGGATCAGCTCAAATAAACTGCAGTGGTCTGGCTGAACCCAGACTGGCACAAATTTTCCAGTCTGCCATTTAAAACCTATTTATTCATCAGTATTTCTCAGGTTCAGAGCTCAGGCTCCTTCTGTATCGACTCCTTTTTGCAAGCTGTTTCTGTGGCTTGCTCTGCCACATAAGCCCAGCATAATGCTGCCTAGTTGCTAGTGCTCCCATAAGGGGGTTTTGCTTCTCTCCCTGATCTCAGGAGCAGGGCTTCTGCAGGTTTCTGATTCCAGTAGTCATAAGGTGTCCATTGGAATGTATTGGAGGAATTGAAGTTCATTCACCTTAGAAAATTCTTCTTTAATTAGCCAACAAGTAATGCTTAAACTTGAAGGAGCCAGCATTTATGACAGGCATGTGAAACCAGGTTTCTCCAGGAGAGGTACAAAGTGGTCAAACCACAACGGTGGGATTGCAGTGGTATCTTAAAAACTAACATCTACAAAGTGGTTACTACTCAGAAACGACCCCCACTCATTTCTAAATTTAACAAGCAGGTGATGTCCAGCACAGCCCCAGTCAGCTCACTGAACTTGGGACAGTGTTTTAAGACATGCTTAGCTCCTTGCATGACTTACCTCCAGGATGGTGTTGGGACTGTAGTGCTGTGCCATTCTCCAGAGATGCCAGGGCAGAAACCAAATCTGTCAAAGAAAGGGAAAGCATCAGGCTGCTGAACTCAATGTACCAGTAATGAGGGAGGGAAAGGACATTAGGTCTGTGTCACTTTGCAAGAAGAGTGCCACATACCAGCTCCTTTTTTCTGTTTGTTTTTGTTTTGTTTTGTTTTTCTATTCTTTATACTGAAATTAAATATCAAGCTCTAAATACAATCTACTCTCCTCTGTAGTGGAAGGTGCTCTTTAGAAAGAAATCACTCCAGTAAACCTCATTTCCATTTCTGGAAGCAGATGAAGTGTTACCCCTGTGAAAGCCACTGGAGCTGCCTTGGAGCCCAACAGAGCAAAACTGCTCATGCATTACATGCCAGAAAATGCAAAAAAAAGCTGAATAAAATCTACAATGGAGGGGCAAGAACAGTTTGGAGGGGAGGAAACACCAACTGAAAACATCTACCTTCTGGCAGAAATTAGTGGATATCGGTAGCTAAATATTTCTGTGAAAGTAGTCTGCCATCAACTCCTAGGAGACAAAAGCCTTTTTTTTTTCCCCCCTTTCTCCAACTTCTGGAGCTCAAACTCTGTGATCATGCCTGGGAGCACTGTGACAGGCTACATAGGAATCACTGCAAGCCAGAGATGTTTAAAGCCAAGATAACATTCACAGCAGAGAGGTGGCTCCTCCATGGATAATTCAAAATACCTGGATTAGAAACTAGCCCATCCCTATTATGAGTAGTGTCATCCCAGAGATGGCCATGTTACAGCAGATAATTCTATGTCTTCTCAAGTACCTCCTGCCCTGGATACAGGAGTCAAGAGTGCTACTGTATGGACCAACTGAAGGTAACAGCCATATCTACAAATAGAACCTCCTAAGAGAGTGATGCATCATTGGAGATGGATATCACACAGTGTCAGGCATCAGTTCAGTCACAGATAACTCAAAAAACACCTTACCAGACAGCTCTCCAGTCCTTTCCCCTGGAGACACCATATCACCAGCAGTCACACCAGCAGAGGGGTAGAGAGAAGGTTTTGTACTGGTGTCCAGTGGTGGCTCTTCCAGCACTGGTGCCTGTGTGAGATGTGTAGCAGCAGCCACTTCTTCTGACAGGCTGTCACCTGCCTGACCCCGACTGGACGATTTGTCAGAGACACCTGTGTTGCTGCTGGGCACCTCTGAGAAAGGAAAACCAGTTGAGTGACTTGGGATTATGGTGGCCAGGGCAGTTACTGGCTCTACATCCTCCTTGGTCAGCTCCACGGCAGATGGCTCAGCTTTACACCCAGTGTCTTGCCCAGCTGCAGCTGTATTCACCAACACATCATCTTCAGTTTCTCTGCCCTCAGTGCCACTGTCCTGAAGGCTCTTTTCCAGCTTGGTTTCATCCTGCAGCTGACCATGCTCACTCAGGTCAACCTTGCTCAGGTTAGTACCAAACTGAGCATCTTCCATGGGATCAGGAGAGTGTTGGGCCTTTCCATCTGGGCTCACAAGCTCAGGTGCAGCTGGTGGACCTGGAGAGGCACTGAGCATGGACAGTAAACCTTTTGTTGCCTCTGTCCTCCAGCTCTCTTTTTTAGAGGTCTCCTGGTCAGGCTCTCGGGGAGCTGCTGTGGTATCGTTTGAAGAGCCCACAGCTTCGGGGTCTCTGAATACATAATACTGTCCCTTATAATATTTGTATTCATGGCTTTGGGAGCCACTCCCTGACAGAAACAACACCTGGACCTCAGTAGCTTGCGTAGCAAAAACCAGAGTGCCTCGGTTGTGGCAGGCATACACCACTTTGGTTTCCACGCTTGACGAGACCCCCTGGAAGATGATCTTGTCCTGGTTGTTGCCACAGCCGTCGCTGCCCTCAAATCCCTGGATATAGATGACAATGTGCTTCTGGGGGCCTGCCCAGATGGTCCAGTTGCACCAGATGTTGGTTTTAATGTCAGCATGCAATGGGAGGTAAAACACCCCAGATCCATCCCGAAAGATGAGATGGCAGCTCCTGAGGGGAAAGTACTCCATTGCCCAGGGAGGTCCCAGCTCTGACACATCAGAAACACAGAAAAGAAACACGTAATCAAAGGTCATTATATGCACCAAGACAACATGGATATCACACTTCCAGGAGCACTGCAAATTGCCACAGAAGAGGCACCATTTCAGACCCTCTCCTGCTGCAAGATTTCTATAGTTTCAGCCCCTGGAGCCACATATCCACTCTACAATTGGAGCTGAGCTTCTGAGGGGCTGCACAAAGCAGAGCCAATGCCAGCCAGCCCCAAGACGGACTCACCACTGGCCAAAGCCAAGGGCATCATCAATGGTGGTAGCACCTTGAGAATAACATAATTAAGTAGGGGAAAAAATCTGCTGCACAACAGCAGCCAGAAGCCAGAAGGTGGACTGTGTGAGAGAAACAACTCTGCAGACACCAAAGTCAGTGCAGAAGGAGGGGAAGGAGGGGCTCCAGGCACAGAGCAGAGGCTCACCTGCAGCCTGTGGAGGGGCAGCTGTGCCCCTGCAGCCCCTGGAGGAACCCACATCAGAGCAGGGGAATGCCCAAAGGAGACTGTAGCCCCATGGGAAGCCTGTGCTGGCACAGGCTGCTGGCAGGACCTGTGGTCCTGTGGAGGGAGAAGCCCACACTGCAGCAGGTTTGCAATCCCACAGCAGACCCATATTGGAGCAGCCTGTTCCTGAAGGACTGCACCCTGTGGAAGGGACCTACACTGGAGCAAGGGCAGAGTGTGAGGAGTCCTCCCCCTGAGGAGGAAGGAGCAGCAGAGAATGTGTGATGAAGTGACCACAGCCCCCATTCCCTGTCACCCTGCACCTCTTGGGGCAGTGGAGGAGGTAGAGAAACCAGGAGTGAAGTTGAGCCTGGGAAGAAGGGAGGGATGGGGGGAAGCTCTTTGTAAGATTTGTTGTGATTTCTCATTATCCTACTCTGATATGACTGATAATAAATTAAACTGATTTCCCCAAGTTGAGTCTGGTTTGCCCATGACAGTTACAGGCAAGTGATCTCTCCCCATCCTTATCTCAACCCACAAGCCTTTTGTTATACTTTTTCTCCCCTGTCGCACTGAGCAGGGGAGTGAGAGCAGCTCTGGTGGGCACCTGGTGTCCAGAAAGGGTCAACCCACCACACTTCTCCCCAGACAGCAGGTTATGATGGCCAGGTGGAGATTGCAGGTGAAAGACACAGCCTTGGCCTTGCCCTCACCAAGTACTTCTGGCCTTCTGAAGATGGGCTACACCAAAATTCAGGGTACTGGAAGACCTACCAGCATGTTTCTGTTGCTGTCCTTCTGTCATCTGGGTGTTTCTGGATACATCAGAGGGATCCCAAGGCTTTTGGTCTCTTGATAATGTTCCTTCCCACGGGGCTGCAGGAAGATCAGGCTGTGCAGGAGTGGTGCTGAAGGAGG
Source organism: Platyrinchus mystaceus (assembly GCA_035041135.1). Taxonomy (NCBI): domain Eukaryota; kingdom Metazoa; phylum Chordata; class Aves; order Passeriformes; family Tyrannidae; genus Platyrinchus; species Platyrinchus mystaceus. The sequence continues at coordinate 14,421,074 of JAWWLV010000121.1, read as the reverse complement.
CAGTTCTCTGCTGTCCTGCACCCACTCGAAGAGCTTCTGTGGTTTTCTGCATTTTAAATCCCCCAAGGACGGAGGCAGAAGTCAGTTTGTCACTAGCATCTGTGACCTGATGCTGCACAGGCACCATGTGCTCCTCTCTCCTCACCCCCAAGATGTCAGACAGGGAAGCTGGTGCCACCCCAGAGCCACTGCTCACAAGGCCTTTGGGCCAAGGAAGCCCCACACCAGGCCTTGGGACAGCGACAGAGGCTGGGGAGGAACTCCTGGCTGTCAAGCCCACAGAGGCTGAGGTTTCTCCCCGCTGGCCCCCTGCCTCCCCCAGCACCAACTTTTGCATCCCAGGGCCAAGGCATCTGGAGGACTCATCTGTGCCCAGTTCAGAGGCTACTGATGAGTGGCAAGGTGGTGAAGGGGAGACCATCTCCTGTCCTCCTGGGCTAGCTGGGGAGATGTCCACCTTTCGCCTGGGACTGACAAGGTCCAGATCCAAAGCAGCTGGTAGAGAGGCCACCTTGGACAGAGGCTCCACTCGTGGAGGTGGAGGAAGAGGTGCTTCAGGGATTAAATCTGTAGAGCCTAAGCCTACAGGGACAGGTGCTGTGCTGGAGGTCACCAGCAGAGGGGTTGTTTGAGCCCCTGGAGCAGCCATAGGAGTGAGAGGACGCTCCAGCCCTGCTGGCAAAGTGCGTACAGCCAGCCCGGGCTGTGCAGCTCTGTCACTTTGGTGGTCACAGCTTTGTACACCTGAGGAATACACATGAGCTCTCTCAGCAGCTGGACGATCACGTCTTTGGGCATTTTGGGGAAGCTTTTGGTTTGTAGGGTCCAAGTGCAGGACATGACTGCTCTGGCCATGCAAATGAGGATGCTCTTGCAGGATGTCCCATGGTGCTGTGGGGGGCAGCACTGTTTTCCTCCTGACAACTCCCCTAGAGCTTTCCAGAGGGGAAATATCCATGAGCTTTGTATGTTGGAGGCCAGTTGTTCCCAGCTCAGATTTAGGTACGGACAAGTGCCTTAAACTGCTTTGGCAGCTTGGGCTTCTCTCAGGTAGCAGATGCAAGTGGTCCTTGTTTACCACTTCATAGGGGCTGCTCAGGCTGGGCGTCAGGCCCTGTGCAAGGCCATCAGCATCACTGCTTGCTGTGCCATCAGCTGGGATGCTCAGCTGGGGATGGCTTTCACCCTTCTCCAAGCTGAGTGTGCTGAGTTGCTGGTTCCTGGTGGTACCTGTGCTTTCTTGGCTTTCCCCTCTGCCAGAGGACACAGACTGCGAGTGTGCAGCTGAGTCCAGGCAACTTGTGCGTGTTGGTTTAATAGTAAATTGTAGGTCACCCAGACCTTTTGGCTTCAAGGTAGCGCTCAGGACAGACTGGCTGTTCTCCAGACTCACACCTGCCGGCTGCAAAAGAGGTTCTGCTGCGTGCAAGGCACCAAGCAAAGGAGTTTCCAAAAGCACACTTGAAAGCCTGCGCATATAACCAAAACCCAGCGTGGTGTCCCCACTCACAGAGAGACTCTGCCCCCGGCTGTCCTGTGCAGCAGTGGGGATTATACCCTCAGGTGTTCCTGTGCCTTGAGCTTCCTGAACCCCAGGCAGCTCAGACCCCAGCTCACCAGGAGCTTTCGTTTCCAGAGGCAGTGTCTTTGCAGATTCAAATGGGATAAGCTCAATAGGGCTTCCCACAGCCATTGTATTCAAAGTGATCCCTCCTTCCTGCATCAGCTCACCACTTAGCACTGTGGTCTTGCCAAGGCTCATGGTGCTACCCGTGGTTGAAAAGCCCAGCACATTTCTAAGGTTTTCAACCCAGCCAGACTGAAAAATACTGTGTTGCTTTGGTAGTTTTGGAGCAGGAGTTTCAGAAGTCCCACCATCTTTGGAGGAAGATTCACTTTCCTGGTCTTGGAAGATGTAGTATTTCCCTTTAAACTGTGCATCTCTGCAGTTTGGCAAGTACCTCTTCAGCAACACAACGTGGACAGCCTGAGCAAAGGTGGCAAAAACATGCATCTCCTTTTTCCAGCAAGAATAAACAACACTGTTTTCCACCAGTGAAGAAACTCCTTCAAATAGAATTTTGTCCTCATTTTTGTTGCAGTCCTCCTTAGTGTTAAAGCCTTGAATATAAATTATTATATGCTTCCTGGAGCCTGCCCAGATTGTCCAGTTGCACCAAAAGCTAACAGGGAAATCACCACGGTATGCTGGTGGAGAGAACTCCCCATACTTGTCCTTCAGAACTCTATGGCAGCTTCTTATAGGCAAATATGCCAATATCCAAGGAGACTCTGGCTCTAGAAGACAAGAAGGAACAACAAAGTTTTCCCCCATTCCCGAGTTACCAGTCCTTATTACCAGAAATTATTTTAAAGGGCACTCCTTTCCCCATTTTGCTACCTCCTGCTCCCATTTGCCAATCAGTGCAGATCCATCAGCAGAAGAACATGCAAGTAACTCTGTGTCAGGCCCAGGGGTCGAGGCCACCTGAGCGTGCACCCACACACCAGCCTGGGGTGTGCCTAAAACTGCCAACCCTTCCAGCCCAAGTGACTGTTTCCATCCACACCTGCCAGCAACCTACCCCAAACTTCTGATCCATCAGTGCTTGCCCCACCTGTGTGTGCCACTCCAAAGTACTTGGAAAGCTGGAGAAGCCCTAGCTGCCACCACCACCTCCTGCTCCCTGCGGAGCCGGGCTGTGCCCTCACTGCTACCACCCCAGAGCAGGGCACTCTCATGTTTTAAGTCCCCCCTGCCACAGCCACACAGCGAGTGCCACTTGTCCCAGGGAGGCAGATTCTCATCTGCAGGATTAGGCTATTTAGGGATCAAAGCCAAGGCTCAGGGAATTGCCACACCTGGGCGAGTTATAAGAGCAATGAGTGCAGTGTTACATTTGGTTTCAACACACAGGTGATGTTTGTTGTTTATACATAGAGATGGCAGATAAAGCTCTCCTGAAGGTGTTTTCAATCTCTTTGCTTTAAAGGGCTCAGCCAAGCCAGAAGCCCTTAAAGCCTCAGTAGGATAAGCAACATTACTATCTTGTCCAAGTGTGAAGCGCCTTCCCTTGAGCAGGAAGAAATACAGTGTTTTCCAAAAACACCATCTCAAAGCTAGAAGAGTCACAGGTTCATAATAAGTTTACCCTACAGGAGCACAATTAAAGTTTGGGTTGAACTTTTGCTACTTGTTTTAATTGCTTCAGTGCATTGCTCCTGCCTCCAGGACCTGCCCTGTGGTAGGGATTTGGCAGCCACAGGATAGTGGCACAGGTTCTCTCCCACACTAGCATTGATTTTTCCTCACCCCAGCACCCAATACTGATCAGCCACATCCCCTTCCCTCTCCATACCAACCCAGGGCTGGGTTGTTGTTCCTGATTTTCCACACCACTTATTGGTGGCTTGAGGTACCCAACAAATTGTGGACAGAAAAAGAGATTTAGCGTGAGATTTAACTCTTACCTGGTTTAACCTTCCGATATTCCTGAGAGGATCTCTGTGCCTAAAAAGAAGAGAGAGTCCTATTGCAGATCCAAGTACCACTGCCTATGCTTATAATGCTGCTCAGAGAAATGGCAATCCAAGCCTGATGGGAAGGGAGCACCAAATCCACCAAGGTGGATTGAGGTTTTGCCTGTACCTGGACCAAGCCCCAAGGCCACCTCGTTTATTCCATGTGATAATAAATATTCACCCCTCCCTACGTCCAGAAGCATTGCCCAATTTACACTATTGGACCACAACCAATACAAAACCACCCCTAAAACACAGCAAGAAAAGCCCAGTTGTGCTTTAATCCATACAGGCTGCACAGAGGAGAAAAGGATTTAGGGTAAGCAGGCAGGACACTGCACCCAAGAAAGGAGTTTCCTACAGGCAACTGAGTCCCCTCTTCCTATCACTCACCCCTGGGGCAGCATCAGCAGCATCAGAGTAGGACCTCAGCATCACCCTGGGAGCCTGCCCAGCAGCAGCTGGCCCCCACACCCCAAGCACCAGGAGCAGGGCAAGAAATAACAGGGAAGGCAAAGGCTTCATGGCAGAGGTTTACCACAGGCACAACATTGAAATGAGACCACAAAAAAGAGAAAAAAAAAACAAAACAACTCTCCCCTCCCTAAAATAATCCACCAGGCAGAGCAAATGTGGGATCACCACCTTCCCTGACCTCTCTCCAAAACACATCCCCCCACTAGAGGGGCTGGCCTAGCACTTACTCACTCATATATGGCCCTGCTACACCTGTGACAGCAATTAGCTAATCAAAGAAATGAGGCCAGCTAGCACTTGTTAGGGACATACTTGCCCTTTCAATTTGCTGTCTAAGTATTCTTTCTTTGCTGGGTGTTTGGGTGAGAAGGCATTTGTCCATTTATAACACATAACGCTATGACCTGGAATTAAAGTGATGCTGACACCCCAACATGACACAGAAGGTACTGTTGTCTTAAAAAAAGAAAAAAATATTCAATTACTGAAGGGGATAAAAAAAGCCCCAATGTAAAAGTGAGTGTTTTCATCACAACATTTTAACTGGTCTCTGCTGAAGGCTGTGATTTTTCCCAGGACTGAGTGAAAAAAGGTGACACTGCCTTGAAATACAAGCACCTTCTCTCCTCATCTACACTTACTGAAGTGTGGAAAGCAAATAGCCCAGGTGACGATGTATAAATTATTAGATGCTTAAAATTCTTTCAGTTGTAATAGTCTAACTTGTCATTAGGGGCCACACAGATTAGGCAGTTAGGCTGCTTGACACGTGGCTTTGACAATATTCCCTTTAAAATGTCAATCATCACTTAGCAAAATAAAATGAAAATTCTTTTTTTTTCTTCTAATCATCACAGCTTGACAGGCTGATGGATGTTCAGGGACAAATACACCCATGGGTTTTATGTGGGTCAAAACAAGCAGTGCATCAGACCGTCCCAGTTGCCTGGGTTTTCAGCAAGCAACTGCATTCCAGTTCCCAGTTTTTAAGCTTTTCCACCCATTCCAGCGCAGCAACAATGACCAAAAGGGCAGTGAGAGCCTGTTCATTCTTGCAGCAGGACAAACCTCTTCCTCCCACAGCCATCTGTCTGTAACTACACATGTTCAAAGAGATCCTAAATCCCCTTTTGCTGTCCCATGGCAGGTGTGGACAAACCTGCAAAACCCCTTCCACACTTACCACAAAAACACAGAATCTTGGAAAAACACTCCAAGATCATCGAGTCCAACCAGTAACTCAACACTGACAAGCCCACCACTGAAGCATGTCCCTGAGTGCCACATCTACACGACTTTTGAATGCCTCCAGATATGGAGTCCTTGTCCTTATGGGGAACTTCAACCTGCCAGATGCTGAGAACACCACACAGCTGGCACAAACAGGCTCTAAGGATTCCTAAAACACCTGGATGATAATTTCATGGTACAAGTACTAAGAGAGTTGACTAAGATGCCTTCCTTGATTTGTTGCTTGTTAACAGAAAGGGTCTCATGAGTGACATGGTGATTGAAGGCCACCTTGGCCACAGCGACCGTGAAGCAATTGAGTTTAAAATCTCTGTTGACAGGAGGAAAAGTGCCAGCAAAACCACGATCCTGGACATGAGGAGAGCAGACTTCAGGTTCCTCAGGGAACAAGTGAGTAAGGTCTCCTTAAACGCTTTTGAAGGTGGTGGGGTCTGTCAGTGCTGGGGTCCATCAGTGCTGGTCACTTTTTAAGCACCACCTGCTAAGGGCACAGGAGCAGGATTTCTGATATTCCCAAATATCAGAAATCAAGCAGACAAGGCCGAAGGCTGGCTTGGCAGAGCAGGGATCTTATTCTGGAACTATGGCAAAAATGAAAGGTGTATGCCTAGTGGAAGCAAGGTCAGGTGACGTGAGAGGAATACAGAGATGCTGTTCTCCACTGTACGGAAAAGATCCATGCAGCCAAAGCTCAGTTGGAATTGAAGCTGGCCAGCAGCGTGGGGGACAATAAAAAGAGATTTTTAAAATACATTAATAGGAAAAGGCAATGCAGCCTGTTACAGGGTGAGGATGGTCACCTCACAAACACAGATATAGACAAGGCAAAGATGTCTAATGCATTCTTTGTCTCTGTCTTCAACACTGATAACAAACTAAGGGGGTCCCAGTTCCCTGAGCTGGAGGACCATTCCAGTGAGAATGATAAACTCCCACTTGACCCTGATCTGGTGCTCCAGGTGGACCCCCATAAGTCTATGGGGCCTGATGGGATTCATCTGAGAATATTCAAAGAGCTGGCTGGTATCATTGTGAGGCCTCTCTCAATGATTTTTTAACTGTCTTGGGAATCTGGAGAGGTCCCAGTTGACTGGAAGCTGGCTAACATTGTCCCAGTTTTCAAGAAGGGCAAGAAGGATGACCCTGGAAACTACAGGCCTGTCAGTCTCACTTCAGTGACTGGTAAATTATGGAGGAGATTATTCTGGGAGGTATTGACAAACACCTGAAGGACAACACAGTTGTTAGTCACAGCCAGCACAGCTTCATGAGGGGAAAGCCCTGCTTGTCAAACCTAAGTTCCTTTTATGACAAGGTAACCCATCTAGTTGATCCAGGGAAGATGGTTGATACAATCTTTTTGAATTTCTGTAAAGCTTCTGATACCATTTCTCACAGGATCCCTCTGGACAACATGTCCAGCACACAGCTGGATAAACATGTCATGTGATGGGGACCCTGCGGCAAAGCAGGGAGGTCCCCAGGGTATCCTCTGGTTTGCAAGGGGAACAGGAGCATTTGCTTCATTTTAGCTTAACAGATGGTAAAGCAGAGATGGTGAAATAAACTGTAAGGCCAAGATTATTTTTTATTTGCTGATATGTAAGTATTTGAGTGAGGAACTTTAATGTGCACTGAGTTTTTTTGTTTGGTTGGCAGCAACTCTTTGAGTTTCAGCCTATTTCCATAACAGCATAAATTACCCATTAGGATGTTTGGCCCTTTTGACTGAATCCTTGTGCTCAGCAGTTGCTGATTCTTACTTATTTTGGGCACACCTGGCCCACGATTATCTCCTGGGGAAGAGCTGGTGGGCATTTTCACACTGGCCCTGTGCCAAGTTGCACAGACTCTGCACCATGGGGCCAAAACCCCCTAATTGCACGTCTCAGCCTTTCTATCAGCTCCTGCACTCCTGGTTTCTTGGGATGGGATTGAATCTCTCCCAGGATGAGCTGAGGGACTCAACATGACCTTCAGCAGCCAAGCAGCTCTGCAGGCTGCCAAGGCACCAGGGCTGGCCAGAGCTGCTGAGAGGGACGCAGCCACCCTGGGGGCTGCCAGAGTGGACAGTCAACAAAATTAAGCTGATTTCAGCAAGTGCTCAAATTTCCCCCCCAGGCAGCATGATGTCCTAGGAGCTCCTACTTACAACTCCTCTGCTGTCATTTATAGAGCCACCATAGACTGTCTGAGAGCTTAGGATAGATAAATTTACCATCTGCCTCCCTCTAGTGATTGCATTACTGAAAAAAGAAAAAGCAAAAATCACGGTGGGCTGGAATTACTTTTCTTTTCTTTCTTAGGAAATCAGAGTAACTGAAAACTTTCATTTTTTCTGTTGCTTATTCACAATTCTTTTACGCACCAAAAGTGAGTGGGAAGAAATAAAGGAGGATGAGAAATTAGGATTTTGCTCATTGCCTCACTAACTAGGATAACTAAGTCCCAAAACAAAGGGTAACATGGATGACAGCTAAAAGCTGCTGCAAAACAAACATTTTTTATCAAAGATGAGAATAGTTTTTTAGGAAAAATTATAACATCACTTTTTAGACTTTTTAGATAAGGTCTTTTTTTTTAAAAAAAAAAAACAGGTTTCAAAAGCTGTGTTATTGTTTAGAGCTTAGCAAAGTTCCCAGTGAAATTGCAGGGACTCATCCAGGGTGCCCATCTCAACAGCTCCATCCTCCTGAGCAAGCTGACAAGGTCTCTGCTTGCAAGGGCTGCTTTACTATTTATATATACATTATGCAGAATGAGATCCCTGTATTTAGTGACCAGAGATAAGCATCAGGTTAAGTCCCATTTCTTTGTGTCACTCATTAGCCAGATTGAATTTACGTCTGTTGGGGACAAAGATGCAATTATGCTCATAGATATAATTAAACGTAAGGGATTTCCCAGGAGCTGATGTTTTCCTTAAATAGGGAGCTGGCTTTCCTTGATCACTAGTTGCTTCTCATTGATTCAGCTGCTAATCCTCTGCATCATGCTCAGGGATGCTTTAAGTGAGTGACGCCATCACGATCCAGCTTATCATGGTGAGTGTTTTACCCATGTTGATGGTGAACTGTAATATTGTTAATAAAACTGACATATAGTTTAAACTTTGCATTTTGTGAGATTTGTATAGACTAACAGCACAGATTGTACACCTGCAAGATTTGTGAGAAGAGGAGTAGCATGGGAGGGATAAAATATTTTTTCTCTGGGCTTTCTCAAGCCTTCAAGGCACCTATTCCTTCTTTATCTCAACCTGGGAGTCCAAGGACACTATCATTTAACCTCAGTGGGAGAATGCTATAGGATCCATATCAACTTGCCTTAAAGATTTCCCCTGTTGTCTTTCCACAACTGAGCTGTGGCAGGCTTGGTTAGACCCACTACTGCATCCACAAAACAAGAGCTGCTGGTCCTGACCCACTTCTGACCTCCCACCTCACCTCAAAGGATGCTCCTGCTCCCCAAAGAAGCAAAACTGGTTGTACCAACACCTGCAGTTGGCTCCTACTGCAGCTGGAAAGGGGAATTCCAGCTGAAAACCAGTATTGCTCAGAAAAATAAAATAAAATAAAACCCACCAAGAAGTCCAAGTTCAAGACCCACATTGCAACATCTTGTGTAGCCCATGAGGGCATCCTCAGGTGTTGACACTGATTTTTTCCCCATGTGATTATCCTATAATAGGGGAATTCATCATGTGCATCCTGCTGCCAGAGAGAGCACTTGACACTTTGCTGTGCCACTTCAGCTCATTAGCAAGGCAGAAAAAACATCCCTGCTCTTTCTTTTTTTTTTTCCTCACGGGGTGACTTTTCTTGCTCCTTCAACATAAGAACTCATAGCAGCCACAGCTGCTGCCCAGCAGGTCCAGGAAAGCTCCCTGCAACCAAAAAAGAGGAAAGGTGGGTTTAGAGGTGGTTCACCTGAGATGAGAGAGACAGAGCAGCTGTCACCACAGCCAGGGATTTATGCCCCCTAGTCTCTCCTGGCAGGAGCAGACATTGTCCTTCTGCCTCAGAGCAGGCAGGCAAGAGGGTTGATGGCCATCTCTTCAACACCATAAGATTCCAAAGCCAGGCTCACTTGGGAGGAACAGCTCTAGAGGACCTGGGAGGACCTGCATACTGTAGGGCATGGGCAGGTTCATCCCATTCCTGGAACAGTTGCCACTTTCTGCACATCCCCATCAAGCAGAAAGAACAGGCAAAACAAAAACTCTGTGGCAATGATGCCCCACGCCCAGCCAGGCCACGGATTCTGGTGGGAGGAAACCCAGGCTGCAGGCAGCTTTGTGTCCTGCAAACCACTGCAAAACTGATTTCTATTAAAAATAAAGAGCACACAATACCAAAGTGGTTGGGGTTTGTCTATTAATCTCTCAATAGTCAGCTGCAAACCTAACAAATCCTCTGAAATAGCAGCAGGGAGCCGTGTCCGAGCTCATTCCTCCCTGCCCCCTTTTACAGCTAAAAATAATCAATAATGACTGCCTGAAACAGGGAGACCAAAGCAATTTGATGGACTGTGGGATCATGACTCATATTTTTACTCACATGCTGGCTGGGCACAAAACAAACCATGGGGCTCTGTTTCCCAGCAGCTGTGGTGGAAAAGCACCTCTGAACAACCAGGCACCTGGACAGAGCTCCTGCATCCCCTCCTTTTCCAGTGATCCTGCAGTGGTGCCTTGCTGGGAAGAAATGAAAATAAGACCAATGCAGCCAGGATGAGAGTGGCTTTATTCCCCCTGCTTTATGCAAGCGAGGACTAATGGAACCACTCGGGAGCAATGAGCCCCCAGGAGGCAGCTGGTCTTGTTATTCTGTTGGTAATTGCTGTTTTCAGCCACCACAGGCAGCAGAAGGGACTTGTTCAAGGACCCCTGGGGTGGCAACAGTGCTGGAGGAGTTTTCCATCCAAATCCTCATCCATAGGGGCCACCTTCCTCCCCAGGCAGCCACCCTGCTCAGGTGGGTCCAGTCTCTCTCATTCACATCTGTGTTCCCTCGAACAGCAGCAGCAACACCAAAGGAGATGCCAGCAACAGTCTAACCAGCAGTTCCCTCTGCAGGGACCACATTTCAAGAACGAATAACAAAAGCTAGTGTTTCCCACCTGGCTCGGTGCTATACTGGCTCCCACCACCTCTGGGGAATTTGCTGGGGAGGGTAAGATGCAGCCTCGTGTCTCTGTGTCGGCATCACAGACATGGGGAAAGCCCAGTGCCTTAGGGACTTTCCCAGCCTAGCACAAGAATTCGCTGTATTACTCTCTTCTGCCCCACAACAGCGTAGCCTGGCTTGGTGGTGACATGATGCCAGCACAGTGGTGCACAGGGAACGGATGCATCAGCACCCACCCCAAACTTTCAGGATGACTGTACAGCCATAGATCCATGTGCTGAGAAACGAGATTTTTCAGCAGGCAGATCCTCTGACCCTCACTGCTGCCTTCTTGTGACAGCACAGGGTGGGTGTGAAGTGACCACAACCCTTTGCAGTTCCTCTCCACGTTGGTTCATTATTGCACAGCTGGGGGCGAGGGAAGGGGATCCTGTCCTCTTTATTAAAAAAAAAAAAAAAATTAAACACCTGGGGGAAAAAAAAAGCCAAAACAGATGCCACTAAGGCTGTGGCCATTGATGTGATTTACTCCCTGCCTGCTGGGGAATGATTGGGTGTCAATGGATTGCTGCACGGGTCCTGTCCTGATGCTGACACAGGTTCAGTGCAGACTGCTCTTTGCATTGAGTTGTCTCTGTTCCAAGCCAGTGTGACTGGGTCTGCAAAGGGACTGAGCCATCACAGCTCTGCAGAGGGCTGGCGAGTCTCCCTGGTGTCCCGGCAAAACACGCCATGAAGGTGAGGCCATAGAAGAGGGATTTTCCTGAAGCCCTGGATAGATCTGCACAGCCCTGGTTAGACAAGCTCCCTGGGGTAATACTCACCCCATCTTCTCAGCAAGATCTGTTACACACACCCTTTCTTCTGATACCTCTATTGGGTAGGAGGCATGGGACCAGATTGCTGAAACCTTGACCAGACCTGTGCCCTGAGCTGGTGGCGGTGACTGAAGGCTGGTGGTGGTGCCCAAGGGCTGGTGGTGAGTTGTGCAGGGGGATGTTCATTGTTCCACATACAGACAGGCAAGAGTCAGTGAGCCAACAGGAGGTGCTTGCCTACACCAGATGCATTCAAACATGCTTTGTCTGGGCTGATAAGCCCCTGTCTTCCCCTCTCCCTTGGCCCCACCACAGTCAGCAGCTACTCCAGGAGTCTGGCAGCGCCGTCGCCTTGCAACTCTCAGCATGGGAAAAGGTTTCAATTCCAACGTGCTGCTGCTGGCTTCACTGGGCACCTACCAAATCTGGGACTGAAATGTGCTAGGACAAGGCAGGAGGGACAGTTGGGAAATTCCCCGTGGTGCTAGCAAAGAAACTGGTGCTGTGAGGATGATGTAGCCAGGAAGTGGTTTAAGAAACAGTGTTGAAGCCTGACTTGAGAACACAGCACCACTTTTTCCTCTAATGCCACTAATTGCACGTGGTTCTGGAGCATGATGCCTGGTACAGAGCTACCACTTCCCGCTCTCGCTAAAGACTCACACAGAGGAGAAGTGATGACAAATGCTGAAAATCCATCAAACAAATCATAAAAATGAGGACAAATCCTAGCTCTGAAAGGCTGCAGGAAAGTCTGCTCTGTACGCCCATGCCAGGAAGCCACTGGGGGACCACAGCAGCAAAGGCAATAAAAGAGATGGATTTTTTTTACTGGTCTGTGCAGGGAGCAAAGGGCTCACAGATATTGTGCCTGGCAGCACTTCTTTTGAAATCATCCAGATATGAGCCATGATGCCTCCAGCTGTAGAAAAAAGCCAGATATTTTGGTGGAAGTCCCTTGGGGAATGGGCTGCTCAGAAGCAACCTGTTGCATGTAGTGAGGCTATACAACAAAGCCTGTGTCAAAACCCTGCCTGATTTCGGGGCAGACATGAGCTCAGCCTGAAAGGTCTAAATTCCTAATGGTTTGTGCAGGCTCAGAGGGGTGATGACTGGGTCCATGCTGGCAGCAGCCATCAACTCTGAGAGAAAATCAGAAACACATCCAATTCCTCCAGCTGGATGTTCAAATGATTATGCCAGTAACATGAATGTCCTCAAAGAACAGACTAAAAGAGCTATCTAAGGGGAAATTCATCTCCCTTCAGCCTGAACTCTCTTTTACTTCTGGCTAATGACCTCACAAGAAGGAATCCAGATGTTAGAAACAGCAGTCATGCCAAGGAACTGGCCTGTGTCCGTGTGTGACACTTCCCCACTCTCCTGGCTGGATGGGCTGGGAAGGAGCTTGGGAGCAAAAACCTAGTTGAGCAACAGCTTGCATTAGCTGAACAACTGCCAGCAGCCACAGCAGCTCATAAACCAAGGAGAAAAATCCCACCTGCAGTAAACCAGAATGATGGTTGGTTAAAAAAAAATAGGCCGAGCAAATACTGCACCCTTCATGGCTCTGAAAATTAAAATTAAATTTTAAAAAAGTCAGCAAAAGGTATGCTTGGAAAGAGGATTTGTCAAACGGTGGCTTGGTCACCATTTCTTTGGGTCTGTCTGAAACAGGCTGTGAGTGCCTCTGCTGCCACAGGAGAGTCTGCTCCTGTCAGCCACCCACGCTGCACCAGGGAGGATCTTGTGCAAGAGACATAACTCTGCAGGACCCAATTCATCTGGTAATCCATTTATATGTATTTTCAACAAATAGGTCTGTTTGCAGTGGAACAGGACCTTGAGTCCCCTGGTGACACTGGTTGGTGTTTCTTAGCCACCAGCACACATCAAAAATCCCCCCAGCTGGATCATTTGTGCTCAGCTGGGTGTTGTGGGGCTTATTTGTACAAGGCTTTGGGGTCACCAGCCTTGATCTGGATGAAAATGGTTCACCCACTGCCACTCTTGCCCTGGCAGCCTGCTGGCCATGGAGCAGAGGGGCTGAGATAGTCGACTGCATTCTTTAAATGCAGAAAGAAGTACTTTGACAGCCAGGCTTATGGCAAAGGATCTTAATGAAAAGCAGCTGCTTCATGCCTGTAAATAGGATTGTCTGTGCAGCATTTTGCCCTAATAGAGCAAAATCAGAAGATAGGAATTTTCTTTATACGTAAAAACTATCAGTCTCAAATCCAAACTTTACTGACACGACAGCACCATTGGTTGGAGGGGGAGGGTTTAGGGACAGTAAGATGTCGAAATAATTTATTCAAATGTGTTCTTTGAGACTTAAAGCCCCCCTGAGGCTTTGTTTTGCCCACATCACCCTGGCTTTGGTGGGGATCAAAGCCTACAGTGCCTGTGTCTGCCCCCCCTAGTCTGAATCAGCTCCCAGCTCCACTGGGATGGGAGCTGCCAGGCAAAACCCCTGGCTGCCACCACACCGGCATTTGGGGACAATGTCCCTCCCATGTAAGTGCTCAGTCAGGGTAGCACTGGTTTGGAAGACAACCTGTATCTAAACACGTGTGCAAAAACCTCTGCACAGAGCAGTCAGGTTACCTCAAACAGACTTAAATACCTTCCCTTGCCTTCATTCACTCTGTGAAACCCTCTAGCAAGAGAGATACACTTTATATCTCACAAACCTCTTCACTCCCAGCCTTCCCTCACTCTCCCAGGCTGGTTTCTCAGCCAGGTGCCTCCTTGTTGGCCTCCCCATGCTCTTGCTGGTGGCTCATCCCCAGCTGGGGTTGTGTTGTACAGCCACAGATAAACTCATCTTAACTTTCCTCATTGAGCAGGCACTCATTCCAATGAAAACTCATCCATGATGTGAAGTGAGTGTAAGCTGGGGTGTCTGCCCAAGCCCAGATATCACCATCCAGAACAGCAGGCACTCCAGCAGTCAGTGGATGTGGACACTGAGGGACAGAGCAGCAGAAGCCCATGTGAGAAGTGAGGAGCATTGCTGTGGGGGAGGGCAGCTTGCCCATCCCATCCCTCCAGGCACCAGGGCAAAACACCTCCCGATTTCCAAGTGGCCTTTCCTTCCCAGGTGGTTACACAGCCAACAAAACCCGCTGAGAAATGGCATTACTACTTTCTCCAAGTGTACAGGGGAAGGAAGGGATCAGAACCAAAGCATTACTGATGTAAACCTCAAGTATTAGGTTAACAGTAGAAATGCAAGCACTGAGCAAAGCCACCACTGAGTGACACCAGCTTCCTCCCTTTCTCTGCTCACTTCATCTCACTCAAGAAGTTGGCACGTTTTCTGCAGAGCCAGAGTTACTGTTGCTTCAAAAGCCTGAGCTTTAGGACTGCTGTTCTGGGGAGCTTCATGACAGCCGGTCAAAGGACAGCCCACTTGTTTTGTCCTGCTCTGCTCTGCACTGGTGCAGCCTCACCTCGAGTCCTGTGTGCAATTTTGGGCACCACAATATAAAAAAAGACATTAATCTATTAGAGAGCGTCCAAAGGAGGGCCCTGAAGATGGTGAAGGGTCTGGAGGAGAAGCCTTATGAGGAGCAGCTGAGGTCACTTGGTTTGTTCAGCCTGGAGGAGACCAAGGGGAGACTTCACTGCAGTTACAACTTCCTCATGAGTGGAAATGGAGGGGCAGGCACTGATCTCTTCACTCTTGTGACCAGTGACAAGACTCGAGGAAATGGCACGAAGCTGAATCAGGAGAGGTTTACATTGGATATCAGGAAAATGTTTTTCACCCAGAAGGTGGTTGGGCACTGGAACAGGCTCCCCAGGGAAGTGGTCACAGCACCAAGCCTGACAGAGCTCAAGAAGCATTTGGACAACACTCTCAGGCACATGGTGGGATTCTTGGGATGTTGAACTCAATGATCCTGCATATTCAACAGCATATTCGACAGCAACTGAGACCGCAAAGTAAATGACCACTGCCTACATGCAATGGCTTGTTGTGAAAATGAGGAAAATAATTACCTTCTGTGAAGTTATTACAGAGTTGATGTTCCTGCATGTTATACTGCAGGCAATTGCTAGAAATTCTGTTCATTAAGGGAACAAAGATTTTTGGGCTGACTCCTGACAACACTGCTAAAGGTGAACATCAGAATTGCCACCAGGTCAGGCCAATGGTCCATCCATCCCTGTCTGCACCTCCAACAGCAATTATGAACAAAGGAACAAGGAAGAGCAAGAAGAAGATGACTACGTAAGTTATTTGCCCCTCCCTCCAGTTGGTTTCAGCTCAGGTGTCTTCTAGGCCAGGTGTGATTTCTGCTCAGGGACATCTGCCACACAAATACTGCGTTCCTGACATAGATGCTCTTTTTAAAGTACTTGCCCAGTTTTCCCTTGAGCCCATGTATATGTTTAACACCCAAAACTCCTCAGGCTGGTTGCTCCATTAATCCGGTCCCTGCTGTGCATAAAAAACCATCATTTTTTCTTGTGGCTCTGGCTGGCTCCTGTTGGAGATCCCCCCTTCCTGCTTCTCCAGGATACTCATGATTGTGTAGTCCCCTCTCATGCCCTTGGTTCAGTTATTTCTTTCTAAATCCTCACACTAAGACTAATACCACACACAGGCTGAAGCTGCTGTACGTGGATCCTTGTGGTCTCCTTCTGCACCTTTTGCAGTTCCTCCTCTCTCCTTTTTAGATGAGGAAACCCAAACCATGTGCGTATTGAAAATATGGATGGACCATGGATTTACTCCATCCCTTTCCTTACCATGTTTGGTGTGCAACTGGCTCTGACCACTTCCCAGCCTACCTACAGCAACCCCTCTTCCCAAAACTGTGCCTCTCTCAAATATTTACATTCACAGCAGGTATCAACATGTGCCCAAGAGGTTAGGGACAGAAATTGTTCACTGAGTTATTATCTATATTTATGCAGCTCATCTCAGAAGCTCTTTTCCTCTGCAGCAGCTTCATGAGTCAGTGTGGAAGCATCCTGGAGCTGAGTTACAGAACCCAGTTTTCATTGTTTTCCCCCCCAAAAATGTCAGCCTAGGAGGATATGACACAGCTAGTAAGAGCACTTGAGTTCTTTTAACTCTTTGTCCTGTTTCTTAAATACCAAACTATTTTTCCTCCCAGTGTATGTTTATAAAGATTTTCAAATCTTAACATGAACAAAAATTCCCTGGAGTTGAGGCTGGCATCATGCCAGGCTATAGATCATTATTATAAAAGACAAATTCCAGACACTGAGACCAAAATAAAAGGAAGAAACTCAGGAGGAATTTAAAAAGAAGTAGATGGGAGGGATGTTTAATATAATGTTAAAGCAGCACTAGTTTATTCAAGCAAATGCTGGGTGACTAAATGAAAGGGTGGTTGTGTTCTTTGGGCCCTTTCCTTTCACACATCTCCCTTCCGGGGATAGAAACAGTAACATCATCCCTGAAGCACCATGTTTATCTGCTCCCTCTCACAGAACTACACCAACACGGGTGCTCTGGTGTCTCTTCAGCCCCCAGAGATATGCAAGGTGTAAACATGTCTCCAGAAATAAGCTATGCATGGTGTTTTTGAAACAACTGTGCTTCACTTGAAATCATGGATGAGATACAGATCCAGGGGGGGAGGGAAAAAAAGCCAACTGTCTCAAATATTTCTGTTCATCAATTTTCCACCAGGATTTTCATCGGGTGCTCTGTTGGGATGCAGGTGTGGGCCGAGGTTCCTGCCAGGTTTGCCGTCGGCTATGAAATCCTTCCAGCTCGGATGACCTTGGCTGCCCTTCAGTGAAGGGCAAAAAACACTTAAAGAAAACACTCCCAGGCCGAGCTTTTTTATCTGTGTTTATCCCCCCTCCTTCCCCTTCTCCCCTGCAGAGGGGCACAGAATTCATTTTGGCAAGGCCCAGCCGACCAGAGGCGACCAAAGGCAGGCCAAGTGCCGTCACTTATCCCTCCAGCTGCTCCGCATGACAGCAGGCACAGCTGCTTTCCCGCCCGGCCAGATTGCTGGTGGTTGCTGCTTCATTACAGGAGTGATGTAGGTCTGAAACCATGCTGGCCTCTAACCCCTTTTCCGAGCTCAGTGAAACTGGGAGAGGTGATGACTTTATCGATTGGGCTTCTCCTATTTACTGCAGCACTTCAGGACACAATCCTGCACGTTCATCAGTTTGGAGGGTAAAGAGCAACTCTACCGGGTTACACAGGAGTTTCCTCTCCAGACAGACACTTTGGGGATGGATGTAAAGTAGGATACGAAGATGTATCTTCTCTAGAATAAATCCCACGTAGCAAATGTGGCTTAAGGATTTCCTGAACAAACAGCTGCGCTGTGCACAACAGCCATGGACACAGCTGTGGTCTGAGAGCCTCCCTATCCCCGTTTGACCTCTGCAATCTCCTGCAGGGATCAGAGTTCATCCATATCCTCTCCTGGTTTAGATGAGGGACAATAGAATGTTGCTGGATTCAACCACGGTTTTCTCCATGGAGAGGTTAAACTGCTGCAACTCCCGTTGCTTCTCTAGGCAGGAGGCACAGGGCCTCGGAGAGTTACCCAACACAAAATAAACAGGGAGGTAATTTCATCAAATGCCTTCGTTGTTTGGAGGCACAGAAGGCAAAGGACTGAATCACAGATGTAAGGAATGAAGAACTCTTCTAATTATTAAGCACCATTAAAAACTTCGGTGCAAAACTCATCCCTGTAATTAGGTCAGTATCAATTACCCTGAGCAAATGACTCAGATCTCTCTAGCATTAAAGACTACATACAACAAACATCCTAAAGCAGGGAAAATCCTGAAGAGACCATCTGAGAACAAGCAAAAATAAATCCAGGAACGGGTATTACACTCTTAACCACTCAACTGTGCACAGACCAGGATGTCCATTTTCTCTCCTGCCCTAAAACACACTCAGAGTAGGGAAAAAGCACATGCAGGTATGAGAGGGCCCTCCCATGTGCTGGAACTGCCTGAGAAGTAGAATAAAGGAACAGGCCTCATCTGAGATTCAGTGCATTGGGTCCATGCCAGTTCCTTCTCCCAAGACACTGGCACATATCTCACTTTACTTTCTCGCAGGCAGCTGCAACTCCATCACACAGGATGGCTCAGGCAATACAGAAGAGAGCTGGGAAGTATAACAAATTCTGGCATAAGCAGATGCGATTTTGGTGTAGCAAAGTCAGTTCCAAACCTAGATCAAACGTATCTTTGAAAAGTTCTGAGGTGCTTCAATTAGAGTCCAAAGAAAACCCCTCCATAACCCCCCACTGTGGCATTAACTTTCCAGCAGCTCTGAACCCCATTTTCTCACACTTAATATTCCTTCACTTATAGCTAAAATGGTTCATATCTTGCTTTCCTGCGAGGAAGAAAGCACAGGAATTAAAAATCAGGAAGCTAGAGCAGAACAGATGGACAATCAGCATTGAATAAGAACTGCTGGCATGTTTCACATGTCAAGATATACCTCATGGAGGAAAAACACCCTGTTGAGTGCATCATGTAACCACTGAGTACACATAAAACTTCAAATTTTTCCTGTTATACTTTTTTAGTGTAAGAGATCACAAGGGCATCAGGTTTAAGTTGTATCACTTGATGGCTGCACCAGCGACACCCACTGGGGATGGTCCATTCCAAATAGATAACAAGGGCACCCCTCGTGCTAAACCCACATGCCCTATGGGTTCTGGGGAGCAACCACCTCCCTGGAAGCTCATTTTTCTCCGGGCAGAGTAATCAGTAGCACTGCAGGCTGTTACTGAGTAGGCACAGACCGTGCAGGAAGATCTGGGGTAGCACCCTGTACATACTTTGTAGTCTCACACTGTTCCCACAGGTCTGGCAGAACAAAGTGTTTGGCTCAAAAGCCAAGTTGCCACCCCACAAGTAAATTTTTCAACCCTGTAGGCACAATTTACAGGCTTTGATAAGGGCAGAGGGGTTAGTACTTGTGTCCACTCCAAACTGCAAGGTGGGGGGAGGGAGCTGATTTTCTCATTGTTGGAGCGCCAGTTACAGAATGTTCATACAGCACATAACTATGTTGCAAAGCTCTTTGCCAGTAAAGGTTTAAAAAAGAAAAAAAAAAAAAGATAAATTCCTGGAAGATAATCTTGTTGCTTGTTACTAACCACCATGGTCTAGAAGCACCTTCTAATGATTAAAGGCTCTCATGAACTACCAGAAGCATTTTGTTCTTCCTCTGAGGGGCTTGAGAACTAATCTAGCTTTGGTTAGACCCAATACAGCTCTTCCTCAAGTTTACTTTAGAACAATCCAGGTTACATTTACATGGAGAACAGATGACAGCTCTAATAACAATAACAAATTCTCAGACTAATTCCAACAAGGAACCTCCCTGAAATCTGAAGGGCACAAACAAAACTCACCTCTCTTGAAAGTCATCCAATTTCTAGGTATCAAAAGCATGGCTTATGTTCATACTGTCGTGGTAGGGATACTCATCATCATCTTCATCTAAGCCTCACCACTGCTGATCAACTGGGAGGGTATCAAAACCATGTAGGACAGGTTTAAGAAAAGCAACAATTCACTGGCCTCTCTGGCGTTTATTTTTGTTTAAGCCAAGTGGTCAACAACTAACAAGATGATGAAACTTTCATATCCTTTGGGCAGCTGCCAAACCTATGTCTAAAGCAAAAGTCTCTTTCCTCACCTACTGGAAAGATTGAAAGGAAAGAGACAAATGCATTTGGTTTTACATCTATTAAAAAAAAAAGAAAATCCCTTACTTCCCACTGTGCCTAAATAAGATACCCATCAAAGCAAAGGGTCATTTGTTCCTTCATCTCACCCTATTATTTCATACCCTGGCAGTTGCTTACCTGAAAGCTTTTGTAATGTCTGTAGCAGGAATTTCCTGTAGCCCCCCCCCTCCTTTTTTTAAAAAAAAAAAATCATTTGTATGTGCTTGAATATGGGACAGTAAGAAATGCAAACCAGGGTGCAGATTTTGGAAATGAAATAAAACACAGCAGGCCTCCAGGTACACAAACAGCCAACTAATGTTACAGGATACCTGGAAACCAAGAGCACAAAATATTAAGAACCAGATTGGCCTTACAGGTAAGAAAACACGGAAGAAATTACTTGCAGGATGATGTTTTCCGAAGTTACGAACTTATTGCACAAATGAAAGGTTTGTGTTCTCAAAATTTGTGACCTCCTTTCACGCAGGGCTTTCAAACACTCATCACACAGATGATCACTGTTGATCTGCCCGCACAACATGCATGTGGGGTCCCCAAAAAAGACAAAAGTCAGACTGTCATGAGATAATTGACTTTCCTGGAAGTGGAGGATTATCAGTGGCAGTGGTAGGAGCAGTGGAGAAAAAACAGATGACACGTTTCAGATACACAAGGAAACACGAATGAATCACGTACAACCTCCTACCGTTGTGGAACTCGGCCAAAATTTAGCTGGAGGGATGGAGGAAGAGGGGAAAAGGACACAAAAATACAGCCACAACAAATACTAAGCTGCAGCTCTTGGCTTTAAAAAAGCTAACAGGGGATGTTTGGGGATTTTTTTTCTAACCCCTGTAGAAACTCTCTCCAAATCTGTCCAGGGCAGTTTTGATTAAAGATACTACAATGGCAGTGACAGTAGAAGCTTTCCAAAATCAGAAAGTTTACAGCTTGATTTGCAGCTCAGCATTTTTTTCTCCCACTTAATCCACTGTTTGAAACAGTTTGAATCAGGCTCTTATAGAAGTTAAGTGATTTTGTAAATTTTTCTTAAAGCTGAACTCTCAGGCAAATTGCCAGTGAACACTCTCCAAACTCTCTTTCCTCCCTAGTTTAAGGGTCTGTCACTGAACATCAAGCCATAAAATGAAGTACCTTAAGACTACTCTGTCTGAGGAAGTCAAAATCCATCTGCTAGAGAGATCCATTCATTCCAGAGAATCCAAAGAGGTGTTTCTGTTTCTCAGAAAACCTTGAGGTTTACTGGCCAGGCAAGCACTTGGTCTCTACCAACAGCTGAGACAACATGGGACAGAAAGAAGATGATGACAAAGGAAGAAAGATGGATTTATTTAGATGGGGAGCTTAGCAGGAAAGACTGTAAATGACACAGGTTGAACAAGCAGAGGTAAGTCAAGAAGCCCAGAAATTAGAAGGCTGATTGAATTCTGTATAAAATTTGACATGGTGCAAATTTCTATCTTGATTTATTTCTGACAGGAAATGCAGAATGTATTTGTGTGAATCGTCCCTCTCAGAAGAAAGCGGGTAACATGAACAGAAGGGCTTCACCTAAGATCAGAAACTTTTCAGAACTCGACAACCAGCAACAGGAGAGACCCCAAAAGCAGAGATCCCATGTCTTCACTGCCCTTCAGGGCTGAATGAATTCCCTCTGAGCCAGCACAAACCTGACATTTCCATCCAGTTCAGAGCTGAGTCACACTTGCCAGGCCTCAGAGATCGTACCACATACCAGACTGCTGACCTGAAAATGAAAGTTGGGCAATAAACTTACACAGGCAAGTTTTGAGGCTGCCCTCCACAGTTCCTGAGAGAGCCAAGATGCTGCATGCTGTCAGTGCCCCAGCCCCTGCAGCACAGAGGGGGCTGAGTTACAAGCGCATAACTCATGGTCTGAAGTGCTTCGGCTTGAGGACAACTTAAAGAATATATATATATTTAACTGCAATAACATGAAAACACAGAAAACAGAGCAAAATTTGAGGTCACAGAGATTTGTTCCATACTTATGCAAAACGTTAACAGAGCCTGAAGTGATGGCGGACGCACCGAGACCAGATCATGTCCAACTCACCTCATTCAGTCAGACGTTAGACAGGGTACAAATGTTTTCATTGACAAATGAAAATGGATGTTTATCTTTTGAAAAGGCTGGTGTGCCAACCCCACAAGGTGCTGCTCAGCAGAGTCTACCCAGAGCTGTTTAAACACTACTTTGAGCAGGCTGGGCCAATGTAAATACAAACAAACTGCAATTAACAACCAAATACTTGATCTGAGCACAAGCAAAAGAAAAACTGACCTGCTCAGTTTTTCATCATTCCTGTCATTTTGAAAATTTGCTTCCCGAGCTGCGGTTTTCTTTACTAACTTCTCACTCCCACTCCTGTTCTCATCCTCATCCAGCAAGAGCTTTAAGAAGTTAGAGAAATACAATGAAGAGAATTTGAAAAGGGATGCTTTGCACTGGGGCTGATTGGCATTCCTGCACTCAGAACCACCTCAGTGATTATTGTCTGCAAAAGGGATCCACTAAGCAGCTCTCCCCGACTTATTTGCTTGCTAAGTTGGGTTCATGATTATTCTGTGAGGAGGAAGTAGTTCAGGGTAGACATGAACTTATTTGGATTGGTGCCCTCAGGAAAACACAACTACAGTGGAAATCTTATGCATATGAGGTGTAATAAGAGAAAGGAGGCCAAATTTCAGGGGGTAAATTGCTTACTGTAAACTAGATCAGAACAACAGCAGCACCAGATAAGAGCTGGATTGCTCACTACTGCATCACAAAGCCCAGAACTAAGGATTACCTGCATGTGGATCCTTGCTGACTTGCATACCTAATGCAAAAATTTTAGTGAATCCTAATCCGCCTCTTTCCTGTGTTTTCCAGCCAAAACTCTTCTGAAGTTTGGCTTTCTGTGCTCCCAACACTGAAAAGCAGAAAGGATTGCCAGGAATTCTCTTATCACCAGGCCTGTCAAGTGCTACATTTCACTCAAGCCTACATAAAAAAAAGCTGGGTAGGGGAGGGAGGGATCCAAGTGTAAGTGCACACAGGCTAAGTAACCAACTGGCAGAAAACAGGGACTCCATCCTCTAGAAGATAAACATTATAATTTGTGCATTAATTATAGCTCATTTACCTTCCTTATCCTGTATTTCCTCCTCCCAACTGGATTTTGTAACAAAGGCCTGAGCCTTTATACAAACAAGTTAATGGATTCTAATGGTTCACCCTGATGCAATGTTATTTAGTCACAGCAGCACTTCATTTTCCCTGCTGTATTCAGGGAAGAATAAATAAATAAATACCGTATCCACATTCAAATGTCTCATCTAAACACCCCTTATTTCAGTTTTCAAATTCCATTGTTTCCATTGTAGTGAAATTTTACCATGCTTTCATCTTAGTAGACTCTTTCCTTCAAGAAAAATACAACAGAAATTTTAAGTATTTAGCAGTATTTAAGAAAGATACAGTAGAATAAAGCAGATATGGGTTGTTGTGTTTTTTAAAGACTTTCCATCTTCTATTTCCCAACTGTCCCCAAATCCCATTCCCATCACACTTCTGGATGCATTCTGTGCATCTTACCTCTGATATTTATTTCGCTTACTCTTTATACTCCACACTCTCCAAATTATTTGTCAAGACAATTCTTTCTCCATGGGAGTGGACCAGAGACATAATTGGATAATATAGTCACCAGAACTTCTCCATGCTCACAGTAAACAAAACTGGTCTGTCCAATTTCCTCCCCAGAACCTTTTACCTCTTCATCCCACCAGCATCACCTGCTCAGCCTTTTCCTCTCCCTCTTTCTCTTGCCACTTCAGGAGGTGGGTAGATGCTTTCTCACAGCATTTCTCCTTTGCAAGCACCACTCAGCTTGTTTTTTCCTTATTATCACGTGCATCCTATGCAAGAGGCCTGTTTTTGATCTCATGGTTGCAGGAAGGGTATAGATTACACAATTAATGTTGGCACTCCACCAATCCCACCCATTTCACTTAGTATCACATGAGCACTCCACCCTACCTTACTCACACCATTTAAATCCTGGGCTTTTTTCCTGTCCCTTTTTTTTTTTTTTTCCTTCAAGCCTCTCTTGTGTGTTTGATCCTTCCATGGACCTCATCAATATGTTTAGTGCTCACTTGCCTCTGTCTCTACTCAGCAAACCCCCCTGTCCCCTTCCCCCTCAGGACTCTTAGCACTACATCCCTCATCATCAGCATAACTTATCTTCTTTCACCTGGCCCAAATTCGTGACAAAAATCCCACCAGTATTTAAGGAAACAGGGTGTTTGTTAGGAACAACAGATTAGGAAGTAACACATGAACAGTAAAACCTGCAGCTCTTTCAGAAAGGTGCAGTTCCTCACGAGGAATGACAAAGCACAAGGTCAAACCTCATGGCACAGCACCAGAGCACAGTCTGTCTTTTACCTGTCCCAGGTGATCCACACGGTGATCATCCACAGAACAAAAAAGGTGGAAGACCAGACACAAATCAAAGTACCACACTTGTTCAAGGTAAATGAAGGGAAAAAAAGCAGGTGAAGAAGCAAAGGAAAAGAGTTGTTGCTGCCAAGTTGTTCCAAACAAAAACTAAAGTGCCAGCTATTCAATCCATTCCTTGACTCCTTTCAATTGTACAGGCAGTGGCATTGTACAGGCAATTATCTCTGTACTTACTGTTTCTCCCAGGGCACTTAATGTCCCCCAGCTTTCACCAGAGTTGTCCATCTGACAAATACATGCACAATTGTGACATTTTCTTGATAGTCTGGTACACAAGCATTAGATAAATAAAGCCTTTTGCTTCTGAACTTCTGAAATGTCCTTTTACTGAATGCCACATACTAGAGCCCTGCAAGTCAACATGAAGCATTACAAGAAATACTTAAATCACATTTTATTTTTCAAGTTCAAAAATAACAATTAGCTTTATTTAACATGTTACACGTATCAGATTTAAAATATCATGCTCTATTTAAATATCTGAATGACAACACTATACAAATAAAATGTTACACAAAATATATTTAAGAAAAATGTTTTGGTCTTCCATCTGAACAATAAATAGACAGGCACTTCTACATGTACAAAGAAAGCAACCACTATTTAGAATAATTCTTATAAGCAAGATGTGGAAATACAGAAGATCTGAGTTTCGAGAACATGTTTAACTCTACGTGAGGCTTCATGCAACTTCAAAGTTTGTTTCAAAATCCGAAACTCTTTGTGTCCGCACAATTCTGCATCTGCTACCGCTTTACAGGAGATCCAAACCGTGCTCTCACAAGCAATGTGCAATTTCAGTTATTCCCATCAAGCTACCTGATCACATTTAGTGCCCAAACAGGAAACAAGGATTGACCGGAGTAGCTTTTCACATAAATAACATAAGCAATAAGTCATCTTTAGTAAGTAAGTTTGAGGCAGGGGCCAGACCTAACTGTACCTACTGCCCAGCTCCAAACAATGTCTGCTCTTTTTCCTTTTATAGGGAGCTCTTATGGGGTGTTTCAAGCACTATTATGCTTTTTTCATATAAAAAAAAAGGCATCATCTAATAAAAGGGTAAATCCTTCAGTCACAGATACACTTTGCACAAAAGATCCTAAGTAAAGGAGAAAATACTGTTTCGGGGTGCAAAAGGACTGAAAACTATACATTAAAACAAAATCTAAAAGTTAAAGTCTTGTAAATGTTTCATACCTAAAGATAAAATTACATTCCTCCAATTTGTGTATTTTCCATTTACAGTGGTTTCCACAACACAAACACTACTCAAGGAAAAATTAACTTCCACCAACACAATTAATGAAAGATGCATTGTGGTAGGCAATCCCTGTTTCCAATACAGCTAACCAGTCACTGACAGCTAGTTATATCCTCAAAGTCTCTTTTAAAATTAAGACAAATATTGAAACATAACGACCATCAGGACAGTGGAAAAGTCAGGACCAAGTCTTCAAGCCATCCCTTCAAATTTTAGTATTATTCTCATTTTCGAAAGTACAGGAAAAAAAGTTTAGGGAGAAAATTCAACTATTAAACAGAGCTTCAGTGATCCACCAAGGAAGTCAGACCCAAACCTGGAAAGTTATTTGGACTTGTACTTATGCACATTACCTTAACAATTTAAGTGTGGATCTTGCAAGCGTGTCCAAATCTTAATCATCTCTTGAGGTTTTCTACTATGTACTAACATTAAGTTTGTGTAGGAACATATGTTATTTCTGTATTTCTCTTCGATATCAAACGTTTTGAAGCCTTTGTGTTTTTCTGGAGCAAGCCCAAGCTTCTGAAGGCACATTCCAGTATAAACATCATCAATAGGGTAAAGGAGTACCTGGTCAGACGCATTATTCAGTCTTAATGCCAGATCACCAGAGTACAGAAACCCGCCACCTCCTGCATAGGGAGGGTATGAACCTTCATAAACGCTCTCTGGGATGTAGTACTTCAATTTTTTTTCTCTGTGAGGTCCAGCATCTTTGATCACGTCGCCTATAAATAAGTCTTTGGCTTTTTCCTTTGATAAGCTCTTCAAGTAATCCAGGATCTGATGGGTATTCACAAAAACATCATCATCACCCTTAAAAATAAACTGGACGTTCGCGCAACTGCTGCTGACCCACTTCAGAAACAGCACCTCTTTCAGGGTCAGGTTGAAGAAAGTATCTCTGTAGTTCCAGAGGAGAATGTCTTGGTGGGTTTCACTCTCAAATTTCAGCATGTGTGAAAGATCAGGAAAATGATCCTCTGGTGGGGTCTGTCCAAGTAAGAAGACCCTTTTGACTATCACATCCCCTGATTCAATTTCCTTGCCCCAGGATTCCCTAATTGCTTGCCTTCTATCAAAATGGGGTATAAGTGACTTAATAGCCAGCAGCAGAAAAGGTTTATGTTCGCACTTGTTTGGCTGATCCATTACTAATGAATAATTTCTACATCTCAGATAAAGAAGAAAGTCTTTGAATCTGTCTGGCAGGTTTGCAAAGTCACTAACCTCTGAAGATACCCAGGGGTCAGGGTCACAGGAACTGAGAGCGCTCAAGTTAGAACTCAGATTCTCTTCCACAGTCATATTGGAAAGCAAGGCCAGAATAGGGTTGTACAGGAGTTCAAGCTTCTGCTGCTGTTTGTTCCAATAAGCTTTGTGAGGAGTATATTTTCTCCAGAATTTGCTACGTGGTATAACAACACGGCCTTTTGCATTCTTCTCTTGGCTGCCACTTTTTGAGACTTCCACAATCACATAAATAAAAATGTTCACCATCATCAGAATTCCCAGCAGCTTTAATCTTCTGCGTCCAACACTCATTTCTCATATCTAGAAATAGATAAAAGAAGATTTTTAGCCTTCCTCAAAATATCAAACTCTTGACCTCATAAAAATACAAACTACTTTGAGGTGAACAATATGAAAGCTAGTAGCCTAAAAACAGAGGTTACCTACACCCCCTAAAAAGCCAAAGCTCATCTGTCTCTAATATCTGCACCCCTACAGCTCGTAGGTGTCTGGGGTCCCATCAGCAAGCTGCTACAAATGTACAGTTTCCATTTGCTGCACAGGAAAGTTACACAGCATTTCAAAGGGCACCTAAAATCAGCCAGCAGCGTTGGCTTCTTATTTAGATTTCCTTTAAACACTTGACTGGATAATAATTAGAATCCGAGCCCTCAGCTTGGCAAAGGCAGGCAGAGAAACTTTTTTTTTCTGCTCGTAAGGTGAGCTGAAGGGTATAGAATAAATTGCTATATGATAAGGTCAGTTATTTTTAAATTAAGTTTCAAGCTTTTATACTTGCACTCCTGTATCTTCCAACTACGTAACAGGCAGAGCCAAATTTTAAAGCATACAATCATTTTCTGACAATTTCACTTGGCTGTTCCTTGGGAGAGAAGAGAGGCTGACAAAACTTGCCAGCTGCATTGCTGGTGTTCAGATCTCAGCAGACAGAGGAGAACGTGAGCTTGGATTTATATTTTTTTTTTCCCCCTCCAACTGGAAAAGAAATGAATGGCAGCTGAAAGTAGAACTGTAATTAATAGGAAGTTTAAAAAATCTGAAAAGAAATAAAAAAGCAGAGGTCTCCCATACATGCAAGACTTGGAATTGTTGAATCAAAAGTTCTGTTACCCATCTCCACTTTTTACTGAGAGAGACAAAATGGATCAATCCCTCTTTCTTCCACAGCTGTCAGGATGAAAAGTACAAGGAGCAACATGAAAATAGTGTGTTCCTCTAAAGTAGTGCTTATCAAACTGTTTACCAGCCCAGGGGTATATCCATGTACAAGCTACACAAATAATTCAGAATTAATAAGGTCAGCAAGACTACGTTTAAGTTACATATGGAACTCATTGTTGAAGACACTTCCATTTGCCAGGAATAAAAATGATTACTGGAAGACCAGAAAAACCTAATAGAAGATTTGTTATCACTTTTAAAAGCCCAGCTGTAAACACAGTCTCTGAGGTCCTGAAGTCACAGAGAACAGCAGACAGGGAGACTTGAAAAGTACACCTTGTACTTGCTGCTCTTTTCATATTTTTTTTTTCCAGCCATCACCAGATGACTGAGCTAGAATGACCCTTGATCTCTTCTGGTTTGCTCAGCAAGAAAGCAGCAGGTAAATAATCAGCAATCTTTTTTTCTCTTATTTGACCTTATTAAATCCAAAGGGGGGGGGGTATTTCTGAAATAAAAAGCCACTCACAGAAACAACAGGCTACTCAGAAACATCCCTGTTCTTCCTCATGTACCATCTGCATATTTATCTTTGTATACACTCGGGCCAGATCCACTTTATGCATTATTCTATTCTCAGTCAGCTATGAAGTTTCTGTTCTAATTTTAAAGTAGTTTTCTTCTATACTTTAAAGACAAAAAACACACTTGTGGTCAGTGCCATCACTGAAGCTAAACAGCTGAGCTGTTACAAAGCTCTGGTTGGTCACACAGAGTTCAAAGAAACTTTATCTTTCTCTTTCAACTGCCACAGCAACTTCCACTAAGACCAGATAATTAAATACTATTTTTCTTCACTTTCCCTCCAGTACAACAAAAATACTGAGGAGGCAGCTGTCCCCTGTTTTGTACTACTCCATGCAGCTCAGCACGCACATCAGTGCTTATCTACCCTGTCCTCTAAAGCACTTCTCACCAGAACAACAAATGATGTGGTATCTGACCTACGATCCCGGCACTCCAGAGACAACGGGCTGACATGCTCCCTCCTAGTAACAGCCAACCAAACTCGGGATTGTCAAGAGCTCCGCCAAAGCTTGATTTTTCAGGATGTGTAGCACTCACACAACTCATCTGTCACAGCCCCCAGCTTGCTAAGCTGTGAGTATTCAACACCTCTAAGTCATCAGGATACTCGACTCTTCTGAACACCAGACACCACTTGCAAACACTTAACAAAATCCTTCAAAACACTGTGACTGCAATCTCCTGCAGCAAATGAGACAGGGATCCTGTGCAGAAAAATCTCCATTTACTGTTAGACTTGGTAGAACTTTTCCTCAGAAAAGGTCTGGCAAGGTGACGGTGGTTCCATCCCACACAGCACAGTAAATGCTATCAGTCCCACAAGTAAATACTTCCAACCTCAACCCTGTTCCAAGCTGTGGATCGGCAAGTAGGTGAACCACTCTAATCACCTGATCGCTCTTTTTGATGGAGACTCTCTCCTCCTCCCTTTCTGACTCCCAAGAACTCGGGTCCAACCCCTCCCTCACACTGGCTCTGGTGCTCTGCCAGGCCTCTCCACGAATCAGTTCCCACCGCCAACCCAGCAGAAACCCAGCACTGACCAGAGACGCACACCAGGTAAGCACCACAGCAGCTGCACTGGAAGCACAGGGCAGAAGGAAGCGAAGCACACACATCTCTCTTCAGCGGGGATGACAACACATGAACAACTGAGCCCTTGGTTCTGGATCCACAATTCCTCACCATCCTCCAACAAGAGGCTTTCCAGCCCTGTAGCTGTGACAGCGTCACACTTACACCCTGGTGCAGGCAGGCAGGTACCACCGGTCTCTGAACACTGTGCAGGTGCAAGGTAAAACACCCAACTTTTCCACCTTCTTCCAAGTCTGACAGAAGCCACGGCCCTTAAACTGCAAATACTTGTATCTTCTACTGAGGACAGGAGTTATGCTGTATTTTCTAAGTGGGCTGAGTAACATGTCTACATTATCTGACTGCCAAACCCAAGAATTAAAAGTCCATTTATTTACTGGGGCTGACAAAAGATAAGATTATCCTTATTAGCTGCAGGTATTACACCTACCACTCTACTGGTTCAGGAGTAAACTATCAGGAATTTGGCAAAACAATGTTTTAATTCAGATATCTAACAGATATAACCACCCTTCTCTCTTTGCAGAGGCAAGCTGTAACTGGCACTAAGGCAGGCTTGGATCTTACCATGTAACTTCAATCTGAGGCCTGGTATCCCTTATAGAAGTTGTACACGCAGCACAACTTCTGACAGTGTCAGCAACATTGTGTGCAATAGTGACACTACATTTCTGAAAATAATTTAATTACTTAACACATCACAAGGCATACTCAGTCCTCCTAACCTCCTGTGGGATGTATCAGTTCTCCTAAAAGCTCAGTTTTGTTCAGTGAGTCAAGAGATTTCCGGTTTGAGCAATGACACAGTTTTAGAATGTGAAGATGTTAAGAGCCCCAGGCTGTTAGAGAAAGTCTGTGCTATTTCCAGCTTTAAAGAACTTGAACACTATTTATTTTTTTACTACACACAGTCATATCTCTTCCCCCTCCCACCCCCCAGAGCTTTACACAAGTTCACTTTTATACAACAGTAATGAAGAAAATCTTAAGAACTGGAAAATACTGAACAGATATCAGTATTCTGCTTCCACAGAAGCACGTCACACACAGCGGCTACCACTGAAAACACTCAGTGTTCTCGGTGTTCTTCAAACAGCACACAGTCTGAAACAATGTTCCAGCTGGAAGAAAGTTATCAAGATAACACACCACTCAAAGCAAAGAGTGCAATGAAATTCAGAGCAGTTAATGCTTATTTTAACATTAGTTTTAATTATTTGCATAAACCTGCTTTGAGACATATTTCAGCACATTATTTAGCTTCGGGAGAAATCCCTATCTTCCAGTATTTGAATACCAAAGGACACCAGTGCAACTTGCAGGTGGAATTTCAAGACCTGAGTAAATAGCAAGACTAGGAAAGGATGTACCTGTATTTTCCTAAAACACAGTCCAAGGCATAAAGAACTATAAAGGGTTTGAATAAATGCCAAACTAACTTCACATTCTGTTTCCCACTAGTTACCTTCAGCACATTTTTGCTCGAAAAAACCCAAAAGCAACACCAAAAAAATATTGATGTTATTTTCTCTATATACATTTGCCATACCAGCTATAGAGTGAACTTTTATCTGTCGCCCCTTCCCCTTCTATTTGGTCACTTTTGATATGACAATAACAACAACAAAACCAAATCGTTTAGTACTTAAAGCTCACAAATAAGAATTTGTAGAGACTTTTTGGGGGGAGATATACATCAGTGGGACTTGGTGTAAGGTGCAAACCACAGAACACACTCGGTTTTGCACAGACTATAAAGTCACTGTGCACCCCACACACAAGTGATGGCTCTGAAGTGAAAGAACAAAGCAAGGCTCCCCTTGCAGCCTCTCAAACCTCATCCAAGTCGCAACCACAACCAAGCAGAGAGAACGTGTTCCAACAAGGTTCTTCTACGGCACAACCCACGAGTGACCGCACTCCTTCGCCGGGTCTCATCGAGACTCCAAATCGCAGGGATCAGGAGTCAGCCTTGATGAGGTGAGAACACCATCCCATAAGCTCATCAGGGAGACAATCGGATTATCACGGGAGGCCAACTCCCCAGGGTGCAGTGCACAGACCCTGCAGCTAATCTGAAGGGATCTGTGAGCACCACATTTAAGGTGCTCAGACTACCACCACCACCACCACCTGGACGCCAGCAGGTTTTCACGTTCTGCACAGTCTTGCTTTTCAAAGCAATCAGATAAGGCAGAACGTTTAAAGGCATTGCTCAGAGCGGTAATGCTCCCATGAAACTCAAGCAGTTAACCTGCCAAAAACTAAGTTGACTTCTTAACTTTTAAGTTTATAAAAGGGTGGGGGAATCCCTCCTACATTAAAGTCTGTAAAAGCTTAATGAGAATCCAACTCCCTACCCCTAATAGCCTACTTGTCTGCTGTCCCAACACTACTGATGTCAGCTTTCAACTGTGGTATTAAGATCTTTCATTTGCTGCTGAATGCCAAGTTCTGAGTATCACAATTCCAGAATCTTCAAAGTTCCTGTCACCATTTTCACTAATTTCAGCTATTCCCTTCCCTCTAGCTCTTCCAGCAGAAAAGAGAAGCTACCAGAACATGCTATTTAAAATAACATCTATGAAAGCAAAATTTCGTTGACTTTATATTGCTGTTTAAAAATATTGCAGCAACACCCCCAAAGTTTGCATCAAGTTATCTTTTCAAAGTAATTCAACAGCAAAAAATTAGTTATAACTTCATTAAAACCAGCTTATGTGAAATTCCTGCTTGACAGAACACTTAAGAGATACTATCAGATCTCCACCATCTCAAACTGAATACTTCCAACCCCAAACCAAACTGCTCAAGTCCTGAATCCTTCAACTGGAGAGTGATTATTTTTTCATCCATTTTTAAATGAGAGTCAGCTACCAGCAAATCCTCAGATCATCGCAACCCTGCCTATATTTTAAGTTACTGTAGGTGTCTCTCACAAAAGCTTTGGGTTTAATTAAGATATTTAAATACTGTGCACCTACTGAATTCACTGCAAGTTAGGCCTAAATATTGTATTTTTAGCTGTTAAAATTAAATTCTTGGATTGGCTGAAAGAATGTTTGGTTTCATATTTGAATTGTTTTAAGTGTTTCTGTAGAAGATCAAGGTGTATGCAAGAAAAGCCCTCTGGTCATTATGAAAAGTATTCTGTAAACTCAATCCCAAGTTTAATGTATATTCCAATTTTCTACTGGTATAGACTACTTGAGTTTGGTCATGATTTCCTACAGGGATGAAAAAGCAACAGAGCTCCACATGTACACCACACTTACATAAAGCAATTTAAACCATGGCAGTGTCCCTATAAATTAGTACATCATGCTAATATCACCATGCTATACCGACACACCTACAGCCACAATAAACATATGTGAAGGTGTTCCTCACTGCATATGAAAAAAAAAACCAACCCAAACCAAAAAACCTGTGACCAAAAAGAAAAAAAAAATTGCTTTCTTTGTTTATCATTAAAAAAGGGTTTGGGTTGTTGGTTTTAGGGTTTTTTGTTAGTAACTGAGATTTCCTGCTGACAACTGAGGGTAAGACCTCAACTCACTATAAAAATAAATATTAAAGTTTAATGTGCTGGTATTTGAGGGCCTGTGGTAGCAGAAGTGACCTGCTTTTCCCAATTTGTTAACACAAAAAAGTCCTTCTAAGCTTTAGAATTACAATATTGTAAATTTGTTAGGAATAACCCAGAGCTGCCGGCTTCTGATTTAAGAACTTCAGTTTTTAGCTAGCCTTGACAGGCTTCAGCTTGAACGAACAGTGAATTATAAAGACTCAAGATAAGGGGTTTAACCAAGTGTCAGCAGAGAAGTATTTCTTGGAAGAAAATTAATTGCCATTCATCACGTCCATTACAAGTTGGGGAGGTACAGTTCCACGGCAGTTTGAAACAGTTTCAGTCACAGCTGACTCATTCTTGTAATTTATTCCTTCCCCTACAAACTGCACAGTCCCATCCTCCCTTTGCACTGACAGGATTGTGGTGAATCGGTTCAGCAAGCCAGAGGAGGAAAAAGCACCTGACAACAGAGCAGCAATTAGTTTTCAGCTGCCTCACTGTCACTAGATGTGTTTGCCACTGTGCTGCACAACCACCAGGAGCAGAGCAGGAGAAGAGTGAAGGCTCCCACAGCCCAGACCACAGCAGATCCCGTTTTTCATCAGCTTAAGCTTCCATGTGCCTACTGGAGCCCAACACTTCTGGTCCTGTTCATCCACAGAGGTCCCACAGGCAGGGCCAGACCCACCACTGGTCCACCAGAAACAAAGAGTTTGGGCAACCTCATCTTTAACAAAATACACCCTGGGGTCTGAATTTCTCTCACACTTTTTGTAAGCAGGCCAGCGCTCATTTCTGCAGCTCTTTGTTCAGGCCTGGAGTGTTATCTGCCCATAATTACTAGAAAGCCAAGGAAGTGGATAATGAACTAACTTCCTCCCAGATCCTTAGTACTTGGATCCCTGCTAGTTCTGGTAACACACTGCAAACCTGACTCATGCTTTCAAGGCACATTTAAAGAGATAAAAGTCTGCTGAGCAGACACGCTCTTACTCCTTGCTTTGGTGCTGTATTTGAAATAAAAAAAGGTGATTTAATGGACCTATTCAAGAGGCAGATGACCATAATTTCCACCAACAAGACAAGTCATCTCCTCCTGGTATCT
Source organism: Platyrinchus mystaceus (assembly GCA_035041135.1). Taxonomy (NCBI): domain Eukaryota; kingdom Metazoa; phylum Chordata; class Aves; order Passeriformes; family Tyrannidae; genus Platyrinchus; species Platyrinchus mystaceus. The sequence goes on along the minus strand of JAWWLV010000121.1, from coordinate 14,386,561 downwards.
CTTCCAGTTTTATCTTCAAACCAGTAGTTAGTACTGTCTTAATCATATCTCAACCACCTCTATGTCTGCATAAGAGCATTTAGGTCAACTAACAAAACCATCCTTCAAGCACCATACTTCAAGTCATCAAAACTTTACTTAGTCTTCTTGCCCATGTTAGGCTCAGGCCCAAAACACACTGCCAAAAACTATGTTTCAAAAGCAAGTACAGTGTAACCTGGTATGTCTGTTGAAGTTACTACCTACCCCTGACGACCACTGTCCTTTTGGGTTAAAAATAAACCAACACTGGTTTTCAATTTGACTTCCACGAGCTGCCTCTTTTGCAGTCAGGGGCTGGGTGATGGGATACACAGCTGGGACTTCCCAGACATCTCAAGCCATATTTCCCTGCAAGTGCTATGTGGTTGCTCAGAAGGCAATCCAAACCAAATTCATACCGTGAATATTCACATCAAAATTCTGGGGTCTGCCTCTGAACTTACAGTTCTGAACTAAACACGTGTTTGAGAATGCAGAACCTACCTTTTAAAATGCAAATACATGAAAAATACTTTTGCCTTCAACTGGTTTTGGTTTCAGGTGTAATTAATGAGTACAGTAAAAGTTTTTCATCTTTCTGAATAATTCATTTAAGGTTCAGAAAAATCAGTGGAGTTCACTGTCTTTCTTCAAACCTATAAAACCTAAGATACAGATCTCGTTCTAGCCTGTCAAGTTCATGGAAAAGGAAACAATTTCTCCACAGCTTTAGGCAGCTAAAGATGCATATAAATACCAGGAGGATTTTGTAAAAGATCTTTAAGCCGGTTAGGCAGCTACTCCCATTTTTGTTAACAGCAGATAATCATCTAACCCGATTAGAGACTTCTAAATCCAAGTCGTACCTTCTGTACCTGTTACCTGCACACAGATGCAAAGTATCCACTGAGTTTGTGAGTGGTTTAGGTAACCAATTTTAAGCTGTTTTGCAGGTCTTTTAATTGTTTTTATTCAAAAGCATATCAACAGTAGGGGTGCAAAAGACAGCCTTCCATTACCGGTTTCTAACATTCAAATATCAGACTAAAAAATACAATTGCTCAAGTGAGATAAAACAGCACTAAATTAAAATACGATGCTTCTACTGTAAAGTCCATACAGGTACCCATATCCTCTGGTGGTTCATAAGCCATTGAGCCACTGAGAATTAAAACTTTTACAGAAAAATAAAAATTACTCCTTCCCACCCACAAATCAAGATTTGCTCGTTTCATTTAGAGAGCTGACTTACAAACTGATTTAGTTAATTCACTCTCAGACTAACTTTTCTGTGAGCTTAAGATGAAGCAGCTGCTAAATTTCAGAAGTTATTTACAAAGACGAACAGAACTAGTTCCTAATTAAGTGCTTTTCAACTCTTACTATTGTATTTCTCTAAAACAACAAAGCTTTCTTGACCAACTGTTGATGGAAACTGTTTCATCAATTCTCCCTTTAAAAAATCTCAGCACCACACCCATCACACACTGGGATTCTTTTCCTTACTTAAATGCTAATTGCCTCTCATGAGACACAAATTCAATCATTCTTCTGCACAGTTCATCACGAGACAGCTTAATGATCAGTCATTTCACTGGGTTTTGCACGATCTGGGGACTTGGGAGAGGCTTACATAGTCGTCTTTTAAATCCTAAAAGGCCCAAGAGAAAGATACAAGCAAAGTGCAAGAACAAGCCCAAGATACCTGTCAGTTCTTCCTATGCAAAAAGCAAAATGTGACTGAACAGATCTGACATTTATTCTCAAACTTTTGGTTAGTGATTTGTTCAGTCTGTACTAAAACGAAAAGAAGAGCTCGTATTTCATTATATCATCATCATCTTTGTTGCTTTTTTGCTGGTTTCTAAGCACATAAAGGGTGCTTACTTACATAAAGGGATACAGCCGTGAAGTAGTAGCAAAGTTATTAAAAACATTTAAATATATATTTGTGAGGTCAGCACGAGGCACAACAAGGAGATTACATAAGTAATTTTTGTTAACTGCACTCACGGGGCACAAATTCCTCTCTAAATCAAACAAAGCACTGTCCTGTGCAGGGCCAGGGGGATCCTTGTGGGTCCCTTCCAACTTAGGAAAATCCCAAACCAACAGACAAAGGAACAAAGATGGTTTCAAGTTTTTGGAAGGCAATCAATCCTAATGGCCTTCAAGAAACATCAGCATGAGAACCAGACATGCTCATCATTTTAATGAAATACATATTTCTTTCTATGTTCTGTGCTTTCTACAAAAACATACAAAAACCCCTTGTTGCCACAATAAGTACACTCTCGCCAATATCTTCCCCCATCCTGCTTTTGACCTGTTCTTGGCCAGTTTTAGAATTATACTGTTTAAGAAGCTTAAAGTGAGTGGCAAACCTGCAAGGAACCCACCACGCTCTACTATGTAGACTGCAAATGCTTCAACTGAAAAAGAAGGCATTTAATGGGGTTTTTAGAGCAGGACACACAACCCAGTAAAACACACAGACCTGGAATGTCAACCCTTGTGTTTCTGACACAGCTGCTTGGTCACTTGCCATCAAAAGGCACCAGTCTGACAGCACACAGAAAAAGCCCATCAAGTAAATAACTCTGAAGTTTCCCAAGCTGTCTGAAGCAAAGATTTTACAAGATAATCCGACACACATTTGTCAAAAAAAATGAAGTAATCTGCTGAAAAAGAACAAGTTACCAAAGAATTTGGCTGAGGACTTTAATTGACACTGTTCAATCTTTTCCCTATCTTTTAGTTATAATTTGGAGCAATATACAATACAGATTTCAGTCAAATGCACGTGTCAGTGACAAGCCATCAATGCTTCTTGACTGTTGTGATAATGACAATATTGGCTGTGAGAGGGGACATATGTTTCAACAGGATCAGCACTGACACAGTCCTTTGTCACCACCATTTGTTCTCCTTCAACTGGATTTACACAGCCAAGAGGAAAAATCACTGTCAGAGCCAGTCCCACTGCAAAAATAGCTGCACCAGGTGGCAGTAAAATGACAATTCCTCACAGACTAAGCGCTGACAAGTCACCATGGAGGAGCACTCCTCTGAAAGACTCTGCTCTCCAAGGAGTCTGAAAGTAGGCAAGATGAAGACTCAAATCCTGCTTTTTTCCCCCCTCTATATACACTGTGACTTGTTCATGCAGACAGTTGTACAGATTTGTCAGCATGCAACACAAAAACACTTTATCCACTTCTCATTTTTTATCAAACACCGCTTTTTTTTTTTTCCCCTGAGCAAACCACTGCCTGTATGCTGATCTCCTCAGCAGCATCTTCATTACCCAGAAGTACTTAAGAATTTCAAGAGGAGCTCCCAGGCAATTACAATAATTTTTTTGGCCACCAACAACACTGTGTTCATTAGGAACAATCTCTAGGGAGAATTGTGAGTTTCACCTATTATGGCACAGGGCATCAGACAGCTCACTGCACTCCCAGTCATCTAATGCATGACCTTCAAAACAAGTCCCTTCAGCAGTGTTACCTTGCTGCTGCATCTCGCTTTCTGGCATTTTTCTCATCTTTTAATAGTATGTGGAGAGAAGCCATGAGCATAAATCCATTCAAAACGACTCTAGAGACGACAAAATTGCTTTAAATAAATTCTAGTTTTTGGCTGGAATATATATAGCCACAAAACTGTACTGCACAACATCTCATGCAGAAAGTCACGCGTTCAAAAGCAAGCAGCAAAACAAGGGCTTCCTTTAAGCCAAAATATTTTGATTCTAACCCACAGCACTGTCTTTTTAGGTATATGACAAACATTCTGTATTACAATTCACCTCCACAGCAGTACTGCTCTTTAAAGATTCTACTACTGTCTCAAGTTGTTCATGGCCCCAGAAAAGAAGAAAAAAAAAAAACAAACAAAAACATGCAAAACACATTAGAAATGACATCTGCTGAAAGAGAAAAGCTGATTCTCTGTTTCGTTTCCTCCGCGCATTTCGTAATAATTGGGAGCTAACTCAACTCCTCCGGTAGTTTATCAGGCATTAGGCTGGGTCACTGATTGATAAGGCAGCCCTTGCCAGCAGCCACCTGAACAAAACCACTCACCGGAGTGTCATCTGCTGCCCCCACCATCCCACCCTCCACACACGCCCTCGGTGACACCACCAGGACCCGACGCCAAAGCGGAACTGCAAAGAACATGAAACCGTTTTAAGCAGCTTAAAGAGAGAACTGAATTCCGCGCTGTCTCTCTTTAAGGCAGGCGAGAAATAGTTTACCAGAAATTTCCTCAAAGGAGAACGCTATAATCATGTTTCCTCAACAACTTTAAGAGTATATATATCTAGCATGTAATTTTCTGCATCTTCCCCCGTCCAGATTAAATTCTTCTGTGCCCAAACCCACTTTTCTCTGTCCAAAATACCGAAAAAAACCCCAAAACTAAACTAAAAAAAAAAAACCAAAAACAAACCCACAGGGAAAAAAACCTCAACTGAACCACGCAAACTCTTAATTTGCATAGTTAAAACTAAACATTAGCGTTTAATAATCAACTCCGAGAGCACCGAGCATTTTGGGAAGCCGGATTAAAGGGTTACTCAAGTAACTTTCACCACGAATTTTTGCAGGATGACTAATGAACTGCGAGCTGCAGTTCAGCCACAATCAGAGCGAGTAACCAACCTGAAGTCCCCCACCCCTGACGGCGTCTCAGGAAGTTTTAAAAGACTGAAAAGCATCATCTCGTGATGGAGCACGTACATTCAGGGCCAGTTCTGACAAAACCATAATTTTCCCCCTTTCGGCTTCACCCAAGTCCATATTACAGAACCACCACCTCAGCACTACACAGTAACGCAAAATCCTAGGTGTCTTGGCGGATGCTAATAATTAACCTACTGGGTTGCAGCCCGCTAATGAGCCGAGATGAGCCGAGCCCGGGAGCTGTGCGGGTCTCCCCTGTCCCTCGCCTCCAGCCAAGGAGCGGATTGCAGCAGCACCCAGCACTGCAGCACCGGGCTTTCTCCCGGGAAAAAGCTCACGGTTCCAGCACCAACTCCGCCTCCCCACGTTTAAATAGATAAATAAATAAATAAATAAAAAGATAAAAGAAGAAAAAAGGCAAACGACGACAAACATACGGTGGGGCTGAGCTGGCCTTAAGTTTCATCCATTGCCAGCAGATCGTGGCTCTTTCCCCGCCTTCCCTTCGCCCGGTTTGGGCTGCAACATGTGCCGGCGGCCGGTGCTCCCCCGGCGTGGTGTGACCCCACCCTTCCACCGCCTGTCACCTCCCGTTCCGGGGGGGGGAAAGAAAAAAAATACCAACCAAAAAAATCCCAAGCCCTAAGAAAAGAAAAAAAAAAAGAAACACCAAATTCCGCTTAAATACATGTCTGCCCCCCCCCCCCCCCCGCCACCGCCGGCTCACAGCGCGGTCAGTGCGCAAATAAAGCGAGGGGGCTGCGAGGAAGGAAAACCTCGCGACCTGGAAAACCAGGAGAGGTAAAAATTAAGTTAAAAAATGATTTTTTTTTTTTTCCAATTTTCCCCCGCCCCCGTCCCTCCTTCAGCCCCTCTCGCAGCCTGCAGCCGAACACTCCCCCCCCCTCCCCTTCCCCGCACGTACCTTGCCCGGCAGCCGCGGGTCTCGGCCGGGGATGTTCCTGCCGCCGCCCCCGCCTCCACCATGCTTTTGTCCGCCCGCGGGGCTGCCCCTCGCCGCGGGGCTCCCACCCCCGGCCCGCCGCCCTGCCCCGGCCCCGCCGGCCCCCGCACCTGAGGGGCGATGCCGGGGCGGCGCCGCGGAGGGGGCTCGTCCCGTCCCGCCGCCGCCGCCTCCGCCTCCTCCTCCTCCCCGGCGGGGACGGGCGCTCCACCGCCCGCTCCTCTCTCCCCCTCAGGGCCGGCGCCGCGCCTGAGGTGCGAGAGCCCACGGCGGGCGGAGCGGGAGCGGGGCCGGGGCGCGGCGCGGGACGCGCGGGGGACGCGCACCCGCGGCGGGCGGGGCGGGGCGGGGCGGGGGGAGCGGGGCGGGCGGGGCCGCGCCCGCCTCACTTGTTGCCCTGTGGCGGAGCCGGGCGCGCGCCTTCCCCCGCGGGCGCGCGCCCCGCCCGCCCTCCTCCGCCGCCGCCACCCCCTACTCCGCCTCCGACGCGCCGCCCC
>JAWWLV010000121.1:14346226-14379954 GCA_035041135.1 Platyrinchus mystaceus | reverse complement strand
TTTTTTTTTTTTTTTTTTTTTTTTTTTTTTTTTTGGTTTTTTTTGTTGTTTTTTTTTTTTTTTTGTTTTTTTTTGTTTTTTTGTTTTTTTCCCCACACGGCATCAACCCCTCATCCATGCTAGGAAATGCCGTTTCACACGATTTTTTTTTTTTTCTCCTATTTAACGTCCCTGCTTTTTAAGCCAGGTAATGGCAGCTGGCCCACCTTTACGTGGATCGTCTTCAAAGCTTTTGTAACCGAGTCCAGGAGGGAGGAGAAAATGAGTGTTTTAGGCTGTCGAGGCTTCCCTGAGTAAATAAGTTTCTGAGAATTTCCGATTTTGGAGATTTGCCTTCCAGGGCTGATGCTAATCACTCATGACTCATTCACATTAGTAACCCTCTTTATTTTTTGCATTGTTCTTTGCTTACTTGGTAAGCTGATGAGGCTACAAATCCTAGCCAAACATCCCTGCTGAAACAAACTAAAGGAATCTGTTTAGGATGCTGACTGAAATAAAACATAAAAATGTGTGCTGCTACAGCAAAGAGTGGAGTCTTCAGTCTTGGACAGATCAACAGCAACCAGCAGACAGATCTGCAGTTCCCACGGACCGTGAACCTCACGGCTTTTTGTCCTGTACAGGATGAAAATGAACACATGCCATTTGTTTCTGTTTTTAGCACCTTCATTCTGAGTCCAGCATAAGGAAAAGCCCAACCGAAGGAATTATCTCAATGTCACCTGGCACAGTCACTTGAAAACTGTTTTCACTGCAAAGGGGCTGGTAAGGAGGTCCCCGTGATCCATGAAAATACACATTGATGCACTTCCATCTTACAGCGCTCGATTTCACCGAGATTCAGTAGCTGATGTGCACAGTCACAAACATGACTGGTTTGGCAAACATCACGAGTACCCACAGCACATACTGAGCTCCCCATACTCTGCCAATGGGTGCCAGTGGAAAACCTGCAGCGAGTCATCTGGAGCTGCTCTTAAAAATCTCTCTCAGGAGTCTGGAAGAAACGTCCCCATTCACAGTGCATTGGGAGAGACGTTGCATATTTCATTCCTCTTCAAATATTTATATATGTACTTCACGTTTGAGTAAAGCTGTCCTTTTCATCAGCGCAGAAAGATTACAGCAAAGGGAGGAATTACCCTAAATCGGCAAAGCATCATTGTCCATTAAGTAACACAGGGCTGGAAAGGAGAATTAAGTGTCTGGCAGCCAAGAGCTTGGCTCCACTGCACGGGAGATTTCATAACAATATGTTTTGAGATCAACTAAAGAAAAAAAAAAGAAAACAAAAATCAACTGTAACAGTGTATCACGTAACACCGGGTGCTAAGGAGCCTGGAAAAACACATTAAAGCTGAAAAGTTTGGACAGTGGTGAAATGGTCTGCTGTGTTTGGGGGAAGGACATTTCTCCTCCCAGTCCCACACCCATGGCCGTGCCTGCTCCTCTGTAATCACACCGACTTAACTGGTCACGGGGCTGCATTTTGAAACCTTGAGGGGGGAGGTGTTTTAATCCAAATATATTCCCTGATCCAATTGGCAGCCTCAAGGGTTAGCTGAAAGGAGGAAAATACCTAGAACCAACATTGCCACAGAGCACAGCATGTTTTCAAACTACTGCTTCACTGTGATGCCCCTGCTGTGCTCAGGGCAGCTACACCCCAAAAACGCCAGCAAAGGGTGAGGCCAGAGCTCACTTTCCAGCCCTGCTCTCCCAAGCAAGCAGATCAGCCTTCCCCAAATCTGTGTGTCAATGCCAGGCAAAGCATTAAGTCCAGGGAGGTTTCTTACTGATGCTGCCAATTAACAGGTCCTGGTTTGAGTACCAGTTTGCACAGCGCTGTCCTGCACCTCATCCCGCTGCAACAGCATGGAAACTGCTCCAGCTCTAAACTCAAATCTCCCCTGACAGTCATGAGGTTTAACAGTCCCATTAGCACAAAGCAATCCCACAAAGCAACTCTCTCCCCCATCCCATCCTGACTCCAAAGCCTGAGAGCCGCTCCTTTCCTTCTGCTCCTCGAACTCTCACTGGGGGCCAGGACACCTACCCCTAATTAATGTCCCCACAGGGGTTTAGGGGACAAGGTGGACACGCTGGCTTACCACAAGGCTCACCAACTCCTTTGTGAATTGTGGAGCAGGGAAGGCCATGTGGAAAGATAGCCCACCTTCTTTAAACCAGCCTCCTTCCTACACCCCTCTCTGCCTGCACTGGCTAGTGCAGCATCGTGCTAAGCCCATGCCAGCACCCCATCTTGTTTAGAATTTCCTCAGCCACTTCAGATTCATATGTGTTTTATTTTATTTATATCTCTTTCTCCCTTTTCAGCAGGCCCTATTGCTTACAGCAACCAAGGCAGGAGAAAACAACACTGTCAAGCAAGGACACAAATCCACCTGACGTCCCACCATCCTGTGTCATGACCTGATACAACCTTACACATTAATTACTGAGAAACAGCTCCTACCAGCACCCAGACATGTTGTTCCCAAGCTTGTGCTGCTCCCAAGCTTTTGCTGTTGTTGTTGACATTGTTGATTTGACAGGGCTTGCTGAGAAAGAGGATTTGTTATCCAGCTGTTGAGACAGGTAGTGCCAGAGTAAGGAGTAACCTCATAAAAATATGCTTTTTAAAGCACTGACAATGAAGCACACACTAATTACGTCTTCCAGGGAGTGCAGTCCCTGGGCCACTTCCAGCATGCACTGTAGGATGAAGTAGGACACAAGGGATCACATCTAAACACAGATGTACAACCTCTCCTGGATGGCTGGTTGTGTTCGGGTGGAACTAAGGGACACCTGAAAAATGTGCTACTAAAGTTATTCTGCAATTTACTTCAATAGAAGAAGCAGGATTTTCATGTTTCAGGTCTGTAAAGCTAAGCTTTGTGACAGACACAGTAGTAAATTGTTGCTCTTCTTTTTCTTTTTTCCTCTCCTGAGAAAGAAAGCAAATGCTTCTGATTGCAGCAACTTTAATTTGGTCTGAATCTGGAATAACTATTTCGCCTACATATTCAAAAATACCACCTTCACTCAGCATCATGATTAGATGCATTGTACAGCCCTTGTCAGGGCACCAAACATTTCCCAGTAGCAGTTTACAGGGAAGTTGTGTGTTCAGGGTATTAGATGTTATATCACTTGGTGACACAAATTCTTGTTGTATGAGGTTTTCCATAGGTAGGATGATGTGCAAGACATCCAGAAAAGAGAAACTTTTAAAAGGATTCAACTCTCACTTTTTATCAAGTTCAAAATAGTTTCTGGGTTTTTTTCTAGGCTATTTATTCATAGCAGTTGGGTTCACTGTTAATAAAAGCTGACCTGGGGACTGCTGCATTTACATCTATGGAAATGAATTGTGTACATTGGCCTTTTCTCTAGCATTTGCCTGTTAATTAATAATTGGTACACTGCCAGGAGCAAAGGAGAAGTAGGAATGAGTCTCAGGTTATAAAATCTTCAGGGTTATCTTGCTCTCCCTGTTCCACTGCAGGAAAGCAAGAGCAAGAAGTCAGACAGAGCCAGGCTGCTGAGAGATGGGGACCGGCCTCGGGGCACTCCGCTCCAGGGGACCATGTGCTGCATTCCTGGGGGAGCCACATCACGTCCCATCCCACATCTCTCAGTCGTTGCAGTGGCTGCAGGCACGTCCTGTCCTCCCCCAGCTACTGGAAAGCAGCAGGCACGGGATTTTCCCGCTTGCAGCCACCCTTGTGAACACGGCTGGCTCGTCCCCCGCAGCAGCTTTCCACAAGGGACCAGCACTCATCCCACTGGAAACACTGAGTAGCTCCTTTCCACAGGGAAATGGGCTGACAGTCACTCACATTATGGAAGTGCTTGTCCCACACCCCTCACTCCACAGCCAGTAATATTAATGACGTCTCAGCCCCTGCTCCAAAACTCACCGCCTGGGCTGAAAATACTGATGGCTTCCCAACCTCCCTCTTGTAAATAGTCATTTGGGTCTCCTGAGTCAAAGCCCTCCCATAAGGCCAGTGCAGCTGGAATTAATTTTCTGTGATGGACCAAAGCTTGTCCAGGACACTGATCTGTCTGATTTTTGCAGACAGACTAGTATGGCTGGAGGACACCTGGAAATCATGGGATTAGCCTGAGTGTGCTTCTGTGACCAAAGAGGATAAGGACAGGAGATAAGAGGTTAAAATTTAAATAATAACAGGAGCCTAAAGATTGCTCCTGTGGCATGTGAGCACTTCAGCAGCAATAAGAAAGCAAAGACAACATGCAATTGGAGCTGGAGCATCTCAGTTCCTCCAGGAATGAACCTGTTTCTTCCCACCCAAATGCTTGAGCCTGGAATTCAGACATGCAGAGCCTCTCCCAGGGTAGGCAATGTTTGTCAGCAAGGCGTGCCAGCAATATGAACACATTTCAGTGGTCTCCTCACACAGACATTTTCCCCACCTTCTCCCCCTGCCACATGCTTGCAAACCAGCACAGCAAGAGCAGCTGCTACAGAGATGTTCTGCCCCACCTCCCTTTGCTTTTGTACCTTGGTGAGATGGGGGAGATGTGGCTGGCAGGTTCAGCTTTGGTAAAACCACCCAAGTTGAAGAGATTGGCACATCCATCCATGTGCTCCAGAGCACCACTTTTTTCTTCTGGAGCACTGCAGTTTGCTGTACAGGCAAAGCAGGACAGGTTAGAGACTGTGGAGAGAAACTTGCCCCTGGTATGTTGTGTGCTGTCATTTGCAAGCTGTGGGCAGAGCTGCCTTGTGCTCATATTGATTCACATTTACCAAAAATAATTACTCCCTGAGCTGCTTGGATTAAAGTCAGTGTTTCCCTGCTCTTGAAGGACATACCTGCCTTTTTCAGAAAAAGGCTGCAGTAACTAACACTGTTTTCCTCCAAGTGGGGTTCCTTTTGCTCGCAGACAGAAGGCACAGCAGTGCAGAGTGCAGTCAAGAGGATGGAGAAGAATCCACTTGAAACTCAATTTCTATATTAGCAGAAACTGGGCAGTAATTATTTGGGGAAAAAAAAAGCACCTGCTATATATAAAACATCCTTTTTTGTGTCCCGGAAACATGAGCTCCTTACACTTCTCCTTCCCTCAGCTCAGAGGCTTCCCACAGTGTTTTGCAGCAAGACCTGAAGAGCTGCAAAACTGAAGAAGCTGCAGCTGAGCCTCTTCAAAGGTGAGAAAGCTATTTACACTTTGGAGAAAATGTACTGGACCCACTTCAGCTGAACTGCTTCTGCTTTCCTTTTATTTTTTAGCAGATGCCATTTTAAGCACCAGCAAAATCTCAGATGTGGGAAAACTGCCAGTCCTCACATGTCACCTAGATTTTTTTTTTTAAATCATCTTGACTTCAGGCATCTCCTGGATGAGGCTTTTCTGTGTGAATTTCCCTTGTACTCTCACAGTGCCAGCTTGGGTGAGGCAATTCCAATTAAAAGCAGCCCTGCATCTGGGGGTTGCTGACACCCAAGCTGCCTGTTTCTGGGTGGCAAAGGAATCTACGCCAACACCGCGCGCAGGAGGGTTTTCAGGACACTCCCAACCTCTTGGCAAAGCACTCACAGCTGCTACCAGAGTGAAATCCTGCTCAGCCCACGGGAGTTGCAGGCCAGTGGCAGAGGCACAGAGTGTTTTGCCACCAGGTTTGGGGCTGGCACTCCTCACTGAGAGCTCCTCACAGGTCTTCATTCCGTGATTCCTTCTTTGGGCGGCGTGAGCAGAAGCGTCTCCAAAACCAGGGTGGAGAGAGTGGCCCTGTCTCAGGAGCTTCATTCTTAGAGCTGCAGGGTTGGGGTGGGACCTAACTGGGCTGTTTTGGAGCACCCTCCAAGGCACTCATCGGGCCCTGTGCAGAAGGAGATTTGTGCCAGCTCTCTGGGGTCAGAACAGCAGTTGCAAGCCCTGGTTTCAGCTCTGCTACTGCCTGCAGGCTCTGTGTCAGCCCTTGGGTGCGGGGACCTGTCCAGCACATTGGGTGCCCAGCTTGCAGAGCACCCTGGGGCCTCACTCCCAGCTCAGAGGTCCCTGTCCTGCACCATCTGGCTGCTGATGGCTTCTCCCAGGTGGTCATCTGATTTCCCCCAGGACCTGCAGTTCTCCTGTAACCTTTTCACATGTATTTATGCTCCTAAAAGCCACCTCAGAGGCCACAGGCTATTTGCTGTGCCACAGTGCTGACTTACACACACTCATTACTACCTAGCCCACATTACACTGAGCAGTGCAGGATGTGGCCCCCTGTGTATCTGAATTGCAATGTGTCAAAGAAGGAGATCAGAAAGCGTCTTTTTATTGTAGGATCTGCAGATAAACTTCAGAAATAAATAAATTAAAAAAAAAAACAGGAAAAAGGGAAATTAAATAATCCCCATATCTAGTTTTAATATCTAGACTCATACCTACAGGTTACTGAAAAATGACACAGAGGGAAGATGCCTCCCGCATTAGGGACTGGGATCAGCAACATCATCAGAGTAAATGAAGGGTTTTCCTCATGCTGCCTGATGGAGAAATCCCCCTGACGTGGATGTGCTCACTATAAATAAATAAAACTTCAGAAACCAGCACACAGCACAGACGAGATCTTGCCTCGTAAATTAGTAAACCACTGCCCCACGTACACAATTGCTGCAGGTTTTGTGCCTTATCCTCTGCATATTTAACCTCCCCCATGCAAATAGTCCTCCGGAGTTAATGGAGCTGTGCTAATTTGCAGTGGCTGGGGATTAAGCCGTTGGGGTTAAGCATTTCTGCCAGCTCCGATTGCAGCACGCTGTAGTTACCGGGCTGTAGGATGACTCAGAGGTGTTCCCGTGCTCTGGGGAAAAAACACCCATGGCCATTACACCATGTCTCCAGCAGCCCTGCAATGCAGCCCAGGTACAGCACTTGCCCTTCCCTCAGACAGAGAAATCCTGCTCCTGCCCTGCACAGAAGGGTGCAGACATTTTGTCTGATGATGCAATGCAAAGTTAATTTCTTTCTTTCATTCTCGCTGGGTATGTACCAATGTTTTCCAAAGACTATTTCACTACTATTATGCTTCTTGCAAGCATCTTAATTTAAATCCCATTACAGATGCAGCAAGGCAAAATGATCTATCCACAGCTGAAATAATAAACTGGAGTGAAAACATCCTTGGGCTGTGAGAGGCTAGAACAAGCACTAATTGAAATGTATAAACTTACATAACATTATTTATAGAAAGGAGCCCAATTGTCAAAGGCCCCGAGAGAGCTGGAACATGGGAATGTTTGTCCTCCTTGCAAAGAAAAATTAATTATGTAAGTTTATAAATTCCAGTTGCTTTGCTTGCTCATCTCCTTATGTGCCTAAGGACTGCCTGAAAGGTATTTATGGTTCCCAGCCACTGCTTCTTGATGGCATTTTTTTAACCTTGTACTTCTGCATACCATTGCCTTGCAGGATCTTGGAACAGGGGATTAACCTTACACACTGTGTTCCCCAGCCGTAGAAAAATGCAGATTTGTTCTGAGATTCTGCAGTGGTGAGTTTATTTTAAGGGGATGCCTGGATGAGGCCAGAGCTCACCAAGCCACCACATATTTTGCAGAGGGTGGTGGGGTGGCTGCTGTGTTTTGAGAGTACAGGGAGAGGCCTGAACCACTCACAGGTGGCTGGGATCAAACAGACACTTCTCTCTGCTTGAGCCTGCCATCTACTCCTGACGTGGCTTTGCTTATTTGTTTCTTTTGCTGCCAGGAACAGAGATGCCATGAAGACTCTAATGCCATAAATGGTTTGATTTACAAGGCAGGAAAAGTGCCACTTATTACTAAAACGCACTATATCATGTAATTTCCTGGTAGTGCTGTATCAGCCAGGGCTGCCAACTGGCCAGAAAGCTCAGGAAGCATGGCAGAAAAATTACATATCATCAAACCCAAATGATTGTTTCCTCCCAGGCTCCTTTCAGAAACACTATGGCTTTGAGTTTTGTGCTGCCATCACTGATTTTGTCCCATCCACCCCTGTAAAACGTCACTCTTTAAGGGTCTAAGACCCCTGCTGGCATCCAAAAATGCCATTTACTCAGTTACCTGGTATTGTGTATTGTCCAATACCATCTCATTACAAGAGCTAATGGCTGAGTGCTGGAGTTGCAGTGCTGTGGCCACTAAGTGAATTAAAATGCAAGCTCCAAGTCACCTGCATGCAGGGGAAATGAGAGACAGGAAAATGTCTTAGGAGGAATATTTCTTACCTCCCAGTTGGCAGATGTCCTCTGACAGCTCTGCATTTCAGGGACCTTCCCTTGGGTCCTGCTTGCTGCGATAACCCCAAGGGCCACCTGCAAAATGCCCCAGGGTCAAACCCCCCGAGGTGGGCTCTCCATCCCCAGCTGCCCCAGCCCACTCCCTCTCACGTGCTTCCAAACCTGTTCTCCTGCTATTTCTTGCATTGCAAGATCTGCCTTTGCTACCACTAAGAGGAAGGAGGAAGGGCAAGGCATTTGGTGACTGGACCTTGGGGATGATCAACCCCATTACGTGTGGGAGGGAAGTTTCACAGCACCAGCCTCCACCGCCCATGACTTTGTGCTTGGACAACAGTTCAGGTGATATCCCAAAATAGTACTTCCCAAGTGCTGCTGGCAGTTTGGAGGTGGATTTGCACCGGGAGAGGCTGTAGCTGCATCCCTCTTGCCACCTTTTCATGGGAGGTGACACACCGTGTCCTCTGGGACTTCTGTGGCCCTGGGGATCACCCACGGGATTCATGCTACTGGGAAAAGGCATCTTTGTTGGTGTGTGTGTGTCCTTGCTGAGGAGAGGGGGGGACTCATCCACAGCTTTGGCAAGGAACCAGTGTGACCTGTGTGGGTAGAAACAGCTGTATTTTGCTGTGCCGAGGGGAGAAAGCGCTGATGGTGACGCTGCCTGACTCCCTGTGCTGACACCTTTAACTCCTGCCATGGCCAGGGAGACCCAGGACTGCAGTTCTACCCTCCATGTGGGATTAAATGACACCCCAAGCCACACTTCCCTGGGATTTGGGAATAATTTAAGAGGCAGATTTTAACAGGCCCAGCTTCAAGGCGAGGAGTCACCGTCTGTTATTCCAGCTGCAAGCCACATGAAACGTAACGCATTAAAAAGTCGTCAGCGGCTGCTGCAAAGGACCACTGCATTCCCCTTCTCAGAAAGGCTCCCTCTGTTCCCAGCACTGAGCACCTCTTTATAAATATTTGGATCGAATGAATAAACTGTTGAAATACCCCAGAAGCAGAAGAAAACATTTCTGTGAGCAACGCACGGCAAGTGTGAGTCTTCGGGTAAAACTTCTTGGAGCATCTACAAACGGTCAGTAAATATTTAAATCAGGAAACCTCCTCAGAAAAATGATTCATTTTATCAATATGTAGCAAAGAGCTGACATGCAGGAAAGAAAATCTCTCAAAATATCAACCAGTTTATCAAAAAGTTAAAGCACAATAAGATGTGGAGGTCACGGGCTCCAGCAAAATCCTTCCCACGTGAAACACAATAGGAGCACAAACGTTAATATTTACACTTGCAAAAAGGACCTGTAAGAAATAAATAAAAAAAATGTAAAATGAAACTAAGTAACCTGAATAATGGGAAAGTAAATCAACACAAATATAAAATAAATATGCCTCATCACCTACCGCTTTCCATGGCCCAAAGCATTATGAAATACAGCACTTGCTTGGCTTGGATTTGGAAAAGCATGGTGTGCCTAAACCATTAGTTTTTTCAAAATACAGATACGCCTAGAAAAACACTTAAAAAATTTAGCAGTTCTGGGCGTATGCAGACCAAGAAAAAAGAAAACTGTGCTAAGAGTAATTGTCTTGCCAAGCAGAGAGTGAGTGCAGGGCTTGCCAGTTGTGTAGCATGTGATTGAAGGCGACAGGACTTGCAGATATTTTAGGGAGCACCAGATCATACAACGAGTGGCAACTTGGAGGGATGCCCAGAAAAGAAGGAGCGATTGCAGGAGTAAATTGCAGGGAGTTTTAGCAGTGCAAAAGGTGACATGTAAGGAAGAACACGCCGAAGGTTGCAACAACACGCGGCGGCTGCTCGTGAGTCTTCAGTGAGCGGCAGCGGAGCTCAGGATGGGCTGCGCATCACGTGTAGGGTGAGTCATCGGGGACGTGGTGCCGGGGCTGCAGCAGCTGCCTGTGCTTGCTCACCGCAGGGCAAACGCACCGCGGCTTCTGCGAGCTGTCACTCAGGAAACCGCCGGCAGAAGTGGGGCAGGAGGAAGCTGCCGGTGCCGCTGGGTGCTGTCCCCTGCCCCGGCAGTATCTTCCCGGACACTCCCTGCCCGGCCTCCGCCAAAATGATGCAGGTCAGATTAAAGACCCAGACTCTGACTGAAGCCGAGCTTGCCCCAGCCACGTGGCGGTTCCCCCACCAGTGGTTAGTAAGGCAGGGAGCAGGCAGGCACAGCTGCAGGAGGGGAAGGGGTGAAAGGCAGTTCTCTAAGGCTAAGGATGCTGCAGTGTGGCATGAGGCTGTCCCAGCTCCTTCCCTGGCTGCTTTTGAGGATTAGGCAGAGAAACAAACCTGTCTCAGATGGGACTCAGGCAGGTGCGCCCTCCTTCAGCCCTTCTTCCCGCTGCTTCCCCATCTCCCTCACTTCCCTCCTCTGGCTGTGCTGAGCTGTTCAGTCCTTGCTGTAAAGCTACAAACTGCCTGGCAGGCTCGATTTGGGGCACGCTGTCACGTGGCTGCTTCACTGAAGGAAGAGGAGAAGGAGGTGAGGGCCCCGGTGTCACACTGGCTTAGTGCACAGACACAGGAGCCGGTGTCACAGCAGGAAGCAGAGGTTTCCAAAACTGGAAGAGACCACTGTGGCCAACAGGGCCGTGCTGGGATGTCTCTTGGCTGGATCCATGCAGGAGGCAGCACCCACTGCCACTGCAGGAGCTGCTTGGCCATGCATTCAGGCTAAGTCTGGTGTCCAGGCTTTGGGGGTGGAATATGAAATCTCTCCTGATGTGCACACACAGGAGCTCTCATGTGCCAACACCACAGAGATGTTTAGCAGGACCATAGATAGCAAGTGACGTCTGTGAATCTCAACAAAAGCCATGGGTGATTGTGCCTTTCACTCAAGGAAGCAAAGCAGAGTGGCACTGGAGGCCCTGTCATCTCCTCCAAGTTCAGCTGAAAGTGGTCAATAGGTTCAGAACACTGTAGGCAGGGACAGATGGATGGACACACACAAACCATCCCAGTAGGAAGGAACAGTCCTGCTAAAGGAGCAAATCTGTCCTCTGTGCCCCAGCAGCAGCTGAGGATTACAGCAGTCTGGGCAAGCACAGCATCCTCTTTCCCTCCTCACATCAAATTTTGTGAAGCAGGAATGATTCTGCTGCCCTGTGACTTCTTTGCCCTCACCAAGGGGTGAGCAGAGCGTGGTCCTCAACACACTCAGCTATTTTATTTTTTTTTTTTTTTTGCACAGTAGTTTACCAAGATTCACCAAGAAGAAAATCTGGATCATTAGATATTCAGGGGAGGGAGGATTAGGAAGAGAGAGAAGCATCCACTCATAAAAATGTACTCCTTTTTAACTTCACACCTCAACTAGGAAAGTATCCAATGTCTTAAATGTCCCCAAGATTTTTTACCTCAGCCTCCTTGCCTTGTTAGCCATTCCACATATTTATATTCTTTGCATGAAATAATACTTCCTGACATCTGTTCCCAGTTTGTTTCTCTTTAATTTCCATTTATAGCACATTTTCCTATCCTCTGACCATATTAAAATAAAACAATAAGTATGTTTGACACAGTGCAAGTTACTTAAGAACATGATCCTTCTCTGACCTTAATCTTTTTTTTTTTTTTTTCGTAAACTAAACTGAAGCACAGAAAACATTCTAATGAACTTTGTTGAGAATGCAAATGGAAAGCTCAGAGAATCACAAACCACCCATTTCACGGCGGTGCCGCAGCCAGTGACCGGTGTGAGGATCAGTTGGTGGTTACAGACCAGTTCCTCTCTGAGGAGTTATCAGCTGAAGGCATGTGGGGAAGTGGAGGTGCTGTGGGCTGTGCAGTCCCTCCACAAGACAGGGGGGAGAACCAGGTGGCTCTAAGAGACAAGGTGGCAGCAGGACAGGCACAGGAAAGGAAATGTTAATTCCCTGGGCACTGACACAAATTGGCTTGAGTGATGCTTTCCCTTCTGACCAGGCAGATGGGAAAAGGTGCCCTTCCCTTGCTCTGAAGAGATTTTGCGTCCAAGTACAATCTGGCAACTCCACAAGCAATAAATTCACAAGGAGAAGCAATGAGGAGTACTTTAGTTATGGCACAAGAACATTTTATGTTGTCATCTCTATCTCGGTACAAGCCCTCAGTGTAATTTCAGCTCAGGCGGAGGTTGCTTGCGAAGCTAATATAAAATGGGAGGAATCCATGCAGCCTCCAACCAAATAGGTGTGCACACCTCTGCTTAAGTATCACAGCAAACCAGCGAGGCAGTGTCCTCCCCCTTTTACAGACCAGCAGGCAGCTCTCCTGGAGGGACCTTCGTTCTCTGTGAGAGTGTCAGCTTGCCCAGACAACCCCTCCCGTTCCTCCTCCTGCACCCACGAGGCAGTGAAGTGTGGTCAGACCGCCAGCTATGACACGGATGGCAAGATCACACCCCTGGACGGAAACACACGATGCTGAAAACACTCCTGTCAGGCCTCTTTCCCCGGGAGGGCAGCGGCTGCTCCGCAGTTACGACAGAGATGTGGGCAACTACCCACAACTGCCCAGAGCCACAGCAACCCGGGCAGTGCAGATCGTGGTGCCCCTTATCTGCCCCTGCTTTCAGCTTTCTTCACACACAGCTGTTTTATCGATGGGGCTGCAGCCTGCCAGGCTGCCAAGGGCATTTTCCTTTTACCCACATTTCAAGCTGGACGTGAACACACACACACACATACACACACACACACACACACACGAACCCTTGGGTTTAATCTGAGGCTTTTTGAGGTCAAAACAAACTGTGACAAACAGGACTAAGAGCAGCCAAGTCAAACTGTGCTCTGACAAAGCACCGGCCTCTCACACCATGCAGCTCAGGTGCCAGGGCTGCAGCACTACAGCTCAAGAGCCAGAAGGCTGATGAGGGTGGATGGTCCTTGGGGAAGCACAGCAGAAGGGACTTTGAAGGACAGCCAGAAGCAGCTGGATCAGGTGATCTGCACATGCAGGAGGACTGCTCCTCTTGGGAAACCAGCACCTCCCACTGCTCTAGAGATGCTCCCCTGATTGTCCCCTGGCTCCCCACAGCACCAGGAAGGTCTGACTGGACAGGGCAGCCAGGTTGTCCAACTCACACCCTCGGGAACCACTTAATCCTCAGAAGCACAGAGGCTCCCCGTTACAGAAATGTGTGTTTGTGTCTCTGCTCCCTGAACTCGCTGCACTTCATCTGCTCTCCTGGGCTTTAAGCTCTAAGCAGACAGAGTTCACACAGGTGGATTTGTCCTATAAAGCCCATGGTTTGGAAGGATAAACATGAGCACCCCCTAATCTGCCTGTTTGTTCTGCTCATTTCTCTCCTGCCACAACTGGCCAATTTACCTTTGCTGTTCATCCAGCCCAGCATTTACAGCATCTGGAAGACTCCCAGATTGACTGAGGGGTAAAAGAGAAAAGCTATGCTACATTCTAAGGGTTGGTTATGCAAAGCTTTGTGCAAACAATGCTGCTGCCACCTTGGTGAAGAGGCCAGGAGGAGTGGATGAGAAATCTTCACAGTGTGACTTAGCCCATGTCTGCTTGTGAATGCATCATCCACTTATAATTTAACCGTTGTCATAATATTTTATGTTCAGAAACAGGAATTATGAAAAAGTACCAAGGGCCATTTTTTTCTAATTTGCAATCTCTTTATTTGTTTAAGTAGTCTGAGTCAACAAAGTCATACTGTCCTCTATTTCTGAGAGTTTCTTCAGCATCTGGCTCACCTTGGCCTCATCGAACTCCAGACAGAGAAACTCCGATTCCTACAAAACAAAATTGCAAGGACAATATTTGAGAAAAATAATTACATTTGATCACTGTGCAGAAAGAAATGTTTGGTGAGGAATTTGACAACTTAACTCCATTTGGCAGTGGGCTTTCTTGTATTTTCCTGAATATTTTCCTGCCCTGAAGTACCTCTCAAAACGTTCCTTGATTAGGAAGCACTGGAAAAGTCAAATCTCAAGCAATCCATTGGTTAGACCCTGAGGCTCTGTGAAGCATCATGCAGAAAACAGATCACAGACCCCTGCTGCAGTTGACCATTCTCCCCTGAAATGAGCAGAACTGGACAATGTCAGCCCAACCAGTGCAACTGCTGCAAATCGGGACTGCAAAGCAAATGCCTCTTCAGCTCCTGCTAAATCTCCCCAGTTTTAGCATCCCTGTTTTCCCAGACCCGACTAGGACAACGACTTGAGCTGCTGTTCACAGAACAGCTACTGCAGGAGAAGCTTTTCTCACCACCTCAAAATAATCCCAGTATCTGTAACACATTACAAGTCCCGTTTCACAGACAAGATCTGACAACAGCTCCTCTCTGTAACCTGACCTCTCTTCCCTCCACATGTGTTCCAGCCACGGCTGATTTCTATCCTGACCTTTCAGGGAAGGAGTGGCAGTGCCATGTTATGCAGCCCTGGGTCCTGGTCCTCAACAAGATGACCTCAAAGGCCAAACTCCTGTTGACATCTCAGGCTTTTCAGCCACAACTTCTGCAACCCAAGTCATGTGAGCCCATCAACAGACTAAATCAGGCCAGGGTTTGCCCATGCAACCCTTAAGATCTGCTAAAGCTGATTTTATGGCTTAGTCATAGAGGGAGTGTGAGCAGACAGGAGGAGATTGAGGTGCCTAGATCTGGAGGAGATGTTTTTCATGAGCCTAAGGCATAAGGAGGACTTTTTTTTTCCCTCTTCAGGTTTTATCAGCTAAAAGGAATGTGAACTGCTCAAAACGAAACTCTTTGATTACACAAAGACATTGCCACTTCATCCAAGTGTAAGTGTACTCAGTGAGCATACTTTTAGCTATAAAGCAGCTATAACTTGCCCATGTGGGTTGGATGGTGTCTGGCTATCCGCTCTCAAGTGGACCAACCTAAAATCTGACCAAGAGGGTTGTAAATCAGGCTGCTCAGAATCGAGCTTCAGTTTTATTTAATGCTTTGTTAGTTTATATCCTCCACAAATAAAAAAAAAAAGAAGACAAAATAAGATGGAGTGGTGAAATTCAAACCTCCTTATTGCTCCCCTGAGGTGTCCTCCAGGAAAAGAACAAATTTGGTATCTCAGCTCACGATCAGCAAGAAACAAGGCGTTCCTTTTGATATACTCCTTATTGTTAAAAAATAACTCAGCCCACTCGATGCTTTCAGGGAGGTGTAGGAATGGACATCCATTTCCTGCAACTGTCCAAGTTATTTCTCCCCACGTGCTCTCCCACCCCTCCTCCCGTTCCACTCCTGAGCCTGGGCTATAAAAAGGAGCTGCAAAACAAACATCCAAGAAACACAAACTGTCCCCAGACTTGAATCAGGTTTTCTAGGAGCTGCAACAGCAAATATTTATATGAGAGACTAAAAGAAGCACATCTTTTTCTATCTTAGTAACCACACTTAAAAAAACCCATGCATTTTTAGAAGACCAATCCTCACATGCTGAAAACTTTAAAAAATACAATTGTTCTCTATGGCATCAGTTTGAGCAGCTACTTAAAACAATTTCTAACAACTTTGATATATCTAGTATTTTTAACTTTTAGCCAGTATACTGGAACAGCAAAAAGAAACCTCTCTGAATTCACTTATCATTTTATTTATATTCATATTCATTTCCAGTGTCACAGGAGAGAGGGAGTCAACTCCACCTTCAAACAGGTAGAGCTCTACAGCGTTCAAGAAACTGAGACAGTCTGAAACTGGACAGGGCTTGTCCAGTTAAATCCTATTTCACACTAAATGCAGTTGCATTTTAAAGCCACCAGCCAAGGTGCCAGACCCACTCTTAAAAGCCTTCTCAACTTGACTGGTGCTTGTAAGATCATTAAGGGTTCTTTGTAAAGGAATTATCCCATCTTGAATTATCAGGAAAACACTCTTTAGATAGTGAAAAGGCATCAGCTTCTGATGGCTGTGTGCAAACACAGCCAGCCAGCCAAGTGCTTCTGGACTTCTGTACCGACACAGCTGCTTCTTGAAGCAATGGGAGTATTGTAGGGTTTTAGGTCTGATCCTTTTGGTACAGGCAATGCAGTAATTTGCTCTGCAGAGGCTGGGATTCAATGCAATTTCATTGCTCAGGAAGATATTTTATTCTCCTGTCTTAGGTTTTGCCTTAGATTAGGATGTTTTAAAGATTTAGCTGTCCCTTGCATAAGTAAAAACCCAATCTGTAATGTCACCAGAAACCCAAAGTGCCTTCAAACATCCTGGTACCTTTCATTGTAATTAAGAACCCACATTAATTTTCAGCCTTCCCAATTTTTTTGGTCAACAGAGATGATAGAAAAGAGATTCACTGATTTTGGGAAGGAATAGCTGATAAAACAGTTTTACAGCTGCAGTTACCCATTCACTTGTTAGCAAGAAACTTTGTTCTTATCATCAGGTTTTGAGACTGTGGGAAGCAAAGTTCTTTACTAACAGAGGGTTTTTTCTTAATTAAAACAATTGCAGAGCTCAGACTTTCAATAAAAGTTATTAACAAAAGTAGAAGAGTTCAGAAGTGTTGCCCTTTTTTGGGGGACTGAAGCCCAACCATTCAGTGACATGTGATTAAAATAAAAAGGAACTTTCTTCTCCACTTCTTAGTCAGATGTGTGAAGGGGTGAATCAAAGAAATTTCTAGCATAATATTTCCCAGAGAAACAAATTCTGTTGCTTGTTAACATCTTCTGAGTTCCTCGTGGCTAAGCAATAAATAATTTTTTTTTTACTCCATGTCATTTTTCCTTCTGGATCACAAAATATTCTGCATTTAAGCAAAACTTCTACCTCTGTTAGTCAGGAAAACCACCAAGTATATATTATGTAACTAAAAATGTATCACAAATAAAGACTCCGGAGTCGTGGCTGTCAAACCCCTTAGCATGTTACATTTGCTTGGACAGTGAAAACAGCAGGGAGCACCTCCAAACCAATGCAATATGGTATTGTAATATGCCTGGGGACAACTACATATAGTTTTCCACCTGTGCAGAAAAGGTGGTGGGCCAGGAGCCACTTGCAGATCCCACCTGGCTCACCCCAGGCTGACCTGCAGGAAGGGGTCAGGCATCGCCAGCCAGCCCAGTGGAATTCCACCACTCCCCCCTGAGAAGTTCAGGCAGGATTATGTGTCTGAGTAAGATTTGTCTTGTATGCAGAAGAAACACAAGGGTATATAAAGCCACACACATCACAAGCTAACCAGCAGTTTTCTTTCAAACAGAATTATATCTGTAAATACGTATCTGAAACCAACCTTAGACTTTGATTTTAAACCCACCTCAGAGATTGTGGGCTGGGCTCACATCAGAGCAGCAGGGCTATGGTTAAACCAGCGACCTGTTAACACCAGATGAGTATCTGCCCGTTCACAATACCAGCACATTAGGCTGCAAACAGGAAAGCCAGCGGGGGGATAAATAAAACAAGGAGCCGGTCCCAAGACGTCACCAAGGCTGAACTTGTGGCCAGCTCGAATCACACGGAGCGAGCACACGGGAAACGTGCCTGGGAATTCAACAGCACACACATCTCCTCCAGAAACACCCACGAGCAGAAGCAAACCTCATTTTGTTTCCAATGCAGTAATTAAACAGATACTGATTTCAGAGTAAATCCACTTTTGCAAACAAGTATTAAGAGATTGCTTCTCTGGAGTAAAAGAAGACGCATGCATGGGCTTAGATACAACCTGCTTCAGCAGGGCAAGTTAGGGTTACAAAAAAAATCTCCTTTATCTGATGTCAACTCCCCCACTTCCTCCAAATTTGCTAATTTCCAGGTAAATACTACCTTAATAAAACACCTGCTGGGACTACTCTGTAAATATTATCCCAAGTTACAAGTGTAGTAGTATTTCAGCAGGACAATCAATCACAGAATCATAGGACGGTTTGGGTGGGATGGGAAGTTAAAGATCATCTTGTTCCATGCCTCTGCCCAGCACAAGGACACCTTCCACTGCACCACGTTGCTCCAAGCCCCATCCACCCTGGCCTTGAACATTTCCAGGGATGAGGCATCCACAGCTTCTCTGGGCAACCTGTGTCAGTGCCTCGCCACCCTCAGAGTTAAGGATTTCTTCCCAGTATTTATTCTGAATATACTGTCTTTTAGTTTAAAACCATTCCCTCTTGTCCTGTCAGTCCATGACACTCCATGTCCAAAGTCCCTCTCCAGCTCCCTTGTAGCTCCTTTAGCTACTGGAAAGGGCTCTAAGGTCTCCCCAGAGCCTCCTCTTCTCCAGGCTGAACCATCCAAACTCTCTCTGTCTCCACAGCAGACCTCAGAACAGCTTTGCTACCACCCTCCGGCCTCATTCCAACATGTCCATGTGGATTACTGGCCAATAGTGGTCAACTACCTTACCAGCTCCCATTTTATACCCTCCTTCCCTTACAGGAAGGCACCAAAGCTCCCCCCACATGAACCTCCCTCCTTGCTGGCTCAGCACCAGAGCAGGTTTTGCCTGGGCCAGTACGATCGGCCCCTCGTGCTCACGAGCAAGAACTGCACGTTCTCAGTTACCCCTGGTTTTAGTTCTGAATCCCTAAAAGATTATAACTGTAGCTGAAAAAGAAAGTCTCTGGAAAGAGCCACTGAGGAAACCCAGAGATTTGACAGCAGGAACCGCACCTTCACTTGGCAAATAAAAAAATACAAACCAGTCCAAGTCCTTTTAACCTTTTTTTACACAGTGCTCTGTCAGGGTCACTTGGATGGTTTTAAAGTCAATAGATTGAAAGTACAAAGGGGCTTCTTCAGTCATTCCTTGGCACATCAGCACTGCTGGGAGCCGGGGGAGCAGAGGTGTCTCTAAAGCAGCAGCAGGAGCTGCCTGTGGAACCCACTGGCTCCAGTGTTCAAAGGAAGCTGGCAAATAGCCCTGGCTCCTGCCAGGAGACATTAACATGTTAGAGTTACTTCTCTAACGTGGACAGAAACAACAAGATTCTATTACATCATTTTCAAGGTCTAGCAGGACCTGCTTAGAGGCTTTCATTGATAAAGAAGTGCAAATCTTAATTAAAAAAACCCAAACCAAACAAAATAATGGGGGGAGGTAGGGGCAGGAAGAGAAAAAAAAATTCCAAACACCCTTTCCCATTCAAAAAAAGGCAAAAGAAATAAAACCCAAAAAAGGTCCCAACATAACCAGAAATTCAAAATGGGAATTAGACACTTTGTAACAGTGCGAGGACACATTCTCCTTGGAAAAGGCACATCCAGAAGTCATTTTTGCAACAATGCTGCGAGCTCTATTGCAGAAGCCTCCCTTCCTTGTAGACTATTTTTACTTACTCAGTACTGTGGGAACTTTTTATTGTACTGTCTGATAGCACAAAATAAATAAACCCTGATAAACTCAGCACTATCACTTGCTTCCCAAGCTTTCTTTGGGTGGCCTCTCACTGACAACTGGTGCACAGAATTCCCAGGTGACTCACCAGGGCTGCCTGGGTAAGAGGTATTGGGGTTTTGTTCTGCTACATGTGGCTTTAGTGACTCTTCCATGCAAACATCTGCAGCAGGAATGTCAAAATCTGCAACTGAGCTGCACTTCCTCTTGCATGGATGACCCAAAAAGAAGACATATTTTCTTCTTCAAAAATTACAGTGCTACCACATTAAACTGGTGATTCCACTGGGTGGAAATATTTCATGTCAGATGTTTATGAGAGTGATTTATTTCTGCCATTTAGATCTCGTCTTGGGAATATCTGATAAATATTAAAAAGAAAAAAACAAAAAGCCAAGGCTGCCACAAACCAAAGCAGAATGGTAAAAGAGTGAGATGCTGCATCAAATCTTCTATCACATTGAATCAATCATGATCCCACTGCAAACTTCAGAAGTTATTTTTGTATTCATTAATATTCTGCAAGATATACTGGGGCATATGATAATGACAGCAAGTCCAGATAATTCCAGGAAAAAACCGGAATGGATGGCAATCCATTGATTTCATACAACCATAGTTCTGACAATACTAAATTCATTGAGC
Source organism: Platyrinchus mystaceus (assembly GCA_035041135.1). NCBI lineage: Eukaryota > Metazoa > Chordata > Aves > Passeriformes > Tyrannidae > Platyrinchus > Platyrinchus mystaceus. Next base: position 14,359,703 of record JAWWLV010000121.1, on the reverse strand, counting down.
TATTTTTGCTGCAAATCTATAATCACAGCCTTCAAAAACTCTAAGGCAAAGTGCAATTCATTTCCATAATACTGTATAAAATAAAGCACAGATATCTGTGCAAGAGAAAGTGCCTTTTAATTCTCCATTATTTTGGTATTACATGAACCAGGAACCTCTTAAGCGAATTATTATTACATCCCCATAGAAAAAAAACATCAACTCGACTGCAGCTTAATACTTTTAATGTAACACCAAGCCTGTAATATCACAGATTAAACAGATAAAGGATTGCAGAAACTGGAACAATTTCAGGAGGATAAAACTAAGTCCCTGATACTGCCCAGCAAATGTAATTTCATTCCTTTTACATTATCAGCCTCCTGAAAACAGTCTACCTTGTATTCTACACCTGCTGCTCTTCGTGTCTTTTGGAAGCACAGGTTTCTTTTCAGGAAGTGTTAAAAAAAAAACCCAAACCACACTTTAATCAGTATATTAGTAGAACTAATTAGAAGGTAGACTACTGTGTAGCTTTTATATGTTTCATATCAAAGAGTTAAGAAGAACAATATTATTCTTAATTATTAACAAGGAAAAAAGACAGTGCTTTTATGAAAGCCTTATACACTTTCTATATGGCTGTGCTGTTTTCAAACTGGTGATATTAACCTGAATTGGTTTCTGTAAGCCCTTCAACTTCCTCTCTTTTTGATTTTTTTTTTTTTTTAAATCACTTTGATTTGTACCTGTACCTGGTTTAACCTTATGTATTCCCTATATCCTACCCAGGGAACAGTCTACTGCCCTCTGTGCTGCCCCTGCACAAACTCCTTATTACAGGAGTTACTTCCCCACACTTCCACTTAAAATCATCCTACCACAATGCACAAATGGAGAGGCTGACAATGAACAAGTGCTGGGTGTCTAGCACAGGTAATCACCCTGCACTTGTGATTAGTGATCTCTGATTTCTGTTCATCAGCCTGAACCCAGAGCCAGGTACCTACAGCAGTGCCCAGTGCATCCAGAGCCTGCATTTCCACTTTGGAACATGCTCTCTTTGTGCAAAATCCTCTTGGAATTGAGGTGTTGGACAAAATCTTTATCAAAGACACACAAATAAGATGTTCAGAGGCTCCTGAATTTTTAAGTCAATTCTTTTTTGTAAGGGCACTAAGAGGCACCTTTCTGACCTTGCTATAAACCTTGAGCTTACTATTTCCCAGTTTTGGGTTTTTCCCCCCCCCCCCCAAACCATTATGGCACTTTCTGTATAAAGAGAGATATTTAAGGAGAAACACCCAGAACATTTTTTTTCCCTCCTAGTCTTGATCTTGGATACGGACAAAGCAGTTTGGGGAAGGATTCAACCTGGCATGGGAAATACCAACTATGTAAGTTGGTCAGAGCTGATGGCCACTAAATATAGGGCTGGGTAATCCTAACCAAAGGCATTGCCATCACTGTTGCCTTCTTTAGATAGGAATGGAGTTGATAAGAGAACAAAAAGTGTTATGATCTAACCCCTAGTGCAGGAATGAAAAGTCACATGTCTCTATATCAAAACTGTTTATAAAAACTTCCTCTCTGCCCCTATAGACACCATTTTGACAAAGAAAGCACATCAAGATTGTTTTCATTTGAATTACAGCATCTTTGAAAGCACAGCTGAGTTCGAGTTCTTCCACACCCTAAAAAAAAAGCATGGGGTGTTTAATCTTTAACATGAGCATTTCTCTTCTGCTGCTTGACTGGCTTGAAGTGAACAGGTGTAATGGTGTGCCAAATAAACCACTTAACCTGCTTAGCCTAACTACACTGTCTTGGTACACAGCTCTGGTTGGGTCTTGAGCCAGCTGTTATGTAAACAAAGGTGTAAACAGAATTAAAATCACTAAGAAATGCATTTGCTCTCTGACTCTTATTTGCACAAACTTTGTTCCCACTTGGCATGCTTCAGAGACCTCCATGCAGATGGGCTGCAGAGATTTATATTCCTCAGTGTGAATACTAGGAAGAAAGTCCTGCTCTTCCCCTGTCCTACAGACATGGCAGTTTCATCCTTACAAGAAGATAAAACAGGCAAAACAGCTCTGGAGAGCTGTGACCCTTCAAGGTCGAGGCTTACTAAGGGAAAATTTCTGAAGAATTTATTTAGAGGCTTGTGGTCAATTTTTAGAAATCATGGAATAGTTTGGGTTGGAAGAGACATTTTAAGGTCACCTAGTCCAACCAGAGCCATCTAGTCCATCGAGAGCAGGGACATCTTCAGATACATCAGGTTGCTCGGCTGACCTTGAAAGTTCCCAGGATGGGGCATCCACCACCTCTCTGTGCAACCTATGGCAGTGTTTCACCACCCTCATTGTAAAAAATGTCTTCCTTATATCTAATCTGAGTCTGCTCTCATAGACTGGTCATCACTGGGCAACCCTCCATGTGGGAGATGGTTCACAAAAGCTTCATTTGGCAACAAACACAGTCGCCGGTTCCCAATCACCCTAAAAGTGTAAATTACACTGAAAGTTTCATATTATTTTTCCTCCTTTCCAATAAGCTTTTGGGGATCCTCTGCTATTCCAGTGTCTGCCACAGGATGCAATCTTAAGAAAACAGTAAAATATTTAAAATTTCTAAGTATCTTTCTCCATGTGGATGCCCCACTCCGTGCCTACGGATATTTGGCAGGACTTAAGAAGGTTTTAAAAGCAAAAAAAAAAAAAAAGACAGTGATACCTGCAAGCTTCACCAAACTGTACAGAGAGGCACATAAAGACATCATTACAAAAAATCCAAATTACCTTTGCGTTAGTGTGAGATTTAAATCGACACACGTATTTAAAAACTAAAGGAAATACACCGTGTTTCTGGCAGGGTATCAGGTTCTCATCTTCTTGATCATGTTTTTCGCTGGCTCAGCTCAGCTCCCCCAGCACTGGTAGTCCTTCCACTGCCGGGGGTCACAAGGATGGCATCGACCAGAAAGCTCCATCATCATTAATTCAAGCTCTGTCTGCTGTGTCAGCTCGTCACTGATGAAGAGTCTCTCAGTGGAACCACTGCAAGGTGATGTGCTCTTCTCTGAAAGTCCTCTGCAGGGCACCTCAAAGGGAAAATGCCCCTCCTCACTTATGATTTGGTGCCTTCCTGTCCTGATCTGCATTTTTTCCATGTTGTTTGACAGCTGTACTTGTTTTCTTGTGCCGTATTTTGTGTGGTTGGTGTTTTTAAGACTGGCTCAGAGCTGAAACGTGTACATGTTTCATCTTCAGATACCTGGGCTAGCCTCTGTTTTTTCAATCTCGTAGCACTTCGCTGCAGAACGAAATTAGTCCCAGAAAAAGAGAGCCCTTACTGAAGTATCTTCTGCTTTTACCCTAAATTCGGCTACTCCAGTGAGAACATTAATCAGACCTGGAATTTATATTAATTACATTTTAACCTACATATTATCTAACATAGGAGTCATTCAGCATGGCCAAAAAATTAAAATCAAGCATCATTCAGCATCATAAAAACACCCACTTTCTCAGAATTAAGTTTCACCTACTTTATGTTATTATTTACCATTTTCTTACATGTTTTGGAAAGTACCATATCACAGCACCAAGCTCTCCTTGCCACTGGGGCATGTTTCTGTTACAGGGTGTCACCAAGACCGTGCACTTGGTTAACTCCTAATTACATAAGGAAGTTTCTGTGCTTTTAACATAATTTTTTATCTAATCAAAACAATGTCAGCCACGTTCCTCTCTGTTACTGCAATATATACTGGCAGGAAAACAGGAATGAACTGTGGGGTTAAGAATTACTTTTATACCAACTCCATCAACATGGTTTAAGTAGTCTGCATTTAAAAATAATCTCACAGTTAAACAATACACTAAAAACCTGAGCAGAGAATTCCTGACCTTTAGGAGGCTGCTAGACTTGGGATTCTGGCATATTCTGGCTGAGTGTACCATCAGCTTGCAGGCTGAATAACGTGGTGAGCATCCCTAAAACAGATCTCTCTTGCTCCCCTGCAGCTCTTTAATGTTTTAGTTTATCTGTTACATAAATGACTCAAGAATCCATTAACGTCCTGCCTAAAAGTATCACACCAAATATAAAAGCTGAGTAGAAATTAATATCCTCTATGAATATCCTCTTCCAACCCAAACCATTCTATGGTTTCTATAATCCTAAAACAATTTATTTTCCATGGGAACAGAAAATGCTGGCTCCTGTTCATGGTAATGGCTACAAGAACTTGGCCTTTCCCCTCCAACCAGTCGTCAGTCAGGACCATACCTGTATTTCTCAGAGAAGAGACCGAAGATTAGAATTATTCTGAATCATCACTTTGGAATAAGATGTGCTTAAAACTTTCTTTTCTGCTCCTATCTGAACAGTTCATACTTGCCCTGTGGTCTAAAAGGCACCCAGACTGCCTGAAACCAGAGAAGGTGAGGGGTGTGCAGGCCATGCAGCTGAGCACATGGAGCTGAACTAAAAGTACAACGGTGTTTATTTTGGTTGCTGCAAGTTTCGCAGGTGGTTGGTAAAGGCCAAGCAAATCCTCTGCTGATTTGTGTCTCGTAACAGCAACTGCCCTCAAAAAGCCCCATGTTGAAAAGGTCCCTATATTCCTGCACCTAAGCTCTTGGATCAGCACAACCCGGCTGCAGCAAATACGTTTCGTGCCCACAAAATGGCATTTTTTTTTCAGAAATAATTTTTCAAGGGCAGCTGTTTATGCACATCTCCCCTGGCTGTGTCCATGGCACCACAGCTCAGCCATGCCAGGCATCCATTTGCTCCAGGGTGTTTTACCATTCAGGGGAGGGAGAGCACAAGCCTGGCACAACAGACCCTCCCCGGGCACACACACCACCAGCAGCATCTCCACCTCCTCCCAGGAACATTAACCCTCTGTCCCTGGCACAACCATGCATCCCACAGATCTGGAATTATATATGAATACACCACTAAATGAAGAGTGAAAAGCTACTGGCATTTGGGCAAAAGGGCTCATCTAAAAATACGTAAACAGTGCACCAAGGGCTTGAAAATATGCCTGCAGTTCAGCATGTGTTCAGTTGGGTTTTCTTTCTTAAAATATTTAACAGGACAAAGCAGTCAGATCAAACAGGCTTCTTTTTTTTTTTGCTGCTTTTATGGCGTTTATCTACACCCTTTCTGATGAGCTGAAAATAGAATTTATCAGGACAAGAGGGTCACTCAGAGTTACGCTGCCATTGCAGACGTTATCTTCTCAGTGGGACCAAACTAACCATGCTTGCTTCTTTTCTGGAATTCAAACATGTGAACTTACAAGGGGAAAAAAGCCAAACTGGAAAAAAAAACAAAACAAAACCTGGCCTAAATAATTTTTGGTATTTTTTTCTCATTTCTTTTAGAATGCAAACTGCTGTCTTTCAATTCAGCATGAGAAACCTCCCATGGAAAAGGGGGCAGCCAAATATCTGTAGTCCAGCCTGTTTACAGCCCCTCCAGCACTGCTGCTATTGCTGTTTCAAAGCCTCGGGACAGACATCACACTTGGATTTATCAGCAAAACAGCAGCTCTTGCTCGGTGTGGTGCAAAGTCCGCTAAAGACAGTGTGAATCTCTGCACTAACTTCAGTGACCTTCAGATCAAATGCACAAAAATATCAGCATTACGTGCCAGCAGGGAGACACCAGAGGAATACAGTTCTCTTCTGAATAGAAAGGAAAAGCTACATATTTGCCTTTTTCTTTGCCTTCCTTTTTTTTTTTAAACCACAGAATATGTCCTTTCTCATATTTGCTGCATAATACACAACTCACTTTTGTTTTTTCCAGCCTCTTTTTTTTTGTGTAAGAGTAATGAAAGCTGAAGCTGTAGGTGCAACCTTGAAAAGAGATGAGCGTGGGAGGACATTTCTGCCTGTGCACAATCCCACTGAAGCCAAGGGGCCGTCTGCTCTGCCCACGCAGCTCTTCTTGCCTCAGTTAATATTACAACTTTGTTTTATTCAATCTGCGATTTCAAAATGAATCCTGGCAATGAATGTAGGCAATAGAACACAAACTCTGCACTACAGTCAATGCACCACACCTGTATTCGTCTGTTTAAAAGTCTAATCAGGACAGATCGCGACACCAGTTCTCCACACGATCCCAAAAACAGCCTGGCCACAAGGCTTGTTTTAAAGCACAGAACTTCACAGTCCTCTTGACAGGCATCATGTTGAACCGTATCTCTTTTCAGAAAGATAAAAGGTTCAAAGAAAAGTTATCTAATTTTGGTTGACCTCCTGTTCTCAATTCAAGGGCAAGTGGTACTGAAGTAGAAATCATTTCCATAACCAAACTGCAGAGCAGTCATTTAACAATTAATAAGCGATCCACTCAGCATATGGAACTGAGTATGAAAATAAACACGTGAGAATTGAGATACCTCTGCACAAAGAAAGGCTGCAGCTCCTCCACGTCAGATATTTAATTGGTTGTCTTTTTCTTTTTCTCATCATGAACAAGGGGAGAAGAGGGCGATGAAATATAAAAGACCTTAACCACTTCTCCTGAGGAAAATGATGAGAATGGCTCATTTAGCTTTCTGTGCCTCTGAAGCAGAGGAGAAATCTCTCTTTACTTTTTTGTCTCTCCACAACAGCAACCTGTCTTTTCCGTCCTGCATTTACAGTTTGGACGTCAGCCTTTAGCAGAACAGGCACGTTTCTCATCAGTAGGAAATCTGTAACGCCTTCCTCCTGCACCCAAAAAATGTCAGATTTGGGATGGGCTCCCCTGGGCAGATGGAAGGTCATCACTCTTGCTGCAGGATTGTGAGAAAGAGAATGCATTTCACCTCCTCCCTATTCCTGTGATCAGACTAAAGGTGCCCTCCTAGGAGACCGGCCTAAGCACCAAGGACCTTGCCTCGTGGACCTTGGGCTGGCCTGGCACATCGTGGCCATGAGGGCGCAGGGACACCAACCCCTGCCTTCTCACTGCAGCTCTTGAGTGGAAGAAGAAGAAGAAATAAGAAGAAGAGGAAGAAGAAGAGGAAGAAGAAGAGGAGGAAGAAGGAGAGGAAAAGGAAGGAGAGGAAGAAGGAGAGGAAGAAGTCAGATAAAAAAAAAATGAATGGACTGTGATTTCAGGGAGGGAGATGAGATGGAGAACAACATTATACAACTCAAGGCCACCCCTTCCTTAAGGAAGCAGGGAACAGGAGGACAATGTGCAATACTGAATGCTGTTGTCTGGTTTTAGACAGCTGTCCTGAAGTGGAATTATGGCAAAATTTGTGAGTGGACCTGTGTCCTTCTCTTTTCAAACATCAAAGCACTACACTTTTTTAACCCTGGCAAGCCCAGGGGTTTGTACTGATGGCTGGTCTTTCTGCTGCCTTCTTGACCAAAAGATACTAACAAAGCCAGGACTGACTGTGCACCATTGTAACAAAAATACCTGTTTCTGGTTTAAATACCTTGCTTTTCAGTTCACCTGCTTGCTGACCTGCCAAAGGGCTGGCTGGGAGGTAGTAGAGACTGTGTGGAAAGATTTGGACTGCTTTGGGGGCTATTAGGGCAAAAAGGGGCCTGCACACAAAGGTAAAAATGGCAATGAGGACAGGGAATGTCTGTCTGCCTTCCCTGACTGCCTGCAGGATTTCATGTCTCTCCTCACCTTGCTAATGCCTATTATATCTTTCCATGTCTATTATATCTTTCTTCAAGGTTAGGAGACAAGAGCTAGCACAGACTTTGCAGCAACAGTAAATAATTAAATTTTCAGGTTTATTTCCTCCCATTCTTTAAGCTTGCTTTTATCTGAACCCCTGCTGAATGCCAAATAGGGATTTTCACTGACCAGACCACACTTGCACCCTTCCTTCACAAGCCTTTACGACACACACAGAGCTCAGAGAGGTTTACAAAATCCAAACAACTCCTTCTCTAAAGCATCATTTCGTCTTCCTTCAGGAGATTTTTTTTTTTAAAATAATATATTAATAAGCAAAGCTGGGTTCAAGTCATGTTAGCTGCTGTCTGTATCTACCACAAAACTGCAGGGATAAATTTCTCGGAGCCTGCCAAACCGTCTGCAGGGAGAGCGCGGGACACTGTTCCTTAATTTCCTCGTATAAAAGGATTATCCTGACATACAGTATGCTGGGAAGCAGCTCTGCATTTGGAACGGCCTTTCACCCCACAAGCCCAATTAACAGCTTTGGAAACAAGTCGTAGACACGTAAAGATATTTTCTAAAATATCAGCCTGACTTATAAAAAGGGTATTGGTGCTTTGGAGCTCCCAAAATAACCAAGGAGGCAACATAGCATTTTTTACCTCCTTCGATTGATTCCCCAATAAACAAGTTCTTGACGAGAACTCAGCATTACCATTTAATGGGTTTGTGCTACTCCTGTGTGCACCTGCTTAACGAAGGACCCTAATTAATACCTTATCTTGATATCACAGAGCTCAGCTTCCCATCTCACACCACTGCAGTGGCAGTGCTTGGTTGTGGTTTGGTTCGGTTTTTTTTGGACAGGGAAGGACAGTGGGTACCACAAGCATCCACTGCACCAAAAAAGCAACAAAAAAAGAGTAACTTCCAAAAAAGTAACTTCCACTATTCCTATTATGAAAGCCAGGCAGTCACATGAAGAAATCAAATACATCTTTGGTTGGTGGGCTATAAAAAGAGAATAACACACCCTTGCTGAAAAACATCCCAGAAATGCTTTCCAGAAGGAACACCTTGGATGTGCTGTTGAATCCTGAGCTACTGCAAAAGGGTTAATACAGTTTTCAGCCCACTGCTGAATTTTAAACAATAAAATAGGTACAGACAACATTAGACTTGGATTTTTGTTTTTTAACCTCACTGGAAAGACTCAATAGTCAATCCTCAGCAGCAACTTCATAGAGGCACTTGAAGTTCAGACAGTGAGAGGCACTATGTGACTTCTCCTCAAGAGAAAAATCAAGTAGGGATGAGAATGGACCTGCCTGCACATCACTTGAGAGAAGTCATGAAGGATTTCCCTTGCTGGAAACCTCTCCCACATGCCACCCTGAGTGGACAATGCACCTGCCTCTCTCCACTGCCCTCCAGCGCTGCTCTTGAAGAACGTGTGTGATGACATTTCTACCATGGAATCTCCAAGAAAGCCAAAGTCTTACTGAATGGGGGACTAATTTAGTGCTCCTACTGCAGATGAGCCTCAGAAACATGGAGCAGTACTAGCACTGAATCACTGTGGAGGAGTTAAGGAGGAGCCAAGAGGGTCGTTGCCCATGTTCAAAAAAACCACCCAGACAATATTTCTCATCTGGACCAGACCTCTAACGCAACCCCCTCTTTCTTGCTAGTTTTTGATTGTCTTGGATTCTGTGTCTCAAAATGGTCATGAATAGGAAATGATAAGCAAGTACATCTCCACTCACTCCCACTGTACATTATACATCCTTTGTGAGCAAAACAACCAGGACTTTTTGAAATTGTGGCAAAGCATATTTGTAACTGTTACTAAAGATATGGTGAGTCACTAATGATCTGGGCGCCAGAAGAGTCTGCTTTCTGAAGTCACCACTGCTCGTTATTTCAGAAGAAAACAATTAGTCAAAATTAAAAACGAAGCCCCAGAGCTTCCAGGAATTGGTTACTGTGCTTTGGATATCCGTGAACAGGATGAAGAAAATAAAGGCTGTCTGGAGCATCCCCTCACCCCTTTTTAATGGGTATAATAACTCAAGACAACCTCATCAGTAAGGGGCAATAAAAATATAGATTCCCTTCAGGAGCTATGGATGGGGAGGATGGAGGGATGGAAATGCTGAAAAATTATTCTTCTTTACTGACTTGTCTGCATTAAACTCCAAGATACATAATTTTTACTTTTAAACAAGATTCTTCTTAAGCATCTAAAAATAATAGCCTGAGAGGAATACTCATACTGGAAACAAGTTCAAATCACAAAACCCCATAGTGCTTAAAACTGAGATTAGACTTTCAAAAGACAACATATTTAGAAGAGAGTGCATTACCAGAAATGGAACATCAGAAGCTATTTCTCTTCATTAAAAAAATGAATCACCATACTTTTCCCCAGCTAGAAACCATTTATCTAACTATAATGAGGAGCTGGCATTTGATGTTGTAATCTCCACAGATTCACCCATCAGAATATAACTACTGCTGGACCAAAAAGACCCTGGCACCTGGGTCAGATGCACCAGTAGGACTGTCTAAATTTCTTTGGTCTCAGAATAGTTGCATCCATACGGACAGATGCACTCGGCTCAATGAGATTTATTGCTATCAGATAAAATGGCCAGAAAAGCAGCTTTCCTAATTTTTTGTCTTAGGTAAAAGCTCTAATCACTGTCCTTTTAGTTTCCATCCACAAAGGGCAAAACTGAGTTGCTGGGTTGGTTTTTTTCTCTAAAAAAAGCCCTGAACAAACCTAAAACCCCCATATGTTTGGAGTTTCCATTACATCATCCCTCCCCGTGCCCTCACTGACCTGAGAGCTCACTGCAGGCACAGAAATGTGCCATCAGCTGACAGCTCCAAACAGGGCAAGCAACCAGCCCAGCCACTCACCTGGGTCTGGATTTACTTACTGGGAAAAAAAAAATCTCTCAGTTTATTCCTCAAAGAAGAGCTGGGGAATCTGGAAAAAAAAGAGCAGAACACCACTTGCTGCTTTCAACATGCCTAGTGCAGAGCGGTTCTGTCCTGGAATCCTTGAACCACTTCAAGATAGGACAGATGAAGAAAACCAATTTATAGTTTTGCTTTGGAGCCACCTCTGTGTGACACAGCCAAAGGGTCCAGCACTTCTGGAAAAATATTTTGGGCTTCACAGCTGAAAAAAATATGATCCCATGTTACAGGCACCATCCCAAGAGTATATTACATGGAAGGGGGTTTAATACCAGCAGGTGCTACACTCACCTTGAGGTCATGTCACTCTGTTCCTAAATCTGCTGTTCATTTTTTGGGCCCATTATCCATGGGTTGAGCGTCTCCAAGTGTGCAATAGCACATTAGTACCTCTCAAATGCAAACCCAGGGTGCTTAATGGCAGCAGAATTTAAGAAGTGGTATCCTACAGCTACTGGTGGATCTACTGTTTAATATTCACAGTTCAGCTAAAAGCAGCTTTGAAAAGGCCCTTTTTCAGACATGTGCATGAATGTGAATGATTAATGTGCTTTTGCATGAAAGAGGGGAAGAGGAACAGGTGTAGCAAAAAGAAAACAGTAGTAGGAAAAAGGTTGTTAGGGGAAAATATGGTGTAAAGGTGGAAGAATGGAGAACCAGTCCATCCTTGGAGTTCCCAAGTGTAGCAGATCACAGTAAATGAAGGAGGTACCATTTTGAGGAGAAGACAATTTGCCATCAGAACAAAACTCCACTACAATAATTTTCTGACTTATCGAATTGGTCCACGATTTTTTCAGGTGCTTTTTCCTGCCTTTCTTTTAATGCTTTCATAGGTGACACAACAGGGCAGCACTCTTTAAAGTAAATACAGAAATGTTTCTTGCTGAGAGTGAAGAAAGCCCCTGCAAAACCTTTACTACAGATGTAATTGCCTAACACACACCAAAGACTTCTGCCTGAAGAAATCAAAATTAGCATGTATTTTCTTCTTTCTCTTTTTAGCAAACAAGCAGACATGACAGGGTACCAAATGAGCAATCTGAGACTTACTTCCAGTGAAGGACAATATAATTTAGGGTGGAAAAGCAAAACCTGAAGCAGCCTTTAAACAAAGTCTCCTATCTCAGAAATACCCTTCAAGACCTTAGCATGATTTGGAAGGTTTGTTCATGTGCTGAAGTATTTGTTATTAAATGGCACACATCAGAAAAAGCCTGAGACATGATCAGACCTTCCAGGAATTTTGACAGTCAGGAAGGTACGGACCAAGCGACCCACTCATACAAAAAGAACAATAAGGAAACTGTGTGTTTTAAATATCTAATCAAGGACTGGGTTTATTACCAGAATTTTATATTCTGCACTACCTGCATGGACTGCACAAGAAAGCAAACATCCCTAATTCAATAATGTGAATCCCATTGCTGCAAGGAAGTCCATGCAAAGCTCTTCCTTTAATGCCTGAGCCAGGCCGGTTATTTGAAACAGAGATGCCAGTTCACAGGGCAAGCAACTACCTTGAGAGCTTCAAAACCTAAAATTCAGTAATCCATCAGTCTCCCATTTAGTCTCTAATGCCCTTACTGTTTTGTTAATAGATTACCCAGCTCTGCTTTAAAAATTGCAGACAACATACGAGTTGTGTTATACAAAGCTGTAACACATTCAGCATTAGAACAGTTTGTATAAAATTGCAAACCTGTTGCATAAGCTTTACAGGAAACCAGGTTGTACGTGGATTTCATCTGGATCAATGTGTCTAGTCTACAATCTAGTTTCCAAAAATATCAGTGTAGCTCCTTCTTGTAAGAAAAAGACAATGAAAATGTTTGAGACGAGCTGATGAGATGATGTTTGCTATGAACAAGAATGTTTATATTGGTGATGCTTTAATGTTTGCATAAATGCTTGTGTGACTCTTGTTTTTTGTCCTTCACAGTGAGCTTTACATGACTTCTAGATGTATTTACCTTCCATTAATGACAGTACCCATAAAGTCAAATTGTTTTTCATCGAAAAAGAAAGAATTTTAAGCAGGGAAGAACCTCACAAATCAATTGCCTCTGTCACCCAAATCAATTGTCTCTGTCAGATGACAACAACTGGACTTGTTTTTAAGTAAATGGACTTCTTTTTAAGTCACTGGTTAGCAAGAGTTCAATACAAGTGGGCAGCTAACAGCCAAATTCAAACTCTGATGAATTTTCAGAACTGCAAGATGGGTGCATGTGAGCATCTATCAAATGCTCATGAAGAAAGCATCTCATCTGACAAAGGCATTTCTCCTGTTTTTTTCAGTTTTTTACAGTGTGTGCTTTTCAAATTAGTGCTCTGATCAGAGTGCTTTCCATGTCCATTAAAGGCCAAAATACAATCCAAACCTGAGACTGCAAACTTTGACTATTATATCCAGCAATCTTGATTTATTCAAGGCTTGAATATTCTCAGCAGAGTAAGGGTCAGCATAATGCTCTATGCTGATGTCGAAGTGCCTTGCTCAGCTGCATTTTACCCTCATTTGAAGGTTTCATTAGCAATAATTACTTTTTTAAAGCTACAAATGCTTGTTTTTCTTAAGACTTTACTTACACATCTTGGAAAATCTAATGGGTTGAAGATTGGCAGAGCAAAGCACTCAATATCCTAATCAATACAGCACTCTATGTGCTAGCTCTCAAGAGATTGGTAGTAAACTTATCCATAAAGCATTACCTGGGAATCTCAGTGCATGTGTTAAGAACTACACGGTGAGAGAGAAGAGAAAGAGAAGAGAAGAGAAAGAGAAGAGAGAAGAGAAGAGAAGAGAAGAGAAGAGAAGAGAAGATCGGAGCAGAGTCGTGTA
>JAWWLV010000121.1:14315653-14345978 GCA_035041135.1 Platyrinchus mystaceus | reverse complement strand
AAGAGAAGAGAAGAGAAGAGAAGAGAAGAGAAGAGAAGAGAAGAGAAGAGAAGAGAAGAGAAGAGAAGAGAAAAGAGGAGGAGAAAACTCCCAGTTTTATTTGATGAGAGCATTGGCCTGGGTCCCTCCTGGTCCCAGTCAAGTACTTCATCCCTCTGCACGTAAGAAATTAGCTTAGGATCACCAGAAAGCTTCAGCACTTCTTTTTTATAACTCTGTTTATTGATGCCCGTTGAGATGTTTGTTCTTAAAAAATGTAGGAAATGGAGATCTACAGAATCTGCTAATGAAAGATTTAATTGAGGGTGATGTTGCATCTGGGTTGGGTTTATCCATTCACGCTGCTGAACAGTGGTGAGTTATTGTATCATCAGCAAATTGTATAAACCAATCAATATTCAGTAACATGAAAAGCAAAGTTATTTTGGGCAATCAATGCGAAAAAAAGCAAAATACATCTCCCTTTCAATTTTGCTCTCTGGGTGCATTTGTTTCAGCAACCTCCCTCGCTATCTATGTCCCGAATCTTCTCACAACTGTGACCCACAAAAAACATGGACAGAGTAACTAAACACTTGATTTCAACTTACAAAACAAAGCTGTTCACATTTGCTGGTAAAACAATCCCTGTTCCTGTTGGAGTGAACTTCAAAACACCTCTGTTAACTCACGCCACAGATAAAGCTCTAAAAATAGCTTGCCCTTAAGACAGTCTTGACCAAAACAAATTATCCAGTTTAACAGGCGTCATTCCCTCCTTATCCTCCTAACGTTATGCGTGCCAAAGGAATTACAAATAAAACTAGCAGTTTTATCTTCTATTTTCCTCAGAACTACCAAACCTACAGGCTCCTAACAGAGTTCCAGTGCAAAGGAGTGCAGCAACCTGAGCTTGGGAATGAAAGCCAGAAAACAGTTATTTAGCTCCTCAAGTTTCTGAAAGAGGAGGATATACTACAGTCAACAACTCCACAAGTTCAACCTGAACTCCTGGTCCTGGATTATCCATTGTTGACACTCTCCTTAAAGCACAGGATGACAAATATTCCCCCTGAAGCTTATCATTGAGCATCCCAAATAAACACCAGAATAAACTCAAATCTGAAAATATTTTAAGTAACAGATGACTGTGAAAAATACAAAATGAACACAGGAAAAGACTGTGACTTCCAATGAGGCTTTTCCTTAAACCATCCTTTCTTGAACCATCTGTTTTTCTCCCAAGTGTTCTTAAAAGTTAAGTAAAAAAGTTTAAAAAGTTAATGAAATCTGATAGTTTATTCATGCAAAACATGTCACAGAAACTTTTGCTATAGGTGGGTTTTTAATGAGAAATCACAGAGGAAGAAGAGATGCCTTTAATTAAAACAATGTAAAATGAAGTAGAAGTGGTTATTTACATATGGTTTAAGTACTCGTGGGAGGAGTGGGAAGACAGCTGGATAAATATTGAACACCATTAGTTTCTTCCTCCTTTAAGACAAAGAGGACCCTCAGCTAATTCTAAGTATTATTTGAAGGGTTACAAATTATTTTTGTAGCAAGGCTTCACAATAAACAAAGCACAAAATATCAGAATATTTTTCTAAATGTGCAATTAATTCCAAATTTCCCAAAACTCAGTAATAATTAAGTATTTTTGTATTTTATAAGGTTTAGCACTGAAGTAACAAACAGAATTCTTAGAAGTAGTCACTTCCATTTAAAACAAAACCCAAATGCATTAAAAACCCCTCCTACAAAATGAAGCTTTGCTGTGTCTCCCCAATAAACTGGTCTCTTAAACCAAAGGACTGTGTTGGGGCACAAATAAGTTCATGAGGGAAAAGCAAACACGTTATTGCCAATAAAAGCCTCACAACACAATTAATATGTATTGTCCAGAAAACAAAGTCCAAACTAATTATGTTTATTTGAACAGCAGGAGACGTAAGACTTCCACCCTCAGAGGTAAAAGCAGGGAACGTGCCTGGGGCCTTGATGCCAGGTTAAGGGGCTGGGCTGGTTCATACTCTGAGCATGACTTCAGGTCACAAAAAGGTCCTAAAGCTCTTCAGGTGACCTGGATATACTGTGGTTGAGGAACCACGTGGTGTTCTGACATAGGGATGTGTCACAAGTGGCTACCAAGACAGCTGCCAAAGCTCTGGTGCAACACTGCAGGGGACAACATCTTGGGAAAAACAAGCCCTCTCCCTAGGAAAATATGTCCTGCCCCCAAACCTTTTTAATGACTCATTTGTGAACCGTGACAGGCATCAGCATCTTGATAGTTAATGTCCCCCATCAGATACCATCACAGTCCAGCAGGCAAAGCCTTGAAAATCCAAGTGCTGCCCAGCTGGCCAGACAGTGCTGCTTGCCAGGACTTGGCCATCGGCACTTCACTGGACAAAAAGGCCTTTCTTGGGAGATGTGACTTTATAATCAGGCCCTATAACAAGGGCTGCAATTCAGGGCCCAGAAAACAACAGAAGACTTGATCCTTCCCATGTGAACACGCCAAACAGATCTGAATAAATAAAGCCTAAGGCAAGCTAAGTTTTAGCCATTGTGTTTTTCAAGTGGAAAAGCCAAAAGGTACTAAATTTAAACAGTGAAAATAAAGGAGATGCTGTGTTGCTTCCTCTTCGTCTCCCCCACTACTCTTCTTTCACCAGGCACTGCGCAAGGCAACATGAAAGAAGCTGAATTTTGGAGGAAAACATCTCTTTCCCTCCTAGAAAGAGAAGAGACTCCTCTGACCACCAACTGCCACAACATGAGGCAAAAGGGTTTCTCCTCCCTATCACACTGTGCACACCCCCACACCACATTACACACCTCTGGAAAACATCACTTTGCGGAGATAGCTTGTAAATGGGTTAAGCCTGGTGCTAAACTCACCTTATGCAAGCACAAATGCTATGATAAATGAGTGCACAGGGGACAGAAGGCAGAATATCATGACAGAAATAGCCCTGCCTCCATCACTGTTTATTGTTTTTCTTTAATTTTAATTTAAAACACACTTTAGAGATAAGCACAAAAGACTTTTTTTTCCCCCCCCAGGTCAGATACAATGGACTTGTCCTGAAAGAATTTAACCTTACTTTTTAGCTGTTCTCCAAAAACATTACAAAAACAAAGTTTTCCGCATGCTGGGAAGAACAGAAACAAAACCGAAGCTTTAAAATTCAGGCCCTGTGGGCTGCAGGTCTCCTGTCCCAAAGCCAAACACTTGGCTCACCCTTGCCAGGCTGCACCACATGGCCACAGCCCATCCCTTCAACACCTTCTTCTGTTCTTTTTTTTTATTCTTGGACCATCTCAATATGTGCAGAGTATGACAGCACTGCTGAGAACATCAACATGTGAGAAGTTGAAAACCCTTTTTAAGTTGGTATCATCTGCACTATGGGATTGGACCAGACAGCTCCTTCCACTGAAAGCAATGTGATACACCACAGTTTCCTACAGTTTTATAATACAGAATGTTTAAGTAATTTTACTAATCCTACTAATTGTTCTTGCTGTAACTGGTATTCACTGTGAAAATACCGATATGACAAGAAATTTAAATTATTCCATATTTTTAAGATGGAAAGATGTACTTGCAAGAGTTTAATAGAGGCAAAACAGTCTCAGACAAAAGAAAGAGAAAGGAAAGCAGAAATAAAAAGGTTTAATTGTTTTTGCAGAAGTGTTGACATCTTTGGTTGCAAATCTAGAAAATTTCTCAGAGCCACAAAGAAATATTTCTGTTGGTGACAGCTGATCAATTGGTGGATGAAGATTTTGTTTCATTTAGAGCCTCAGAGGAACAAATTCCCTCTTTTTTAATCGACATAGAAGTATTTTTCCATTATTTGTATTACAACTTTTATCAATGCTCAACCTTCACCAAAAAACTGCACTCCTCTTGAATTTCCATCTTGTATTAAAAACCAAGAAGTCAGAGTGTAAAATACAAAGTAAGAGGGCTTTGCACAGGATGAAACAGGACACCCCTCCAGCACTGGAGGGGAACAATCAGCAAACTCTCAGCTTTTATTTAAGGATAATGTTACAGGCACAGCTATTACAATGTCACTGAGTTAACATGAGACAAATACCTCAGTAAAAATCCCTTTCACAGCACCCCCTTTCTTCTCACCTCCCTTCTTGTCACTGGCAACAAAAAGACTAAATAGTGTGACCTACCAAAAGAGGCAGGGAAATGCTGCCACTCAAAGAATCAGTGTGTGATTTTGGAGGGAGACAAGATCGAGAAGGGGCAGGACAGGAAAAGATGAACAGTCATCTTCTCTGAGGATGGACAGTAAACATACATATTAGTATCACAAGCAAACTTCTTTTTACTGCATCAGGGGAACTTGGAAGGTGGCATTTTGAGGTGCTAGCTGAACAACCAGCAGCCTTTCACAAATATTTGTGCAACAAACCACACCGAGGAGTATTCACATCAATTCCAGTTACCTACAGTGCTTAAAGTAGTCTTTGTCAGGCTAAATTTGCCCTCTGAATCGACCCTGAGTCACTCCCTGGAGAAGCCTCTCCCTCCACTGACTACACAAGGAACCTACAGAGATGAGACTCAACACACACCATTCAGAAGCAATTCTGGTGGCCAAATATTAGGTAGGGGATAAATCTTCCCAGATTTAGCACCTTCCCTTGTACTTCTTGGAAGCAGCTGTTTGAATCTTTTGTGTTGTTGTTGTTTCCTTCACTCTTTTTATTCAGACTGCCCGTCGGGTCACATTAATTTTGTATCCCCCTAAGTAAAAAGATCTTTCCCAAGGTTACCTCTGGCATCCTGGATACAAGCTCCATGAACATGCTTGCCAGTCTCAACAAAATTGAAGGAATAGCCAAAAGGTGTGTAAGTCTATCAGGATCCACAGGACAGAGGAGAAAACCCACCCTGCTTGCAGGTGAAGGCTGCAATGGGTCCAAGCCAAGCTGAGGAAGGACGAAGCACTGTCACGTCTCAGGAGAACAGCATCCATCAGAAATTTCACTTGTGTTCTGGCACTATGCTTGGAAAACAAATCCTCTCCTTCAGCTGCTGTTGGGAGGGGCAACAAACTAAACTCCAAGCAATTCCACTCATTTCACTGCAATTCACATTTTCTGACATTATCCCAAGCCCTTGCAAAGCAGGGAAACAGGCAGCCAGTGTAATGAGGGAAGATGGGCATCACATGGGAAAGCTGGAATTCAAGTCCTCACTAAAGCAAACGAACCTCTGCAATATTTTCAAAATCCCTGCTGTAACAACATCTCTTTGAAGCACTGACATTGCCACCTTTCAGTTACGTCCTCAGTGAAACACGAGCCATTAGTAGGACAGATCCATGATTCATCACCCAGAGCCTTATCTCTGTCTCTGGGCTCCTTTACAAAAAAACAAGGACAGCCTCAGAGATGGAGCTTTAGGTGAACAAACAAAAAAACCCCCAGGGATTTGCCCCAGTTCACCTGACCCCAGGCAGGTGTTGCATGGACGAGCCCAGGGAAGAGCCCACGAACCTGTGACTCAGGCACAGACACGGGATGGAGAAACAGCAGGATCAAATGTTTACTTCCACTAATTCTTAGTGGACTTTTTTCTGCATCTTTCACATGCTTCTCTACTCAGTCAGCTCCATACATTCCTGGCAATTGATGTGTTTTTTTTTTTTTTTTAATGTATATCTCCATATCTCACTCTGAATTTATAAATCTAATTATTGCTAATATGACTTAGTTTCACTCTTCTAAGCAGCTTGTAAGTCCACAGCAAAACAGAGTTCCTTCTGTGAAATTCTATAGAATTATCTTCCTCAAGCCCATGGCAACAAGTGGCTTTCTTTTTGAAGTAGGAGAAAAAAAGAAACTATTTTGAACCTCAAATCCTGAAATTAGAAACAAATAACCCTCCCAAAAATCAGTCGAAGCCCCTTTTACTTTAGATGCTGAAAATTAGCCTTGTAAAGTGAACACAACAAGTTATTTAGATATAACAGAGCCATATTTTCTGTGTTTCAATGTTCATATTTGTAAGAGTTCTCCCAGAAGAAAGCTATCACCCTCAAAGATTTATTTCCACCCTCTGCCCCAGTTTCCCAGTATACAGTAAGTTAGGTTTTAGTGCTTCTGGCCACTTGGTCCTTATGTGAAATAGGAGAAAAAAAAGAAAGAATTACGGTATACTTACAGTTTAACTTCTCATTAACTTGTTTGTTGATTTTATCAAACTTAACAGCCCCTCAGAAGAAAGCTTCAGCTTATTTTGATTGTTGAAAACAAAAAAAGGTTATGAAGAACTAGTAATTCCAACATCCCTGGGTTAGAGGCATGATAAACCCTTCAGAACCACGACCATCACCAGCACCATCTCTTACTGCAGGTTTCCAGCAGAGCCTCCTTCAGGTACACAAGGAGCCAAACTGAGGTCCTCTCCCCCTTCCCAGAAAATTCCCCTATGCCAGTGCTGGCAGCCACTGGAGTCCTCTCTAGTTCTGTTCCACTAATTTGGCCACAAATCAATCCAGTAAAGCAGGCAAACCCTTTCTGGGAGAGGAAAGGAGCAGGGAAGGGTACAGGGGACTAAAACCTGTCTTTCAGCTTGGCAGTTTGTTGTACCTGCCTGAGCGTGATGCATAACTGCAATCTTAACCCATGTGGCAATTTTTTTCAGGATAATATTAGCTTAATCATGGTACTAACCACTCTCATACCCCTAAGGAGCAGGATACTGTTGTACCTGGGACTCCAATATGATTCTGGAATCATGGGAGGCTTTGCCAAACAGAGAAGGGAAATTACATACCCTTGGTGCCACAAGGGATGTCTAAACACAATTCTGAGTTGGTTCTGTTCTTACATCTGCAGTCAATGGCCTTGAGGTCTGCATGCAATGCACTTCCCATGTTTTAGAAAATTTTGTTTCAAGTCCAGAAAAAGACTGTTAAGAGTTGCTTCCTGAATAAGTTAAAGGCCAGGGAAGTTAGGAGAATACTGCATCATTTTGTATTTCTATTTTCCAAGTAGAAGTACAAAGGAGTTCATTACCAGTGTTCATTTGAAACACGTCTAGTAGTAGAGATCCATTTGTATTTCAGTGAACAGCACTTTTACACAGGCAGATTCCAATGTCAGAAACTGTTCTCCTGGAGCTAAAGAAGTACAAAGGAATAAGGCACTGATAAGCACTGAGCAAATCATTAAAAATTAGTTTCTTTTCAGGTAAATGGCACTGACATTGTAGTGGGGATTAGATATGCCTCTTGTTTCAGCATCTTGGAATCAAAGCAGTAAAAAAACCTTACAAAAATTACTTGAGAAGTACATGCAGGCAGTGTGACAGTGTTTAAGATCACCATGGTACCTGATGGCAATGCTGTCACAAAGATGACAGTGACAGCAAGCCAGAAATCTGGAGGTTTTTCAAACAAGACAAGCTCCAAGGCTCCCTTTCAGATTCTGATTTCCTTAGGTGGAAAAAGAAAGAGGAGGCAAGTGCACAAAGAAAAGATGTGATGATGATTGTGTTCAGAGTCCCTGGGGATGAAACAACCCCAGGGTGATGCAGCCCACACTAATAAACAATTCAGTACTTTGAAAGCAGGATATAATCCCTCCCCTTAAAATATTTCCTTAATCTACAAGTTACTAAAAATTAAATGCTAGGGGAGAATTAAAACCTTTGAAGATACACAAATACAGTAGAAAAAAGCATTCTTGTAAGGTTAGGATTGGGACTTGTCCTTCATATGCATGATATATGGGATTTACCTACAGAATCACAGAATCAATTAGGTTGGAAAAGACCTCTGGAATCCTCGAGTTCAACCTATCACCATGTCAACTAGACCATGGCACTAAATACCAACATCCAGTTCTTCCTTAAAGATCTCCAGGGATAGTGACTTCACCACCTCACTGAGCAGCCCACTCCAATGTTTAATCACCCTTTCTGTGATGTAATTCTACCTAAGAAATCCAGAAAATACTTCAGAAAGAAGTATAATAAAATAATCCAGAAAGAAGTGTTTTTATTTTCCTGCATTCCTGTGAGGAGAGAGACAAACAAAAAGAGCTGTGGACAGGAAAAAGCTGCTATGGCTAATATTTAATGAGAACAGTGATTTTGCAATTAATTAGCAAATTATAAGCTCAGCATTGCCCCCCTCTACATCCCTAACATGGAAACAACTGTCTGTATCCCACTCCTGTGCTGGGACACATTAGAATTATTAGCCAAATATGACATGTTTAATAAGATAGAAATAAACCAAGGGGGAACACAGATAGCACTGGTACCAACACAAGTAAAGCAGCCCTCTGCATTTCTTTCTAGTGCCTACCGGATTTGCATTATCACAGAGTATTCTGATTCGGAAGGGACTTACAAGGATCATCAAAGTGCAACTCCTGGCCCTGCACAGGACAGGCCCAAGAGTCACACCCTGTGCCTCAGAGTGTTTGTCCAAATGCCTCCTGAACTCAGACACACCTGGTGCTGCAACCACTTCCCTGGGGAGGCTGTTCCAGCACCCAACCACCCTCTGGATGAAGAACCTCTTCCTAATATCCAACCTAAATCTCCCTTGACACAGCTTCAGGCCATTCCCTCAGATCCTGTCACTGGTCACCACACAGAAGAGATCAGTGCCAGCCCCTCCTCTGCCCCTCACAATGAAGTTGGAACTGCAATGAGGTCTCCCATCAGTCACCAAGTGCCCTGAGCCACTCCTCACATGGCTTCCCCTCAAGGCCCTTCATCATCTTTGCTGCCCTCCTTTGGACACTCCAGATGTAATAGCTTAATATCTTTCTTACATTCCCAAAACTCCCACAATATTCAAGGTGAGGCCGTCCCAGTGCAGAGCAGAGTGGGACAATTCCCTCCTTCAACCACCTGGTGATGCTCTGCCTGATGCCCCCCCAGACACAGCTGTCCCTCCTGGCTGCCAGGGCACTGCTGACTCATGTTCAACTTGCCATCGACCAGGACCCCCAGGTCCCTTCCTGCAGTTGCTCTCCAGGATTGCCCCATCCCAGGTGCAGAATCGAGCACTTGTCTTTGTTAAACTCCACACAGTTGGTGATTGTCCAGCCCTTTGTCAAGGTCTCTCTTCAGGGCTTCTCTGCCTCGAAGGGAGAGAGCTCCTCCTGCTTCAGTACCAGCGACAAACTTACTTAGTACCCCTTCCAGTCCTGTGTCCAAGGGATTTATGAAGATGATGAAGAGCACAGGGTCTAAGATCGATCCCTCTGGAACCCCACTGGTGACCAGTGGTCAGCCTGATGTCACCCCATTCACTACAGCCCATTGAAATAACCAGGCTTCTGTCCTTGTAGGAACCTTGGAAGAAATACTCTCTGGTTATCTATCTCCAGGGCCTCCTCCACTCTGGAAATTTCTCTGGGTGTCAGTAATTGATAATTTGCTCCTGGCACACCCACACACAGCTTTGTGAGTTTGAACACAAGTTTCCAAAAAAAGTCCATGGGCATGTATGTGAGGGGGTGAGCTACACGAGTACCCAACACATTCCAATGACTCAAACCAGAGTGAAAATTTCAGAGGTAAGAAAGAAGAGGAGATAAAGTGAAAAGCAGAAAAAGACAGAATAGCTTGTTTTACCCAGATGTTTATGCAAGTGGAGGGCTGCACATAAAAACAAATATATTCAGAATTTATCAGGGGTATGGAGATATGCCATTAGCTTTGTAAAGCGTGATTGTTTTGGCCCATGAGCACAGCAGAGCACTTGCAGTGCCATGAAGGCAACTTCTTAGTGATGTAACACACCCATGACCGTAAAACATATTTTTTTCTGTTTAGGTTCTTATGCTATTACTTTAATACCCAAAAACACCCTGGAAGGACAAGAAAATATCCTCCTGCTTATCCAGAAATATAGTAATATGTAAATGTAAATATAGAAATATGTAAAGCACTTTGCTCTGACAAAAAAAAAGCCACATCTTTTCCTCAACATCTGACTCACTGCTTTTCACCTGAGTTGTCTCAGGTTAGTACCAGCCAAGTTTAAAGGCTAAACACAAGCCTGAAAGATGAAAGTGTGTTTTTAACAGAGGAGTAAGAAACTACAGACCAAAGGCATCTTCATCATTTCAAGTGTAAGAGATTTGAATGTGTTAGTTTTCAGCACAAAACGTTATGTCCCTTCCATGGTGACCCAACCCTTCCCTCCATCACAAACATCACTGAGTGTCAAAAGGATGCTGTCCTTGGCATGAACAATGCTCATAGTGTGAAGCATGTTTACCACTGAGGAAAGGCAAAAAAAAATAAATTATTTTGATATGCACCATACAGAGCTGGTCTTCTCTAAATAAATGGACCCATTTGTTCATGTATGTCCATCTTCAGTTCTCAGCATTTATTTTCAAGTAAGGCCAACTCAAAAGTAAGGGTCTAAAGAGGAAGACTTCAGTGCAGGCTACAAACAGATGACAGATGAAGTATGGGGAGGGGGAGAGGAGAAGAGATAATGGCCCTTTGGTTTGCTGATATTTAATGAGGCATCTGAAGACTCCATCCAGTGTGTGCGCAATCGATTCTCTCGGTAAATCTATTAAACCCCCTTGACAGCATCCTGTTTGAAGCTGAGATTGCCACATGATTCACTAGTCCAAAGGGGAAAAAACATCAGAAAGAAGCAGCAGTGTCCTCATGCACCCTGGAGCCCCGTGTGGCGTCACCAGCGTGCGACACCATTGGCACAGACTGACGTGCAATTTAACTGACAGCGGTTTGCACGTAGCCACTGCAGCCACAGCTCACTCAAAATGCAAATGTGTTCACTTTAAAGCTGCCCTCTGCCCAATTCTAATCAAGTCTCCAGGGTAATAAGCCTCGACTGTGTTCATGTGTACCTCAACCAGCAAAGCTGATTCTCAATATAATCATCATCATGAACAAAATTTAAACAGCTCAGCTACATAAATGCACCACATAAAGCTCATTATTTCAAATATATTAGAAGATGCAGGTGCCAAGTATTTCCTCTATATTCCATCCTTGTTTTTAAAGCCCTCTTTGATACTGCAGTTCACTAAATCCACAGAAGTAGCACAGGCAAGGAGTTTCACACACGGTTTCAAGCGAAGATTTCATACACTGCTTCAAAGAAAAAAACCCACCAAACCACACAGAACCCTAAGAACACAATCTATTCACAGTTTCCCAGAAAAATAAGCTGTGCCACAGAGAAAGAACAACATGCTGTTTCCGTAACACAGCACTGGTCTCAGTACAAATAACATAAAGCAACAGCACATGGAGACACCTTGTAAACCTGAACCTTCCCCAGGGCAGCCTCCATACCTTCATGTGGTCATGGGCAGCTTTGACCTGGGACAGTTTGTGGTCCTTTGCTGTGTTGCACTACTCCAATAAAGACAAAAAACACTCAGTAGCTCTGCTGAAACAAAGCAAGGAACCGAACTGGAGAAGGAGGAGGAAGTCAAGGGAACAAGAAGATGGAGAAAAGAGGCAGAACAGCACCTTGAGGGCACAGGGATAGAAGGGAAAAGAGGAGAGGCAGAAGAAATGCAACAGAATCAGCAGAGAAAGGCAAGGGACAAACAGCAAGACTCCCATCAGCAAGGCACATACTGCTGCTGCCCAGAGGTGATCTGCACCTCAGGACCTGCTGGACTCCAAGCCTGCACCAGGACTCAGACATCTCTGCTGGACTCTCCTACTCCTACTGACTGTTCTCAAGCAGACCCTGATGTAGCACCTACCCTGGAAACAGTCCCCTGTCTACCAGTAAACTCATCATAACTGATGCCCAGGCAAACTTCAAGAGATGGTCTATTAGTTAGAAAAGCAGCATCTCAAAAGCAAATCCCCCCTCTCAGCTTGCCACATCTTGGACAGATGTTCTAAAGGAAACAACCTGTCTCTCCTGTCAGAGATGACAGGCTCTTCCTTGGCCAAACACAGCTCAATGCTAATTGCTCTATAATGTCTTTCCTGCCCAGCTTTCCAGTCTTACAAAATACTCACTTTATTCAAGGAAAAAAAAAGAAAGTACCCACCCAGGGTGCACTTTAGTCGCAGCTGGGCAGGATCTGGTTTCCAAAATCACAGGTGCACTACATCTATCCTATTACACCATCATAAATTAGATTTTTCTGCATGATTGCCTACACCTTTAGAGAAGCCTGAGATTCACCTTATTGATAAGAGTGCATATAATATAACCAAATTATTACATTTCACTAGGTATAAAATGCTATTGCTTCACAACCGAAAATCTGGAAAAGGCAAGACGTTGAGAAAAGGATGAGGCTGGATAAATCACAGACTGGCATGGAGTAGGAGTCCCTGGGGAAACCACTTCAGATAAAAGGCAGCGTTTGACTCAGGTTCTAACAATAGGGAAAGGAAAGAGAAGCACTAAAAGCCACTTCCCAGATTTTGGATGGGGAGTTATTAATAATCTGCTCCAAACACACCCACCTCAGATTTTCCTTGGCTGGAGAAATCCCACTAATATTTTCTCCAGCAGCTTATGGATATCATGAGTGTTCTGCCTTTACAATGCATAGAACCATTAAATAAACTTATCTACACACAGGTAAATGTTCTTGTGTGCACACAAGAGGCCCAAGCCCACATTTTTCCAGGTTATCACTCACTGTGTGTTGCCTGTTTTTTTCCAGGCTTAGTCTGAGGCACCAGGAGTGATGTCTGTCACCACTGTGGGTGCAAAGTCAGAGGTGTACACTGGTGACATCCAGTCTGGGAACTTGGGCTGAGGGTTTTTCAAACTGTGCACGAGAATCAGTGGAAATCCTTGTGTTTTAGTTCTCTGCCTTCAGATTGTATCCTGGAAATGGGAATTATAATAGCATCCTAACTGATTGTAAGTATTTACTTATGACTTTTTTTATGGTAGTAATAGGGGTTCTATAGGAGCCTCCAAAACAATAACTACTATTAAAATAAACCACAGTGGAATTAATAATTTTGTATTCTACGCACACTGAAAACAAACGTTAAATAAAGAGAGAATGAATGAAGGAGACAAATCACTTAACAGCACCCTTTCAACAAACCCCTTATTATTCTGGGCAGTGAATGAAACAGAGGCAGTGTGGGAGAGAAAACAAACACACCACCAGAGCCAAGCAAAGGGCACAGAAGAAAGGAGGGCACAGAGGAGCCGTGCTCAGGCAGGGAATGGTGCCAAATGGGGAAGGCGGTGAGACAGCAAAGGGAAAGCCCTGGTGACAATTCCCTGCCTGAAGGAGAAAGCTCTGTCCTCCAAGCGAGTTGTAGGACACTGCTGTCACTTCTTAGGATGGGAGATCACGAGCCAGGCTGACCCAGAGCACAACAAGCATTTGAAGCCACGTGCAAGTTCCGGGCTGACAGCAAACCTCACACACCCCTTTTGCACAAAAAAGCGCTTGCCATCCTCAGCCCTCTGGCCAGGAGCTCTGCATGCTGCCCCGAGAGAAAAGCATGAGCTGAAATTTCTTTCCTAAGACCCAGAGGAGTTCGTAGAGAGCTCTACAAGCTCTCATGCAAACAGGGGGTGCAGGAGATGCACTAAAAGGGGGAAAAGGAACGAGGCTGTGTTGCAGGCTCGGAGCGCAGCATCACACCTCTGACAGCCCCTTCCAAAAATCCTCTTCCAAAGAGCAATGACAAAAAGCAACATCCAGTGCTCTTTGAAGGAAACAGAGAAAAAGTCAGTGGTTTAGAACAAAATACAAAGATCTGCTAAATGCAGGTTTTTTACCAGGTAGCTTCTGCACGAAGCCAACATCCCCCAGGAAACCCAAAGGTCACTGGGATGTGACAGCACCATCTAACACTAAAGTCCCTCAAACTAAGCTCTCCTCCAGCAGCTCTGGAGAACAGTCTCCTTCAGAGACTGTGAAGAGAGGTGAGCGAGTCTTTTTGATCTCCAGGCTCTGTGCCTGGAAAAACAAGCCTCTCCTTCACTGCCCCCTTCCCTGAAGAGAAGCTTCAAGCCCTTGAAACTGATCCATTTGTCCATCATCTTTCAAATCCTCGCCCTCAGCTGCAGGTATTGTCTTTCTTCTGTTTCTCCTGCCTCAGCATCCACTAAGCTTGACTTGGTGTGCTTATAGAGGAAAGTTATAAACCAAAGTGGCTTGGTCACACATCATATCCAGAAGGTGATGATCCTTCAGTGCTCTTGGATTACAGCTTATCTGTGCCGTTAACCGACATGCAAAGCATTTGGTATGCTTAAACCTGTAAGTAATTTTGCTTTTAATGCTTGTTTCATTTGACTATAAAAAAGAAACGCACATTTAAAGGGTTTTCTTTATAATTTCATTTTAACTTGCATTAATTTTACCCCAAGAGTTTTGATTTAATGCAAATGCTGGTCTCTCACCCAGCAGCCTGCACTTCTTTGGCTGACAGTCTAATGACATGCACTCAACTACACTTCCCACAATATAAATGGAGGTGCTGCATTTCTCTTCTGGTTTTGCTTCCCAGAAAATGAAGGCTGAGACACTTTGCCTCCTCTGCCCTGAGTGAACAAAGCAACGAGGTTTTATCCATACCATTCAGTTGAGTAGTTGTCAAGCCATCATTAATCACTATGCAGTTTAGACAGAGGGTGGAATCTACCTCACCAAACCCTGGGCTCCTAGAGCTGACCTAGTAACGCTTGCTTTCCTTTGGAGGCCATACAGAGAGATTCTTTGATGGAATAGTCCACAGCAGACACCTAAACCAAACCAGGTTTATTGTTCCCTCAAACGGCCTGGGTTTTTCCATGTCCTCTCTGGTGAGCTCTGGGTGACCAGCTGGATGCAGACACAGCTAATTGCTCAGCTTGAATCTTCAGTGAGAAGGAGCATGCGAATCCAACACCTCTTTTTCACGTTCTCACAGCAGTACGTATCACAAAAGCCAATTTTGTCAAGTGTTGTGTTTGTTCTCATCGTATAATCAAGATATTTGTAGGCAGGAACAGGTTCCAGTCTAATTAAGTTTGATCAGACTTGAGCTTTCTCCCAGACAGTTGCACTTCATAGCTGTCTCGGAGCATCATGGTGATATTTACTGGGAAAAGCAAGTGCTCCATTTCCATAAAAGCAGGCAGTTTAAAATTAGCTGCAGATAACTCAGAATGACTGCTTAGAGCAGAAATGTAATTTTCTGAAAGGGGTTATTGGTTGTGACCATGATGCACTGCACTCCTGGTCTGTCATACCTCATTACTTCAGAGCAAGTAAGTCACGCCAGTGTAACTGGCTCTAACTGGATATGTTAGAGACTCTCCTCAATGCCGACTTCTTTTAAGATGCTCCCTTCCAGGCTGAAGTCTTCCAAAAAAAAAAAGCAATTATCAAACTAATTTTCTCAAGTCCTGTGGCATATTTACAGGTTAAATGGAATGAAATTTTTTAATAGTTCTTAAAGCAGAGCTTCACTTTTGAGGACAATTCAACAGGAATGGAATCAATTGACTGAAAAGTTTATTGCCTGTAAGCATTCAAATACCACTTCAGAGGCTTAAAAAAATCTGGATATTATAGCAGCTTTGCATGTTCAACCAAGATTCAGAAGCTGACAGAGAATTTATTCTAATTCCAGTAGTAATTTGTGAATATCTCATTTGGTTAGGCCACTGCAAATTAAATACAGGGTAAGCACGTCCCTCATTTGCATTGGTGGAGCTTGGCCATATTTGAACATGAGGAAACTTTATTCTTTTCATCTTCTATCTGCCTATCTAACTCCACCTAATGCAGTCTGGGAACTCAAGTTACAACGCCATAATCTTCACTAGGTCTCCACGGATGCAATTTATTACAATTCCAGCATTAGGAATGTGACCATGCACAGGAAGAGGACTGATTCTCAGCACAGAGATCCTGTGGTTGTGCAGGATCAGGGTAAAAAGCACTAGAAAGTTATTTTTGTACATAAAACAAGAGATTTTATACCCTCTTCATGACTTAAAAGAAAAAAAAAAGAAAACCTAACTGAAAAATTGGCATCAAGTATGGCTACTTTTAAAATTGGGACTATATTTCAAGCATTTATTAACCAAATTAAGCATATGCAATTTAAATTATGCTTTCATTGTCTTATTAACATATTAATGAATATACATCAGTGAGTTGAACTAAAAATATATTGAAGATTTGCATGTCTGATTATCTTTCTGGAGTTTTGCAACTGATAAATTGAAAGGAGATCAGAAAAAAAACCCCTCTTTGTCAAGGTCTATGCAAAATTACAGCTTCGAGAGGTTTATTAATCAAAGGATTGTTTTGTATCTTTTGTAAGTCCACAAAGAGACTAAGGATCTCTTTCTAAATGAAGAGGATTTGCTGTTGGAATTATGTTCAAAGTAGTAATTTCCTCAAGTAGTATATAGGACAATGATGTCTTAACCAAAAGCACTTGCCAGTGACCTCCTCCCAGCCATCTCCTTTCAGAGAAAAGCAGGGAAATTTATGCTTCACCACACTATCTCAGTAAGTATTTTCAAAACAAGCAAAAAGAAGAAAAACAGGACAGATGCACACAAGGAAACAGACAAAGATATTTGAGGATGAAGTTGTTGACAGCAACCAACTTCTTGTAACCATTGAACGAAAAAAAATAATCAACCAACCAAGCAATAAACCAGTTTATTTGTTAAAGCTGTAAGTCAGGACTCTCTTACTGTTCCCAGACTTAAAGCATCACTCCAGGCAACTCAGCCAGGATGTGGTTCAGCTTGCCATACTTCCAACCTAGCACTAGACAAAATAATCAGACAAGTAATAGGATGAGTATTTCAATCATGTTTCTCATTAGTGCTGTCACAAATGTATACAGCTGAGGAATTTTCTAAAAACAAAGAAAAACAACACTGTTAAATACCAAGATTCCCCATTCTTGCCATCTTAGCAGGTTCCCACCTCCAGATACCATTTTAAATATCAGATACCTTTTCTACCCTTCTCCTGATGAAGTCTACAATACAAAACTCATCCATCAGCCGTGGCTCTCATTTTCTATTCCTCCTCCATTCTTTGAAGACAAACTGGCACTTCAGAGAAGTTATCCTCAGTGCTCAAGGAAAGCTGCCTCGTTTCTGTTCAACAAGATCACTAGCAAGGATTTAAAATGGTGCATCTTTGAACATGTATGCTTAAATGAGCATTTTTTTCCCAAGGCAAGGCAGAGTTCTCAATTTCTTTTGCTCAATTTTGCCCCCACCCTGTCCCTTCAACAAATTGATCCACATCAGAAATAATTTGGGCAAAAAAACAAAAGGATGGGAACAAAAAAATGTCATTTGGACTCAGTCAACCATTTTCAGTTCCATAAACATGTCACTGCTGGGGCAGCACAAGGGTGAGAACAAACAGCAAAGGTGGGAACTTTTCAAAGTCCACCTCACAGCAAGACCTGAAACCTAAACCAACCATCTCAGACCCCACATGTGATTTTCCGTGGCAGTTCCATTTACTGCCTTTCTTTTAGTCTATGTTTTTAACAAGATGAAGCCAGAAATACTAAGGCACAGGCAAATCCATGTAAGGTAAGTGAGCCTGCCTATGGAGATGAAATGTTTGAGCTTCTTCAGTGCCAATTCCCACCAGTCATCTGCCGAAAACCCGACCAATAAAGCACGGAAGTTGGTACCTGCAAAAAAAGCCTTGCTTCCTACAGTCTTAAATCATTCCCTTGGGAAGGGGCATGAGCCTCTTCCAAAATTTCTTTGCTGGCATCTAGAAGTCTGTAGGTAGCACTGCTAGAAGTATAAAGCAGCAACTCCAGCACGAGTGGGAGTTTGCTTCTATCCAAACACGGACTAGTATTCCAAGCACTTCACGTGTTGCTTAACTACATTTCCGTACAGGGAGCTCACACTGTCTCAGCATTAGTGCTCATTAGTTACCAATTTCCAAGGACAGCTTTGTACACCAGCAAATTCCAGCCTGTAAAATCACTCAGTCAGAGATTTTGTATATGCAATGATGAGAAGAAAAGGAAAGAAAAAAGATAAGTTTATCTTTTTTTCATTTTTAACTAGGATGAGACATATGAGTGGAGGCACAAGAAGGATGGAAAGTCACAGTTTGCTAGAAGTTAGAACAGAAATATCTGCTCAATGAAAAGACTACACAGAGTACTACCCACAAATTACATTCTCCTTTTGCTCATGTCTTCTGCTACCTGATGTTTTCACAGAACTGTTCACCATGTGGGAATTCAATTCATGAAGAAAGGTGGAAAAACAAAGCTGCTGGCAGATAACACACACACCGCTCAACAGAAGTGACACGGGTTCATTTTTCCCCTCAAAAAACTAATACATGCTGAGAAACACGACAAGTTTAATGGTACATTTTGCAGTGGTTTTCCTTTGCCACTGTGGACTGTGTTGTTTCTTCTGTTGCATCAGTTCTTGCACAGCCAAAGCTGGAGTCCAGCTTTTATGAAAAGCATAGATATATATATGTATATTTAGACAGAATAAAGAGAATCCAAAGGATTAAGCAGCAAAGAGGAGCGTAAGTTACAAGTGCTTCTCCCCAATTACGTGCCAGCTTTCCAATTTTGTGTCTTCTGATACCTTCTCCTGCAATAGCTCCTCCTAGTCAAAATAAATTGAGAACCTGTTCCTGTATACACCCCTGATAATACTCAGGGATCTCAAAAGAGACCATGGCAAACCTGAAATGATCTCCAAAGCATTTTTCAGCAGCAACATGGCATAGTGTCAAGGAGGGGAAGCCTGGCCAACTAGCAAAACAACAATTTTAAATGTATTTGTCCGGGCTAGGCCTGTAAAAACAAGATGCTCTGCCAGCCAATGCAGTGGCACTTACATTCATAACAACCCCTTTTTTCCCCGAGTTTTCTAAGAACAAATTATTTGCTAATGTTGACACTCAAGTCCTCTGAAGAACACACATGGATAACACCACCAGAGCCAAGAGGCTTCCATTTGCTGTATACAGGTTCTCCAGCAAAGAAACTTCCAGCTTTTAAAATGTTTGTTTGTTTGTTTTAAATAATACAAAACTTTTGACTTTTGTTAACAAGATTCTAGTGGAGATCACAATTTTCAGTCCTTCAACCATGCTTCCCTTCTTCGAAGGCCTCCTGGGTTAAATATTTTTCACAAAATATATTTATCCCAAGAGAAATTAGTTTAGAAAACAGAACACATTCACTCCCACACCCAAACTACATGCTGCTTGATAGTCCTTGACTGCTGCCAACACGGCAGCAAACAGACTCAATCTCTGCATCGCAAAGTTGCTTTCTAATAAGCCAGGAACTGATCACATCGGCCAAGTGTGGTCCCCTCTGCCTCCTGCCCCAGGCTTGGCACTAGTAAAATGAGAAATGGTAGTATTTTTTAATCCACCTTTTCCATTTCAGTTTTATCTCACCTTCTGCAAATTTCCAAAGACCTTCCACTACACACATTAAAGCTCCATCTCTGCGAGCCTTACACTACATTTCACTTCAATTAAAGACTAGTTTTGCTGCATGGTCATGCAGCCAAATGGTGCCAGTCTGCATGTGGCATTTTGTGCAAATGCAATGCTGTCATTTGCATGTTTGCTGTCTCCACACAGCTC
The DNA here is from genome assembly GCA_035041135.1 of Platyrinchus mystaceus. Lineage (NCBI taxonomy): Eukaryota > Metazoa > Chordata > Aves > Passeriformes > Tyrannidae > Platyrinchus > Platyrinchus mystaceus. Next base: position 14,326,379 of record JAWWLV010000121.1, on the reverse strand, counting down.
CAAGTCCACGGTGGCAGGGAAGTGCACAGACAGTGTGATCACCTGTGATTATTTACACAACAGCAGCAGCACAAGGGTCACACAGAAACTGCTCTGCCAACCTGCCTCAAACAGAACAATTCCTTTAATGATGGGGGATATGCAATTTAGGGTCTATGAATTACCCAGTTAATGCAAAGTGATGAGGAAGCAGAAGAAGCTCATAACCATCCTCTAAGCCCATCAGTGACAGGGGAACTTGCTTGTTAGAGAAGAGAGCCAGAGCTGTGGAGGTCTGGGATGTCACCAGCCATCCTTGCATCCAGCTTCTGCAAGGTGTTCTTTTTAAATGCTGCAAGTTTTTTGCCCCACAATATTCAGTATCACAGTTCCCAAAAAAACGGCTCTCCCTCTGCTGAAACCAAACTCCCTGTTTCCTGACACCGAAGTTCATGCATTCACACTGAAACAAAGCACAAAGTACCACAGTCACAGAAACACACGCTCAGTTCAGTCTTCCACGAGAGGTTTGATGAATAGAGACAGAACTGAAACACACACAGCAACTAAACCAGGAGTGAAACCATCCATTTCACCTTAAATGCTCAGTTCTGTTGAGGTGGAGACTCTCACCACATGTCTGACTGCAGTGACTTCAGCCAGCTCGAGTTTTGAAGGTCTCCAGCGTGCACTTTCGCAAACTCCTCGGGTAACCTACTCCAGCACCGCAGGAATAGCAAAGGAAAGCTTGAAAAGGTATGGGAATGCTTTCAGTAGGGGAGCCAGGGTAAGGATGGAGGGCTGCTAGTTAAGGGTAGCTTCCAAAAGTGTACCAGCCACTTCTGGGGGCAAAGGAGCTGGTCATAAACCAGGGTGAGGAATTCTAGAAAGGCCATTAAGCAGACGCTACAGGGAGGATAAGACTAGAGAGAAGAAGAAAGAACAGGTCCTCACTAACTCAAACTTGTGGTGGCAGCTCCAAGCTGAGTGATGAAACACATTTGCTGGGGACAATTTTCAGCAGACAGGTCTGCTGATCCTGGCTGCCCCTTCCCAGACTCCTCACAGTATACATCCCATGGCTGCAAGAGACGGCTCTGCAGGGCGTTTCATCAAAGCTATGTCACATTTTATTGCTGCATGAGAATGCCAGATTGATGTTAAGACTGCAAAATATTTGTTGATATCATGAGATATATAACAGATGGCAAGTCCCCTGTCACAATGTCCAAGATGTCAATGTATTGTCTGAGAAGGTAAAAAATTTCAAGAGTCCAAACCTGAATCTGAATTTAGGCAGATGAAAGGCAGTAAAAATACATCACTACAGTAACATCTCTCTTCATACAGCTTATCTTCAATTAATGCAGAATTTTCCCTGTAATACCCTGAGCTTAGCTATAGTCAAAACCATTTATGTCTCACTCAAATTTTTCTATTTAACTACTTCAGAAAACCCAGATCCAGAGTAAAGACAGCTGACAAGGAATATATGAGTATGTGTGCACCTGCACATCGATATATGCATGGCCCAAATAAACAAGGATGGAAACTGCTGGCACTATTAATTGTAGAATATCCTTGCTTCATATGGGATAAACAGATGAGGTAAAAAATACTATTAAATATATAGTAGAAAAGTAACAGTTCGAGTCAGACAGTTATTTAATAACCTCAATTTAATGCTCTTATCTCCATAACATACACAGCACATTTCACATCACAAGAGCCACAAACAACAGAATTCTCTTCTTGTTCCCTAAGTTTCTCCTCACTTTCAGAAGAAGGTAGCAAAAACTGAACTGTTGAAGCAAAGGACTACAGAGAGTACCATGCAGAGGATTAAGTAAATAACTGAGTTAAGTCAGTCAACTGTGTTCCAGTTTCCTCTGTGCCGAGTGACCTGCTGCCCTCTCCATTTTTTATTTGCTTCTGCACTGTACTGCCTTATGTAACTGTTCCCTCCAGCTCACAAATTTCCAAGGTGAACAAAAGCTCAAGTGATTATATTCGGCTTGGCCACAAAGGTGATTTTTTTTTTCCACTAACTTCTACTTACCGGGTTCTATAATTTTAATCACACAGAAATATTAAGCCCATCGAAGTTAAGTTGATTAATTTGGCTCCTAAACGCTTGTGCTTTCCCGTTTTTGACCGGAACAATATTTCTGATAACGTTAATAACTACAGAGATTATGATGGATTATGGCTGGAGACGAAAAATGGTTTGGTGGTTGTTTTTCCTTCCCCTTTGCAGGACAGGCTGATGTTATTTTGGTTCAGGTACCTTTTCATCTCCTTAGGCATCGCTTTGCTGATATCCTACAAAAAGTGGCCTGTCTTTTCAAACATAAAAAAGACTGGAGGACCATTATCTGAGGTCACTTTCAGCAATATCTCTGGAGCAGCCTGACCTGGAGTAACATGGAGGCAAAAGCAAGAGCAGCCATAATCCTTCCTCCCCATGGCAGGAGTTTACTCATGATGTTCTCTAGATCTGACCTTTCCTTGGCAGTGACAGCTATCGCTGAGGATAAGTGTAGCCAGGGGAAACCAGATCCTCAGCAGCATTCAGTCTGCGATCCTAGCAAGGTAATGAGATTTTTAGAAGATAAATTCTAAGGTTTTTTTATTACACTGTGGAAGCATGTTCAGTTTTAATATTTGTCAACATGTGTGAATGCTGTAAACAACCATAACTTGTTTATAGTGCAGATGACAGAAATTTCAACCTGAATTTGTGTAGAACAGACATAATTAATGAGTCGGAAAAAATTTTGATCTTCCAGAAGTTTACTTTGAGACCTACTTCACTCCTTCCCAGAATATAAAAGGAATTAAATCTTCATAGTCAAACAAACTAAAACTTGATGAAATTTCAAGCTCTTGACCTTCAAAACCCTGGTAGCATTTTACCTCCTATATAAAGCACATGACAATTGTCTACAATCCTTATGAACATTTTCCACACCTGGATTAACAGAATTATTACCTGAATTACTATTATTTTCTCTGAATTACCAAGGTCTGGACCCAGCCATTAGCAGAGATCAGGTGTGATATACCTTAGGTAAACTGCCAGCTGACAGTTCTTATTTTTTCAGCATCAGGTATGTTGTTTCACTGGCAAAGGTGCACTTCATTGAACAAGTCCTTTCATCAAAAAGCATTTTATCTCCCTGTGGAGATTTTAAAAGTAACTGTGGAGAGTTTAATGTAACAATCAAAATATAGTCAGAACTACCACATATTAGATTTTCAATGTATCAAAAGTCTGTTATTAATGTTCTTAAAGAAAGACACTTGTTTTATATGTTTTATATGAAGATACATATCTCTGGTCATTTCAGACCAGAAAAATACTATGGAATGAAAGGCTGTCCTTAAATTTGAAAGAAATAATCCTCATTTCTTAATTTATATGTAGCTTTTGTTATTTGTTACATAGGGGTACTTACCTACTGTATATTATTAACTAATTGTTGTGACACATCTGTCAGGTAGATGTTTTTCAAAAAAGAGAGGAGATAATGTTTTGGGGAAAACCTCTCTAATTCATAATCCTGATGTGATATCCTCAGGTCTTTCTAGGAAGAATCCTGTGGAGGAATCCCAACTTCATGTTAAAGCAGGGCAGAAAATACTCTTTTCTCACAGAGCATGCTTTAACATCCAACAAAATTCCAACAGAAGTGATATTGCATGGATTACCGGTACCTTAAACACTGAAGAGGAACACATGTGAAAATACCCACTCTGTTAAAAAAAGCAAAAAAGCCAAGAACAAATTCTCAGGCTAATCTGTAACATCTGGTGAGTCTCAGATATTAAACTGCAAAATATGTAATGCTGCAAGGAAGTAAAACTTACTGGCAAATCAGCCCACAACACTTTGGGGAAGAACATATCCCTGAGGGAGAGGCACATCTCATGGGGAAAGTAACATGGCAAAGTCCATAAAACAAGTTTAAATATAATCCTGCTGCCAAGCCACAGTGCAAAAGCAATGCATTAATTTTCTATTAATGGCAAGGTCAGCTATAAACCTGTGATTGAAATCTGCAGGTAAGCCAACACTCCACAGCAGCAGCTGCTCACCATATGGAGCAGCATTGGTGCAGAGGGGCGGGAAGGGCAGGAGAAGGATGATGCTCCAGCTCACTCCGCCATCCCTCCCAGCAGATTGATGGCCGGATGAAATTTCGTGCCAAAAGAGCTGTCCAGCGATGCTCAGAGAGGGAGAGCAAGATTAAAAATTACATAAAGAAGGGGGCAGGTAGCTAGTGATGTCTCAAGAGAAAGCCAGCAAGCTGTAGAGGTACAGGAGGATAAAACCACTGTGCCAAGGAAAAGATGGGCTGTTCAAAAGCAAAGAATGGGCAGGCAGTGATGAGCGCTGAATGTCACGAGATGAAGGCAAATGCAGCCTATAGTGCAACTGCTCTGGGATTTTATTTTTAGTCATATTGTTAAAGAAAATGGGCTTTCAAAGCAGAGCACTTCATGGCTACCACGTTCATCTGCCTTTAACCAGGATGTATAAAGAACACAGCACCAGCATAAAGGAAACTTAAAATGTTGTTGTAAAAGCTTTACTGAAGAAGAGTTCAAACTGCAAGTTACTGACCCCGAACCAAATTTTTCGAAGTTTGGAGCATGGTGTTTTCAAATGTTTCTCACTACAATGCTTTTAAGAGCACTTAGGGGAAAGGGTTCATTTTTTCCTATTATCAGTAATGCCAAGGCTAGTAAGAATTAATGCAAGTTGTGATGTATTCTCAAACTCAGAAATATCTCTCTCTGGTCAGAAAACATTCACAAAATTCAACAAAGTTCATGTAAACTCAGTTTACAGGCATTTAGGATGAACCAGTCACTCTCTATTCCCCATTTCTAACCATATTAGGTCTCACACATACAGCCTTTCCATAATGAAAGAACCAACTGATTAAGACTCAGAGATAGGAAGCAAGGTTACTTATTGAAGCAGAAGGAGCAGATGCCCCACCAAACAGCCTGGCCTTCTGCTGGGCAGAGATCTAAATGCAATTCAGAGACATTGAGAAGAATCAGAGTGACTTCTGGAAAGGTACATTTTCTACAGAGCATTTCTTTGCTTCTGTTGAAACATGAAATATTAATGTCAATTCATTACATATCAGTGCATTTGTATACTCCCCCGTTATCAAGTGTCCAAATGAAAAGTCTGTTGTGAATAATTTACTCCTGAATCATCAGGCAGCTTTCTTCTGTGAAGCTACATTTTCACTATTCACCAAATTCCACCTATGACTGACATTTTAGAAAATATATTCTCTGTTAAGTTGCAGAAAGGTACCACTTTATGTGTGTTTGATGTGCTACAAAACTTGAACTTCAGAACAGATAAATGTGCTAACAATAAAAATACATTTATAAAGACTATAAAACATGACAGTTTCAAGTTTGTAGGTTGGATGATCCAGCATGCAACAACTTGTTCAACCTCCAGAAGTAATCTCTGCAACCATCTTTCTAGGAAGTCCCCAAACACACGTGGGGTTCCCGAAACTCATCCCATCACATGAGCGTGTAGCCTGATGCAGACTGCCTCAACCAGAAGCTCTACAGCACAGAACCTACTAAATCCAAAGCTAAAGACTATGTGAAACCACATCTCCTTAAAATAAACATAGATTCTTACTCAAGTGGTGACAATGCTAATTGCTCCATGATTATTTCAGTGAGCACCAAGTGTCAGACTTGGTGACAGCTCACTGCTGTCCTCAACGAAGGAGGCAAAAGTTGTGTTTGATGACAGTTCAAAAAATGCATTCACACAACTGCTTCCCTTTGAAATGCAAAGCTGCATTGCTAAAATAATTCAATTTGATTCTGTTGTGGGGCTCTTCGGTAAAGAGAAATTACGGTCCCTCAGAAATGGGCATTCTTCCTCCACGTTCACGTTCCCTCCCTCTCGCTGCACAGGGTGAAGGAAATATAAATGTACTTGCTCACTGATCTTACTGTAACAATCCATTACTGGGGGAAAAACCAATTTCAAACCAAGAGGCACTGACAACATAATTCCCTCATGAAACGCAACAGCGATTCTGAGTTGAAGATGCATTTTTTAAAGAGCACAGGTATTTTTCCCATTTCCTCTCTAATGTACTCAATGTACTCATTATAATGTACTCCCTGTAACCTTTTGTTAAAACAACTTTCTCCATTTGCTACTAATAGAATATAACCATTTCCAATCACAGGACTCTGAGAAGAAAACTCCACTTCTTTGAGGTTAGGAAAAAAACCTAAAGCCACACACCATTATTGTATTGGTCACTGCAGAGATCCACGAGTGGAAGGCAGAGGGTCTGCACTCAGGAAGGATAAGCTCTCAGAGACTGGGAAGAAAAGAGAACTAACAGAATGACTACAACAATATATACTGTCTCTGTAGGATTCCAATGTACTTGTATTTTATTGTATATTATTCTGGTCTTGGTCTAGCCAGGCAGTTTCAATTCAATCATTCAGTATGCACAGGTATATCCCAGGTGTGTGCATGTGTTGAGGTATTCTTAATTCAGGTGCTCTTGCTATAAACTACTCAAATATTAGTATATCAAGGAAACTTGCTAAATGTTAACTATATCAACATGAAAACACCCAAATCAGCTCATGGTGTGATTTGCAGTAGCTTCTGCTAAGAAATGAGGTTTTAAAATTTAGTAACACATTGCAGAGGGAAAAGATACCAAATTGAAACACATTTCCTGTTAGAAAATGACAGCAAAATTGAAGATGGGAAGCTGTGCCTTTAGCTGTACATTCATATGAACTATGAAGATTAAAAAAGATATGCAGTGTTCAGCACTGACAGATCTATATATATAGAGAGATATCTTTCAGGCAGATAAGGCCAGATTGCATAACGTGACAGGTAATAAAGACATACTTCTAACATAAAAATAGGTGTTATGTAAAATAAAAACGAGTCTTTCCCCTCATTTGTTCTAAAATGTAAGGGATGTTTGATCTTCATAATTTGTTAACTTTACTTTTCCAGCTCCTACACTGCACTAAAATTACCTAATTTTTGGGTTTGATTAAAAAAAAAACTAATCGACTTCACAGTACATGGAATGCAAACAGAATTACAAGATAATGTTTGATATCTACATCCTCTGATTTTTCAAGCTTAATGTAAAGTGAGCTGTCAATACATACATGAAGATATATAAAGAAAAGGAAAAATTGCATTCACTACCCAGAACGTTTCTTTGTATCCAGAGATGGACCAGAATTCCAGGCCCAGTGGTGAAAAATAAACTGACTTGATTTGGATGCACTGAATTCATCAACAGGTAAAATGTCTCAGCACTTGCACAGTTACATCAGGTTTATATATTTTGCAAAAAAAAGCTTACCTGCCCATTTTTTCCCACTTCCATTTCAACTATTGCAACAGGAGTGTTTATCTGATCGATGTGTCTCAACTGTGACTTCAGATCCACTCGCCAGTTCATGTTTTTCAAGACATTATCCCAGCGGCTCTGATTGATCAGGCTCTCATGGATACTGGTTCGGTGGTTCTTCCAAAATTTTGCAATGACTGCAGCTTGATCTGATGTGATGCCACCTTGTTTTTTGGTTTGGGCGGTGAGGAAAGCTTCCAGCTGGTTCAAATCCATGTCCGCTGAAGCAATTGACTGTAGGGAAAACAAAAGGAGCAAAAGGGAAAAGCTTGCTCAAAAACACTCCTTAACCGTCTACCAAAAGGTCAAATCTTTAGGTTCTGAGAAATACTGGATCTTAAAGGGGTAGTACAAACAAATCTGGGTTATGCAAATAACCCGACAACTTTCATTAAAACTCAGTTTGCAAGTGTTCTACTACTCATCCCAGATTCCTGCCCCAAAACAGCTGGAGGGTAGTGGATCAGTAACAGCCATGAGGGAACTGGGTGAGCCTTTGGGAATGCAGTACTGGTACAGGATAACAACGAGGCTTCTCACTCTCTGCCTGGCCCTTTCCTCACAGTGCCCCAGGCATAACCCACGCTGCCAGTAAAGCAGGGGCTGCAGCACCAGCTGCACGAGTCTTTCAAGGGAGAGTCCATGCGCACGGCAAAACGCAAACCTGCATTGTTTTTATCTAGGTTACTCTATCTATAAGGCCAAAAAAAAGCCTTTAAAATGCAACTGCAGCTTCTTCTGGAGTCTTGGTGGACTTTGTCAGGATAAATACTTGTGTTTTGCCATGGAGTGGAAGGGGTCATTTACTCTCCCCCGGTACAGCAACAGACATTATTATTATTATTATTCCTAAACCCCCTTTTTATATAGATATCCAGTTTTTCTATCTATTTTTCCTGATAATCCCACAGCCTTATATTTGCATTGCCTAAGTGGCAAGGGTTGCTATATATGGCCATGAAGGGAGGGGAGGACGGGAGGTGGAGACAGGAAACTGTGGTTAAGTTTCCCCATCGCAGTTTCAAGTAGACGCTTCTCCTTAATTTTCACACAAAATGGATGCAGCTTATCCGAAATGAACACATCACCTCCAAGCACGTGCTGATATGGAGCAGAGCAAGGTGAAGTGCGGCCAATCCTTGGGATTTGCCTCGATTTAATCTTCCTTGACATGGTATTTGCTACTGCTGAAATCTCCTCCGTGAATTCAGGGAAGAAACCGTCTCCTCCTCGTGAGCCAAGGGGGTGACATCGTGTGGCTTTTGGCTGGACACACACTGTGTACTCTCACACCGCTTGTCTGCAAAACCTGGGCAGTGCTTATCTAAAAACTGAAGCAGTTGTAGTGTTTTTTTAAAAGGGATGAGCTGCCTTGCCTTGCTTTCTCAGTAGATTAGCTGCCATCTGGTACGTGACTGAGAAAAGAAATGGCAATCAACACGAGAAGTAAACCCTCAGCCGTATCAAGGTTCCAGCTTCATAGGAGCATCTGTGATTTTATTATAAAATTTGAGGTGCCTTGTGCACTGTTCTGTCTTTTCTAGAGGGCACTTGACATATCGGTACATAGCATTTGCTTTATACTGAAAATATTTAACCTAAGAGGTAATTATCCTGTATTAAGTATGCTGGAAATGAAAAAAGCACTTCATTTTCAAAAGAAAAGCTATTTAGACTTACAGTCCTTTCCTACATCCACGCCTTACAGGAACAGGACTGTGTACGAACAGCAGTGTGGAATATTTCTGGTTTAACACTTTTCACATCACCACATCTGTCTGGGGATCTGTCTGCGTGTTGTGTGACACCAACTGCTGCTTGTGTACATCTTTTGTGCTGGTTTAGGTGAAAGGGGGGAGGAGTGGAGGTGAATCAACAAGCACAGAGCCCAGCACCTTATGTAAGCCCTGCCAAGATCAAGTTGAGATGCAGACTTTCTTCTCAGTTCAGCTGTGCAGAAAATTGCCTTCTGTTTTATTCCTGTGCAGAAACCAAGAACATAAACTGTGTCCTCTGCACTGAACGAAGCAAGGCTGCCATGGAGAAACGGCTCATCTGCATCAAAGATGAACCTAATGCAGACTCATGGTCATACCAAGTAACCCTTTGCTAGACTTCATTTTATAACCTTTAAATATTTCACATTTGTAATTCTTTTGGATTTTTTTTTTTACCCCACCCTCCTCACAATGACTCTTTTTGCAAGAGGCAGCAAAATTCCTGGTAGTGCTCTGCTAAGCTGATAAAAAACCACAGACACACAAACCTTATTGTGCTTGACACATGATATAAATCTGAATTTGAAGTGTATCCTAAGGATGACCAAACTTGAAGTTTTAAGCATAAAAAAGGCAAAACAATATTACTGAGGCTTATAGAGGACAGTTCAACCTGGCTGTTTGGTAAAGATCATCAACACATTGACAATTAGTTAAGATCTCGTGTGAGCTAAATTTAAAAACTCTGTACCTTTATGTATTATAAGCACCCTGCTACTAAAATAGTCACATAAAACAGAGGAAGGAAACCATGTAAGATAATTAGCAATCACTTACAACTCTCCTTCTTGCACATGTCCACACAGTGTGGATTTATGCTGTACACACATAAGAAACTTGCTGTACACAGCTAAGAAACCAGAAGATAATAAGCATACTCTATTTTGGTGGCATATTTATCAGATAATGCATACTTTAAATCATATGTTCTTGTCCATCATTCAGGCTAGAATCTCTCTCTTCTTGGAAATATGACTGCTACTCAAAAAAATCCTTTAAGAAAAATAAACTGGAAGAGGGTAAAAAAAAAATCAATGAGTTATACTTTGATACAGCTGCATGAAGACATTATTGAAGAAATATTGTCTTTGAAATTCCTCAACAAATCCCACCAGCTATAATGGTTTTCAAATCACATAAGAATAGCAACTCATTTTAATATTCTCTTTCATCTTAACATGGAAACATTTCACTGTGGACAAAGAATGAGAGAACAACTAAAGTCTTTGCTGATCTTTACTGCATGAACACTTATATAATTCATTCTTGATACAAGTGTAGTTCTACTCCATTGCTCATATGAAGGGCCACAGTTCAGACTCTTTTTAAGTTTGAGGAAATGTTTTAATTTACCTTGGCAAAAAATTATATTTCCAGTCATACCCTACATAGCATTACAAACAGTTCTTTCCATTACTTTTAACAATGCTCATTTATTACACAGAATATCAAATTACAGCGAATACATCTCACTGATATTTCTAAGGATTAATTTAAAGTGAGAACACG
>JAWWLV010000121.1:14294260-14312394 GCA_035041135.1 Platyrinchus mystaceus | reverse complement strand
TAGTCTGCCAGAGATGACCAGTTTGAACTCATGATTCCATAAAACACCACTTCCTAAATTTATTTGCAGAAGGTGTCATTTTTTGGCGGTGTGAAGACTCATTTGATGACAAAGGAGGATGAAAGGTTGATTAAAACAGCCAACCACCAGACAAACTGCAACCTGAGCCATCCTCCCGCGGCCACATCGCGCTTCCTGGAAACCTGCTGTGCTGAGCTCCAAAAAGTGGCTCCCTCACTCCAGGCTGAGCCCAGAAAACATCTTTAGCTGAAGGAAAACTGAGAATCACTGGGATTACTCTGCCTGAGCCTACTCTGTCTAGGCTTTATACCACTTACAAACCAAGAATAAATAATAATAATAAACCCAGAATAAGCTCTCTAATACCACCAGTCACAGGTAGGTATCCAAGTGATGCCTCCATACTCAGATTATGAATAGATACTAAAAGCTTAAATTTTAAGCAATAAACATTAAAAAAAAAAAAGCACCAGCCCTTCCTTCCTGAATAAGTTTCCAAAGTACTTATATTATTTAAAATAGAAAGAGGAAGAGTTATACAAGACAAAAGGCAATGGAAAGTGCTTCTCAGAGAGCACAGATAGGCGTTGGACACACTGGAGGAGATAAAACAGGGTACCAAAAAAATAAGGAAATGTTCTATTAACAGCAGATATACTTGTAAATACAAGGGTGAAATAGAATTAAGAATAAAAACGTATTAAAATAAAAAATATAAATGCAAATTGTCCACCCTGGCCTGTACTCCAATGAATTCCAGCAAACAAAATCCCAAGGTTTGATATCAGTTTTCTCCCCACTGAAGTCCAATTCTTTGCTGTGGTTTAGAGAGTATTTTGCCACTTGGGGTGGAGGCAAAGAAATGTCACATTTCCAGTAGTTCTTAAACATGAAGCCATATCACAGGGAAGTTTGAGAGGTTCAACCTTTTTTCAAAATGAATGTGCATGCACATGTGCTCCCTGAACTCTGCTGCAGCAGAAGGGAGTTGTTTTCCTGGAGAACACATAAATCTTTGCAGGCTACATTACTCAGTCTAAAATGGTTTCTCCTTCAGTTTTCCTGGAGGAGCTGGATTCAGAAATAAGAATTCTCAACAAATGAAAGTCATTTAATGCAGTATTGCTAAAGACAAAGAGGAAGATAAAGGACAGAAAGAAATCCAGACAGGACAGAAAATACTAGATGGTAAATAAAAAAAAATAAAAAAATTCAAGGGAGGGAGTAAAAGCAGGAAAAGAGAGACAGACACAGTGACAGTCCCGGAACTGGTGACATGACCTGTCAGTTCCCTTAAGAGACCACATGGTCAACTTTTTTTTCTCCTTCTCTGTTCTCTTACAATAAAAGAGGACTGTGTTTATCAGGTTTCTATAATCATTCTGGGAAAATTACTTACTGCTGCAGACTACTGCTTCATGTTTAATCTCACTTCACTTAGGAGAGTTAAAAATAGAAGCTGCAGCAGTTCATATTTTGAAGACATGGAAAAAAAAAAGTTGCAGCCCTACCCTGAGAGCAGTAATGGTGCAGACATTAGCAGAGCTTACTGGAGTTCTGCAGGCACTGATCCTGTCAGTGAAATCAGCACAAACTTACTTTTTGATGAACCAAGTACAGAAATACAATTACTATCACAAATTAAATTTTCACTTTTACTCTGTGTATCTTGATTGTTTGCATCTTAAAGGTTAATGATTAACTCAGCTAATCTGTCCCTTGGTTTACATTTGGACATCAGCTTTCCTTTATAGCAAAGCACAGATGCTCTAGCAGTGAATAATATGAACTACAGGAGTCTCACCTCTTCACTCTGTCATGTCTTGCCATATACTCCATTTTGGAGCCAAATTCTGACTTCAGGCTCTTCTGTCCCTCCTTTCACAGCACTATTGTATATTATCTGTACTATTCTGGGCAGCAGCTGGAGCTGCATTTCCTACCTGGAAGGAGAAGGATTTCTGCACTCTCAGACCAGGCTGGGAGCACATCACTGCCTTAGCCCAGACATGTTTCACAGCAGCAACTGAAGGAGACAAATTTAAAGACTACACTGTTTCATGGGAAGCAAGCAAGAGTGCTCTGCCAACTGGTCATTCATCACCTATTTTGACAACTCATGTTACATGCTGACAGGTTTGACAGGCGAAAGGGAAGCTTCCAGGCTCAGGATACCAGCAGGCAGGTCTTCCTTTAGGCACAGATAAAACAGTTTTCCCTCCTGTCGGCTCAGTGAAACATAAAACATGTTCCCCAAACCAGTGGCAGACATGGTGGTTCTTAACAGTTGAGCCTTTATGAGGAGAAAGGAGCAGCAGGTCAAACTCTGCAGCAGAGGAATCACAACTGTTAAGGTCCCTGTTACATGCTGGTTGCTGGAAACAACATCTGATTGGGAACAAAGCCCAGGCCAGGGAGCTCAGAAGAAAATCATCCCTCACCTTCCCATAAAGATTTAGTTGCGATTTCCTGTATCAAAAATAATCTTTGTACCAAATGTAATAAATGGTTTTGGGAATAAAAAAAAAAAAAGCTGAACACTTAATGAAACAGCTGTCAATCAAAGTATTCTCCAATAGAACCACATTAAATATTAATGACTGCTTTGATTACCCCATGGGGGGTTTTCTATTTCTATCATCTATCAGTAGAGCTGGCCAAGTCATCAGGTTTTCAATCAAGCTTGTAGGAGCAACCCAACACCCCTGTGCCTCCACAGACAACATGTATAGTGCTCTGGGGAGCTGCAGGTGCACAACTGTGGTCTGCAGAGACACCCCACCAGAGCAAACTGTTTGGTGCCAAACAAAATCTGGCTTTAGATTTCGCCATTGCAGGCCTTGACAGCTAAAAGCTTCAGCATTCAATTGCTCCAAGACACTGCAGCCCATGGCATCAAAAAGAATTCAGTTAATTCTTCCCAGGGCTTTTCTCTGGCTTTTAGTTAAATTGGGGGCTACTCATCCAATAAACTCCCTACCACTTGTCCACACGAGCTAGAAAAGTCCTCTAATGCTTTCTTTTCATTATGAGACTTTTTATAGATTTCCTGACATGTCATAAACTGACATGTCATAAAATGAACGAAAGCACTCTCCTTGCCAAGCAAGGAAGAACTGACACTCTTCTAACCTGGTTCACAATGAGCCAGAGCCAGATCCCTCTCTTTCCATGGTTCAAGAGACTTTATACAACAGACACCAAACAGAGGCACCTACAAACGTACTCATGTACAAGAGGCATGTCCAGTAAACAATGGGGGAAGGGCCCTTCTGCAAAGTTCCACCAGCTGCTCATGCTTTGGGCTCCTTAAAGCCCTCAGGAGAGGACCATCCTGGAGGTCTCAAGGGGTCTGAAGCACAGCATAACAATCTCTGACCTCCTGAGGACCCATGAGGAATTCACAGCTCCGGATTCCAAGCATCCACACTGGAAAGCAAAGCACAGGACCATATTGCCATAACCCAACCAGCCTTAGAATCCCAGCTTGTCACATTCATCCCAGGGAATGTACAAACCCCAAGGATCACTAAATGGCTTTAGAAGGACACTCCTGACCTCTCTTCTTATCTCCACATTCCTGCAGACACACTTTGTAAATAGGTATGTGTGAGCACCAGACCTGACCATCTACTAAAATGTGTCCTTTCTTCTTCTACAGAAAAATGGAGTTATAAATATCTTTCTCATGTCAAAAAAAGGTAGATTCAGTTTAATTAAAAAAAAATCACAACTAATTCAAATATATAAAATTTTTCTACCACGTGACCATGTAAAACTAAAGGGTGCTTATGCAAACAGCTTGTTAGAACAGAATATAAACCACTCTTGCACCAGAAAAGACAAAAAGAGTATAAGAGAACAGCACATCCAATGTGACAGTCTGAAGAGAGACAACAAAGCCATGTGTAAATGTCAGACAAGGAGTAAAAATGCCAGTTGATTACTTGCCTTTTAAACAGATACTATTTCAGTGTCTGCATATGTCTTCAAAACACACTTCATAATCCTGGCATCACAGTTCACAGAGACTGCAAAGAAAGGGAAAGAAAAACTACCCACCAAGCTGAGGTAGAAATCTTTTGGCAGAGATCCCAAAACATCTCAACCAGAAAAAATCTAACCTTATTTGGAAAAAAACACAGAATTCACTCAAACTATATTTGTATTGCCACTTTTTATTGTTTGAGGAGAGAGGGAGATGTAAAAAAGCATGCTCTCAAAAATAGATTAACATATGCAAACTGACAAAATTACAAAAACATTTTAAAAGTAATTGGAAAAAACACTTATTTTAAGTCTAAAAATTGTTTGGACAAGTTGGCTATTATTCCACATTTTCTCTGCTTAGCATATTTTATGTCTTCTTTCCATGGCATTCTGTTGTAATTCATTCTTACTTACGTGAAATCACATACAAACCAGCATTATTGAGAGGTAAATTTAAAATTTGCCAAAGAATTAGAGGGATAAAGAAAAAATGGATTCCAAGATCACTGTCACCTTTAGACATGAAACATGCAGCCCTCAAGCACAGCAGATAAACAGATACTGAACTCCACCAGGAATTGAGGAGGAGGAGGGAGTTGCAGGCCTGCTATACAACTCTAAAACTACCAACTTTATAAAAGATTGAATACTCTGAATTAGGTCTTGGGTTGGCAACCAGAACCAGGTGCTCGTGCACTGTAAACAAAGTAAAAGGTAAATCCCACTTACTTTGTTGAAACAGTTCAATTTTTAAACCACTGGATGACTAAAATAAGTATAGGATGATTTGGTTTCCTTGTATGTGGCCATTATACACAACGGTACACAATTATGGGAAACTACTGTGCTTAAGCTTCAGGTGTTCAGAATAAATAATCAAAATGCACTCTCCCCCCAAAAAGCCCAACCACAAACCAAAACAAACCCAACAAAAACCAACCAACCAGTTTGATTTTCCCAATAATGAACCCCTAATCCTTCACAATGGAGGCCACCCTTGTTCCACTCAGTTCTTACTCCATATATTAAATCCTTTCTTTTAAAATTTATAGTGTGAAAGCAAAAAAACAACAAAATTAAAAAATAGGATATTTTAGCCCCTGCCTTTAAAGGAAGTCCCTTACTTCATCTTGTTATAAAACAAATGATCCCCCAGGGATGAACCTGGAGCCCTCGCAGGAGGTATTTTGTGCCACTAGTGCTTTTCCTTTTTCTTTTTTTTTTTTAATTAAATAAACTATTGAAAAAAATCAACATCATCCAAACATGTTGAAGAATTCAGGCTCCATCATCTTTGGTCACCAGACTGGAAGAAATCCAGAGTACAAGCTGCAAAACGGAATAATTCCAGCCACAAAACTAGATTCTAGTCACACAATACGAAATTTTTGGTCTTGTCAGCATTTTTTCTTTAAAACAAGTTGTTGGATATACTGCATCCAGTTGCTACATACTAGTAGAGTCAAAAAACTGAAGCATATCATCCCAAGACTGCAGCTGCCCAAGTGTTACAGGAAATGAAGAATTTCAGATGCTCAGATTGTAAAAAGGTTGACTCGTGTCATCCAAATTCCCTTTTCATACCCTAGCTGTGAACTTCGCTGGCTCAAGTGAATATCACAGCTCTTGCACCTCTCATAGGGTGTTATTTGATCTGTTAACAGCTCTTTCTGTTGCTCTCTTCTTGTTCTGAACTTTCTGGGAAAGGAGGATATATATGTGAGCAGAGAAGATTATTCTCACTCTAATGTAAAGGATCCATTGACTAGTCTTTTTTCCTAGTAAGATTAATCCTTACCTGCAATGAAAAAAGATATGTGTATCTGAAGAAAGAAAGAAGTCTGTTATCTGCTCAACTGTGTGGCAGCCCCTCATGAGACCAATAAGGTTGAAATTAGTATTTTTACTTCATTGCCAACATCAGTTGGCTCCTGGAGCAAGCAAGAACTAATCTTCCTTCACATCAGTTGTAACAGACACCATTTTTAAAGTATCATGTAATAAAGAATATAATTTCAGTGTACAGCCTTTCCTTTTAGTCTTTATGCATCAAACTCAAGATAAGACAACTCAAGTTCTCCTCTTTTCATGAAAGAGGAAAGACAACTTGCACTGGTCCAGAAACTCACCAGTGCTGAGATGATGGCAATGAACTTCATTACCCTCCTCAGCATTTTCCACACACTTTAAGAAATAGGGAATGGAGCATTAGTGTTACTGAAATAAAGGTATGAAACCACACATGAAGCCTAAGGGAGTCTTCCTCCCTTTTCCAGTATTTTCCATACAGCATGTGTTTGATGAATACTAATTAAGTACAGTAGAAGCATTTAATCTGGAGTAATGATCTTCAAAGGCAAGATGCGACTCCCTATTCTTCAATCAGAGTGGACTCCTGTTAAGAGAAACATTCCAGGGATCAGACTGGACTAATGAATTTCAGTATAATCAACGTACTTGTCTTTCTGTGCCTGCACACGTGTATACAGAGCATGTGCTAATCACAGACACACACATGTGTAACTTATGCTAATCATACCTGGAGGGTTTGGGTTTTTTTGAGAAATGAGGAGTACATCCAAAGCCTGATGGTGTCATTAATGATGAAAATGCTACTTACTTGCAGAAGTTCTATAAACACAACAAACTAAACCATGTGTTTGGATGGGAAAATGGAAATCAACAGGACGGGAAGCATTGCCACCTCCAGGGAATCCAACTTCTCAGCAGCACGCTGCTCTGAAAGTCCATTAACTGGCAATTAGCAGATTTCAAATGCAGCAGGGACATTTTAAAACTCAGAGGTGATACAGAGACATTACAAACATGAAGAGCTAGTACTGACCTGTCTGCTCTAGACACAGATGGGGCAGCCCCCACCTCTGCAGCTGGGACAAAGTAACAACATCTCTACTTACAGACATATAATCAACACTGTAATTGAGGAAGAACACAGAGAGAGAGAGAGAGAATCTTGCTTCTAGTTTGGTTAATACAGAGTTTAACACAGTTATTATGCATCAGTGATGCAGGTCCACCAACTTTTTTAAATTTACTGCTTTACTGTAGGTAAGAACATTAAAAGAAAATGCACCGCAAAAGGTCAAGTAAACCATTAAACTTAAAGGAATCCCTTTTCACTGAAGTGACACAGTTACAGCATACCAGCACTTTACAATCTCAAACGAAATGAGCCTTTCTGTCTCGTATTTAAGTTACAGAAAATACTACTCGTTAAATGAATGACCTTACGAAGGTGGGATCCCTTCTATTTCTGCCTCCCTTCAGGATTGCACCTGTAGTTGCACGGCAGCAGGAAGGCTGTGGGATTTGTAATGTGCAGACTCTTGTTCACACCTTGTTGTTTAAAACAACACTCCAACTCATACAGATCTGCTTGGGTGCAGAACACCATCACCCCCACGTCCCACAGTAACACCGCCTTCCTCACATCTCCTCAGTAATTACAGGAGCAATGAAAACTGCATCGCAATTGCAAAAGGCTTTAACAACACTAACCCCGACTTTTGCAACTCAAGAAATCGCAGAAAGAGGAGTATTAACAAATCCATAAAGATGCAGGTACATTGCTCTTTCTAGCTGACATAGCCAGCTCTGGGCAGTGATGATCTTACAGCTCCTGGCAACGTTCTTCACTCATCGTGTTCTGCATCCAACCTTCCTCTCCATTGTTTTCAAGGATTTTCCCTCTCCACTTTATGTTAACTGCCAGCTGTCCCAGTTCTTATGTGAACTGACCATAAGTACACAAACCTAAAATCTAAAATAATTGAAAGCACATTGAAAGCACTAGGAAGAATGCTTTGGGATAGTACACATGCACATCTTCATCACTGCAATACAGCAGTGATGAAGTAAACATCACATTCAGGTAAACATTACATTTTCTACCCTCCTAAGACAATGGCGAAAATGGGAAAAGAATTTTTTTTTTTAAAAAAAGAAGCAATAACTGTGGGTTTAGAGTTTATATGAAAATATAAAAATGAAAATGAATCCTTCAACACCAGACACTGCAGACCTGGCAACTGAGCTGTGTTCAGATTAGTGAGCTATAGAATAGTGACATTTCACTAAATTAAAAAAAATAGACTGGGATTTTTGTTTAGTTGTTCCAGGCAAACATCAATTCAGATAATAATTTTCTTATATATGTCCAATTATGACACAGTAGACACTGCCTCCCTCCCAAAATTTTGTGCTAAGTTACTAATACATTTTCACGCAGCCCAGTAACAGTTATTCATAGTAAGCACAGTCATTTGCTGGAGTGAAAAGTGTAACACTTACACAGGACACATTTGGGTAAAAGCAGCTCATATGGACACAGCTGGCACTGCTGTACCAGAAACTTGTTTTCTTTTACCTGAATCAAGAAGAACAAGTGTGCCCACCGAGTTCTCTCTCTAGTTAGTAGGTGCAGGCACAACTGCAACTCTAAATGGCAGAAATCAAGCAGCCTCTCCTGTTAACTCTTCCAAAACTATTTTATCTCAGCCTTCAGAGTGAAACTGTTCTGCCTCTCAGCCTTGCAGAAGCCTGGACAACTGCAAAGCGCTCCTGAGCTCATGACTCAGCCCAAGTATTTGAGGAATCACAAGGCATCTGAGGAGAGGGAAGAATGGCAACCCTCTTCCCTAATTAGAAAATGCAAGAAGTCATTTATTTCCTACCAGTTGGCAGAAATTGCTTCAGAAATCCTTAGCAGAACTGTTTCAGTTAGCAGAAATCCTGCTGAAGAAGATGCAAAGGCCTTTATATCCCCCACAACTGAGTGAACCTTACAACTGTTTTTCTATTCTGACTTTTCATGTAAGGGCAGATCCCTTTTATGAAGATCAAATAGTCTCTTCCTTCTCAAACAGGGGTAGCAACGCTTTGGGAACTCCTCTCGAGGTCACAACAGCAACTTCATAGGGAAAGGACCACAGTCCCTACCAGGAAAGTGACAATCTTTAGGGACAACACATGGTAAGAGCACAGGGCAGCTTCCAAGGCACCCACAATTTGCTCCTGCAACTCCAGAGCATTTTACACACCAAGAGATTTTATCCACTGGTCGCACTAATTTTTCTCCCACAAGTCCTTTAAATAAGATTTAGATCAAAAGGTTTCTTATCCAACAGCTTTTCTCTGATGGCATGAAGAAAAGCAATCACCAGAAATAGCTTCAAGATGGGACTTACACACACTGTGTGTGCCATGGCACAGCAAGGCCCAGGAACCCAGACTGGCTGAAAACCAGTGAAATTAAACATCCCAGTAATCTGATAGAACTACTGGCATGATTCCTAATGAAAACCATTGATGGAAGAGGGCAAGTAAAGGTTATGAAGTGTATACACAGAGTTCAGGTGCATCTTATATGTTGGCTATCAGGCTCTTGGTTCCCACATGTTATTTATATAATCTGATTAATATTTTACCCATTCACATACCAGGATATTTATTACAGATGGCAACATCCTCAGTATTGGGAGGGTGTGTGGGGGGATCAAATATAATAAAATAAAATAAATATAATAAAAGTCCTCACGCTGAAATTTTTATTCTCATTTAGCCTATGTACAGTTAGTTTTGAAGCAGAAGAGTGAACTAGGGACACTTTCAACCCAGCAGCAAATGATCCCGTTCAATAAATGCAATAACTTACTGCCACCAAAAGGAAAACAGTGGGATTACTCCACATGTAAAGGAACTGTTACCAGTGGACTAATACTGTAAAATTATACTTATGTAAGAAGGAGACAAATTTAGTGTTTTAATCAGGATGAAGTAATATTTGACAAACCAAAAAAAAGCTAGGGGTGAGAATTTGCAAAAGCTGATCTCCCCCAGTTTCTCAATGTTTCGCAGCCTTATAGGACAGGAGGCTGGGAGGGATGAAAACCAACTGACAGAACAACAATGAAATCATACAGTTCTCCAGGGCCAGCCTTCCTAGGGCTTTATTCTACCTTCCAGGATATTCCACACAAGAAATAAGACTAAAAAAAATGGAAATTTAAAAAATACCATGGTTTCACTACAAGATAAACCTGGCATTTTAGAAAGAGCTCAGATGATTCATGCTCATTCAGCAGCTCTATGGACAGCAAAGGAAACATCTGTATAAAGTAGACCATAACAACATCTTTTATAAATATACAACCAGGACTACTCTGTACATAATCCAGGGGGAAAAAACCCCCCACATTTAAATGCTTATTGACACTTTAGTGTCACTTACTCATCTCCATACTTCTCACAGGTGCCATGTTTTACACAGGTGGAATGCAGAAGGGAACAGGAAAGTCCTTTGCCTTATTTTATGCTCAGCTCTAGTAAAAGCAAGTGGTTGATTTATGGTACAGATCTGCATTTGCAACTTAGAAGACATGAACTACTACAGCAATTAAGTCACAAGGGCAATGAATCTCTCTGCTTCTGACATCGAGAAGATGGATGTCAGAGAAAAAAATCCTCAAGAGACATGCATGAGGCATTATCCATCCCATCTAATTTGGGTGCCCTCAAAATGACCAGAAGGCCAAAAGATTTTTTTTTTTTTGAGGATGCTCTAGAATAGAGATGCTAAAAGTATCCACAGGACTTGGGTGTTACTTCAAGTTACCTGCTAGGAATAAGCACCCCAAACTCCATGCACCCTCGACATGAAGCTGTACAAAGTAGTCTGTGCACTGCTTAGCACAAAACTTCATCTTTAAAGCTGAACTGCATAAATTTCAGTTATTTCCCAGGAATTTCATCCATAAGGAAATGAGAGGAGTGCTGGCCGTGAGACACACCTGGTAACAGTGAGATGCTCATTTAAAAGTGAGATGCAAGGTGTGAGTGACCTCGATGACCACAACTGCCAGCAGTTTTGGTTCTGAAGCAGCACACAGGGAACGTGAAAGCCTCTCCCCAACATCAGGTCACCCTCCTAAGCTATGTGCCTATTTTACAACAACGGGTTGTAAACTTTAATCACCCGCGTCTTCTGAATTAACATTACGTCCAGAGTATGACACCTCAACAGTGCTTGAATAAGAGTTGTACTTGAGAGGAGGGAACGAAACAAGCCCACAGACAAAACCAGCCTCCAGACCTACAAGAATCTTTATGATTCAGCTTTCACTGGACTCTTTTCAGGGCGTCATATGAATCTCACCATCAAATGAACCACGGAATCTCCATAAAAGCAGAAAAACAGTGCCAACATCCTCACCAAATTCCCCATCTACCAGTTACATTTAAAACTACCGACAAGAGTTTATAGATACAGGGGCCAAAGGGCCGCGGATTCACCCACAAGGTGGCAGTGGCCACCCAAGGATTCAGCAGCTCCTGGAGGCTCCCTGAGCCACATCGAGCCGCCGGGAACTGCACTGCACCACACCGCTCTTTTCTCGCCGAACGGAGCTCAAAACAATATCCGTTAAGGGAGAAGAACATCCTCCCTCTTACACATAAACCAAAATCTGTTGTCTGCGTAAAACGGCTTGCTTCTGCCAAAGCACAGTTTTCTCGTAAGAAATCCGCAGCTCTCCTCGGAAAGCAGCGGGAACTTATTTGCAAGGCTGTAGAACCCGAGTGCCGCCCTTACCCCTTCACAGCGCGGGGGGCTGACGAGCTCCTGCTCCTCAGGAGCGGCCGGGCTGGGACGGGCTGGGCAGGGACGGGCTGGGCAGATCTGGGTCAGGCTGGGAAGGGCCGGCCAGTGTCCCCCCAAAGGCAGCACCCGCAGCTTCGGCTGCCCCCCCAGAGCCCCACCGAGGACACCCGGAGGCCGAGGGAGCGGCTCCCCAAGGAACGCGGCCCCTTCCCCCGCCTCAGCGCCGGTACCTGGAGGAGGCCGCCCATCTTGGCGCGCAGGGCGCGGAACTCCTCCGGCGGCGCCTCGGGGTAGAGCTGCCCGCGCAGCAGCTCGTCGGTGACGGCGGCGTTGCCGTGGAAGGCGGCCTGGGCGATGCCGCTCAGAAGGGCGCTGAGGGGCCGGGACCCCTCCGGCGGCGGCGGCGGCTCCGGCGCCGCCATGGCGGGCAGGGCGGAGCGGGCCCGCCCGGGTACGGCGGCCGCGCAGGGACAGCCCCCGCCGCGCCGCGCCCACGGCCGGCTCCCCCACGGGATGGATCCCGCTCCCGGGAAGCGGATTGAAACCATGGGAACACCAGACGTGCCAGCGGCTGGAGAATCCAAAGAATTTTATTTAACCGCCGAGCCATTGTACATTTAACTTGGTACCCTCGCTGACCAGCCCCGGGCAATTCCATGCGATAGGTAAAAGGAACCACCGCCCCAACCAAACGCCCATTACATTAATCGGAACCAAACAGCGTTGACCCGACTAGGAACAATAAATTTCTGCTTTTCGAACCGTTTCTTCAAGAAAAAAAGTGCTCCATTTTACTAAATACTCCTTTATTTTATGGAATCTTCCCCTCTATCCCTTCACTATACGACACAGTGTTGATCACGGAACGTGAGGACAGAGGTACTAATATTTAAGACAACTGTACTAATAAAGATCAAGTGTTTTCTCTGTACATCGCTTTATACAAGTATAAAAAAATATTAAAATGCTTCGTATATACAAACATATGCTATCACAAAAGACACTGTGTGCTCTCAAGAGATGTCTACAGCAAATTTCCTTCTGCTAATACTACAGCGGTATCATTTACCTCTTGATTTCAATTATTTAAGCCCTTCACAATTGCACTCTTTTTTATGACACACGAGAAAAAATCATGTTGCTTGGAAAAAGAAACCACGAGTTTACGATCAACATGACCTCTTCTGTCTAGTTCTTTCTTCTGCGTTGTTTTGTAAGCAGAGAACAGGCAAAGAACAAGTTTTCCTTGCCTGAGGGGGATGACAATGCATCTCCTGAAGCTGGAAGAACAGCAAGAATTAACAGTATGTGCATCTAAAGGTTTCTTCCACTGTCTCCTTTCATTTGGACAGCATTTCAAATGCCCTCTTTTGCCAGCACTATTTAGATTAAACAGCATCTTTAGGAGCTTTAAAGAATCTGAAGATACAGGGGCTTCTTTCAATCACTAGAAATTAATATATAGTATGAAAAACGTAATTCCTTTTGGGTACAGACTCCTCACTGCCCCGCTGAGCCTTCTGAGACCTAAACTCTCCTCTCAGCACGGTTCACCATTGCTCATATTTATAAAGAAAAGGCAGCAGGGTAGGAACTCTTCATGGCTTATCCCTATCACCATGGAACACGAAGATTTCTCTCTGGTTTAAATTTCTGAAGATACTGTTTTCCTCTGCTGCAAGCTGAGGTATGTCATTAGGTCCTAATGAGCAATGCTGGTTTACTGACTCAGGATGAGGTACAAAGACAAATTTGTTCTTGTAATTGCTTTTTCTTCTCCGATCTCAGCTTACTCAGTGCCTTGCATGAAGATGGCAAAAAAACCTGGTGCAAACTGTGTATTTTGACTTCAACAACAGTACAAAATTTTTCAGAATTATTCACGTGGCAGCAACAAGTGATCCATGTTTCTAAGAATGTTATTTATTTGTTTTTGTAAACAACCCCATTTTAAAAGAAATTAAAAATACATTGAAAAGTCTCTCTCTACATATATACACAGTACATGTTCAAATTTCCTTTCATTGTGATGCCATGGTTTAAAGCAGACAAACAAGAGTGCTCCATCCAAAACTCAGCTGCAATACAACCACCTTTGGCGGCACAGCACCCCATGCTGGTAAGTCCCTGTGCTTCCATGAAAACTTCATTTGTTGTTTATCACCTGGACTGTTTTCCTGCCATAGTGGTAGTAGCTGTAGGCAGATGTTACCGTTGTGAAAGCTGTGATGCACCTTGGGGGAAAACAGTTCCTGTAAGTCATGTGAGTATAGGAACAATACAATAACTGTTTTTCTTTTTAGTGTCTTCCCTGTTTTTCCCTACACAGCTCCACAGTTTACAGTTTCTACGCTGAAATTCAGTGCTAAGTGGGGTATTAGATAAACAGAGGATCTGCCATTCAGCACTAAGCTGCATGCTTCAGTGTAACTGCACACTAAGACAAATTTTTACTGTATTAGCATTTGTTTTAGAGAAGGGAAGACAAAACATTCAGCATTTGCAGCCTACATAACTTTTACCAGCTCGAGAGCTGACTGATCTGAGAAACTGTTTCTTGGTAGACTGTAAGGGGAGCTCTCAAACCACACAAGACTTGAGCGGACCATTTTACCAAGTTCCAAAGCTAAAGCATGAGTTTCTGCTTCAGCCTGCTTTGTTTCCTTCCCAGATGCTGGCTGACAACCATACATATTCCTAAATTATCAGTGCTCCTCTGTGTAAAAGGCTGATGCCCCCCACTGAGGTGTGTCACTGCTACAGTCCTGCCCCTCTGTTAATACCCCCTGGGCCAGAACTCAGACAGGGCATTTTTGGAAGTTTTTACAGAGGACCCTGGCAAATTACACACAGCATTTCTCCATTATTCACAACATGGTAACTCTCCCAGAGTCCCAGACAAGCATCAAGGTAAGCATCTTTCACAGATACAACCCTAGATCTGTTTTTCTAACAGAATGAAAAACCACACTGTCTGTTAAGATCAAGGTTCCTCGTTCCTTAAATGCTTTTTGTTTTGGGTTTGTGGTTTTGGTTTATTTGGTTTGGTGGTTGTTGGTTTTTTTTTTCTCTAGACGACGAGCAACACTGGATTTTTCACTACTTTAATTAAGTTACTAAGTAATTCTGGTATCTGCTGTTCAGCCTCTTTGTTCTGAGCTCTTACTGAACTGCTCAGGAAGAATAACTGCACTTGTAACGCTTGCAGTGAGCTACAACTCAGAGCCAGGTCAGTTCTGGTCTCCAAGGACAGTAGTGAAAGGCACAGCACTATTTAAGGAGGAACACTCCTGTGTGCCTGTTTCCATTCAATCATTCCCCTTCCTTCCTACAATCTAGCAGGAATCACCATTTCTTCATGTGCTTTTCAAAGAGGCTTCAGAAACCTGGATTTCAAGATAGGAGGAACAGCATAAAGCAAAAATAAGAACACACTTCACGTCTATTTTTACTGATATCAAGGTTGCTTTTTCAAGGACACTTAGGGCATGAATAAGTGAAGAATCCATACAGCCTTTCTTCCCATTCCTTTCTTTTTTTATTGATCTGAATTTATGCTTTGCCTGTGTACACCTCAAGACTTGTTTCTCAGCTATCATTCCCGGATCTTAACTAGTTTAATTTGACTACTTTTTACTTCCATAGTAAATTAAGCACCAATAAATACCTATCTCCGGCATCATTTAAGAATAAAGGTGTAAAAATTCAGGCATATTACATCGTATGGGCACAGGTTTTTTGTGTTCCCCACAATTAGAATAATTTCAATTACCAGTTTCTTTAGAAGCACGTTAAATTATCTGGAAAAAAACCCAAAGAAAGCTAAGTTACCATAATGTCTGCAGATATATGCTGTCCACATAATTGAAAACAGGAGCTGCTAAAGAAGCTGCCACCAAAATTAGCTGAACCACCGTATTCATCTGAAAAAAAAGCAAAATGGGAATTGTGACCAAACCAAACTGTGCACTATTTTGAAACTGTACTCAGCAGTAGTAGTAAATTGTCCCCTCCCTCCAAGCTACACAACACCCCAAGTACTGAGTTATCTTTTGTAATGAGTTACTACTCTTACCTTGCTAATGAATGTTGGTTTTAACTGGGCAGTGGCATAACAGGGATTAAAGTACCTACTGAGTGTTCTCTGTTGGGGGAGAGAAGAAGAAAAAAATGCAGTCCTAGTACATTCAATTTGATACACCTGTTCACATGATACAGAAAAGTTAACTGTAGCACTGGAGAATTACACTGCTCTTTTATATGATTTATTTACACATCAGGAAATAAAGTTATCAGTAGCTCTGACTCATCTTAATGAAACACATTTTATGAAACCCTGTTCTGCTCGGAAATCTATCTGGCAAAAGAACAAGCATTACATCATAGGGTATACACCCAAGTTCTGAGCAACCATCAGGTCTTATGATGAAAATCTCTTGGTCACAGCTTTGTTAAAGGCTTATTAATTTATTTTTTTATTACAATTACATGGTCAAACAGTTTCATTTAATGCACTTACCGGTGGAGAAAGAGTTTTGTATCGCACGTAAAAAACGGCAGCAATAAGAGCTACATCCCGCAGAATAATCATGGAAGTAAGTGAAACTGAAAAATCAAGCCAAGAGGATCTAGTGAATAACCATGTCCATGATTAAAACCAAAACACAACCAAAGGAGCAGAAAATATGAAGCGAGAAAAAAATAACCACTCCCAAATTCTTCCGAACAGGTTTTATGCCCGACTGAAGACGTGACTTCTGAAGGGGTTTAAGTCTTAAAACAATCCAGTCTATTAAAAAAAAAATTTAACATAGCTACTAACTGTTGTTGCTTTAAAGAAAGTGCATTTGAAAAGGCAGTTGTTTTTCTATGGGGCCAGCGTATTCTTTCTGTGGGGTCTGTTAGGGGGATGATAAATATTTAATAGAAATATTACAAGACATAAAATTATCTTTACCTTACACAGTACATGCAATCGGTATTTTCTCACCTGGGATAAGATTTGCACAAGTTAGGCTTACATAGAGCACACTGATGAGAATTTTATCAGCCAGAGGATCAAGAGCACTTCCCAGTGCTGACTTCTGATTCGCCCAGTTTCGTGCAATAAATCCATCCAGCTGGGAAAAACAAAATTCAACATCTCTCTGTTAGAAAACCAAGAACAAAACCAGCTTACACATGTTACTGTTAGAGAGGTATTTAATGAGCAGCATCACATAAAACAGCTAGTTTAACTGTGATGAAATATGGTACCTGTTAGCTGACACTTGCATCATGCTTTTTTTTCCTCACTGCATTCCAGACACTGGAAACCTCTCAACATACTCAATTCTCATTAGAAAAATAAACAAACAAACCCAACCAAAAACAAACACAAAACCCCCAAAACCAACCAACAAAAAACCCCCCTCAAAATACAAACGGGGGGGGTGGGTGTAACTGATGTTCTAAAATTCACACAATTGTTGTCATGATGGATGCACCAGGTACACCTGCACATTGTTACAGACCTCCAGATGCTCTGACTGGACAATGCCCACCTGGAGCTGGTCAGGGAACCCTGACATCCCCCCTTGGCTCCACCAGCATTAAGTCCCCTTTGGGCACCTGCAACTTCCCTCTGCACTGTCACAAAAGACATACATGGCATTCCTAAAGAACAACAAATATAAAAACTCATCTATTTTATCCCTTTCCATTCTACATTGGAGACTAAGTTCCAGTGGGATCACCATAAGCCATGGCTGCCCCCAAAGCACTTCCAAACCGAGCCGAACCTACCAGATCAGTCACACCAGCCAGAACAAAGACACCGAGTGCAACATCGAAATTCTCCTCCACAATCAAATAGCCCAAAACCGGCGCCAGACCCATCCGCGCCATGGACAGGATATTCGGGATGGTCCAGGGGTTTTCATACTGCAGAGCAAGGAAGTAAAGAATTTTCAGGGCAGGAAGGCAAACGCTCCAACTCGACACATAAACCTCAGGGCGGGAAGGCACACCCCAACTTGGTATACAAACTTCAGGGCAGGAAGGCAAACCCCCCCAGTTTGGCACGTAACAGAATCAATCACGACAAACTCTTTGAGCAGAACTGGACAGAAAGCCTGGAAAGTTCCCGGGAGCTGTTTGCGCAAGGCACAGGGACACAGCCTCCACCTGCTAAACATTAACAGCAGAACGCTCCGCCAGGAGAGACCCAAACCCCCCCCCCAAAAGTTTGGCCGCTAGTCTTGACACCCGCGTCCCGCGGGGTGGGGGGGGAAGAGCGAGGCTCTCACCGAGTTACGGGGAGAACAATCGCACCCCCTCGGGGCAGCTCCGCACACGGACGCATAAACGACCCCCGGCCCCGGTGCCCCCGCGCTTCCCCCTCCCTCCCCCGGTGCTCCGTAACCCACCTGTCCGCCCCGGGCGGGCTCCGGTGCGGCGGCCGCGCTCTCGGGGGCGGCGGGCGGGCCGGGCGGGCGGGCGGATGGCGGCGGATTCCGCTGGGCGC
>JAWWLV010000121.1:14279070-14293714 GCA_035041135.1 Platyrinchus mystaceus | reverse complement strand
GGACCTTTTTTTATTTTTTCTTGGTTTTTTTTTTTTTTTGCGGCGCTTTTACGTCAGCCCCTCTCCTCCTCCTCTTCCTCCTCCTCCTCTTCCTCCTCCTCCTCTTCCTCCTCCTCCTCAGGGCGGCGCGCTTTACGGCAGGTGGGCGTACCCGGCGGCGGGGAGGTTGGGAATTCAGCGCCGGGGAAAAAAAAAAAACAACCTCCCTTTCTCCCGCCGCTTTCCCGCCCCTTCTCCCCGGTTCTTTCCTCCCCTACCTCCCGGCCCAGGCTCGCCCCCGGCGCTGTCCGTGGCTGCAGGGCGGGCGGCTGCCCCGCGCTCATCCCGCTCCGCCTGCCCCGGTGCGGAGCCGCTCCCGCACAAGCCCCGGCCGGAGGGAGGTGAAGGTTTGCTTTGCCTCGAGAGACCTCTCGGGGAGCTTTAGAGTGCCGTTCTTCTCGGCCCTGGCTCTCTGCCCTCCCTTGCCCGCGTTTACTTTAGCTCGAGAGTTAGAAGGAGAGTTTACTTTTCCAGGCGCAGCCCCTTTCTTCGCTCCTGAGGCTCTTTCCCGTCCCCCCCACCCCCAGCACTGGCAAAGGTTAAAATCGGTATCAAACACCTGCTTCCGATTAGTTAATCCAGCAGGCTGCTTCTGCTGCAGGATTAAATCCCACTTTGCGAGAAGGTGTCTCCTCTGCTGCCCCCGTGCCCCCTACACACAGACAGACAGACAGACTGACAGCTCCTGTATTTTTTTTTCAAAAGAGCCATTAATCACAATCCGGACAGAGGTGAGGGCTTGGCCCTGGAGAGTTCAGGCACGGAACTATAATTTCTTAGTTCTCTTAAAAGCTGCTCATTTGCCAAACTAGTTTTCAGATTCAGGTGTGTTGGAGTAGATTCACACTAAGGCATATTTGAGCATTTAACATGTTCTTTCAACGCTTGGATTTTGGTACCAAATGGCTGTGGAAGGATTGTGCAGATCAGACCCTTCTGGCACTTAAATTAGAAGATAAGACAATAAAGCTTCAATATTTCTGCTTTTTTTAATCTGTCATGTCTTACCCTAGAAATAAAAGAGGGAAAGCAGAAGGATCAGCAATGCATTCCTGATTTTTCAAAAATATATTATTCTTTGGGTCATTTTGTTTGTGTTGGTTTTTTAATACTTAACTAAAAGCTTCCCATCTGCTATTTTATTGCACCAGACCATGGTTCTGGTTTCATCCAACTCAGCACTTGGCTCTTGCTGAACACACATTCTTCTGTGTCAGGAACAGTTACACAAAGACATCCATGACTTGTTTGTCGTTGTATATCCTGCAGTGGCCATGAACACTGTACAACAGTTCTGAACAAATAATATTTCTCATATATAAAGTTTAATGAAAGTCAGAATCCAATTCGTGTTTTACAAGTTAAATACTGTAATAAGGATATTTTCTTAAATCAGACTTGCATTTCAAATTAAATCTCGGCTTCAAAGACTAATAAATATCAAACATCAAAGCAGCAAATCAAATCAGTTTCAATAAGGTGCTATTTGGTAATAGCTGTAAAAACGGTGTTGTCTGAACATGGAGGTTCCCAACTTTTTTGAAACATTTCAACACTTTAAATTCCTCTAATGATCTACAGTGCTGAAAATACACTCACACCATCTTCTCATGAAAGATTTCTGGTTTAGAAGTAAAATCTCTCATGGCACTGTAATAATGTCAGTGTAAAGCCACACTTCCCACTCCTCAAGGATGATGAGGTACATTCTGGTCCTACACGGTCCCTTTTGGGTAAGCAGACCCTACAGGCTGAGTCAGGCAGCAAGACCATGTGTCAGTTTGTCCTGAGCTGCTTTATAACAAGGCTGGGGGCACTTCAGTTTCTGAAGGGAAATCTCAGCCTCAGTCAGCCCCAGTGCCAGCAGTGCCAGGCTGCAGTTCAGTTCAGTGTCTCACTGCTGCAGGTCCATCAGTCCAGTGCATCCATCATGTCCCAGGAAAGTTCATCACAGTGACTCTTTTCACATTGTCTGAAGCTGATAAATTCTTGAACCTTTTTTCAAAAGATAACCCTGGTCATTCAGGGATCCAATAAAGCTTTCAAAATCAGATACCTGCAGAAAATAAAGACAAAAATATCAAATTGGAGAATGACACCTTATCTGATGTAAAACACCCTAAACCATTTAAAAGAACTCAGTGAAATAAAGTGAGCTAAGAATAGGCTGGTTTCCTCGGCAAACTGTTGACCTACTAGGAGGTGGCACACCATCAGTCCCACCCTTCTATGCTCTACTTACACATTGCTTTTACTGTAGTGTTACACAGAAGTTGTGTTCTCTATGACATGCACAAAGTATGCAGTTCCATATGTATAAATTCAAGTTCTGTAACACAAGTATCTACCAAAGCCTGATTTCTACAACTCTCACTGATTTCCAGGTATAGAACTTTGAATGGGCAAAAAATATTCTCTATATGAAGGGAGATTGAGAGTTAATTAACTTTGAGTAGTCACTGAATTACCGATGATCCTGGGAGAAGAGAGCTGGATGTACCATGTTCTGTCAGACAGGATTCAAAACAAATCTAGACTTGTGTACAGTCAACAGTTCAACAAGTTTGGAAACTGAAGCCATCTTGCCCCAGCAGGCCCAAGTAGGGTTACCAGGTAACAGAACAGCACCACTTCCCATAATTAATTTCTCTTTATGGAACTTATTATCACTGCTTTTCACTCATTACATCTGAAATCCGGTTTCAAGTTGGCACTTAAAACTCTTTAACATGAAGCAAAAAGTAGAATTAGCTACCATTATTTTTGTTTGGCTGAAGCCCCCCACAAATACAGAATGCAAGTCTATTTTACCCTGTAAAATACATTTGTGGCCACGTGTCTTACATGATGTTCCTATCAAGTTACAACATTAGGATACTGAAGCAGGAATGAAAACCCAAAACAGAATATTTCATCCAGAGGAGGTCAGGCAGAAACATCATTGCACTGCTGAAACGGAGCACGGCCACCACAAGGATAAATTTGGGAACAAAAGTAGGTGTGCCCTCTGGGGAGCCAGAGGGACTAAAGCATACTGAAACCAACATGGCTTTTCACAGAGCAAAGCAGGGTCTTGTCAAGGACCAGCTTCAGAAGCAGGATCAGCCCTTACTAGTGCGAGGAGTTGCTGTTGCCAAACAGCTGGTGAGGTGAGTAAAGCTTATAAAGGCACTTCAAGAAGACTGTTCAGCCTAAAAGCAGCGTTAAATTGCTTATTTCCGTTCACTGCAAAGAGGCACAACAGATGTGCCTTTTCCACTTCCCATTTTGCAATACATAATTTTGACTGGTCTTGCAGTTTGCTGTTGAAGAAGCTCCTGATTTCCAGGCTCACCTGGATCTGGAGCTCCTTTGCAATCTGCCGAAGCTGCTGCAGGTCGAAGAGGTTGTTGTAGGTCCTTTCTGCGATGCCGTTCAGGGCAGAAATGAATCTTTTCGCTTGAGAGCGATTGCTCATCCCAGAGCCGTGCTGGGAGCGCTCGAAGTCCAGCTTTCCAAACTCATCCGAGTAGGTTCCCAGCATGCTAAGAACAGATTAAAAAAAAGATCAGCAGGAGGTAAAAGCAAACATATGTGGATTTGCTTCCTAAAACTGCTCGAGAAGGCTTTCAGAAGCCACAAAGGAGACCATCTCCTATCAAGAAAGTCACTGTCTAAGGAATTTAGACTAAACATTCGTCAAAATTACTTTTAAACTTTAATTGTTCAGCTGCAACAACAAAGAGTAATCACATGAGAGAAAAAAAATCCTTCAGCAGCCTCATGCCCGAGTTGCTGTGCACGGATATCCACAACCACTGTGATCACATAAAGGCCTAAAGCAATTGTGTTCAACTTAGAGCTGCTGTCAGCTTTCAAAGACAAATCCAAATATCAGTGTCATGGGCCTCAATCTGATCAAGTGATTTCTTCACTGTCTTTGCTTATGTTAAGAAAAAAGAAAAGTTTTGAATGAATTTCAAAACCGTGATTTATTTATTTTTAAAGCAGTGTGTGTTACCTGTATTTCATTATTTCTATTACGTCCTCAGCATCTTCCTTGGTACATTTCTCTCTTAATTCCAGCCTTGAACGTGCCTTAAAACAAAACAAAAAACCACCAAAAGGTTTATTAAAGATATATTATAGCTGATGTGAAAAAAGGCTACAATCACTCTACAACAAGTGCAAATTTTAGGAGCAGAGATAGAACCAAAGCCTAGAGGATTTAGAGGAAGATTTTTCTTTTTTTTTGTTAGTGTTACAATGTCACCTCCTGCACACTTGCATTATTAGGCTGTAGCTT
This sequence comes from Platyrinchus mystaceus, assembly GCA_035041135.1. Classification (NCBI taxonomy): domain Eukaryota; kingdom Metazoa; phylum Chordata; class Aves; order Passeriformes; family Tyrannidae; genus Platyrinchus; species Platyrinchus mystaceus. The sequence goes on along the minus strand of JAWWLV010000121.1, from coordinate 14,289,390 downwards.
GGAGTTTGTTTGCTCTTTAACTGTATTCTTGTGAAGCAGCAAATCACAAATAGTGTTATTAAGGCCGAGTGTTAGGGAAAACAGCAGCATTCTAAGTTGAGGATGGACAGCAGGTTGTTCCTGCCTGTACCTACTTTTTCTCCTTCTGGAGAATGTGATAGATTCCCTTTCCACCCCCTCAAGAGTGTTTTTTTTAAGAGGCTTTAAGCAACACTAGCTCTTAAGCACTTCTAGACCTCTTGCATTCTCACTTTTTTTTTTTAAACAAAACAAAAAAAGCATAGTGGTGAATAAGCTGTCAAAAATTTTAAGACATTGGAAATATCTTAGCAATAACCTCTTTGCTTTCAATCCCTGGAGTATTACAGCTTGAATTTACCTCAGTGAGTCGAATCAGTGACTCCAGCTGCCTCGTGGTGATGGGGGTACTATCTGCTCCCTGGTTCTGCTTCCGGAGCTCAAGGTAGAATTCCTGCAGGACCTGTGCAGCCTCTGCAGATAAGTTTGGGTGAACGTACTGCCGGGCGTATCCCACGTACTTCCTCAGCAGCTGATGTGGAATGGCATCAAAGTTTTCTCCTGCTGAGATCTAACCCAATTACAAGAAGCTTAGATTTCTGTCAGAACCCTACACAACAAAAGTTTTAATGTAAAATCAGCACCATCTGTGCTTTATCTGGTGGAGTCATCACTATAAGGGCTTTGATGCTTCATATATGAACAGTGTACTTAAAGTCCACGCACTATGCTTAGACATGTAAACACACATGCTTGGCCATTTCAGAAAAAGCAGCCAAGGCTTCTCATTTGCCATGATAAGAAGTGCCAAATAGGATTTAGCTACATAATGAATTCTTTCACAAAAAGAGAAAATCCAAATTCCCAGTTGTTACAGCTCTACGGAAGACTAAACCATCACCGCTGATATCCCATTTCCAGAAGTGCCTGGGTTTAGCTCCAGCAGGAGTATTTCTCCCAAGACCTGTCATTTGACAATATCATTTCCCAAACCAATCATTGAAGTCTAAGAAGAAATACACTTTGCAACCAAAAACCCACCAGCTCAGCTAATAAATTCTCTTCCATGTGATGAAGATGTTTTGAGCCACATCTTCCAGCAGGACAGGTCATGTTAGCTACAGGAGGTAGAAACTGGGAAATGCTTCCTCTAACTCAAAAGCAATTACGAGAAGAATGGGAGTGGCAGACTGAGGACAGGTCAGGTTCACCAGGTCCCAGTGCAAGGAGCAGAGCAACAATCACAGGACAAGCCCTACCTTTAGCCTGTCGAGCAGTGGTCTGTCAGACACAGCCTGAAGGACAGAGCGGTCCTGGGAGCCGCTCCGGGTCACCACGGCGCTGCTGCTCCCTCCCTGCTTCCCTGCCCGCATCGCCATCACGTGCTCGGACAGCAGGTGGTCGTGGTCTTCGTTGGGGGTGTCCAGCAGGATGAAAACCAGATCAAATCTTGACAGTAAAGCACTCCCCATTCTAGAGTAAAGGCAAGGAACCACACAGTGCTCAGAGAAGAGGAGAAATTATAGCAACTGTTCCACTTCAAATACACATAAAAAAGTCCTGTCCTGTTCATTCAGAATAGACTAGAAAAGCAATTTCTCTCTCAAAAGCCACCAAAAATTGTTAAAGTTTGTGTTCAAGCTCCAGAAAATTAGAAAGCAATTATACACAAGATACAAGACTACCAGAAACATCTACTCCTGAATGTGAACTATAAAAGCAGCATTTCAGAAAGTGCTCACTTTAAGTTCTCAGACACTGTTTTGGCTTTGTTATAATGTCCTCCAACTGGGTTTGCTGCAGCAACAATGGATGTCCGAGCTGGCAAACTGCAAACAATGCCAGCCTTGGCAAGGCTGATACTTTGCTGTTCCATGGCTTCCAACAATGCCTGATGCTGGTTTCCCATCTTATCAAATTCATCTATTCCACAAATTCCTGGAAGCAATTAAAACAAGACAAAGACTTACTAGAAAACACATTAACTGATGGGCAAGTGTGTGCTACAATCCAGTAGTCACTACATCAGAAGTCCAATCTAGAATCCTGGGGACTGCAGGAGACATTGGACAAAGTCTCCATTTCAGCAAGGTTTGTTTTCATTTCAGGGTAATGCAGCCAAAGCATTAGGAAGTCAGCCTGACTTGTAGATCTTGATTACACATTAAAATGACCAAACAAGCTTTTTATAAACAGACAACAAATCTCATAAGCTATCCCTCTTTCAAAAATTTTAAGAGTCCAGCAGCTGCCATCAAGTCACATTTCTGAACAAAAAAAAAAGTACTACTTCTTTGACAGTAAGTCTAGTATGTGAATTGCAGAACTCAGGTTTTCCTACACCCAAGGAAAGCAGAGATCCCTTCCAGAGAAGTCACTGGTGAAGCTCAGAATTTCCCATGGTGTGGAAAGCCAGTATCATACTTTAAATACACATTTTTAGTCCACAGTTAAATGAGCACTGTGCTTAATCTTAGACTCAGCAGCGCACGCACTCCTGCCCCTCACACATCATCATACAGAACCTGTGGCATTACATGTATTACCTTGATCTCCAAGCACTAAAGCACCGGCTTCCAAGGCAAAATCTCCAGAAGTGCCATCTCTAGACAGCGTAACAGTCAGGCCAGAGCTGGTGGAAGTATTACCACAAACATACACACCTCGAGGAGCAACGTTACACACTGCCTAGAAGAGAAATAAATACTTTTTCCCTCCCCAAAGTGAAGAATTTCATAAACCTCATTCTAGAGAAACAATTCAAAGTAAACCCAAACTTAATTCTTCCTATTTAACATAGCCCAACAGTAAAGTTATAACTCCTTGCAACCCCAAGAGACAAACTTGTGCAAAGCAGTAGGAGAAACTCTGGTCACTTGCAATACAGCCATACCCTACTGTGTTATCAAAATTACTGGGACCTTGGGCACAGCCCTTAAAGCACATTTTTAAAAGTATGTTGAAATGCTCTGGGACATGCTATCTGTCATGAAACTGCAGATAAATAGTTTCTGTATCTTCAGACCCCAAGGTCTGTTTAGACTAGTGTCTGGCCCCAGTGTCCAACATGTGCTGCTTCACAAAAGGCACACGTAGTTCTCCCCACAGCTAAGGGATAAAGGACAGTCCCAGTTTTCTCCATGCCTCCAGTATCCAAAAAGCAGCCTACAATTTGAAATATGAACTAGAAAAGCAAAGCATGGTAAGCTTGAACACAGACACGTTGCAGTTAAATTTGCCTAGAACACAGTTATAAACTGGATTTTCTCAGATAATATCTATAGTTACTCTGTAATAGGTGCCTCTGTTTTATTTAAAAGATAACACCCAAAGCATACTTGTTTAGTACCAAATATGTAACAGGCACCAAGTAGGGAAAAAAAAAACCCAACCAACAAAAAAACCCCAACCCCAAAACCCCTGGCTCCAACAGAGGCTCCTTGGCTTTTCTCCTTAGGATTCTTTTCTCTGACAGTGATGACTGACAGGAGTCTTGTCTCAGGGTTATATCTGAGGAACAGAGCACTAGCTTTTCTTAAATGTTATTAAAAAACAGAATGCCAATGTGAAAAAACAAATCGGCTACTCTGTGCCAGAGAGTCCCCATTCAACAACAACAAAAAAAATTTAAAAATGTGTTTGTTAAGATGCTTGCACACAAATCCATCCCTTTCGTTAAATTATTGCAAATCATATCCTAACATAACAGGTCCACACTAGAAAGACTCAGACTTTTTAAACAAGGTATGCAATGCTGCAGGTCTAAGTGAACTCTTTCTAAGTGTCCCTCTTTCACTTCACAGTGAAAAGAAACAGAATTTTAAAACCATTCCTTTAAAGACAAAAAAACTCCAACCCTATTACTAACTGATTTGGTCATGGTCATGCAGAAATGCCTCCCCAGATTAAAAGCCAAAGGCAGCAGCAGGTCCCCTTCCCAAAAAAACAAGATCTATTCTAGAAATGTAAAAACAGGGTAAGAGAATGGAAGTAAACCTCACAGGAGGAGAGTTACATGGTATTTAAAACTGCATTTGTTCCAAGAGTGTACTTACTCTCACAGTGGACCAGCTGAGTGAAGATAGGAAGGAGTGAACCTCCTTCTCTGGGGAAAAGGGTTGTTAAAAAAAAACAAACCACAGAAAGGCAAGACTACAAGCCTATACACCTACACCTGAAAGTCCACAGGTGTATATATATATATATATACACATATATAGACTGACCAACTATATACCTGCTTTGGAAAGTGTTTTAACAGGCCCTTCTGCAAGGCTCTTTGCAAATACCCCTTTGGATACTATCCTATATTTGAGGCATCTTACATGAAAACATAACTCCAGCCAGGCTCAAGCAACCCCTTGGTCTTAGCACAGCTATCCCACCATGACTACAAGAAGTCAAGATAACAAGGAATTGGAGAAAAACAGAGGACAGTGATACATCAAACCATACTTGCAACATTTGACTTTTTCCTAATCCTGGATCTCCAACAACCAGAACATGTGGATCTCCTCGCACTGGGATTCTGTTCTTGTCATCCACAAACTTCTGACATCCTCCAAATAACGCCAGGGCCAAACCTGCCTTTACAATCTGTTGTGGAACATACCAACACTGGTAAGTATTTGATCATGGTGACCAATACTGACAAGCTCCCTAGAATTGGCTGTAATAACTCCTTCCATTTTGGATGGCTGAACTTAAAGGTACAAGGCTGCCACTTCCTTGACACCAAAAGTGACTGGGAGTCAGAGTCACCAGTAAAAACAGTCCCTTACCCACACCCCAGATAAGTTTTAGAAATCCTTTAGGAGTTTACTGTGGCATAAACATTTCAATCAGGTATTGCAAGCAGAATTGTTAAATTACTTACCTCATGGCCATAGATTGCAGGACAAAGAGAGCTGAAAAACGAAGAACAATGCAACATGAGGGGAGTATAAATCAACACATCAGTATTAAATAATCCCTTGTTCTGTCTCTTGACACAGAACACCTTTATAAATATATAAAACCTTTGGTTGGCTGCTGCTGAATTCTCAGCAGAATCAGTTTAAACCAGCAGCATCAAATTTCTTGAAATTTTTGTATAACAAGAAATGCTTGATAATAAGAAAAGACTTGAATTCCCAGAAAGACAGAGGAGAACCAGCTTCCCAGTGGTTTCTGCACCTCTTTTTATCTCAATCAAATAACTACCTGTAACCCTCCTTTTAAAGTGTTAGTTTTGCATTCTTTGACTCCACTGGGAGGGCCTGAGGGACACCTAGAAGAGTATTTTTCAGTCTGAAATGAGGGTTTTCCACACCCTCTGCTCAGTTCTTGCACCTCCTTCCTCCATTGTAAAGCAGAGAACAAAACAGTACTTGTAATTTGAATTTGCTCAGTGAGGAGCAAAACTAATTAATTGTTTTTTTTATTCACAGCTTTCTGTCTCAGGGTTGAAACAAAACACAGCTAACTCATCGTATCCTTAAACCCCTCCCGAAGTCCTAACAGCCCCACTGCAATAGTTTCACTTCCTCCCAAGTTCCTTGCCCACCAAAGTTTGTTATATCTCTGTAGTTTCTGCTGCACAAGCCCTGGACATTTAACAGCTTTAAAATGAGCTGTCACATTTGTCTGAGGGTGGTCATATTGATTCACAAGTCTAATCCTAGACTAGTCTAGGTCTAACACAACTTACTTTACGATGAGCCTGAAGAGATTTTCCTCAGCTTGAATTTCTTGGACAGCATAGAGGTCTTTAAGTGAAAACTCCATAAATGATCTTTGAAAAGTCTCATCGTCAAAATTCTTTATTTTTTGTCCTTTACTGTTGCTGACAGAATTTGCCTCAATGTACAACAAGAACATGCACTTGTCATTCTTATTTTTAGAAGCTCCTGTTAGAAAAATTGAGAAAGGATGATGGAGCATTTTTTTCTACCATTAAGTACTCATATTATCTACAAATGGCACAGAAATATTAGATACATGTGCAAAATGTTCATATTTAAGTACTGAACATCTGCATTTTCTAAAATTGATGCAAATAAGTTTCTAATTACGTTTCTTTGTTTAAGATCCCTCCATTCACATACACAACAAAATATTTTGCTGAAATGGAGAGTGTATGTCTAGAGAGAAAATTTTCTCCCAGAATAAAATAAGTTTTCCAGGAATTTTAAATTACTACAATATTGCAGTCAAGTAAAAGTTGAATATAAAATGTTTCCACTCAGTATTTAGAGGAAAAAAAGATGCACAGTGCAGAAGCATTAAACATATAGTTCAATAATTAATCATTTTCTATACTCCCCAATGATTACTGAGCAGAGAATGAAGTCTCAGAGTAAAACAGTACTGCAGTTATATGCAATGTATTCTGTTAAAGCTTTGCACAATATATTAAAAAAAAAAAGTTGTAAAATTTGACTAGGGAGGACTAAACTAAGAAAGATAACAGTCCTTCACAACAGTGTGAAAGTTCTAACGTTTGAAGGAGATATTAAAGATTAAGGAAATAATGAGTCATAGTGAGACTTGAGGAAATAGGGGTGTCTCCCCTATATTAGTGGTCCTGAGATGGCTTTTCTGTCAGCTGACATCAGATGTCAGACTGGCACTTCCCATTCAGGCCCATAGTTGTGTACAGACCAGTGGGCTGCAAACCCCACTCTCCATCAGTGATTAGAGGCAGTGCACCTTTTGGGCAGCCCTGTCAAAATAACTCTTCACTGTGAAACTCTGGTAGCATCTGAAGAAATGTACACTTAATGCACTCACAACTTTGAGAGCTCAGATTAGGGGGGGTGGCTGTTGTTGTTCTTGTGTATTCCCTAAAAAACTCCCACCCTGGGAAGAAAGTGTTCTCAGACTTCACCTTCCTCAGTGCTTGACACCTTTACTATCCCTGTGATTGTGACCATATCTCCTGGGACACAGCTGTCCACAAGATCTTGAACCAGTTCACACTCGATTGTGCGAGGGATCCGTCCTGCTTCCCGCTGATCGTCTGACATGAGCTCCTGCACCCTGCAAAACACGATGTGACTTACACACCAACAGTTGCAGCATCCAAGACCTGCAGCTGTTAAGCATCCAGCCAATCCTTTCCAAATTGAAAAGGGATACAGCAGAAATGCCCTGGTAAATTCCAGAAACAGCAGGGCTGGAGAAACAGGCTTTTTCAATTCAGACTTCAATAAATGGGTATAAATTATGCATAAAACTTAGAAAGACTCCTACGAACTCCAAGTTGAAACTCAGATTTTCTAGCACTGCTGAGCATGTTAATGTAGAAATAAGCACAGTACATGAAATAAGATGGACCCTACATATAAAAAAAATGAGATCAGACATTGTAAACCCTCGTAAATGCTTAATTGGTATTTTAACCCTAGAAAAGCCCAAAAATTTCTCAGACCATAACAAGAACAGCAGTTCACTCGATAGTTGTGAAAAGCCAGCAAAGTTTCAGTTCTGGCTCTGCACTTGGAGCTCTGATAGCTTTTCTTGAAGCTTTACTAGAGAAGCTGTGATAAACATCGCCCTCTAGAGCTGCTAAATCAGCACGACTTTTTAAACGAATTTTTTAATTGCTTACATTGCAGAACATTACTAAAGAAAAACTTACTTAGATGTCATTTGTCACACCAAGACTTTAGACACAGAGCATGTGAACTTACAGAATCTGAATGTTAGAAGTGGGAAAAAGTAAGCAGAGTCCTGTTTTTTCCAAGCTGACACCCTTCCTGCTGTGAGCCAGTGGGATGAAACACATCACAGACTTCTGAATAGGTATTATGGGGCAACAGTATTCTACCTTCCTACTGTTAATTTAACACTTAATTTCTGTAAATATGGTGATTTGCTCCCCCATAGCAAAGGTCTTGCAAATTTTACTTGCTGATTAGACAAAGAAAGTAGATGAATAGGCAGGTGTAGCACTATTTCCTTCTACTGACTGTACCTTAAGGACTGGGGGACACAAGATCACTTCAAACTAAGATTTTTAACCCCTCAATTTACTTTCAGTTCATTCATGTCAACTGACACAGATGACCAATATAACTTAATAGGTCTTTTCTAGCTGACTTATATCTCATTAAAGGGAATCATTAAATCATAAATGCAATAAGAAATGATCAAGAGAAGCTGCAAACTGAACATTTCTCAAAGAACTCTGTAATGGTAGGAGGAATTTCCAGGAAGCTATTCCATTGGGTAGGTTACAAAGTATGCCAATGCTTGGATAAAAACAACTGCTTTGTGATACAAATGTTGAAGAGTGCTTTCTGCAAAAGAATAAGATCATTAAAATTACACAATGTAACAGGGGTTGAGCCATCCTGTCACTTTTTGAGTATCCTGTGGCATTACATTTTTGTGCAGAAGGGAGGACGTGCTTACTTAACAGACTGCCAGTCCACGGTGGTGGTTAAAGGAGAGCTCCTGTCAGCTGTGAAGGATCGGCCACGGCACTCGGGAACGAGGCACTGTAACAACAGGAATTCTAATTCATTCTCAGCCCTTTTTAAAATCACAAGTTGAAACTGCCTTATTTGATTTGAAAAAAAAAAAAAAAGCAAAGCAATACGATTCATTATCGTATTGAAAAAAAAGCTAGTTAAATTAGGGCTATAAATTAGCATGTACATAATTAATGAAGAGTTACCAAGCACAGACACCTGAACTCAGACTCACAGTTGTTGGAGCAAATACAGCTGAATTTTATGATTCCCTTCCCAAACTGGTTTGAGTAGGGGAAGGGCAGTGGGGGGGGAAGAGGAAGTGGTGGGTGGGTTTTCCTGTTTTTTTTGTTCAGTGAAGTGTTTTGGTTGGCTGCTTGGTATTTTTTTAATACCCATAGATGCTCTAGGTAATTTTCTTTTCCACTTGAGGACATCAGGTAACATAAAATAACCAGGCATTGTCCTATTTCTAGTGACTTTTTAAGTCCAGATAACAAAACAGTGAAATGAAAATAGAAAGTTCTAAACAAAACTCACAAACCCCCCCAATGCAGGCATAGAAAACCACCACAGCAGGGTGGAAGAGTCTTTTTAAACATAAGCAGTGAAATGGAAATTAAGAGAAAATATTTTTTCTAGATTTCAGGGAGTTTCTATGTATTGCTTGTCACATTATGCTGTTTCAGCAGGATACATTTTTTTCAAGGAAAAAGGGCCTGAAGTAACAAAAGTTGCATGGTATGTTTAATTTCTCCCAACGTGTCAGTTGTTTAACCCAGTTTTATATTTCTAATTTTTTTTCTTTTTTATTACCGCCGGTGCCTCTTTCGCGCAAACCGCAACCGCCAAGGGGAAAAGTCCGAAGTTAAAGGGTTTTGACTCACCTTAGTGGGAAGGGTGTACTTTCCATCAGGGAGGGGAACGCTCTGAACATCTCCACACGTGGCACACACAAAGGCCAGCTTGGTGCACAGAGGCTTTATGTTGCTGACACGCACAACGGTGCCGCGCAGGGCGATGTATTTGCCGTAGCAGTTGGCCCGGACGTTCTTCAGCTGAGTCAGTGGGTCGTAGTTGTAAACCCTGCACAGAAATGAAGCATGAACATGTTGAGAGCTTGGCACACGTAAACACAGAACAAGAAGAAACCTGAAACCTGCAAAACCCATCCAAACCAACCAACCAGCCAAAAAAATCCTCCTGCCGATGAAAAAACAGGAATCCAGAAAAAATTGGTTAGAAATATTTTGCCGGCATAGTCTTTGATTCTTTGATTCTTGTTCTAGAAAACATGTAATAATCTCCAAAGGGATACACCTCAACAGCTGTACAGTTTGTTTATACAGTGACCCCTCCCTCCTATAAACAACTGAGATTAGCAATACAGCAGAAACTACTTTATCATCATGTATAATTGTCTCTTTCCATTATTTCACATGAACACCGGAGTTGTAACACTGAAAGGTCGAAGATTTTATTGTGCCTAGGCTCCAAAACAGAGGGAGAGTTTCTGTATTTCAAAGACATAAGGACATCAGGTACAACAAAATGCCCCTTTTTAAGGGCAACAAAGTGCCAAGACAAATAAATGAGAATGAAACTTCAGACAGAGCTGTTTCTTACGGAGTAGATCTCACAAGACTGTCTAGTCCAACCCTCCTGCTCAAGCAGTGTCAGCCAGAGCAGGTTGCCCAGATACAAGACCAGTTGAGTTTTGAATGTATTCATGGAGGGAGACTACACAACCTCTCTCACAGTAAAACATTGAATTTTAAGAGTTTTAATTTGTAACCTTTCTCCCTTGTCCTGTCAAATAGAGCTTATACTCCCAGTTCCCCTCAGA
>JAWWLV010000121.1:14259460-14278970 GCA_035041135.1 Platyrinchus mystaceus | reverse complement strand
GAATTTTAAGAGTTTTAATTTGTAACCTTTCTCCCTTGTCCTGTCAAATAGAGCTTATACTCCCAGTTCCCCTCAGACTTTGAAGTTTGAGATGCTATTACTTAAGAAAGTAAAAAAAAAACTTCTAAGGACTTGTTTCATCAAAAACTCAAAGGAAATCACATTTTAAAAATTATAACAGCAATTATGTTTTTGTAAGAAACATTCAGAATTAATGTAACCTCAGCTTATTCCAAATTATTGTAATATCGGCTTCTTAATTTCAAATTGAAGTTTAGTTAGAATTAATATTCTTGACTACCAGTAATCATTTAATAGATTTAAACTAATAAGAAATAACACATCCTCATATGCCACTGCCAAAACATCCATATAAGGAATAATAAGTATTACCAGCTGTTTATGGCCACACCCTCCAAATCAACCTCCTTTTTATAAAGATGTGCCTTTAGCTACCAAAAAGCTTCATCATAATAACATCCCAACTTCTCCAGTAAAGAAAAATTTAAGTAGTTCTGCTTTTAATCAATACATGCTTTATAGAGCAGTTATATTACTTATAAGTCACTTTTCTACTTACAAGTTTTTCTACTCACAAGCTGTTTGCTCATCTTACAAGCAGGTTTCATGTCACTTTTTTCTTCACAAGGACAGTTTAGCCTTTGTCATGGTGAAGAAAAAAGCAAAATGTAGACTGTTCTTCTGGAACACAGAGTCAAGTCCTTCACTAAATATGTAAGCCTTCAGCAACATGGATGGACACTGACAACCATTAGGCAAGAAGCAAAGAGGTCTTACTTGGAAAAACTCAAATACTCAACACCCATTACCTGGCATGAATGAGAGGCACATTTATTATAGGTTCTCCCTCAAGTGGCAATCCTTCCTGCACCTGCAGCTCTGCAGCATGCCTTTCCAGGTCCTTGGTCAGCACCTACATGGAGCAGAAAGGAGGACACAGCTGCAGTGTGCCATGCTCAACATGGATTCATGGATTCACTATTAAGTTCCATTAGCATCCCTTACAATCAGATCCTCCTACTGAAGTCTAATGACTGTCCAGTGACACCCCACTAAATAATGTTTTTCTGCTTCTAAGCATTTTTAAGATTAATTTGAAATGGAATTTAAAAATCAACCTATTTGTTGTGTTTGGGTTTTTAATTAAAAAAAAAAAGTATACAGTAACCTTTAATGCTGTGGTCAAAAAGTGAAGTTTCATTTGACTAAAGCACCAACATCTGAACCTGCCTGTCAACAGGCACTGAAATGGTACTTTAAAAGACATGGAGCAGTGCCAGGAATTCTTGAATCTGCTCACCATTCACCTACCAGCCATGATTCTGCTGTGTGAGGTGGGACAGACAGCACAAATAACTTGCAGTATATTAAAAAAACACCCCAGGAATTAGAACTTCCAACAGGGTGCTAGAACTACATTTAAGTGCTGTAACAATGAATAAACAAAATGCACCAAGGCCAAAACACTTTCAAAACGTGATTTTGTGGGCCCTACAGAAATGGGAGGGGTTAAAGGATCCAAGTTTTAAATAAACAGTGATTTCTCATAAGACAGGGAAACAGAGATTTGAGTTTTATAACATTTATAACTTCTTTGTTGTGAGGGTTATGCTTCTATGTGTTAGGACATCATATTTACCTGATGAATTGCCAGACCCATACACTGCAGTATTTTCTGAGGCATATCCCTTAGCTCCATAGATATATTTGGTATCAATTTAGTCAGTTCTCTGTCTTGTATTAGTTCTTTATAATCCACAAGAATACTTCCTTTTCTTTCTATTTCATCCTGTGAAACATTTTAAGTCACAAAATACCCTTCAAATTAGAAGCACAACACATCCAAATTACGTCATAAACATTTCATGTCTATGATGGAGGTTATTTTTGATGGAAAAAACACTCAAGATTTGTAATGTTCTCGTTTCAACAATAGGTTGTTGGGGTGGGATATGTTTTGGGTTGTTTTTTACCTTATCATAAAGCTCAATCCGTTGCATGAAAAACTTTTCAAAGGCTTGAGTCTTCTGGACAAAAGGAGACTTGTCACTATAGGCTAATTAGAAACATCACACATTAGTAACTAACAGAAATAATTACTTCATTTTCACAGAATACATACACAGGTAATTTCTCTTTCATTATTTTTCTGCATTCCAAAACCAAGGAGGATGATAGATCTCCACAGTATCACAGTAATGTTCTACTGTAAGACCTGTTACAAAACAAAACTTTGTCCAAGATGGCATAGGGCAAGAACATATGATCAAAAAAAGCCCAGTAGAGAGATGCATATTCCAGTCCTTGACAGATTGCAGGTTTTGTGTGCCTAATTGAACAGGCTTTAAAAAAAAAATCACATTTTACACTATTAAGGAATCTTTTCTAAGGTTTGCAGCCCACAGAGATTATAGTATGCCACAAAACAGAAGTCTGTATTGTATTCATGGTTTTATATAACAGATATGTATTTTGATGTTTTTCTATTGAACCTATAACTCTACAAACACAACATGTATCAATTCTAGAAAAAAAAATAATTAAAATACTTGCTACATATAATTTTGGTCTAAAAATACCTTCAGAGAAGTAAAGTTTCCAACCCTTGTAGGGAATAAACTGGTCCAGCGTTGATTGGACTAGTCGAGATTTTGCTGGGGAAGAAAAAAAAAATTAAAATGGGGATTATAAGAAAGTGATAGTAAAACTTCGCATTTATTCTCAGTGATTCTTTTGACCGCGGGAGACGAACAGCTGTAATTGCCTAGCACAGAAGTAGGTCGAAAGAAAAGCATTTTGGTTTCGGAAAGCGGATAGAAACACAGGATTTGGCTCACCAGGTTCGGGAATCCTTTTGCTCTCTGCCTTCTGTCCCCTGCCTCGCCATCCTCCTCGCCATCCTCCTCGCCACCCCTGAAAGCCTCTGCCCCGGGCGCACCCCCGGCCCCGGAGGTCCCTGCTCATCCCCCTCCGCCAACAAACTGCGGCAAGGAAACAGTAAAGAAACAGAAATTTTATCAGAAGATATTTAATTTAAATTAGGGCTATTTTCCAGAGAGCGGGGGGAGGAGGACCGCGAGGAAGGCTCGGCCTCCCCCTCCCTACCACAGGAAGGCACAGAGGAGCCCCGGGGGGGGCTGAGGGGACGGAACAACAACACGGCCCGCAGCAGCAGCGGGCACCGCTCAGCGTGAGCTCGGGGCTCCGCGGGCACTTCCCGCGCCCAGGACAGGACAGAACAGGATAGGATAAGACAGGACAGGATAAGACAGGATTACAAGATCGTGCAGGGGAGGAGCGGGAAGCGAAGCCCTCAGCGGCCCCTCCCCGCCTCAGCCCGCGCTCCTCACTGCGCAGGCGCCAAGCGGCGGTGGCGGCCATGGCGGCGTCCCCGGGCGTTCGCATCCGTGAGGGGGACTGCGCCGTCCTCAAGCGCGGCGAGGTCTTCAAAGCCGTGCCCGTCCTGCGCCGGAGGTGAGCGCCCGCACCGCGGCTCTCCGTGCTCGGTTTGCGCCTTCTCCTGCCCCCCACCCCCCCCGTGAGGCGCTGCCGGCGGCAGTCGCGGGCCCCGCCGGAGGAAGGGTGGGGGTCCCGATCCCGGTCCCGGTTCCGGTCGCGGTCCCGCCGCTCCAGGCACAAACGGCGGCCTCGCCAGGCTGCTGTGACAGGTGGCGGGAAAGGTTTTAGTGCTGCCGCCTCGGTTCCTGTGACAGAAAACAACCCGGAAGATCTCCTGGCTGCGTTCCTCCTGAGGAATTTTGAAGGAATTTAAGGTGGTTTTGCGTTGTCGTCAAACCGGGTGCCGGTCGAAGAGGAGAAAGGGTGGCGGCAGCCCGGGAAGCGAGCAGCATCGCCTCGTTAATTAGGGGTTGTTAATTGGCTCGGTGTGCTCCGTCCGCAGGAAGACGCTGGCTCTCAGCTCTGGATAGTTACTATGAAAGGTCTCCTATTTCTCTTTCCTAGGCCATCTGGCATAGCGGGAAGCGCCTGCACCCCAGCAGGAATTGCTAAAATCAGTGGACACAGCCTGGGCTTCTCCCCATTGCAGCAGACAAATTTATAGACCAAGGTGTAGAAGTCAGTGTTGGGTGATGTGGCCAGACACATCTGATTCAGTAGGATGGAGATTTGAAGGTACTACGCTTGAATGAGACTGGTTTACAAACGGTGTAGCTCAGACCTAGGAATTTGGGAGCACTGGTTGTTGACAGGCTTAATGTTCCCCTGTAGGATCTGGCACCAAAATCAGGTAGACCCTGTCAGCCTACAGAGCACTGACAAGATCTTGGCCATTAAGTCCCTCTTCAGTTTTTGTTTAAAATCTCTATCATAAGAGAAAGAGTACAAAAGCCAAAGAGTAAATGTAGCCATAAGCAATTAAATTCCTTTTTGCATTAATTTTCCTTTCTGTAATCTTATGAGGGTGGTTGGATATTCTGTTTAGAATGGCCATCAAAATGAAATTTGATTACGTGCGTACATTTTTTATCTATTTAATATTTCATTTACTTTATCTAATATTTCCAGTCATTTCAAGTCTTTTGTAGGAATTTATTAATCTTTTAAAATCTGGGTTGGCAGGGGTTAAGGGACTTTAATTTATAATACCCTTTTTTACTAAGAGGATTTGGTAATGTCTCTGATAAAACTTTATTATTACACTTCCTTTAAATTGTAGATTTTATTTGGGGATACAAATAATATAATATGTACAATGTATGTGTAAATTGCCTACTTCAGTCAGTAGAAAACTGGAAATAACAACCTTTTCCCTTAGCTTCAGAATTAGTGATGAGTATAATTTGCATAATAGCTCATGGTGGCAAGTTTTAGTTTGAATGTGAGTGTGGCATAATATAGTGCTACTTGTTCTGTTTGGCAAGATTGCTGTTCCTCTGGTTAGCAAGGCAGCCTTTGTAGGCCAGCCTGAAAGTTGAAGGCTTTGTGGATCCTGTTTTGTGTCAAGAAGGAAAAATGCAAACCTGCCTTAGTGCAAAAGGGATGATACAGTTTGGGTTTTTGGTTTTTGGGTTTTTTTTACAAAACATTTCTAGGATTACAAGGCACTCTCTGCTGTCTGTTTTCTTCATAGTCTTTTGGCAAATGTTATTTCAGAGGAGCTCTGCAAAATACAAGTTCATGCTCATCTTTTTGCAGTGATCTGCATGACCCAGCCTTGATTTCATATGTTTAATTTAATTCCTTGCCTTGTTCTGACTTTCTCTATCAAAAATGGTACTGTATAATTTGAGTGCCATAGCTCTGTTTTATCTGTTACTTTAAATGTCTTTTAAACTGAAAATAATTTTTTCTTACTATATGCTCGATTTAAATTCTTTGTTCTTTTCTTAACCAGTTTCAGTTTAATATGGGTTTTGTGGTTAATTTCACTTTTCATGCTCGTCCTGCTTTTCTTAAAGGATATAGATAAAAATGTCATGTATAAAGCTATAGTTTAAGCTCAACTCTTGTGGGTGTCAACATGGTAAAAATAATGCTTTTAGTGTCATTAACTTTTCTCTTATTGCAGAAAAATTATTTTTGAGAAGCAGTGGTTCTACCTGGATAATGCCATTGGACATATTTATGGAACTACATTTGAAGTGACTAATGGTGGAAACCTCCAGCCAAAGCAAGAGGTGGAAGAGACCACCACAGGTACCACAGAGGAGTGACTGGTATTTGGAAAAACTAGTTCAAATTAATTTTTCTTTGATAACAGAAAAACTTTCTATTAATCATGTGTTAACTTAATGTTACTTATGTTCTTTCTGTCGTAAAAGTGCATGGTTTAGTCTTGATCTGTTGTTTCACTAGTCCTGTAACAAATAAGCTTTTTAATATGGGAGAAAATCTGAACCTTAGTTTGGGTGAAAAATATACATGAAGGTTTATTTTACATATTATGTTTCATTGCTTAGGCTGTGCTTTGCAAGGCCTTAAAACGTGTGGGTTTAATCACGAGAAATCTGCTTTCTGTGGAACTAAAATCATGTGTTTCTCCAATTTATTTAGTGCTAGATTTTACAAATCTATATCCTTTTCCTTTAGAGACAAAGGAAGCAGGTACAGATAATCGTAACATAGTTGACGATGGGAAGTCTCAAAAACTGACTCATGATGACATAAAGGCTTTGAAGGACAAGGGTATTAAAGGACAGGTAAAAATAAGGTTTTGGTGTCATTTCTTTGCTACCTTGACCGTTATATTTTAGTTTATGAAATAGGCTGTTCTTTTTATCTGTGTATAGATTTCAGTACTTTGTTCTTCTGGTCATGTTTTTTGGTTTTACAAAAGTGCTAAGGCTATTTACAGAGAAAAAATCCAAGGTAAGGTTTGCAACTTTGTCAGTGGAGAGTAAAGTATAGATTTTTATGGCGTCAGAAGTCAGATAAAAAAGTACAGCTTGCATAATCACCATTTAGTTTTGTTTCTGTGTAAGATTCAAAATGCTATTTCTGTATTTCAGACATTTTAAAATCATGCCATAATTAAACTGTCAAAGATGTGGGGAAAGATTATGGACAAATAACCAAGTATGAAGAAATAACACTGCATAACAAATGTCCCATCAGGGAGCCTGTAGGTACCTACCAGACATGTGTGATGCCTGTGTTTTATCTGTACCTCAAAAACTGATTTCTTGAGAACATTCTTAGTTCTGCTCTGTCAGAAAAGGGGTTGGTATTTGACCCTGCAACTTATCATAAAGTGAGTGAGGCCATCTTAAATGCCAGCCAGGCATTGCAGCCACTGCTGTTCTGCACATGCAGTCAGGCAAAATTGTCTCTCTTTGGTTTACCCTTGCTAATAAAGATAAGAAATGCTCATGCTTACATCAAGTCCATCTCCTATTTGCATCTTGCTGTTTGCTGCTGCTCTTTGGAGCAGTTTTTCTGCTTTTGCCTGCTTTGTAATGGATGGAACCAAGGAGTTTAGAATGGTGTTTCCTCTGTTTCCATGGTTGTGCTGCTAGCTGTGTTATCTCTTGAGAGGAATGTACTAATCAGTCTGACAGCTTTGATGTTTTCTATTTGTTCTCATTATCCATGGCAAAAGATCATTCTGACTTTTCTGTACGTCCTCAGCATGTCTGTGCCATACATCTACCATGCTTTTATTTTAGGTTATTAAAATATCTTATTTCATTACTCTGGTTTCTGAACCGTGGCTGAATATTCAGTTTAAGTTATATTAGCAAAAATAGATATTTATGGAGGAATAATGTCTAGTAAAATCTGAACTCCTGTTTGTGAATGGCTTGTCTTTGTGAACAGCCCCAGACCAGCCCCTGTGAAGAAAGTTAACTCAACTCAGCCAAAACCAGCACAAGTGTTGATGGGGCTTGATTTCCCATCCCTTCACAAATCCTTCTCAGTTCCTGAGGGATATGTGTCAAAATGAAGATGTGAAGTGGCTTGTACTCCCAGGGTATTGCACAGTGCTGCAGCTTCCTTTTGGGTTTTGCTTACCCTGAAGAAATACTCCTCAGTTTCCTCACAGTAAATTTTACTGCAACAAAAAACCCAGCAAAACAACAACATAAACATCCCAGACACTCCATTTATTTTTTTCCAAGAATAAAGCAAAAAGGAGGAGATGCTGTTTCACACCATGTTAAGTGTTTGAAGGAATAATGGCCTGAAAAGGAGCTATAGGAAGTGAGAAGTACTTGCAGCACTATGTTTTTAAATTCTGAGCAATGAAAGCTCCATTGGTTTGGTTTGGTTTTCTTGGAAATATTAGTGATCCCTCCAGCTGGAATCTGAGAGTATGAGGAAGAGTTGGATTGGCAAAGGGTGGAGACTAGAATAAAGAGACCAGGAAACCAACACTGGAAGCCTGGGAAAACCTAGAAACTAAAGAAGGAAAAAGTCAGGGGGAATGATGTAGGAAATAATAAATGCTAAGGAGTTTAACATTGTACAAGGAGTTGGTACAGTACTAATACCACAACTTGTGAGGCTGACAAAATTAACTGGGGTGAGGGAGGTGTCTGACCATGAGCCAGAGTAGAGGGGAAGAATTAACACCAGATGGGGAAAAAAGATACCCTCAGATGCTGAAATCAGACAGAGGGATCCAAGGAGGGAATTGGATTAAACTAAATAATATGTCTGATATCTGCTTCCTTGTTTTATTTCTGTAAAATATTTTTGCCTGTGTAGCTTCACACAGGGTTTAGGGTAGTGCAATCCCTTTACTAGGGTGAAAGTTAGACCGACAAAATATGTCAGTTGTTCATAATAATTGACAATAAACATAACTACCTCATTCTAAATACAGGATAATTTAAGGTGGCTAATCACTTGGAGAAAGCAGTGTGGTCTTGTTCACATTCAGAATGGGATAAATATTTAGATACCAAGAATTCACAGTAATGACTTGCTGATTCTGAAAGAAACACTCCTGCTTTTTCCTCATTTCTGGCCACACAAGTCTGCCCTCTCTCATGAGTTAGTTCTGGCACCTACCAGACCCTTTCTCCACAAAATACCCCGTTTTCCAGGATAAGCATTTTCAGTTTTATCATTTTTATGCTGGCATTCTGTAGTTAAAGAACACCTAAAGACAAAACTATACTATTAAATTCCTACACATAGTCAGTGTAGTGTCTCGCTTGTCATGTTGATTAGTACAAATTTACTTTGCCATTAATGTCAGTAGAAGTTAATGGTATAAATGACTCTACTGGAAGAAAATATTTTCAGTGTTTGTTTAAAAAAATACTGTATATGAAATGAATGAGAAATAAATGCTAGCTGTAATAAAAATAAATTGTCTCTTCCAAGGAAATAGTTCAGCAGTTAATAGAGAACAGTACAACATTCAGAGACAAAACAGAATTTGCTCAAGATAAATACATAAAGAAGAAGAAAAAAAAGTAAGTGAATTTTAAAATGTGGAAAATATTTAGTAATTCTCTAAGTTGTTGAGATTAAAATAAGACTATTCCTGTGTGTTTCTTGCAGATATGAGGCAGTTATTACAATTGTGAAACCATCCACTCGCATTCTTTCAACAATGTATTATGCAAGGGAACCTGGAAAAATTAAGTAAGTTTTCATTCTTTTTCTTTTGTCACAGACATTAATAAAGATGGACTGATACATGTTTTTTAATGTAGTCACAGTAAATCTAATGTGCTGAGATTTAAAATCCTCAAGTGTATGTTATTTAAGGCTTCTCAAACGTTTTTTTTTCCTTCTCCTTCCACCATCTCTGTCACTTGGCTTTATTTTACTCTTAAGATGAGTTGTGATTTCTGTCGCCATCCCTGAGTCTCTTCAGTTTGTGCACTGCAGGCAGCAGTGTTAGGTTTTGGTCCTGGTGTGTGCTACTGCAAAACAGGTGAAAATCACAAGGGATACATTATTGGATCAGGAAATGCATTTATACCATTTGTTCTCTACAAAACTGACATGTCAGAGAAAAAAGAGAAAAACTTAAAAATTTAAAAACCTGACACAGCACAAGATGTCCACTTTGCTATGTGCCCCCTACTTCTCATCCTACTTCTGCTATTTATTCCTTGCTAATTTCCTGTTGGCTCTGGTTCTGGTTCTTCTTTATTACCAGATGGTTAATTATGAGTTTCCACACGGTGACTGAGGATCACTGACACCGTTCGGAAAATCTACCTGCAATCCGACTTTTTTTGGCAGGCTCCTGAGCCAATCAGGCAGTATTTCTGACTGCTTTGATGTTTGTTAAACCCTTTGCCTTGCAGCCACTTGAGATACGACACCCTGGCTCAGATGCTGACCCTGGGAAACATCCACGCTGGCAACAAGATGATTGTTATGGAAACATGTGCCGGGCTGGTGCTGGGAGCCGTGATGGAGCGAATGGGGGGTGAGTTACACAGTAGCTTTAGTAATGCACACACTTAAGCTTACCTGAAACTCAAATACACATCTCTGTGATACTTTTAAAAGGCAGCCATTCAAAATAGCTGCTCAGTTTTTTTAAAATCTAGTTTTAGTGTCTCTGGTATTCAAAGAGATACTTGTTTTTCTGCTGGAGGAAGTTGCATTTTGCATCTTTCGGTTGGATTTATTTTTCAATATTTAAAAAAACCTAAAAAGCATTAATTGATAACTAAATTTGATATGATTGTTTATATAATGAAATTTGATTAAATTGATATCTCTGTATGTAGACCTGTCCCCATCTTAGTTCTTGTGTTTAGGAAAAGCTGTAAGGAGCTTGTATGTAGGTTCTTCCCAGACACCTGGGAGTCCAGGAAAGTGAATGGCAGAAAACAGGAATAGTAGCACTGGAATTCAGCCAGCCCAAAGCACTGAAAATGTTGCCATTCCTCTTGTTCACTGCACCCGATTTAATGTGTATTCTGCAGAATGTGTATCTTTAAATTATGTGACATTTTCTTGAGGATGTTCTAGGAGAAGTTTGACTCGTTTTCCAAACTCAGTTAATTAGTTTCATCATGCAAAGACACGAGACAGAGGGGACAGTTATATTCCAGAAGCCTGCAAAGGTGGGAGGAGTGATGGGATGTGATGGGATGTTGTGCACACAGACATGCTGTCTGTTGGCTGGGAAGGACACAGGCAGTGGTTCTACAAATTGAGTTTGTTGCAGCAACTTTTGGCCATAGAGCTACTTTTTGAAGTAAATTAAATAAGATACAATTTCAGCATAACTCTTGAAAGGGTATTTTTAGTATGTCTAAACAGCTCTTCCTTTAGAGCCTGGATGTTAAAGAAATTCTTTGCCTATTGATACTGTTAAAATTAGCTTTTGTTTTTTATCAAAACAACTCCATAACTAAGTAACAAAACCTGCAGAAATTTTGTCTGCTAATTATTAATTATCTTTTCTAATAATTTGCCACTGCTTACATGTTCTGAGCTAATCCTAAATACGTGTTTGATACTCAAATATTCCATGAGTTACCTTGTCCTTCGGAGTTGCAAAGTGTTGTCCTTTTTCTACCTTGAGGCACAAGTTCCACAGCTTGTTAAATTCGATGGTTGGATTAAGAGCAGGAAATTTACTGTCCTGTTCTTAAATGAACACTTCATTGAAGCATTTTGGAAGTTTTGAAAATATGGCAGTTTAAGAATTCTGGCTTTCCAATGTGTTTTGATTCTTTTGCTCTCACAGGCTACGGATCCATCATTCAGATGTACCCAGGAGGAGGACCTGTGAGAGCTGCTACCAGTTGTTTTGGATTTCCAAAACCTTATTTTGATAATCTTCATGAATTTCCTCTCAGCAAAGTGCACAGTCTCCTCTCGGGGACATTTTCTACAGAGACTCTGCCTTCAGACCCTGAAGAAAAAGCACCAGTGGAAGAAGAAAGCAATGGATTGACTGAGGAGAAACAGACTTCCCTGCAGGAAACAGAAGAGGAACCTACTACTGAAGCACCTATGGAGATCAACCAATCAGAAGAGCAAGAAACAATGGACATTAATGCTGAAGATGTAGAATTCAAAGAGAACAAAGAAAAAGAAAATAAAGAAAATGTAAGAATATTTGTTTTGGCTATTCAAGTTTTACAATTTCTGTATACATAAAATTCTGCTGCCTGAATCAGACGTGCTGAAATACAGCTTGTTCAGGTGTTAAAGTGGAATTCTGCAAGTTGTTTCTTTGTCTTACATTAAGGCATAAGGTGCAAAAAATGAAAACTCAGTCCATGCAATAGTGATCTGATATATAATTACCAGTTAAAAGTACAGACTATTTGTTTTGTTGTTCAAAGGTTCGGGAAAAGCAAATGAAACAATGGGAGAGAAGAAAGAAGCTCACAGAAGCTGCTGCTTTGTTGAGGGAAAAGAATGCTGATGGGTGAGTTTGTTTGTAGTTGTCTTCTTGGTTTAGGAATGTTATTCCCCAATTTAGTGTTCCCACTGAAACACCTCAGACCACTCACCACTCATTCACTGCCTGCCCTGCTCTGCCTTTCATGGGATGGACAGGAGAATTGGAGGCATAAAAGGTAAAGATCATGGGTTGAGATAAGAACAATTTTCTGGAAATATCAATGAGATAAGAAACCAAGTGGGTCTTGGGTCTTGTTTAGTTCTTACCTGGTTAAGATTTTTTTTTCCTGTTGTTTAAATGCCTTGAAATTTCATGATCTAAAAATCAACTTATTATGAGTAAGTATTAAAATAAAAATTAAAAGATATCAGTGAAAACCCAGAATCCAGGTAGAACCCAATACAAAATGACTGCCAAAAAAAAAAAATCACAGGATTCTCATTGGCAAAGTAGAACCTGAGGTTTTAAGTTTATTAAAGTGGAACTAAATTTTTTGGTTTGGGGTTTTGATTGGTTGGTTTGTTTTTAGACACTCATTTCTTTTTTACACAGGCAAAACCCCCCATATAACTTCATTTTACCTGCTGTTACTCCCAATGAACAACACAAATATTTAATATAAATAATTTAAAACAAATACTATAAATATGTTCTTAGAAATACAGCCCCACAATAGTGTAGGAGCATTTGGTGATTGTGCATTTTTCTTACGTTCTTAGCAAATGCTGAAGTGATTTGAGTTAACCAAGTAAGGTTAATTTAGTTAATTTAATAACATAAACACTAACTTTCTCTCCAAAGACTATTGGTTCACTGGGAATAAAGCTTTTTGCTCTGATAAATTTTAATGCACAATTATTGGTTGTGTTTAAATGCTTGTGTGTAGTTTTTTGTTTTATTATTATGAATTGTTTTAGCTCCTGTGTTCATTCATTACCTCATGTAGCATACTTAAGGGGTAGAATTAGCCTTTTTTATAAAGATGCAGAAACAGGTCACTGTGTGTTCTCTAAAGCAATAACATAGTAAAGGAGGTTTGTAAAAAGCACTGCACATCTGTTTGGCAACAGAACAGCACCACTGGCAATGCCTGTGCATGTGACCATTAAGCTGCCTAAATAATGGTACTGGTTTGGACTGGTTTTACAATTAATGTCTGCGCACGATCTGGCAAAGTGAAAATCAATATCTGACTTTACTTGATATTTCCTGTAGTATGAAATAGTATATTTAGCTGTTGATTAAGTTCAAGGAAGCCTGTTTAGCATTTATCTCTTGCTTATTTGTTTTCAATCACTTTTATACTTCCTTTGTCCTTTGTAATGCATGAAAGCTGTAACAAATTACACACCTGCTTTGGGAATTCTTCAGCATGATGGGGGGAGAGAGTTTATGGTGCCTGAGTCATGATCACCTTTCTTTAGTCATCTGCCTTTTATAGCCCACTGTTCACTGAGATCAGGAACCACAGGGTAACACAAAAAATTGGCATGGAATAAACAAATGCTTCAAATGAACAACCCTGTAGCTGAGTGGAAGCAGGCAGGGAAAGTAAGGGCTGGGTTTGGTTTTGCAGGAGAGAAACAGGGAAAGGATCGGTAAAAAACTGCTTAATGTTGGTGGGGAGAAAGATAAGGTCTTACTGGCAGAGTAAAGAAAAATTGGTTGTTAGATAAAGATGGGCAACCAAATTTAGAAAAGTTAATTCTTGAGGCCCTGAATTTAACAGGATTTACTACTCAATGCAGAAGATACCATTTCAATAGGATTTCTGTCTTCTCTGCTGTTATGTGGTAAAACATTGCTTGTCTGAGGTAGGTCATTGAGGGGGAAAAAGGAAGATGTTCACTGGCTATTTTGGTATTCTTTTAAAGAAGACTTTTTAAAGATAGACTTGTTCTGATATTATGAAAGCAGAAATTGGTTTGTGGACACTCCATGTGTTCAGAATTAGACCACCTCCCTCCCTCTACCCTTCCCTGAGCTTCCTCTACCTCTTCCTGCTCCCCCCCTCACCCATGACATGGATTTTGTGGCTGGCCAGGCTACCTGCTGGCACCAATATGTGCTGCCATATGAAAGAGCAGAGTTTGGTTTTCCACGGTCTCTCGTCTCTCACTTCTCTTCCTGTTTTCTGGCCGAGCTCCTGCAGTGTCAGTGCAGCACTCCAAGCCCTCTGAGGCACAGGATGGAGTCTTTGCTTTATGAAACTGCTTGAGAAATTACTGAGCACAATTGTTGTGAGGTTTGGATTTGAAGCAGATGGCTCACAAGGGCCATGGCTGGCAAAAAACCAAACCAGAAACAGCTGTAAGAGAATTGTCTCACCTCTTTATCTCTGTTGTATTTAGAAAATGGAACAACCATTTTCACTTCCCTTTTGTTTAGACAAGTTTAACTGTGTCTCCACTGCTGTACATTCCCCTGGAGAACAAATGTTAATTAAGGGGTCATCTCATGTGATCTCTGTAAACTATGAAAGTAGTTTAATTATCCCAGTCTTTCTGCAGGAGCACAACTTATTACTAATTTACTCAACCATTTCTTGCAATCTAAACTGGAGATAGGTGTAGAGACTCTCAACCATCTGTAGCTCCAAGTTGTACTGTGATACTGAAACAAGGATGGAGAATTAAATAAGAAACCTTTAAGTTTGAAAGGACATAATTTAAAAGATTTTTAGTCATGTCTATTAGGGAGTTGTTTTCTCTTTAAATATTCTTCTTATATAAAACTATTTGATGAAGACTACCCAGTCTAAAGAATCATGACTGAGGTTACAGTCTAAGCAACAATTAGCAGTCACAAAATTTAAATTGTATTTGGAAAATGGTCTTGGGGGCAGAGAAAGCAGCATGCAAAGTTGGTTGGAAGAATTATTGTGGAGCTCAGCACAGCTGGAATGAGTGCTTCTGCAATTCATTTAATATTCTGCACCTTAGGGAATGAGTGTTTTAGGCTCTTAATTATGCAAGTGGAAAATCATGATTTGTTTTTACATTAGGGGAGTTGTTGGAGACATGAAAACATGCTGATGAGCAACTTTTAAGCTGTAATTGATTGCTGTACTAAGTAGGAGGAAATGTCACTCGATGAGTAGAAAACTAATGTGCATGACGCTTGTTTTGCAGCTTAATTGTAGCCAGCAAGTTTCATCCCACACCCTTATTACTGTCTTTATTGGAATTTGTTGCTCCTTCAAGGCCTTTTGTTGTCTACTGCCAGTACAAAGAGGTAAATCAAGTATGTTACTTTGGCTATTTACCGTTCAAGTTTGATACTATTCTGCCACGTAACCTACTATTTGGTTTTTTTTTAAGCCATTATTAGAATGTTACACAAAGCTGAGAGAAAGAGGTGGAGTTATAAACCTAAAGCTGTCTGAAACCTGGCTACGAAACTACCAGGTAAGGATCACAGTACGTGATTATCAAAACTGCAGATACTCAAACACTGAGGAGCAAAACACACTCTGAAAATTTTGGACTGACTGAAACAATGTATAAGCTCATGCATTTGTTTTACCCATGAGTAGTGGGTATTCTGACAAGTTTTAATGCTCCATTGTAACCATTTCAAATGGAAATACTTTACTTTCTTCTTACAAAGCGTTTCACTTAAGCACTTGCTGAAATATTTGTGGCAAAGTGTTGTGCTTTAGTGGCCAACCTGAAGCATTGTCATGTGAGAGAGATGTAGCAAAATATTACAAGTGTTTATTCGTTTCCAGCTGGTTTGACAGCTGAAAAAGATGTGTAATGTTGAGAATGGTGGTGACTTATAAAATTATCATCTTCAAATAGCACATTTCCTGGAACCCAAGTAACAAGTTTCTGGTCTGGGAACTGAACAATAAAAACACGATGAGAGGGGAAAATATCACCATGGTGAGAAATGTCAGTGTGACTGACTTTGTTTGAACAAGATGTTTGTGAGAAAATGAGTTGCTGCTTCATCTCTGAAGCAGCAGAACCATCTCTGAGGAGCAGCCCAGCCCCTCTGAAGGAGGTGAACTTCACTGGCTTTCTCCTTGCCCAAGGGCTTCTGGAGTCCATAAGCAATTATTATTTAGGGGATGACTTAATTCAAGGGTGGCCACGATTGATGACTTACTTATTGGGCAACCAAATTGGGAATGACCAGGAGATCCATAGATGTTGACACCAGGTAGGCTTGGCGAGCGTTACTGTATCCCTGGACACAAGGTTAGAGTCTCCTGGACACAGGTCAGTCAGTTCAGAGCTGCAGTGGCAGTCAGAGCAGGGAGGAAGTACCTGAAGAGAAGTCCTTTGCAAAGAGTGCAGTGCAGCTGAAAATGATGCTTCATTGCATGTCTTACCTTAAGCTACATAAAGGTGGTGGTGACAGAACTGGAAATTCCTGTATTCCTTCCTGCTCTTCTGTTAGATCAGCTGTGGTTCCAAATACAACCACTTCTGATCACATAATGGGACTTCCATGCAACCCAAACCCTGACTTTACAGTTTTGTTGGAAATGCCACAGAGAATTAATCAGTAAGGCAGTGGCCTGTATTCTTACATATTCCTATAACAGGATTCTCACCTGCAGATACTTTGCCCTTTAAAGATAAATACACTTTCCAAATGGCTGGTTTTTGTTGTGGCTGGAAAAAAAAATTACATCCAGTGGTGTAAGCTGAAATTACACAACATGATGTGCAGATAGTAGAGTGAGTTGTTACAGGTGCTTGTTGTGGGGTGGATTTTGGGTGTGTTTTGTTGTTGTTTGCTTTTTTAAAGGTCTTACCAGATCGAAGCCATCCAAAACTGACAATGAGTGGAGGTGGAGGGTACCTTCTGTCTGGCATCACTGTTGTCTTGGATAAGGGCAAATCTGACCCCAGTAATTTAGAGGCACTGAAGATGGAGGAACCATCACCTAAAAGATGCAAAGTTCAAGACCTTCATTGTTAACATTTGGAGAACTGATTTGGTTTTTTAGATCTCAGGAGTCTTACTGTTAGTAAAATACCTATACTTTCAGTGGTTTTGACAGCACAGAAATTGTACCTGTCACACATCTGTCAGAAAAAGCAGAACTGTGTGGTGGGAGGATTGTCTCACTCCTTAGCAGTTTACATGATCTGAATGTGAAGAAGAACCCCTGGAAGCAAACAGCACACTGAAATCACTGTAACTTCAGAAAGAAGAGATCAAGGAAGATAAAGCATCAGTGAAGGCATTCTGTTTGTTTGTTGCCAAAGTCGAATATGATGTAGTTTTTTAAAAGGTTGAGTCCGAATCAACACATCTGACTTAGCTTTCCGTTCTCCCAGAGCAGCATCAGAGAATTCCCATCAGCATTCTGTGTGATCTGCTCCCCCTTTGGACACAGAACTTGGCTGTTGTCAGCAATTTAAGAAAGGAGAATGAACAGAAATAATCATACACTTTTTTTTTCAAAGGAACAAGAAAAAGAGAAAATTAATGTTAGACATGACCCCATGTTTACAGCATGACCCCATGTTTTCCTGAAATAAATACAGAAGAGAAAGTGCATGTTCTTAAATTAAAATACTAAGTATTTAAAGAGAATGTCTCTATTAGTATTGTCTGTCATTTTCCTGAGAGTTGTTATATATTTTTAAGATACTACTATTTTGAAAACTGCTATATGTATATATATTTATTCTACTGTTTGATCTTTCAGGATGTCAGCTTTTTTATTGATTTTTTTTTTTTTAACTTTGCATTTGCCATGTCAATTAAACTGCAGGGTGTTTTTTCTAATGAGATTTATCTTCTTTTTCTTACTTTTCCCTCTTGTTGGAAATAAAAAGGCCTAGCATAGGCTTCAGGAGAACACCTTTGCTGTCTGCACCCCTTTGCACCCCTGGGCAGAGCTTTAGGTCCACGTGGGAGCTCGTAGGGCCAGAAGGACTTGGCTTCTGCTCTTGAACTTACTTATCAGGTTCTGGACTGACTGGACAGACTCTGGAGCTTTGGGATCAAGTCATCAGACTTCATAAAGCTACAAAATTCTGTATTTCAGGAAACCATTAGCTCAAAACAGGGGTTATAATCTGTGTAAAGAAGCAGTTAAGGATTTCTCTTAGGAGAAAAACTCTCTTCTGCTTCGTTTCTCTTACCTGTAAAGCAGGCACAGGTCCTTCTCTGCCACTTGTGTCGGGCTGGCAGGTGTGCAGAGGGTGGATCTTACGGCGCTACAAAGGTGTGGAACCTTACACAGTAAAAGGTAAACTACGAGCATGTCTTAAATCCTACAGGTCATACACACTGTGACAATAAAAACAACAGCATGAGGGAAAAAATATTTGTGCAATTAAAAGATCAGTTGGAGAAATAAACAATATTGGAACACCTGAAAAGTTGGTTTAGAACAAAGCCAAACAGGCTGCATTTCACCAGCATTAACACAAACAGGGCCTCGATCCTAAATCCTGCTTCCCAGTTTCCAAATGAGCCGTAATGCTTGTACCAAGGAAAAACAACAAGGAAAAAGCAACAAACCACCAGTGGTATTTCAAAATGACAGAATGTGTTCTGTAGGTGACAGCTGAAGAGCGTGGCTTGAGGTACCACAGTTCCTGTTTTAACTGAAACACGTGGATATGAGACAGCAGCACAGCAGGAGCTCTGCAAAAACCACATGTGGATAAGTGGTTAAATTGAACTCCAGATATTTGGAGTAACTGAAACTAATTATGGTATCATTTATTTTACTGCTCTGTAGTGTCCTAAGATCACCAAAAGGTTCCTTCCGCACCCCCCTCACTCATGTGAGTGATACAGATAATCCTGAAACAACCCAATCAGTCAAGTAAGCAAGGAGAAAGTTTGGTCCAAGATCAATGGTTTTTATTATTGCAAACTCAGACAAATATATTTCTGAAGAACACTAACACAATTATTTTCAAAAGCCTATTAAAAATATCTGCCCACATGAAAGGTTATGATACTAAAATTCATGCCATTCAGATCTCAGTAGCATAACAGCAAATTAAAGACATTTTCAGCTGTATAAATCACTACACTATAGTGGACAGTAAATAATATTTCCTGGGTTTAGGGCAAACAACAATCCAGTGGCAGTGAATTTACCACAGAACACGGGTACTGCGAGTACAGCTACACCAATCTCTGAAACCCCAAACACCTTCAGCCTCTCCTGAGGTTGTTCAGCTTCTCTGCTATACTCTGCAGCTCCAAATCCATAGCAGCCAGGTTTTCCAGTTCTTTTTCCTGTGAAAACATAAAGAGCATTTTTTTTTTACTCATCGAATAATGTTGGCAAATATTTTGTTCCATGAAAACAAGAGGAAAGGCCATTTCTAAGGCAGATGATCTGCCATTTAACGCTCCCTGAGCAGACTGCTGGGGTAAGAGGTGTTAACAGCATATACTTCATGCAATTTCCTGCTTTTATCTGAGTTAGGGCTGGGGAAAGTATCAGGATGCTCATTCTGAGAGCTGGCCCTAATTACAGCGTAATCATTTCAGATTTAAAGCACCATCAGTGCTGATGTCCCGCTCTCTCACAGCTGCAGTCCCTCCTGCTCAGGGGAAGGTCCCTTAGGAAGCCACAGCCTGACAGTCACAGTGGTTCAGGCTCAGGACACACAGCAAGGGGAACATCTCCACAATACCAGAGAGCAGGAGCAGCTTTATGCTGCCAATTCTTGTTCATTAGGACTTGCTAACACCATTCAA
>JAWWLV010000121.1:14202522-14240038 GCA_035041135.1 Platyrinchus mystaceus | reverse complement strand
ATCTCCCCTTACCCATATTTGGATGTGTTTTAGCTCAATTTCTCCATTTATAGACATTCCCTTGCATGTACCTCCCTTGATTCCTCCCAAATTCCACACATTCCATGCCTACCACATAAAAGCTAACCTACCCTTCAATAAACAGTCCATTTCTGTGAGGGCTTTGTACCACTCTTGGTACTTCACATGCAAAAACACTGTCTTTTCACCTCGAAGAAGCCACGGGTGGTCATACCTCCAGGACACTGGAAGTGAGCAGCACACAAAACTGCAGGCACTCCTGACTGCAGGGGGTGCAAACTTTTCAAAAGACTGCATGCTTCATTAGCACAGAGCTCACCATGTCCTCTGCAAGATGCCAGCCAAGATTTGTAGATATGAGTCATAATCCAGATTTTTCAGCTGCATCCAGTCTGTTCTGCCTACACTGGTCTTTAAAACTGAACAGTTTCACACTCTCCTCTGCCAGTATCTATCTTCATGCTCTTTCAGCAGCCACACATTCTTTATTTTGTCACTGCTTGCATCTCATTACCTAAAAGGTTCAAGAGTAATGAGTCCTCTTATCTCTTTTCTTGCTGCCCCAGACATTTCTAATGAGAAAACTGGGATGTTAAAGGCAGTGGCTGTGCAGCCCCAAGAGCCCAGAGGAGCTGAACAGAAGAATGAACTCACTGGAGGTGCCTCCCTTCCCCTCTGGCCCCGATGTGCAGAGAAGCAGCATGATCCCCCCACAGAGGGACCCCAAATTAACTTCCTGTGTGGACATGCCTCTTCTAAAGAAAGATTGCCTCATTTTGCCATCATTTAAAACACTTGATAACAAATTAACAGCTATTCCCTTGAATGCTTTTGTATCTCATCCAAAAAGGGGATAAAATTATGACAGCTCAGGTTAATCAGGCTTAAGGAGGAGCACCCTGTGTACAACCCAAAGAGGGGCTCCAGGCAGACACCTCATGTTTTTTATGAGTGGGGAAAACCAAGTCTGTCTCTAGAGCTAATCTGGGGTCAGACTAGAGTCAATCAGGGCTTCTTTTCCATCAAAACCCAGTAGGTATCTCTCAAACATGAGTAGCAGCAGGACTCTCCTAAAGAACAGGAACTTCGTATTTTGCTGCAAGCTCTCTTTGTGGAAATTGCAAATCTTTGGTCTTTTCTAAAGAAAATTCTGAATAGGAGACTAGAAGGTTTCAAAGCTAACCCAAACCACAGACCAATTCATCACTAAATCAAATACAGCAACTAAAGGGATTCAGATGCAGACCTCTGATTTCTCCATCTCTCTCTTCCTGGGAGGTTATTTCCCTTAAAATGGCAGTTAAAGGGTTTTGCACAGCAACTAATTTAACTGTGCAGAACAGCATAAATGCTGGCAGAAAATTAAAAGCAACGCCATCTGATTCACACTGAAGACCTTCCTTCCTCCCTGTCCATCCTTAGCAATAGCTCCCTGTATCTGTCAGTACTCATGCCCTTGTAGCTGTGACAGATCTGTGGTGGTTAAGCAGTGTGAGCTGGCAGGGAGAGGCCAGTGGTGTTACTGAAATTACTGACAGCACACTCAGGAGCATGTCTGCTTTTTCCTGCTGTATCTATTGCCAAACTAGTTGGTATTACCTCTGTCTATAGTTTTTGCCTGCAGGATGCTTTCATCTGGATTCTGAAACACCAGCACCTGTGGGTTTATTTGCTGCTACAGAACTGATGCTGCATTCTCATCTCTTTTTTTTCCCAAGCACCATTAACTTGAGTAGCAGGGGAGCAGCTGAGGGTCTGCTCCAATATTTTGCATGCCCTCCAGCACATGTACAGCACCTCTGCCATAAAGCAAGCAAGCAAAACACCAAGCAGAACCACTAAGAAGCCAGATGTATCAGTTCTATGATAATTCAAGGCAGGAAATGAAACCAGGCAGTATAAATCTATTTGCAAAGAGACTTCGCACTAAGACCTAAGACCTTGGCCATACCTTTGAGCCAGCTGGGCCAGCAGGGCCTCTTCCTGTTCTGATGAAAGTCAGCAGCCAAATTTCCACTGCCTTTGCTGGAAACACCTGCAGAGCACAGCTGCTGTGCCAATCTGCCAGGGGCAGCAAGGCAGGAATAGCAGCCCTATGTGAAACTGAAGCAGGGAATCTGATGTGAACGAACACCAAAACCCGTCCTGATACCTGGCCAGCGTGGAAAGGGAACTGATGAGAGGGTTCAGCAACTGGGTTGGCAAGGTAAGAGCTATCTCCAAATTGAAACGCTGAAGATCAAATACTAAAACTGGTGCAAGCAGTGTGGCTGTACCGGAGTAACCACATTAGCTGGGAACCTTAACGTTAACCTCTGAGACCCGGACTGTCCGTCCTTTCTTCTTTGCCCATATGCTGTCACTTTAAGCACATCCCTTCCTCTTGCACTCTGTGCTTCCTTGATCCCATCCACACTGGAGAATGACCTCCCCAGTCAGCAGGCAACATCACTACAGCAAACCTCTCTTTCAGGAGACAAGCCAGTGGGTGGAAAACAAGCACAAAGACATTCGTCTGCCTGGCAGAGGGAGCAAGGCAGCAAAGAAGGCACTGAGCAAGGAGGCCTCCAAGAGAGAGACCTCAAGTGGTTGTGTGGGGGTTCATTGCTCTGTTGCTGACTGATGTCAGCCTTCTTGGACTCGGAGAGATCTGTTTCATTTTAAAGGGAGCATTCCTCCAGGGATCTCATTAGCACCATCATGAAAGACAGAAAGGAACTGAAGGCTGTTGGAGGGGTGATGGTAAAAAGGACAGAAGTGCTGTCATGGAACATGCTCAGAAGCTGTATTTTCTCTTTTTCATGCACACACACACATTTTCTCTTGGAAAAGCTCACCTGCACTGCAGTAATGATCTGTAGGATCATATGTCTGTAGGTAAACACATACAGCTAACAGGCACCCCACTGGAGGCATACATGTTGCAGTATCAGCCAGGAACAGAATAAAATGTTCAGCTTCCCTCTCTAGGTCTGGGGCATACCATGCCAAGTTCATTCAAACAGTCTGTTATAATCAACAGCACTTGGACATCCATGCCTACACAGGGGCTGAATTTGGGCAGGGCCACGATTCAGCTGCGGTAGGGATGCAGGTCAATTTAAAAGCCTGGTAGATTTAAATCATCACGTCTGATGTCCCAGCAACAAACACTGCATCACCCATCCCGATTAGTCACACATCCCAAGCAGTTACATGGGGACCACAGGTGCTCCTTGTGCAGTGCTGCCCTGCAGAGAACAAGGTGGCAAGGTCTGCTCCAGGTGAACCCCTCCATGGAGTGTCTGGTGTTGAAGGTGATGCCAGGAGAAGAGTGTCTTTCTAAGAAAGTCACCTCTTTTTAGAGTGAAAGCAAAGCTCCAATGACAGAAACAAACCACTGCCTTGTTCACTTCTCGTGTGACACATCAGGGCTATGTTCTCCCTGTGTTTGTTTCAAGAGGAATTGCAGGATGTCATCTGAGAGCCCAGGTGTTCTCTTTCTGTCTTCCAACAAGACTCCTCCTTCAGCTGGCTTCGAGAAACAGGCAGAAGGGGGGTGGTTTGGGAAGATCTTGCACCCGTCTCTGTTCAAGACCAACTGTGCCATTTGCAGGCAACGTGACGCATATTTAGTTCCATCCCGGTTTGCCAGCTCCGAAATCTTCTGCGACAGACACCGCGATGCAGCCTCGTAAGTCGGATCCATTCTCCCTGGTTGTTTCCTGCAATACATCCTGTAGAAGTCATCGAGAGATTTCCTGATGCTGGGGTCTTCAGCGCTGTCCCGTTCATGCATCCACGAGAGCACAGCATCGTCAGGTTCCGTGGGCTCACACAGCCCTGCTTTTGGATAACATCTCACGTTTGCTTTCTCAGAGCCTTCAGCAGAAAAGCCTGCAGGAACTGCAGATGATAGACTGCTCTCTCCTGCAAGCATATGATCAGTGAAAATCATTAGTCACCAGGTCATCCCTGTG
Organism: Platyrinchus mystaceus; assembly: GCA_035041135.1. Classification (NCBI taxonomy): domain Eukaryota; kingdom Metazoa; phylum Chordata; class Aves; order Passeriformes; family Tyrannidae; genus Platyrinchus; species Platyrinchus mystaceus. The sequence continues at coordinate 14,236,058 of JAWWLV010000121.1, read as the reverse complement.
GCAAAATCTCTTTTTGTCCCCCTCCCACTGCAGTCTGGCAAAAAGGCTCTTTGCACCACCAAGCTAAGTATTGCTCTGAACGTGGCTGGACTGCCAGGGAGGTTTGCTGCATAGATTGATATAGGATGGACTGTATTTGGGGATCTCACAGTTGTCCCAGCCTTGACACTCTGACTGAACCTGGTTGGTGGTACAAACCTCCTGGCTCCTCTCAGTCATACTTCCAAAGAGGCAGTGACTGGGATCTGCTGCAGCTGACCCACTGGTTTGCCACTGAAACAGTTCTCCATATCTTTCAGTTTTCTCCCCTCATCCCTGGGTCTAATCCTTCCCTTTCCATAGTTCTGAACTGAAGTCCTACAGCACAACGTGCAATCCTGTCCTCTAGCTTTCAGTCAGATCTACAGCCTCCAAACCAACACTGTTACGGTGACTGCATGGAGTTTCGGAACGCAGACTGAAAAGGGGGACCCTGTGCTTCCCCAGAAGTCCCACTTTTGCAGCCTTGCTGCACTAAATGTTCTCCCCACACCCTGAAGGAATTTGTATAGATAAAATTCACGTAAAGGCCGAGGACTCATTCCTGCCTAGCTCTTCTCCCCCTTTCTTGCTGACCCACATCTCTAGATAACAGTCAGGGCTGTGGCTTTCTTCTGCTTCAGTGCTATCCAGGCAGATGCTTTGTACTTGCACATAATTAATACACACAGCAGAGACACCACACAGCAGAACGGACAAGACCAGGGTAGTCATCACACTTCTAGTAGGAAGGGCCTCCATAAAGAGACTCTGAACTGGGCTCTGGTACCCAGGTAACGCCTTTGACGTCACTGTCATCTCCAAGCCCTCTGCGCCAGACTCTTTGCCAAGCACCTGACTCACCGACAAGGAAATTTTCCAGGGCTCAGCCAGAGGTTGCACAGCCTTGTCATCTGCAAGTTACATAAGCAGGATGCAGGGAATCAGAAAATAGCTTGGTCTTTTCTAATTCTGTGAAATATGAAGCAGAGTGCAGTCCTTCATTTCACTAAGAGACCATGTTCAAAGGAAATCTCAGTGTGTGGCAGAAGGCTGTTCTTTCCCTCCTGGTACACAGACAGCTACCCTTCCCTTCCTGAGCAGAGATTCATTAAAATGAAATTAAGATGTCTGGGTAGCCATACTGTACATTGCCTCTTTCTTTCTCTCCCTACTTCCTATCTTTGATCTTTCACTTCCATTTCACTTCATCTCTGATTATGCGATTTGAAATAGAACTTCTCCTCCTCTTGCAATGTGTCACTTCCAATGCAGTACAAAGAAAAGCTCAAGTGGCCCTCTTTTAACAGTGATATATGCCATAAGAATGGCAAATCAAAGAACAGATCCATTTTTCCTCAATTATCTCTCAGCCTTGGTGCCTATGCTAAGCTAGAACTGAAGCCTCATGCATCTCTGATAATTGAATCAAGTGGCATTTGCACTCAAGAGTCCCGTGGCAATTGTAAACCCCTGTGCTGTCTTCTTGCTCAAAGCCACATTTTGTAAAAGGGCAGCAGCTGCCTCCAGGTACAAGTATCAAGCCTACTTGACCAGGGTAAGAGGAAAAATTCCTCTTGGTTTCATGTTGTCAAGGGAGACCTTTGCAATGCTGCTCTGCCTTTCTCCTACGATCTTAGTTTGGCTATTAGGAAAAATTTCTTCATGGAAAGGGTTCTCAAATATTGAAACAGGCTGCCCAGGGAAGTGGTTGAGTCACCATCCCTGGAGATATTTAAACAATGTGTAGATGTGGCACTTGAATACATGGTTTAGTGGTGGCCTTGGCATTATGAGGTTTATGGTTGGACTCAATGATCTGAAGAGGTTTTTTCCAACTTAAACAATTCTACTCTATTTTATTCTAAAGCCAGTGTGGCCTACAGAGCAGACACCGTCTGTTGAAGCACAATCCACCGAAGAAAAGACCAGTAAGTATTTCAGGGGTATATTTTGGGGTTTGATTCATCACAACACACTCAATTATTAATATTGGGAGAACAGTTTTCTTTCAGTTACTATTCAAATTTATGTATCTCTGTTTTCCAACAATAGGCCCTATCCTCTCAATGGATTACTTTTCCAGCACAGCCTCCTTAAGGCAAGACATCCAACAGGATTGGATGCCCCAACCCTGGCAATGTTCAAAGTCAGGTTGGATAAGGCCTTGAGCAACCTGGTCTAGTGGAAGGTGTCCCTGCACACAGCAGGGGGGTTGGGATTACACAGTGTTCAAGGTCCATACCAACCCCTTTTAACACTCCATGATTCTGTGCTTCTGTGACATGAAAGGGCTGGATGCAGAATTCCCACAAGCAATCTGTACCTCACAAAGTCGCACCTTTCCTCAGCTTTCCTGACAATTTCCCAATATATTCTCCAACTATGTGCCAAGATTGACCTTTTCCTCCCTAAGAGATATCAGTTAAGGTAGAGAACCTTACTCAACACCCTCTAAAGAGCTGACACTGCTGTTGAAACCTGAATGATTCATAAAGCACAGGGAACAAGCACGGTAGTTGGATGCCTGCAGGGTCCAGAAAAGAGCTTCTCAGCTGGGGCACATGTACAGCACACAAGCACACATTGTAGGCCAGCAAATGTGCTGCTAAAGGCAAAGACAGCACTCAATTAATCAATCCCTTTGGCTCTCCATGCACCTGCATCCCTTAAAGAAAACTGGGATTGCCTGATAACACACGGTGTTGCTTCAAAGCTTAGACCTCTCTGGCCATCTCTCAGCAGCAGGAAAAATGTAGTTTCCTAAATTCTTTTGTGAAATACCTCTATGGCAAACTTAACAACACAGCTGTCACACACCCTTGTCCTGGCTTGACCCAACACCTACAGAAGTCAACGCAAAGATGAGCAGGGCTCAAAACTCTCCCTCTGTTTGCCTGTAACAGAATTTAATCACCAGAGAATCTGGCTCATTATTTTTAGCTATTTTCACACAATTATACTACCAAGCATTTAAGGGGGAAAAAAAACCCAACAGAAAAGCTCCAAAAAACTGAAACAGGTCATTATTCACATCTCTATTTCACTCTCACATGATAGATAATCATCAGTAAGAAAGTGTATTATTTCATCTGCACCTCCACTCCATGCTAATTGAAGTTCAGCATTTGCAGCTTCTTAGTAAAAGACCTGGGGGTGGATAAAAGGGTATTCTTCTGTTCATAAACCTGCTGATGAAAATTTAAAAGCTCCATCTGGTACAAGCACATAACCCTACTGCCCGAAGCATAGAACCCAATCCTTCTTTGGGCCTGGGCCACTTTCAGTAATGCAACAATTCTGCCATACTGTTATTTGCACTTATACAAAAGCAGCTCACGTAGTTGTTTGAGTTTCTGTATAACTGTGTCCACGCACATACAGTCAGACTGTACAATAAGATATCCTTCAAACAGCAGTGACACTGCTGGCTTTCTGGGGAAAGAAATCCCCTTAAATCAGGTGGGCAGTGATCCCTGCAGCTGCTTCACTGGAGCTGGTGTTGCTGTGATGTCTGTTTCTATCCCTTGCAGGGGCTTAGCTGGATGCCAGCAGCTGCAAATTCTGTTACATCTGTAGCTGGATTTGTATAAGCCTCCTACTCTCTCCTACTGTCTGACTGCCTTTCCAGGAACCCTAAATGTGTGTAGTTCGCCTCCCACCCAGTACACTAAGGCCCATCCTATTATGAGGGACTGGGAGATTTATACTGTAGACATGAGTATGGGAGAGCTAAAGCACAGTGGTTTGTCATCAGCAGTTCTATGAAAAGGGCAATTAGTTGCTTGCTTTGGGCAGGAATTTGCCCTATGTCTTAGAAATTACTCCTTGCATAGATAGAGCTCGAGTCCAAACCCATCAAAATGAATGCCAATCCCATACCCATACAGAGCTGCTCTGGTACTCTCAGGTGTTGGACACTACTGGAGCAGCCATGTTCAGTAAGGCAGCAAACCCCATCTCCAAAGGCTTCAGCCCTTGCCCTCCTTCAGCCATTTGACTGACCACACACTGTGGATAACTTGGAGCCAGGGCTGAATTTCTCTGTGTGCCTCTGTTGTGTCACCCTAAACCAGGACCAAGAAAACGATGAGGATGAGAAAAGCAAATAATTTTTTTGAACAGAACCAAGTTAATCTGGAGACATACAAATAGCCTTTATGTTCATGGTAGTGACTGAAAAGTTCCAGCAGATAGTGATTAGATGACGCAAGAGCACATTCCCATGCTGTAAAATCAGTGATCACAGAATCACAGAATCAGTTAGGTTGGAAAAGACCTCTGAGATCATTGAGTCCAACCTATGACAGAACACCACGATGTCAACTAGACCGTGGCACTCAGTGCCGTGTCCAGTCTTTCTTTAAACACCTCCCGTGACAGTGACTCCACCACCTCCCTGGGCAGCCCATTCCAAAGTCTGATCACCCTTTCTGTGAGGAAATTCTTCCTGATGTCCAACCTAAACCTCATCCTGTTGCTGGTTGCCTGGGAGAACAGGCTGACCCCCACCTGGCTACAACCTCTTTCAGGTAGTTGTAGGGAGTGATAAGGTCTCCCCTGAGCCTCCCTCTCTCCAGGCTGAACACCTCCAGCTCCCTCAGCTGCTCCTCATAGACCTTGAGCTCCAGATCCTTACCAGCTTCACTGACCTTCTCTGGACTTGCTCCAGCACCTCAATGTCCTTCCTGAATTGAGGGGCCCAGAATCGGATAAAGGATTCGAGGTGTGGCCTCACCAGTGCTGAGCACAGGGGAAAAATCACTCCCTGGTCCTGCTGGCCACACTGTTCCTGATACAGGCCAGGATGCCATTGGCCTCCTTGGCCACCTGGGCACACTGCTGGCTCATGTTCAGCCTGCTGTTGACCAGCACTCCCAGGTCCTTTTCTGCCGGGCCACTTTCCAGACACTCTTCCTCCAGCCTGTAGCACTGCATGGGGTTGCGGCTGAAGTGTAGGACCTGCCACTTGGCCTTGTTGAACCTCATACTGTTGGCCTTGGCCAATCTATCCAGCTTGTCCAGATGCCCCTGCAGAACCCTCCTGCCCTCCAGCAGATTAATACTCCCACACAACTTGGTGTTTACTGAGGGCACACTCGATCCCCTCATCCAGATCATCAGTAAAGACATTAAACAGGACTGGGCCCAACACTGATCCCTGGGGGACACCAGCAGTGACCAGACATCAACTGGATGCAGCACCATTCACCTCCACTCTGTGGGGATCTTCCATCAGCCTGTTCTTAACCCAGAGAACGGTGCACCTGTACAAGCCATGGGCTGCCAACTTCTCCAGGACAATGCAGCCTTTCCCTCATCCACTAGGTGGGTCATGTGGTCATAAAAGGAGATCAGGTTGGTCAAGCAGGACCTGCCTTTCCCTGATTGTCCTGTATGTGATTACACTCAAGACGATCTGCTCCATAACCTTGTAGGGTCCCAAGATCAGGCCAACAGGCCTGTAGTTCCCCGAATTCTCCTTCCAACCCTTCTTGTGGATGGGCATCACACTGGCCAACCTCCAGTCATCTAGGACTTCCTCAATTAGCCAGGACTGATGCAGCTTAGCAAGCTCTTCCACCAGCTCCCTCAGCACCCTAGGATGGATCCCATTTGGTCCCACAGACTTGTGAGGATCTAAGTGGCTCAGCAGGTCACTTAACTACCTCCTCCTGGAGCACAGAGGGTCTGTTCTGCTCCCCATCCCTTCTTCCAGCTCAGGGGGCCAGCTGCCTTGAGAATTACCAACCTTTCTGTTAAAGATTGAGGCAAAGAAGGCATTAAGTACCTCAGCCTTTTCTTCATCTTTGGTGACTATATCCCTTTTCACGTCCAATAAAGAATGCAGGTTTTCCTTGGCCCTCCTTACTGATTTTCCTCCTAACTCTGGCATGTCACCCAGCAAGCCTGGTCTCACCCCCTGTGTTCTAGTTGGGGAGACAAACTCCAGCTATGGACTCTGATGTCAGAGCTTAAAATACTGTCTTGCCCAAGGCACCACCATGATTTTATGCCAAGAGATCACAGACACAAACTTTCTGTCAGAGAAGAAGACACAAGACTCTGTCAGTCACAAAATCAGCCCCTTCTTGCCCTGGTCTGACACCTGTACCTGAGCTCTTTCTACCCTTGAGTCTTCTCCCCAGTGTGACTTGTTAACAGTTAAAAGTCAGTACAATCCCAACATCCACAGGCAATGAAGGGACAAGAAGGACAAAAGTTACCCATTGTTTTGATTGGTTGTACCCATCCCACTCTAAAAAAAGTGCCAGGCAGAAGTTCTCACAGATTGTATTATTTCTCTTTTTTTATCAACCTGCCAGGATGTACCTGGGGTGATTGCAGTCGACCACAAATAAGAAAGGGTCTCGCTATATTTGTGGTTGCTATGAAGTGCTAAAACAACTGAACACAGATGCCCTCCCTGAGAGTTGCTCCAGCCCTCTCACTACTTCTAGAAAATCCCTTCTTGCTTCTCCATCAGACATGTCCATATGGCATGGGAAAGCTCAAGCAGAGGTGATACTACTTGAGCTTGAGCAGAGCTCCCAACTGACACCAAATCTGTGCCAAATGGCATGATTTCTGGGATGCATCTGTCTCTATGAGAGGCAAGAACAAGTCCCGTGTCACTGCCACACTCCCTACATGCCCAGGCACCTCACAATGAGATGTGCTGAGCACCTGAGACAGCTAATGCAGAGAAAAGCATTTTTTTTTTCTTTCCACCTGGCTGATTTCCAGTGAGAGTGCACATATCATCATGGTAATGCAATTCCCCTCTGCTCAGGGAAGAAAGAAGAAATTTAGGAAGGATTTGCCAGGAGCTCGTTCTTGCCCAGTCTCACACAGAATGTTAGCCTACCAATTATTGCATACCTAAGTACTCAGACATTGCAAAGCTAGACATTTTGGGACAAAATTTTACTGCCCTTGCTTGCATTAATAACATTTCCAGTGAATGCAACAGTTAAAAACCCAAGCATGAACTGCTAACTACATCCCTTTACATGAACTGCAATATATTTGCATTGTGTGACTTCTAACGCTACATTTCAATTGGAATAGCACCAAAAAGACAAACATCAAGAAAACAAATATCATTCTGCTAGGTGCTGCACAAACAGGCACCACTCTGAGTAAATGACAGATCCTAAAGCCTCTGCTGTACAGTGTTGAAGAATTGTGGCAGAGATCACAATTTCTCTGTACACCTCTCTGCCTTGCAGAAAACAGCTGTTGTCTTCCTGGGCAAAGACAAAACGAAATTTGCAATGACATTATCATTCAAAATGACTGTTATAAGCAGGGGAAATTTGTGCCTTGAGGGTATTTAAATTGTGAACTGAAAGTGAAAATAAGAACATAATAAGCCTTGCCACTTTGCTGCCTCCCTGATGACACACAGACCAGCTTTCTCCTGTCATAATACTCACTAGACTGTAGCTTACAAGATCTCATCTGTGAGACTCTGCTTTACACATGACATAACCTGCAATATTCTTCACCCACCAGCCCACAGGAAAGGCACATGTGTCTCATTGCTGAGAGCTGGCCAGGAGCTCTGCAAACGTTGGCTGCTCTGTCAGGATAACTGGAGAAGGTGAGGGTGGGCAAAACGCAGCGAGAAGGGAAGGAAGAGGCTGGAGGAATTTGGGACTTGGAGTAGAAAAGGGAGACAGTGACAGAGGAATTGCACTGGGTATAGCCCAGTACTGAGTCAAGTTTCCTGCTTCTTTACTCTGCTGCACATTTATGGTGTGAAAAGTTGGGGTGGGGGGTGAGGGGGGAGTTAATTTGCACCGAATAAGACGTAAGCAGTTATTTTAGGGAAGCATAAAAATTCTTCCCTTTCAGTCCAACTCCCTTAGGAATTTGAAATTTGAGAAAAATAAAAAGGCTGGCAAGTGGTAAAGTGCTTTTGAAATGCAATATGCAGGCATAGTGCATTCCCCTAGACACTCTTCCAAATGTCACACTTAGTATTAATCTCTGCCCCGCTCTGAGAGCTCACATCCGATGCCTGCTGTGCCGTACTTTTAAGGCAGCTGGAAAACTCAGCTAAATGAAAGCTTTCAGAGAACTCACTAAACACACTGGATTTAATAAACCACAGAGAAAGTCAGCTACTATATGAACTACAAATTAACACTCCTTATTTGCTGAGAGCCAAGAGATAAACACCACTGTCATCTCACAAGTCTGTCTCTAAGTAACCAAACCCCACAGTCCAGGGCAATAGGAATGGGCAGAAGCAGCAGCAGCATAAACACCATCACTTAGAGCTGTGCCCCATAAGCCTGATGATGCTACATCCTCAACCAGGCCCCAGAACAGTGGGCATTGGATGTAACTGTCTGTGAACAGCTGCTGTAAGTGCAACAGCATACAGGAACTTCTCTCATTGAGAAGATCCCAGAGATGGGCAGCAACATAACTGTGGTGCCTGAGGTTTTATTTTTACAAGGTAAATTATTCCCTTGGAACTCATAATCATTCTAAAAGTAGAAATAGCAAAGTTAAGAACTCTTCAAATAGGTATATTTAGAGTGGTTTAATTTACATGATTCTGTAGCCAGTAAAAAAAACCCTAAAGCATCCTATTTGTCTCAAATTGTGATTTAAAAAAAGTTGCTTAAGATCTGAGGTTAAAGATTCTATTATCAAGAGTAACCTTTCTCTGAAGCATAAATAATAATTGAAAAAAAAGTATATGCAGCTGAAAACATTAACTGTCAATTAAAGCTATTATCCAGTAGATAAGGGCACCAAGGGGCCTTATTAAACTGCTACTATCTGCTGCTTTCCTATTACTTAGAAGGTCTTGGGAACTCAGCCAGGCTCACCTTGTCTATGTAACACCAAAAGGAAAGTCTGCTTAGGCTTTTTGAGCTAATTGCTCAGCTTCTCATTAGGCATTAGGAGAGCACAGGGAGGTGACTGTAAGAACAGCATCAGGCAAGTTCATATGCACAGACACAGCAATGCTGTGCTAGACCACCCTCCCCTCAGCCACAGCCAAACATCTCAGTGGGCTTTCAGTTTTTGACAGACAGGATCCAACACAAGCATCCCCAAGCCAGGCCTCTGCCTTCTCTGCTGGTGAAAGTAAGAACAACCCACTCATGTCAAGTCCCTTACAGCCATGATCATAGCATCGCTCTGCCCGCAGGGAGGACTCACCACCTGAATCAGATTTGACCCCTGTCCTTCTGTGAGCAGGCAGAAGCCTTTAAATAAAGTGACTGATTTTTCCCTTCTTTTAATCTGTAACTTCCAGTGTTGCTTTTTTATACATGGAAGGCTCTAATTTAGCCCCAGATCCTATTTGTCTTTAAGCTTATCTTATTTCAGAATAAAAGCAAAAGTCTGGTGCTTGAAACTGGTGAGAAACAATCCTACCTGCCTTGATTTTCACTATTTAAGACTTGTAAATAATTTTATGGAGGAAATCTGTGTTCTATGCTGCCTGAAGAAGCTTTCTCACTTTACTTACACTGCACAGCTGAAGCAAATGGCAGTTGTTTCTGTTTATATTTTTTTCTGCCTCAAATTTGTGAATTCCACTCTTGCCTATCCTCTTTTTTTTTTTTCCAGCTGATTATTTATAGAGTTAGCTTTTCATGAACTGTTGGCTTTCTGACACATGAAGCATTTCCTAGGGAACCCTATTAAACTAAGAGGGATGAAATTTTTATTCAGCCCCTCAGTTTGGTTACCAGCTTGTTAAGTCCAGAATCTGGAAAAGGATTTTTTATGCCAACCTCTTGAGCTAAGAGCTGAGAAAGTCCTTGGGAACCTGAGTCATCCAAGGAGATGTCTCGTAGACAGGAAGAGGGATTGATGAAAGACAGTTTTCTACATAGTTCTAAGGTAAAGGGAGAAATCCTTCCCGTTTCTGTCAAGACACACAAAGGAAAGATACTGCACTTTTAGAGATTTTGCTGATGTGGCCATTCAGAACTGATGAAGATATGAGCTGAAATTAAAAGCACACTTGAAAATCTATCTGGATGAGAATCAGTCATTATAGACAAATCTAGCAAAAAAAAACTGGAAGAGTTATTAAATCCCATTCTTTGGGCCTTCAATGAACCCTCTGCTAGAGGCAAGAACAGGGCCCAACAGGCAGAACCTTGTATGGTGCAAACACCTGCTTTTGAGGATAGGGCTGAAACAAAGAGAGGGGAACCACCACTTACCCTGAAATATTCAGTAATGGCCACTGACAATGACAGGAAGCAGCCACAGATCACAAGTTATTACTAAGACAATATTGCATTTGCAATTATTAAAAAAGAAAAGAAGACCCAAAGCGATATCCTTTCTTGATATATGAAACACTTTGTCTTTCATTCAGTTACACGTTTTCAGAAAGCAAGAGGACCAACAATCATCTTCAGCTGATGCCTTTGGCAGGAGTAGGAATAAGCAGACAGCTCTCACTGGAGATCAACTGCTCAAGTCTCAAATCAGTTGACAAAAATTCTACCTTCTGTATCTCCTTGCAGAGTGACATGCATGAGAGTTTGCCTGGAAAGAAACCCCCAGAATATAATGCTATTCACTCAGCTAGAAGAGAAGAGGAAGAACCTGACATGACAGTGTTTCTTTAATGAGAAGAACAGACTAGAAGACCAACATATTACATAAAAATTAGCAAAACATTTGCTTTATTTAAAGATTGTGTGAACTTGGAAAGGCAGATGGGGTGGGGTGTTGTTCAGTGTACACTGCCTTCCCTTGCCATTACAAAACTTGGAAGTCCAATTCATTACAAAGTTAGCACCCACAAACATAAATATAGTTTACATTGAAGAGATTCACAGGCATTTCAGCTCTGCTTCCAACCAGTTATGCACAACTGTGGACACAAGTGACATGAGAATCATAGGCAGAAGTGCATTTTTTGACCAAGCAAGGTATTTTTTAAGCATGAAATTGTAGGTAAAATTATACTACTTGTAAATACTTCTGAGAAGAAAAAAGTTATGACCTATAATAGTCTCATTAATCATGTTCATGGGAGGCCCTACACTTGGAAACTTAAATCCTGATGTGGAGTTGATGCCTGGGTACCACAGATCACCTATTGTAAAACAGCTGCTGTGGGGAAGAGAAAATTCTCTAAAACCTGTGGAGGTAGGAAACTGAGTCACATAAGGCAGATGAAGGTGCAGGCTGGCTTAAACACAACCTCCTCCCAATTCTTTACCCCCTCTAACCTGCACACCTGTGTGTCTCTTAGTCAAATGTATCTGTGGGAATTTGTTAACTTTCTACCAACTTATTATTTAGGTTCAAATCCCAAATCGGTGGATTGATTTTTCTGGAGTGCTGAATACACAGATGCTCTTATCAAATTTAAAAGAAGCCATAGAGATTTTAGCTCTTTGGAAAACAATGTTATCTAAGCTTTAACTTTACTAATTCTTCAGTAGCAGATCACTGCAAGTTGTGCAACAGAACAAGAGAGGTACTTCTTGGTTCTCAGATTTTAAGGTCCTGATCTTTAATTTTTGTCTAAGGCCAAAAGCACAAGTGTGGGAATACTACAAGAAATGCTTACAGATGGACTGATTCTCTCTAGATGGGATTGAAATAGCTGAACAGGTGCAGTCTGTACTTCTGCAGATCAAAGGTCTTTACCTCTAGTCAGGATTGATTTTACATAAGGAACAACAGAGGAACACTTGAAGAGATAGATTCCTGAATTTACTTGCAACAAGATGACCTTAAAACCATTCTTCTTGTCTGTGTCATGCTCCTGAAAATATGCTGAATGCCAGACAAACACAGAAAGGCTTGCTCTTGCTTTAGAAGCAGGAGTAGGAAAAAACCCACAAAGAAATAATCTTAAAAAGCCCAGGCCAATAGCAGGTACAAAGGTAAAAAAAACTATTGATATTCTGTTGAAGATCTGAAGGTAGAGTGAGGCATTTTCCCAGTCTCCCTGCAGGCCTCATGTGACTACATGCATGGAACAGGCTGTGCAGAGGTGTGTCAGCCTGGAGTGCCTTGGCACAGAAAGAGCAGACCTACATCTCTGTCCCCTCTGCAGCCCTGCTGTGTGGGCTGCGAGATCACACAGCTTGGGGCTTTTTTATTTCTGCATTACCAGAGGGAGCTTGTGCATCAGATACCCATCAAAAAATGAAAAAACAGACTCAAAAATAAGAATGGAAGCAAGATACCAATCTCCACCTATGAGCTTTCCACAGGCTAATAAATGAAACATCCTCACATTGAAGAAATCAGAGTGTCAGATATATCAAACAGTCATCAAGGAAATTTTCAAGGGACAGAAAATGCAAATTGAACAGATTACAATAAGAAGCAAGCAAGATATACAAGTTTAATAACTTGGAGATATTTGTTCATCACTAGCCTGTGAAATTTTGGCTTGCCACTCTGAAAGTACACTGAATAAACACTCAAGACATCCAGTTTTGCTGCAATATTACTTAAAATGAAATAATGAACAGAAAGATTATTGGACTAGAGCAATAGGCACATTTATAGCCCATTCACAAATGCTGGAGGCTTGAGAACCACAAGGGCTTTTTCTTAATTATGTACATGCTGTTTAGGGAATCACAGAAAATCTCTTCCATCAGAACCAGCTTGATGGAAAATTGGGTTTTGAGCAGAAGTTTTCTGCCATTCATCAGTCAGCTTTCTGCAGACTATTGCTACTAAACCAAGCACCTGGAAACTGAAATTGGAAATGGTTATAATGTAAGGAGCACATTGGGAGTGAATCCTCAGGCCCTTAATAGGCTGCAATCACCCACCAAACTTTCCTTAGGTGGTGTCATGGCTGTGGTACTTTATATGCCTCTGGACAGACTAAGAAAACCTGAAGTGCAGAGCAGAAGGGAGAAAGTCCTTAAAAAGCAGTGTGACTTTAAAAGCTAAAAAGAAGAAAAATCACTGAGTAAGCAACGAGAGCAGTCTCCGTTCCTATCTGCTCACTTTGACCTCTCAGCCAGTCAGAGAAAGGCTTGGCAATGCAGGCATTTCCCTGTATAATACAGCTTTGGCCTCAAAGGCTGAACAGTAAAAGGTTTCAGTCACTCCAGTCTTGTTTGCATCCCTCTAACTGGCTGTATAGCCTACCAGTCCCATTTTTTAAGAAAACTTCTTAGCCATGAGCAGATCTGGGTGCACTCAAACCTCTCAGTTCTGCCCCAAATCAAACATTTCACCCAAATTAATTGTGGGCACAACTCTGGATAAACTATGAAGGCACGTGAGAGCCCAGATCCTTAACATAATGCCCAAATATTTAACAAAATGGATGCCTTAAAATTGGCATTTTTATTTAATGATAAAATTGGATAGTATGATATGCGCATGATATAAAACAGATCCTTAACAGTGAAGGTAGATTCCATTTTTCAAATAAAAAGGGAAGTTTACCACTGGTCAGTTCCCTATATTTAAACTGGAGATATTCCTGACAGCTGTGTTCCACTACAAGCTAAAGTCTCCTGGTTCTTATTTGACATTGGTTGGTCGGTAGCATTTGACAGTCCAGATAAATTAGCAGATCATATATTGGGGTAATTTTTTTTAAACTATTTTTAGTCCCTGAAGTTCATTATCAGCTCAAGAATTTTGTTTTGGGAGGCCTAAAGAAAAAATAATTCAAACAGATTGGATTCTGTGACTGTAGTAAATACATCTGTGTTATTTATAAATAAAACAGGGAATTCTGAAACAAAGGCTTCAGTGAACATTTTCAGCTCAAGTTTTGGGATTGGTCTTCAAAGACTACCTAATAGGGTTTTTTTAGATCAAATGTGGACAACATCAGGATGTAAGTAGTTCATTTGTATTCAACTACCTTGACAACCTGCTTCCTTAATCTCTTTCATTTTCTCACAAGCCATCTGCAAAGCCTCGGCACCTTTGCAACAGAGGACACTTCTGCACAGTGTAGAGACACTTGAGCCTCTTAAAGATACACAAACCAGAAACTGCTCATATCCAAAAATGACTTGAACATTATTAACTTACAAAAAAGGTGGCTATGTAAATTTCCCACTAATTGAATTAAGTCAGGAACAGCTGTCAGAAAATAAAACTGACATTCGGGGGATCCCTCAGCTCTGAGGGTTTAAAAGTGCTACGTTCATAGCACAAGAGATTTTTATTTTCTCCACTCTACAAACAAATCCACTTTCCACTTTCACATTCTTCCTCTTGGGCACATTCATTGCTGAAGGTTAATCGTGACTCTTAAGACAACAGAAGATATATCTGACACTTCCGTTAGTTTGAAAAATGTTTAATGCATTAAGGGCACAAAAAACGCTGCTGCCCTTGAGTAAGCAATTGAATCAGGATAAAATAAAGGTCACCGAGAATTAAAATAAAACAAATATCTGTCTGTCTGTGCAGAGGCCCAATGCCCCCTCTGTAGCTACTCTCACTTATTCTTTATAATAAAAAATAAGAGGTCAGTCTGCTGCAGCACAGCCTTGAAACAATTCAGATATTAAGGTATTCAAACAGAGGTGGAGACAAAAGGTGTATTTTAGTGACAGCAGCACTTGTGATCTAATGCCAACACACAAGTACAAGCAGAGCACAAAGAGCAAAGTGAAGCCATCCTAAAGAAGGCATGCAAGGTTAATCACGGGGTGTGATCTTGTTACTTCCTTTTAAATCCAACTGTATCATCACTGCCATGTAATACAGAGCTTAAAAGACCTTGTGGATTTTTTGGGGTTTGGGTGGTTTTTTTAACCTTCATCTCAACAGTGAAGGCTTATTCATGCTCCTGCCAAGCCATGACGAAAAGAAGGCACAGGGAAAAGCTATTTAAATCTGCTCATGGTCAACAAACACTGACACATTACAGGCAGCACAGAGTCAATTTGAAGACAGTAAAGGAGTGGTCTGTCCTGGTGGAGCAGGGATTGTGCAGAGGAGGAGGAAAGGCACGTTTGCTACCTTGCAGAGAGGTTTGGCAGAAATGATGTCATCAGCTTGTGCTGCTTCCTTTCCAAGTCTCACCCTGTGTGGCAGCATCCACACTATTCACACTGTGAGCTCAGCTGTGTGACGAGTTAAAACAGCTCGAGCATGTGAGGTGCGGTGCTTGCCTGGTCCAGGATCCAAGGGAGCCTTGGGAGCAGAAAACAGGTGCAGCACACACCATCCCTGTGCTCCCTGGCAGCCTTGATCCCAGGGAAGATGCAGGTTCTGCTGCTCTGAGCCATGAGCAGAGCAGCACCGCTTTCCAGCCTACCACTGTCCACCCTGCTCATGGAATTTCAGCAGGGAGGGGTGAGATTCATCCCCCCGTGAACACACAACATGATACTGAGCCACACTGATGGACCTGGCAAATCACACAGAGCAAAATCTCTACTGGAGATCCCTCAGTGGAAGTCCACTGGGAATTTCAGATGTGCTTCTAGGAATTAAATGGCATCATCAGGAGCTGCTTTCTAACATCCACTGCCCCTCTCAGAGTTGTCCTCTCTATCTGCCAGCCCTTACCCAGTGCACACACCTCACTATGTTTGAGAGATCAGAATCCCAGCACAGATTTTCATAGTCTACAACTAGGGTAGTAGCAGTGTTTATTTTCTCAACTATGTTACAGAATTTTTTTCTCATGTTGCAGAAAGTTAATTTAAAGAAAATTTGAAATAAATGCAAATAATGGCATTTCTTATGTTTGTACAAAACGTCCTAAGGTTTTTAAATGCGATTTACAATGAAGGAGACAAAATGATTTTGAACTCTTTAGCAAAAGACCATCTCAAGTTAAAAAAGTGATTGAAAAGAAATTACATCCTGGCTACAGGTAAATTATATTACAGACAGCTAGCTGTCCAACAGAAACACTTTGGACTGTGATACACATCAAAATGAATCTAATTATCCCTAAAAATCAGAGAATCTGTAAGTTTACCTAAAAAACAGGAAATGAGCTTTTAATTGTTTCCTCTGCAGACACAAACAAAAGACATTGATTAGCTTATTGGGCTCAAGAGAGGTAATTATTTTGCAGCAGATGCATCTGTAAGAGCAATTCTGTGACAGGCCCAGATTTAATCTGCCTTTGTTTTATGAAGACCATCTGCACAATTACTTTTTCCCTCAGATTTTAGTTTTTGAGACGAACTCTGCTCAGACAGAATGCAAAACTCAATTACAGCCCAGTATCAGGACCTCCTGATGCTAGAGACACATGCTACAGACTGTGTCTAATGAAAGGCCCCTAGCTGAAAGCAATTTAATTTCCTTTTTAAAAAAAAATCCAAACACTCTCCAGCTCTGTAAAAATATTAAAAATACTATGAAAACAGATGAACAGATTACTGGGACATATGAAAGGGAGAATATTTGAAAAGTTTTTGCCAGGAAACAAGCTAGGAAGTATTTTAGTAAAATACTCTCTTACAGCTAATGTGCTGTTTCATTCTGCAATATTGCCCCAAGAGCAGAACAATATTCTGCAATACTCTAAATCCACAGTTTGAAAAAAGCATTTAGCAAGAGATACCAACATCCCCCTATTAACTCTCCCAATGCTGTTTCCCAGACCACTGCTGACTGTAGCAAGGCCTGAACTCTTTTCCAAGCATCCACACCCACACTCCTCCAGCTGCCCTCATCTGCAGTGCATTTAGTGTCTGGACCTCCACACAGATAAAAAAAGTGCAGTAGGTTTAATTTGTTCAAATGAATCCACTGAGTGAACGAACTGTACCATCCACATCAAGTGCATGGGCACTGAGCAGTGTGATTTCAGGAGGCACCCTCAGAGTAAGACACCACCCAAAATGAAGCCATCAGCACTTGCTTCCATGCTCTCCTTTGGATGCACACGTTCTCCAGGACGCCACATGTATGTCACCCAGCGCTAAGAGGTATCAAGGTAAGAGCTGAGGTACAACAGATGGTTTATTGCATTTCCTTTGTCTTAGTTTTTTGCCTTTAAGCAGGACTTAACATGCACTAAAGCACATTTGAGACATGTTTTAAAGGCTGCACTGAGCTTTAGGGAATATTCACATTAATGTTAATGACCAAAGATGTTCCCACAAACACTCACAGAGGAAAAACAGAGATGGTTTGGGCAAAGTGTTATAGAAAAAGACAAAGCAAGAGCTAAATCATCACAGTCACATAGATGATGTTCTAATAGACGCAGAACTGATAACACTGACCTCTTCTCTAACAGCAGTAAGAAGAGGCAGGGACAACTATATTAAAATTTTAGTGAGTTATCACCAACCAGATATAGTTCTAGATACCACTTAAGTCCTGTAAGTAGTTTAGCTCTTGCCTAATTAGTTATGTTTGACACACAACTTATCTGGCAAGACCAAGCACCACTCAGACTTATGGTCAACCATGAAAAGAGGAAACAGAGGCCAAAAGGTGCTACTTAGTGCACCATCTCTTTGTCCATTTTGGTTCCTCTCACTGTTGTAGACTTCCTACCAAAGAAATCTGGCATAGGTAAGGACAATACGCATTTCTAGGTGCATTACTCCACAACAACTGGACTCCAAGTAAAGCATTCTAGCCAGATGGGCATCTGGATTATTGAGCTGACAGTTGATGTGTTTATATTCCCAGTTACATACACTTTATAGTCCTGGGAGTGTTTATTCTCACAGCATTACTGCTCCCTGTGCAAGAGGCAGAAAGCCTGGTGGGCAGGGTGTACAGCAGAGAGCTGTGCAAGCAGAGCAATTGGGGGCATACAGTGCTCACCCAAAGTTCAAGTGCTTGTCTGATCCCTACACTGCTGGAGAAGAGAGGTCCTGGTTCTGCTCCATTGCTTGCTCCCTTCTTTTGTCACAGGTGGAAACACAGTACTGGAGCCAAGGCACAGGTATATTCAGATATCCAAACTCTCCACCTCAGTTTCAAGCAACAGGCCACTTCTGTCACTTCATCAGTCATTAAAGCAAGAGCAGTTGGGGATGCTACAGTGTCCTGAAGAGAAAAAAAATCCACAGGAACACACTGGTTCCTCAGAGAGGAAACAACTAAAGGAAAACCCCAGACACATTACCAGATGTAACAGCTTCCAAAACAGCAGTGAAGCCTGATTATTTTCTCATGCAATAATCAAGTGAGGGAAGCAGATTCCTTCAACGAGGAAGTAACTCACTGGCTGAGAAAAGCTGTGGAGGTCTGTTTGAGAGGTGAGGAGAAAGGGAGGGCCCAGCTGTTGCCTGGCAGGGCTTCAACAAGCTGGGAAGGTTCAGATTAAATACCTTCACCAAGGCTGCTGAACCAAAGCAAGCCTCCTGCCTTCTCTCAAATTTGACCACCTCACTGTTTTGGGATCACTCTGATCTTAGTATCTGCTCCAAGACAGCACAGGAACTGAGATGAGCAGGATCTTGCTGCACATAGAATTGTAATAGTTCTAAGGAGGCCAAATTTTCCTCTAGCTGCAGTAGCACAGCTCTATAACAATGCATTTCTTTCCATGGCTTAGCTGCAAAGAGCTTTTGGCTAAGTTTGATCACTGCACATTCATTAAGTACCAGTTTAAAAAGGCAAATTCTGGTTGTAGTGTACAGCTGAGAAAAGGTAAACTGGCAGGATAGACTCCTGCCAGATCCTCTCTGAAGGATTTCCTTCTCAAATTATTCTACTCTTAAGAAGTGGTTAAACTGGTTTGTTTGTTTACTTTAGAGGAGGGTTGAGAGTGTGGAAACCACTGAGATAATCCCAGAAAGCACTGGCTGCAACACTGCAACACAAACACAGTTAGACACTGGCATCTTGAAACAGCACAGGGTTTTGCTCTGTGCTAGAGAGGAAGGAAGATTTTGGTAAACTAAGGATGTAACAAAGCAGGTTACCAGATGGAAGTATTAAATCCAGCCCCATGCACCTTTTAAAGATGGATTATTGCCTGCAAGATACCATTAGGTTTTACATCCCCTCATTCTTAAGCATGCTGCAGAGACAGCAGTCAAATAATCCACAAAAGAACATGGAAGTTCATCTACAAATATTTCATTGCCAGGCACTGCTGAGAAATCATGAAGAATTCAAGTGATAGAATATTTTGTGCATGTGTGGGGGAACAGCACAGGCAATTTTGTGTGAAGAACCTAATTTTCCAACACATGTCCGTCCTCTTTCACCACCACATGGTCTAACTCATCCTGGTGGGTATGCATTTCACACTTGCTAATTATGGAGCACGCTGCTTGCATTCTGAGTACCACATCCAACTATCAACCTCATTTTTGCTTTTAATCTTCTGCAGAAGAATGATTTCCTCTTCTTTCTCTTGAAATTAAAAAAAAAAAATCACAGCTAGAGCCTCATCAGAAATAAATCACTTTCTCCATTAACTATCAGTGGATTGTTGAAAGCTAATTGCAATATGTGACTTCTTTACAAAACAAAGGTATTCCCCTTTATATTCCACAAGTGCTGGGTTAAAGAACACTAATATTTCCTTTCATTCAATCCAACACAGGAATGAAACCCACTGGTGCAAACCCAGGGTCTCAGCCACTGTAGCTCACTCCACTTTTGGAATGCTGTCACAGGCTCTGCAGTTGATTCACACACACACAAATGCTATTAGACACGTGCCTCATATAAAATAATAATTAGCAGCAATACCAAACATCCGACCACAAAGCACTGGTGCAGCATGAAATGGATCTTCTCAAGTTATTTTATTTTGCATCTTCTGTTGGCTTCATTATACTTTAATTAAGACTGCATCAGGAGAAAAATTAACCTAGAAATAACCTCATTAAACATCCAGAGAAGCAGCAATGTAGAACAATGTTAAATTCAGCTGGGATTGCAGATGGTAGCTCTGTAAATCAGGTTCTGCTTCAATTCAGCACTTCAGCAGAAAGTTCATGCCTTCAAGAAATTGCTACTGAAATGTACGGTATCATGAAGCAGATCCCACTTGTGCTGCACCATGACCAGGAGTAGAGATGATATATTTCTCTGCAATCATTATAGACAGTAACTGCCTAAATCACTGAATTCAAAATAAGTTTGTACTATGAATAGTACAGAAGGACTTGGGCTAGGCACCAGGTCAGCATATCAAGGATGAGTATTCCTCAGGTCTGTACAAGTTACTATATTTTTGATGTTTGCTATCAGTGGGTTACTCAGTAACAAACTAAAACACAGCTGTAAAATTTACTCATACACAAATATAACCTAAGCTGTAGACCCAAAAAAAGTTTGTCCCCTCCTCCAACTCTGCACTGCCTGCTTCTCTATTCCAACAATCCCCTTCTGCTTCTGCTTTTGGGTATGTTATCCAAGGATTTCTTTTCAAGTAACAGGACTTCAGAGGTACTGACTAGTGAAGGCAAGAGTTGTAGGTATTGAAGCATTGGTATCAGCTTTGCCATCTGCAGAATGGGAGTACTCTTCTCTAAAGGGGAAAGGAAGGAGGTGCCAGGCAGGATCAGATCAGAAGCACATCTAGTGTACTATGTCCCCTCCACGTGTAGTATGTTCTAGGTGGCACTATTGTAGTGGGGATCTGACAGGTGAGATCTGACAACTGAAATTAGACAGTGATTAACACAAGCCTTGAAACACCATCTTATGTACTCAATATCTCAGTAACATTTGTATCAGCAAGAACTATTGACTTAGCTTGCTCTTATTACCCAAATCAGTGCACAGTCCCCTTTCTTGATTCTGCTGAGCTCTCAGTCTCAATGATTTCCTGTTGCACTGAGTTTTATAACCTAATTACCTGCTGTGTAAAAAGTGCATGCTTTTGATTCTACTACCTTTCCTTTTCCTTGTCTTCCAACACACAGAGAACCAACATTCGGATTCCTCTCAAGATCATTACAGTTTTCTGGATTTAAATTTAATTAAAAAAGAAAAGAAAAAAAAAAAGTGTTGTATAATTCTTTGAGATAGAAGTACACATATAAAACAGACCACTGTGGAAGTACCAAAGCCTCCATTCATCGAGAAGACATTATAGTGTACTTGTCTTTTCTGGATCTTTTTGTCTCACCTTTTCAGATCAAAAATCAATCAATCAAACAAACAAGCATGCTAAAAAGCAACAACAAAAATACACACACAACACCCTCCCCACCCCACCCCCCCCCCCAAACAACCAAACCAAAAAAACCCACAGGAAAACCAATCAAACAAAGAAACAAAAAACCCAAAACCCTAAAACTTTTCCTGTCAGGCACTGCAGCCTGTACAAAGCTGGGGTCTCCTTTAGTACTAACATCATCTTATTATTACTTATATATCTTAGAGATGTATAAAACAGTTGGTAGGCACTCATGGAAGGTAGGAATGTACAGGGCTTACTTTCTTGACAAAACCAAATAGTTTTTGGAATAAAATAATGTCTACAACATAGGCAGTGCTATGTTCATAAAATACAGTCAGCTTCCAAAACTCAAGCTGCCACTTGCTTCCACCTCTACCCAGAACGAACATAAACAGAGTATAGCTAGAAATGCCTCAACAGGCTGAAAAGAACAGCAAGCAGCACAAACCACAAAATACTGTCATTTCTTGCCAGTGCTTATTATGGCAATAAATAACCAGCTGCCTTCCACCCTTCACATATATACCCTGAGCGTGGGGGCTCGCTGTAAACGCAGAAGCATGGCTCATCCTGACAGCATCCCATCTGTCTGTGCAGGAGATTTTATAGGAATATACATGTGCATGTGTCAGCCAAGAGGCTCAGCTGCTATGAGATATACAGCACACAGCACAAAGGAGGAAGGAGGGCGGGGTGGGGAGTTGTTAAACTCACGAAATGAAGGAAGAAATCAGACACAAGAGGGCTCCAGGACAAAACTTCATGTACTATAACCCACACTGAGGCTGAATCACTGTCTATGTTGTTTTGTTCAAAAAAATATTGTGGATGACTGAGTGTGCTATATTTTATACTTGCAGTCTGCTACTAAAGGGTTATGAGTCACTATTTTCTATGCTTTTATGCTGCAGCCTCATCAGTTGCACACCAGTGAGCTCAGTGAGAAAGAGACAAAAAAAAAAAAAAAAAGAGGCTTGAATTAAGACAGAGAACTAGTTTAAATTCAGTGCCAGTTGCCCCACATGTAAATGGTGACTGGAGTCTGAGCTGTGAGGTTTAGGAATATTTCAACTGGACTTAATCCATGTCGTGTGGTATGAGGCAAATGTTACAGAGGAGAAGCAAGGAGACACTGAGAGCAGCATGTGAATGTAAAGGCAGGGACTAAATAACTACACACAAATCCAGGAAAACACTCCTGGGATTAATCCAGGCCATGTGACTGCAGAGAGAAAGGACCTCCAGTCAGAAGATGGTAATGGCTGTCCAAGCAGCACTGCAATGTCCTAACGTTGTCAACACGGCCATAGAGCATCTCCTGCAACCCTCCAGGCCTTGGATCCACCCTAAGCTCTACTCATGCACATGAAACAAAGGCATCCCTGCCCACAGCCTCCTGCTCAGCTTACCCCAAATCTGCCATGGCAAAATGGGGTAGGAACAACTTGCATCCTCTCACAGCAGTAAGTCTGGCCTCTACACTGAGCAGAGTCCTGGGAGCACAGCAAGAAATACAGCACCAGTATAACTTTTTTGTGCTCCTCCCTGCCACCAGGCACAGAGAATTCCCCAAAATGTGTTTTTCTGTTGCCAGTTCACAGCAGCACCTAAAGAAGCTTCAAAGTCAGGCAATAAATTCAGAAGCAATGTGAGACCATGGCAGTCAGGGCAGACGTATCTTGTTTTCTACTGCAGTACTTCAACAACTGCCAGTGCAGAGCCTTTTGGGTCCAATAAACTCCAGATGATTTTTCTACCACATAGTCACACTCTACATCTTAAAAAACATTTGAGTGACAGAGAGATAAGTGTAGTGAAAGCTTCCTAGTGAAAAAAAAAAAGAGTCAGGCTGTGCATAAATGATCACTGGAGTAAAAGATGCCCCAAAATTAGGACTCTGAGGGTCCTCCAAAGTGTTCTGTATATCAGGACAGGTGAATCTAATAAAATACGAGATAAAAGCCCTACTCTGAGAATCAAACCAGGAAAAAAAAAAAAAGGAAAAATCTTGAATCTTGCTAATAGAGTAATGAAGGAACACCCTTCACCACTGTACAAATACTGCTTAGGCCATATGGATACTTCATACAGGCTCATCTACTGTATCTCACTCAAAAGCACTCAAGCAACAGCAGCATTTCAGCACACAGTGCTCTGGCACACGTTGCTTCTGTAAGATATCCCTGTAAACTAGTAATGAAAGAACATTTTCTGATTATTTAAGGGGCTGTTTTCAGCAGTAACACTGACAAATTATATAAAAGCACTGTTAAGGAGTAGGAAGAACACTGTCCCAACATGTGGCATGATGCAAACAACTGTCTTTCCCTGGACTGCACCAGGGGGCAAAGCTTCTCAGTGCAAGCAGCAATGCTGAGTGCAGGACAGGTGACACATGCACTCACCAGAGGGATACACTTGGGAAAATCAGGCAGAAATGAAAGCCACTGACAGCAAACCAGCATATTTAGAAGAACTAACAAGGAAACAAAAGGTTTTAAAGAGATTTGAGGAGTGACATTTCTTATATATGTGGTGTGGTGTGTATAACCAGAGCATCAAATCACCCTCTAAACTACAAACACCACTCACAACTAGACTGGAGGTGACATGCCCAGAGCATCTGAATAAATGTGTGAAGCTCAGAGTTTTTTGGAAGCTCTGTAGCATCGTTCACCTGGGTTCTCTGCCTTGAGTACAGCTGCATTTCAGGCCAGTGCAACTGTACTGCTTCCCAAAACACTTATGCTACCCTGGGCGACCCACACAGCACCATGTCACCAAAGAAATATCCTGGCAGGCTGGCACAGGGTGGTCTCAGCACGGTTTTCCAAGCCAATCTGCCCTTTTTAATTGTTCTGCCCTTGCCTGACATCCTTCATAGTTTAAATTGCCATTTTTAAGCCATTTTCACAGATCTTTACCACCCACACATAAATGATGCAGCTGAGACACCAAGGCACACTCTGCAGAGAGCAGGGAAGGGTAATGCTTTTACATAAGATGATACCAGAGGCATTTCATCTTTTGCCACTTGATAGCTGCTCAGCACAGATACACACATCTTGGGTCATCTTTGCATTATCTGCACTACAACAAGACCATGATGATGCAAAGAGCAACTTTATTATACAAGAAGGGAGCCAACACTTGGGAATCCCCCACAAAACCTAACATTGATAAAAAGATGCCATGAACAACTGTCCAGGTAAAAGAACAGTCACACCCCTATGCCGCTTTCCACTGTTATTTCAATTACTTAAGGATTCGTGGCTTGTACTTCCATTTCTCCTCAAGAAAAAATAAAGTATTTTATGGCTGCATTTCAGCAGTTCTTGCACTCCAAAGTAAATGGAACCATTCATGCACACACCAACATGTTTCACAACTGCTATTACTGTATTATTGTAGCACTTTGTTATAAAAATAACTGCTCTGGCTTACAGGCCTCAGGATTGCTTTGTAGCTTCTCTTCTCCAGCTGCTAAGGAAAATTGGGAGTTTTGCTGAAATTGTTTCCTACAAAAGATGTTTTCTTCCTTAAAAGAATGAAAAATGGGACAAGTGTAACCTGGACACTCGACAGCAGGGTCTGCAGGAGCTACAGTCCAACCCCTTTGTGTTCCCATTCTCTTCTGTGGGCTTTGTCCCTTGTGTAACTCTTAGGTCTGTGAATCTTTTAATGCATGGTTTTAAAGCTAAAATCACATCCTAAAGGTTTTGTGCTTTTTTTTTTTTAAAAAAAAAAGGAAACCAAACCTTTTTCTCCACAGAAGTCAAGTGAACTTCTTTCTTTGCCTCTCAATGTTTCAAACATAAAGCACCAACTGTTCACAAATATACTGAAATCTGGTCCATATTATCCCTGTTTAGACACATAACAGCACAAAAAACCCAACTGAACTCGAAATACTGAATTGCAGAAAGGATCCAGCGCTTGCTGGATTTTACATCAGAAAGAAGAGAGGAAGGGAACCAGATATTCAGCCTGCTGAATGGGAAAGAGGCATCTCCCAGTCCATGTGTTCATCTCCAGGACCTGCTCTAAGGTGTCACAGCTCCTACAGCAGATCATGGTGATATACTGTCAAAGTTTTGGTGTTCTAAAAAGGGTCACTTCATGAAATCCCCTCTTGTGAGTCTCTGAAGAGAGATTCTCAAAGTGGGGAAAGAACATAGCAGAGAAGGAAAGCCTGTTTTCCTGCAAAATGGCTCTCCTGCAAAGTCTGCAAAGAAGCCTGGGAGAAAAAACAGCAACTATTGTGTTGTACTGCACACAAGTGTACCCAAATTCACACAAATACACCAGGAAAGCAGAGGACATTCTCCCAGCCCTCTGCACAGTGATTGGTGAAATTTTATGGATACCTGGATCCAAACAACATGGTCACCCTAATCATTTCTCCACAGCAGTCAAGCGAACTTCTTTCTTTGCCTCTCAACGTTTCAAACATAAAGCACCAACTGTTCACAAATACACTGAAATCACTCAATGGTCACTCAGTGGTAAAGAAGTACATCTATGGAAGGCTATCCAGAAATTCAGCATATAAAAATGTAACTTGTCTGAAAAAGAGGAAATGTATTGAAGTTAACATGGTAACCCCAGGCGATGGGTAAAGAAGGAACGCTGCTCAGCTCCCACACACATACCAAATATTCTCTACGTCAATGGAGATGTCATTGCTATCCATCTTCCCAACCCATTCCAGCCCCACAGTTATATCAGGGACTGTTCCTAGAGCTTCTCAGCTTCAAAATAATGACAAAACTAACCAAAATGTACTAACTAGTGATTAAACAGCAAAGCCCATTTTGCACAGGATTTCTGGCCTCTCCCTCAACCTCACTGACAGTTCAGTTTCCTTTGCTGAATCCCTTTCATTCAACCCATATCCTTTCTATTGGCACTTCAGCACCTTTGCACAGAGCCACGATAATACTAAAAGGGACAGAGCTGGGCAAGGAAGCAGAAGAGGATCTCTGCAAGAGCAGCCTCTGCTTTCAATTCTAATTGTGCAAAGGAAATGGCTCCCACTGCTTGCTCAAAGCCAGCAACGGAGTGAGAAGCAGGTGGTAAAAGCAGTCCCTGGGCATGATGGCACTAATGAGTTCAAACAAGGCATTTATCTCTTCCATAAAAGAACTCATAGAATTTCCACTACAGCTTTTCACTAAAACAACTGTCACAGGAAAATAAGAATCTCTAACCCCCAACTCCCTGCCTGTAACACGCCAGAGGCTCAAGTCCTGACCCCACTGCTTGCAGCATTCAGTACATCCCTTGAAGCCATACACAGAAAAATGGAGGAGCCCCAACACCAGTGTGTGAAACTGGTATCATGGGCATCTATGCATCTTGGAATCAAGCTCTTGAAGGACTAGACAAGGAATGACAATAATTTTCTGAAACATTGTCCTAGACCATGGCTTCCATGCTGGCTCCCCAGATGCCACACAGACCTGCTAACACAGTCTTTCCCTGAAAATTCTGGAGGCCAAATAAAAACAGTTTACAGACCAATTTGTTTCAGGTAGGAGTTCACTTTAGTGAAGGCAGCCATCCTGAGTGAACTTTTGCTTTACAGGGAACTACTGAATAAACACTCTGCTGCCTCCAGAAGCATCACATCTAGCATCCCATTGCTCCAGGATAGATCCATCTCCACTGAAGACTTCCAGGGGCAAGGAACAGAGCTCACATTTCTGAAAAGACTAAGACTACAAAAGAAGCTTCAAGCACAGAGGAAACTTTGCACTACATATGTAATAAAAAAATATCTACGGAATGGGGAAGCTCAAAGAAGTGCACATTAAGGAGGAACCCAAGCAAGGATCAGCATTTCAGCCACTATATTTTGCAGCTTTACTGAGGCAGTAGCATCTGGCTACCCAAAGACACCCTAATCCCACCCTGATATCAATCTGTATTTTGGTAGTAAGAATTTCTAAAGTCTTTTTGTACTACCTTAAAAATTATTCTTTGTTCCTGTAATATTTAATGGCATTGTGGTTGTTACAAATGATGGCTGAAAGGCACAGGCTTTGGAGGGTCTAAATTTGTTTATTATACCCCTGTAAAACACACATTTGAATGGCTTTTGTTCCCAATCTGTAATTTTCCATCTCAAAGGATTCCTCATCTGCATTTCAGAGGATGGAAAATTATTCATAAAGAATTGAACAAACTCTTGTCTATTCGTATCCATTGAACAAACTCTTGACATTTATTTACAGGATTTAATTCCTTCTTACTTAAATGGTTAATTCTCACTGGTAAGATAAAACAGCACTGGCATAAGCATGTGCAAAACTGCCTCACAGCTACCTTGGGAACAATTGCCATAATGACATTAGCACAGTCTGAATTGGATTAGGTCACAGCAATGGATAAACACCGATAGCTACGATGAGAGAACTAAAAACTCAGGTTGGAAGGACACTTTAGACAAAGGTAAGGAAGAAATGGCCCACAGGGATTTTTACACCACGGTCACAGGGCAAGGTGAGACACAAAGACCCCATTCCCATCAGTGGGCAGACACTGCTCTGTGTACCTAACAGGTCCCACTGCCTGGCACTGATGGTGTTTGATGGTGGTTTGACTCTGGCTGGATGACAGATGGCCCTCCAAAGCCACACTGCTCTCCAGAACTGGACAGGGGTAAGAAAATATAATGAAAGGTTCATGAGTTGAAATAAGGACAGGGAGAGATCACTCACTGCTTACCATCATGGTCAAAACAGACTCATCTTGGGGAAATTAACTGAATTTATTACCAAACAAAATCAGAGTAGGTTAATGAGAAGTAAAACAAATTCTAAAATCATCTTCTTATCCCTCCATCCTTCCAGATTCAACCTCCTTCTCCCACAGCAGTGCAGACAGACTGGGAACAGTGGAGCTGCATAAATTCAAGCCCACTGTCCTACTGGATCACGCCATCTATACAAAATTATTAGCATTTGAAACATCTAACCTTTCTTTTTCCTCTTGATAAGACTGAAGTCTAAGAAAAATCTAGTGTTTTCATCACATTTAAGCATGTACTTGATTAAAATTAATCAATTAAAAACCCAAAACAAATACATTCACTTGAAAATAGGTGCTTCTTTGTTTTTGATAAGCTAAACAAATCACCCACTTTGGCAAATAACTGGATGTTTATAGAAGTATCAGTGATAAAAAACACTAAAAACAGAACTTTCAGACAGACTAAAAAATCTACACTCACGCCCCAAAAAAGCAAAACATAATCAATATTTAAAGACCCTTCGTTTCCACAGCAAAATTGTACCCTAGCATAGCTGTAATTGTGACAGACAGAAGTATTAGCTGGCCATTCCCAGGTAAAAACAAATATTTCACTACCAGGCAACATTAGTGACCTTATGCCAAGATCCATGCAGCAAACAATGAGCAGCCAACACTCCTCAGAATTATTCCTACATCAGCTTTGGGGGACATTTAGCATGACTTCTCAACAGCAGTACAGTGGCAGGGGCCTGAGCTCTGTACAGTGACAGACATCCCCAGCACCAGCTGAAAAAAACCGCAAAACACCAGCCCTCTAAGCACGGAATCAGAATCGGGTAACAATGAGCACTAGAGGGCAGCAGGAAACAAACCAAAACAAATAAATCCACTAATTCCCAATATAGGGACCACGTTCTTCATCAAGGCCAGGGCAGTTAAGCACTGTGCTTAACCAATTCCAAACCAATTGATTGGTTTTTAAAAGAAATTATTAATTCTGATGTTGTTTGGGACCATAGATCAAATCAAAGTGAGTTTCCAAGTGGGAGAGCATGTTAACTTCCTGCAGTCAGAGGAGACTCTTCACAACATCACAAAGCACCTTTGTACAGCACCCTCTGCTTCAAATCGAGCCAAAGAGTAAAATATCCTCAGTGTGATCTATATCTTTTTGGTAAAGGGAAATGATGAGAAGTTTCTGTACCTAACCACAGCAGCCCAGAGTGGAAGTACAAGCCCTTTTTAGCTCAGCTTTGTCTCAGTCTGAAAGTGATTCAAAATAAAGTATCACGCACGTTTTGGATTTACAAAGTTACACAGACCTCTTAAAGAGACTATATATAAAGGTGTTTAGCCTTCAGATTGTCTTCAGCGTGGCCAGACAAAAAGTCATTATGGAAATTTTGCAACTTTTGGTAGCTCAGATGGCCAAGCCATAATTTCTATACCAAGTAATGAACACTTGAGTTCTGGGCTGAACTGAACCTCCAAGCACCCATCAAGTTTCAGCCTTGGAAAGGTTGCTGCTGACGTGACAAAGTCCACTCCTTTCATTTTCTCCCTCTACGTCAGCACTTGTGAACTCGTGAACTCCCGGAACAGAAAAAGCACAGGCCACGCCAGACTTCTTCAGTAAACACAGCCCATTTCTGCAAAACACATTAAGCAACTCTTGACAGGCCAGCAGAGGTGGCAAACAGGAGAGAGCATTTAAGGACAAGTCAGAACACATGTACCAACATTAGCACGCTCCCCAGTTCCTAATAAAAGTCACATCAACCCACTGCAAAACTAGGCATGTAAGTTCACTGGGTATGTGCAGCACTTCTTTCAGAGGAATCCCAACTGCCTGCAGAACTGGCAGCTGTGGCAACAGGTTGAAAATCTCTGTTTTGTTTTTACATAGAAGCTTGGTGGACTGAAAACCCAGAAAGCAAACAGAACAGTCCAAAAATCATGATGAACTTTTACTTTTAAACTTGGATAATCTTGTGATCAGTCCTCTTGATTTGAGTGGCAACTTCAGTAGCAGTGCCATGGCCCAGGCTCACTGATTTGCCTGAAGCCACTGAGTCTCCAGTGAAACAGTCTATTCCATTTTCCCCAAGCTCTCACAACTTATTCCAAATGGGCTATTTTTGAAGAAAGCCTACAAAACCCCCCACAACTGATCAGAAAGAGCCTACAGCCTGGCTACACAAAGGGAAAAGTGATTAATACTTTACCACTACTTCTTTCAGAAACCACCATCCTGCAAAGATTGTAACACCTTGTGAAAGACAGGACATGTTGCAGGCCAGTGTATCTTGGCTGTACCTCTGCTGATGCCTGAAAGAGGAACTATCCCCATCTCAGCCACACAAATATTCATGTGGCTGCCCAGAAAGATGGGCCAATTCCCTGAGCTGGCTCTTCTCATGTGGCCACCTATGTACCAACACTAAGGATTGACCAGGAATAATAAGCACAGTCAGCGGCAGCCTGGGATCCTCACTGCATTAGAGAGGTCAGGGAAGCCCACAGAAAATAACTAACTATAGGTAAGCCTGGGCTCAAACTTGAAGCAAACTACAGGAAGAGAAGCAGCTGTTTTGGAGAGGCAACTAAAGGTTGAACACCTCTATCCTCCCAAAGTGGCTTTAAATCATTTTGCTTTTTTTAAAAAAAAGCTAGCCAGCTTTTAGACAATTGCAGGTCTCTTCAAGCCCATGGTAAACTCTGCATTCCTTCACCACCCCATCTCTCCAGCATCATCCTTCCTCTCCTACTGTCATCCCTCTTATTTTCTCTGTTCCTGTGGCACCCCATTTTCCTCCACTGGCTGACCTTGTCTACCCATCCATTTTCCTAAGGACACAGCTTTTTAATTACTTTTCATTACAAAGAAAAAGCCATTAAGGCAGAAGCTACAGGGCAAACAAGGAGACCCATCTCCCCAAGATCATCAGCCCCAGGGAAGGGCCATGGAGGCAGACGGGGCTGATCTTTGCCCATGCTTCACACAGGAGCCTCCCAAATGTGGTTCCATGGCTGAGCTCTCAAATGCTGCCTCCAAACTTAGCAGAATTACTCCAGGGCTGCACTGGCAAACCCAGTTCTGGCTGATCACAGAGCACAGGCAGAGGCCAGAACGCTGCCTGAAACAACTTGTAGGGCTCATCTGTCGTCTATTCTCTAACGCTTTTTTAGGTTGTTAATCTTCCAGGCAAATATTACGTTTCCACTGTCCCTGGTACTCTCTGGTTCAGTGCCCTAAATGAAAAGTTACACTGTGAGTGATTTATTTTCTTTGGAAACAACCTTTATTAGCGTCTTCTGAAATATTACTCCGAATAATATAAGGCTTTCCCACACACACACCTGAGTGCTGCCTGCCAAGTAAGAACTTTTCCTGGCAACTTTTCTTAATCCCAAGGAAGTAGTAAGATGTTCCTGCTGAACTCTGCAACTGAGTGATGCAGATTAGAAAAACTATAAACAATTTATTTTTAAAAATTATTTTCCAGTATGGGGGTAAAATAAGATAAAGCACACTGAAAGGTTCACTGATCCAATTCAATTTTCTCAGCCTATCACCACTTACACACTTGAACTCACTGTGACAACAAGCTAAAGGTCTGCATGCTTGTTGCGAGAGTAGAACCCTCATTTCCACACAAGTCATAAACCCACCCATTTATACATAACTGAGAGATTTAGTAGTATTCCTACAGGACTATTTGTTTTCTTGCCTAGGGATGCCTGCTGTCAGAAAGCCCTGTTTTCATGGCTAATGGGTACTATCTTCTATTACCAGTGATGGAGCCTCTTTAGGCTAATAAGACCCATTATGAGTGACTCAGACATGGGAATACCCCCATAACCACTTCCATCTCCTGAGGCACTGATGGCAGGATATCTTAGTCAGTCTCAGCCCAGTTCACGTGGCAGATGTCAGAAAACACAGCCTGTCCCATCAGTCTGTTCCTTTCCTAAGGAAGCTGCCACATTCCCAGAGGAAATGGTTTTGAATCATTAAGGAAGATCTTCACCCCTAACAGAAACCTTTCAAGTTTGATGGGAAGACTCACCATCCATCCTGCCCAAGCCCCAGGATGCAATCTTCTGGTCATATAACCTATAGCCACTCCTGCTCTCCTCACTTACATTGTGTCACAGCAACAGTTCTCAGTGTCTCACGAGAAAACAAACAACTAAAGGAGCTTCCTTTCCCAAGATACATCTGACAGAACTTGCTTGTCCAAGAACATCTGACACAGGCAAGCTTTTTAAAACGTTCCTCCTGCCTCTTCTGCCACACTGACCAAACTCAATGGCTCAGAAAGCTGAAGCTGCATCAAAAGAGAGTTCAAGTGAGTATGTATATTGGTTTGATGTTGTTACAAGGAGAAAGGAAGCAAGATGTTCAGAGCATGAACTGGTTATGCTGTGACACTTGGTTATTTCAATCCCAGGAGCAGAGAGTAAGGAACCATTGTACAGCATGCATCCCACAGTTATTTCCAACTGGTTTCAGTTGTGAGCCATCTCTAAAACAAGTGAAAAAGGAGAGGGTTCATGGGCCTAACCTGCCCTCCTCAGCACAGTTGGAATCCACACTGATATCAGGAGGTGCTGGAGACAGCAAGGAGGCAGGATGTGGCCTCTCAGCATACCTTGGTACTGAGCTTCAGCTACATATTCCACACATGCACCATAAATGATTTGCCCAGTGCTGTCATTTCCACATATGTCACTTCCACTAAGCCTCAGAGCACTCTCAGGACTGCTAAGTGGTCATGCAGTTCTTCCCATTCCACAGAGCAATCAAGTCCACTTGCCCTGAGCCACACTAAACGGTGCTTGTGCAACACACTGCAGGAACTGCCTCACAGCTCCCAGAATTTCTTCATACCTGCACCACAGGGCTTGTGAAATCTGAGTAAACAACTGCCTGTCTCCCTATCAGAGGAACTTCTCCATCCTCCTCTCCCATAACAGCCGAAAAGGCTTGCTCAGGGCATTCCTCATAGTGGTGGTCATTGCACTCATACACAAAAAATAAAGCAAAAACCTCAAACCAGAGACATTATTGCTCTAATGCAACGTGGATCATGGAATGTGCTATGTGTCATGGTTTAAAGTAGAGGCTAACAGCAGAAGATTTTCATCATCATTAACATAAGACGTGTGAATTCCTGGTCTGCACAGCAAAACCAAAGCAAGGCTTGGTATTTACTGTTTGCAGATTTCATTACAGTTCTGGATGTGCCACACCTGGTGGTGAAGACAACTGCACAGGCAAGCAGTCAACATCAACAGAGCTAATCAGTTGGTAGATCCCACTGCTTACCTGTTTAGCATGCAAAATTGGGGAATTCCCACTGAAAAAACTCACCTGTCAGATTCCAAGCTACCTTCTTGGAAGCAGGCCAAAAAAACCCACCCAATGTCAGAGTAAGAAGGAACCAAATTCTACTCTTACACTACTTAAGATTTTAAAGCAACCAGAAATGTCATCAGTGATGTTTCGCTTGCTCAGGTGTCTTGACAAATCCCCTCAACACATTATTTGCTGACCAGAATTTACTTCCCTCCCCAATATTTAATATATTTAATATATGCCATATATATAATATATTTAATATATTTAATATACAACTTGCATCCCAGACACCATGAATATATGGCAAGAAGTGTCACTGGGCCA
>JAWWLV010000121.1:14161677-14174836 GCA_035041135.1 Platyrinchus mystaceus | reverse complement strand
GCAGCTATGGAAAACTCAACTTCTGACATCTGACATTCAGACATCTCCTGATGTACCAAGACAGCTCTAACATTCATCCAACCTGAGCTTGAATTGTTTTAGCCCACTGACCCAACACAGAACTAACCTAATTAAAAACAAACAAACTAGCAATAAAACAAAACCCAAACCAAACAAAACCTCCACACTTTCTGGGAGAGCTATTCTAGCTCAGTGAAAGTTTAGACAAGGGCCAGGGAAAATACAGAGGACAGGTGGGAGTGCAAGAGCAGGTGTGGTACCGTCAAAATGTTGCAGCCAGATGTTAGATTGGCTTAAGGCAGACACACCTTTAACTTCTACTCAGGCTGAGCTTTGCTCACAAGAAAGAAACTGTGTCTCTGGGTATGGCTGCATTCCCAGGAAAAACAGTGCAATAAACCTGGGGTTAACACATGGGAATTGGTACCTATTTAATAACTATAAAAAGGAAGAAATGTCAGTCACAGTCTGTACTTTTAAAGAAGTTGGTGTCAATAACAAGCTTAAACACATTTCTCTGTCATTAGGAGTACGTGGGGCAGATGGAGGAGAAATTAAAGTGACAGAGGACAGGAAAAGCCTATGTTTTCCCCACTGGAGTTGTCCCACTTACTTTGTCCATATCAGTATATTCAGTACAGGGACACTTCAAGAAATGTGAAGTCTGGAATTACAGAGACCCAATGGACAATAAGTAGCACATTTCTTCCCCTGTTGGGCTGTTTGGTGCTCACAGGGGTCACTGGGAACACCATTGCCCTTCCCCCTCAAAACACTGGGCACCACCACACCACAACCCCACATTACCTATCACTGGCCCTGACCTGGAGAGTCCAAAGGAAGCACTTGCATCACTGCAGTTGTTATCGGGCAGAGCATAAAATTCAGCCTCACGTTTCATTTAAAGCACAAACATGACCTTTGAAATGGGATTTTAAACCACACCAGAGTCAAACTTTCCTGCTGTCATAAGAAATCCCTTCTGTCCATATCTTAGGGCAGGTGTTCTTCCTCATTGTTCAGATAAAAAAAAAAAAAACCAAACCAAAAAAAAAAAAAAAAAAAACCCCAAACAAAAAACCCCCCAAAACCCAAACAAAAAAACCCCCAACACAACAACAAAGAAAAAAAATTAACATCATTGTGTCATATTCCATAATTGCTGTTCTTCATTTGCTGACCACCCTTGTCTCTTACACAGTGAAGCTGACACCCTCAAGACTAGATTATAATATGACTCATTTCTAATCCAAATCTAATTTCTGCAATATTGTATTAGCACCTGGGATTTTGTAGGGGTTTGGGGTTTTTTTGGAAGTTTTCTATTGTAACATTGTCTACCGCTAATGCCAGATTGCACACGAAAATTAATGTTGTTTGAAAATGACTGAATTTTCTACAGAAGAAAGTGAAATACCTGCAACTATTCCTTTTCCTGTTATAAATTTGATAATTGTTAACCCACATGAGGGTTTCATTTTATATCCATACTTTATATTTGG
Source organism: Platyrinchus mystaceus (assembly GCA_035041135.1). NCBI lineage: Eukaryota > Metazoa > Chordata > Aves > Passeriformes > Tyrannidae > Platyrinchus > Platyrinchus mystaceus. Next base: position 14,173,313 of record JAWWLV010000121.1, on the reverse strand, counting down.
TACTTTGTTGCTTTATGTTTAGTGATGCTCTCGTACACCTTGCAAAGCTCTAGAGGAGATGACATAAGTATTAATTCTCACTAAAGAACGTAATATTAAATTAACTTTCCTCTCCTCATAAAAGTTGGAAGTGGGACGAGGGGAGGGAGGGCAGAGAAGAGGAATCAAAATTGGGAAGAATCCCCCTTAGTCCATAAATGAAGTGTCAGAGAATCATAGAATGGTTTTGGCCTTGAGCTTCTTGTCCACCAATGCCACCAAGTCCTTCTCCTCAGGCCTTCTCTTAATCCATTCTCCACCCAGCCTGTATTTGTGCTTGGGATATTCCTGACCTGATTTTCCTCCACCTCTCAGCCTGTCAGGGTCTCTCCAGATGGCATCCCTTCCCTCCAGTGTGCCAACACATCACACATGCTGTCACATTTGCTATCAGCACACCCAGTCTTTGCATTAGGCAATAATCTTCCCATAGTCAGAGAAATCTGAGCTACTGCCAATCCAGAGTAGCATTCCACCTCTCCCTCTTCACCTTCTAGGCTTCCCCACTTTAGGCATTTTAGAAGTTTTTGCTTAATTCCTATCACCCTCTTCTCTGATGTGTTTCTATGCTCTCTGACAAAATGCTAACTTGCCCACAGACAAAAATTTCTTATATGGGCCTTTTTCTAATTATTTTCTCATCATTCTTCATGAGACTGAGAGGCTTTTGCCATGCTAATAGCATGGATCTGTCTTGTAATTTTTATTCTTGCTTGATGCTTTCCAGTCTCCCAGCATCACTTTCCTTTAGTGCCTATAAATTGTCCAGATTTCTCATGAGGTGATGATACAGCAAGATTCTCAGCGCCAAAGGAAAGGTCAGAAGTGCATTTTCAAGTACAAGTGATTCTACAAAGAGATTAAAAAACATTAATGCAATACTGCATGCCTAATGCTAGGCCATCAATTGCATCATTTTATGAGCTATTCTTGCTCACAGTAACCCACCAGGCTGAAAACGACTGCAGAAAAATTAAGTGCAGTAAAATAGGGAGCGCAATTTATCTCAATAAGCAGCTTTCATCAGCTGTGAGCCCTGGTGTCAGCAAACCAGATCACTGGAACTGGTAATGCATACTATGAAAGAGGAAGAAGCACAGCTGTAATTTGACATTCACAGTCTTTATTACTACTTGGAATATCAATGAATCTTGATTATAGCTTGAATCTATAATTCTGGCAGCTGAAGAAAATATTATATTGGCTACAGAAGTGGACATAAAACCTTGAAGGCATTTCCTAGTGCCTGTTTAGTATAAGTTTGCTAGTGTATTGCATACATCAGCCTCAACCACTTATTTACAGCACTTGGGCAAGTATTCATCTTCTTATTTATAAAAACCAGGCTGCATAAGTTCCATTGGACTTTACATCTCAGCCTCAATGCTACTTTGATATTCTACCTATGGCACACAACACCTGCAACCCCCTTCATACCCTGTTGTCACGGCTGGGAGCAAGATCCAGCTATAAGGCAGCTTTCACAGTGTTTGGGGAGGCAACATGTAACTTTTAGCATCTTTTTAGCAGGCATCTTTTAGCTCTTTCACTCCTGCTCAGAGGCTTCATCACAACAGTATCGCTGCCAGAACGAAGACAAAACGTTTTGCCAGGCAGTATTGGTTAAGTACCAGCAATTCTTATTAAGCTTATTAACTCTTATTGAAGAAGAAAACATGCTTTCCAGCATGTGCACACGTAGCTTAAAGACAGTTTGAAACAGATTTCGTAACCTTCTAACCTTGTCTTTCTGATCTCTTTGGGACTTTTGCCAGCAGCACCTTGATTCAATGCAGGTTTTATGATATAAAACCCAATTTCCTTTGTTTTGTTTTTGTTTGGGGTTTTTTTGTTTGGTTTTTTTTCCTATGTAAACAAGGAAAGCAGACCACCAATTTTAACTTTTTGGACAGATATTTAAGAAGAGTTCTATAAACTCATCTACGTGCACTAATTACTGTAGAGCTTTATATCACCTTAAGGAGCAGCTGTGACTTGCCTGCTGCGTCATGACAAATTCTGACCTTATCTCATCCGACCAAACTGAAGCAACTCCTTGAGGAGGAGGAGATAAACAAGTACACTAGCAGGCTTCATTAAATGTAGACTTTTTTCAGGTTAAGTAAGCTAACATAGAGCAGTATTTTCCATCCCACCCTTTTCCTACTTGCTCTACACTTAACTCCAAGCTTAATCAATATTCCTGATTTTGTTTTATTCAGCAAGACCAAGAAGCAGTGCAGTGGAAAAGCCTTATCAATGAGGAATGAAGGACATAATCTCTGATTTTGACAAACCTGAGTTATCTTTAAAGAGAAAATTAGTCCTTGAAAAGTTGCCATGACAAATCATGCTGTTTAGAATCAGCTGTTTCCTCTAAATGCAGCATAAAAAATCCTATTAACATTCTTTCTAAATAAATAAATATATACAATTTTTTTATTTACCTGAAAAATTAAAAAATGGTTTATTTGACAGAATGTCAGCTTTTAGCTGAAATCAACCACATAAGTTTACAAGGAGAAAAAGAACTCTCTAAGCATTTCACCTGAGCTGATTAGATGAGCTTCTCTTACCTTAGCAAAGAAGTAGGGAGATGTACATCTTTAATAAAAATGAACACATGAATATTTCTTGAATCTATTTAGAGTCTAAATTGTAATTTTCAGCTATAATGCATTATGGTAGGAAACACAATAATAGTTTTGACAAAATACAGGCATTTTTTTGGAAATTTACACTAGGGCTGAATGAAACCAGGTGTTACACTTCTAGTTTTTAACAAAAACTTAAGGGTACAATTTTATAATATGTCTGGCGTGATATCACAGACCCACTTTTGAAAAATTTAACATGCCAAAACATGTTTGAAAGTGTTCAGTTCTATCCCAGCTTTACAACAAATTCCTTGAACTAAAAAAATCTTAAAAACAGGGAAAAGAAAATAAGCAGCCAACTGCTTTTCTAAATACTATTTTCTCTAAAGTTTCTTCATCCTCTTTCCTCAACTCATGGCTGAATACACCAGTAGAAATGATGGCTCCTAATGTTTACTTAAATACTAAGGTTTGTAACTAGAGTAATTCACATCCGTGTTTACCCAGAGGAATTCCCCTTATCTTTTTCACTTCAAAATTAACTGCTTTCACCTATCATTTCCTTTTACTGCATAACTTCCCCTACCTTTCTTTCCTTTGAGTACTCTGATCTTGCAATACTCACATCCAGACCTCAGCAATTCAGAAGCATTACATGCTTTTCTGATATAGAGAACATCTGACATTAACATCCCTTTTCCCTGCAACACCCAGGGCTGCGTCACAAATTACTTATAAACGTGGCTAGATTTGTAGGGGATGAACGAATAGAAAATAGCCCTCTATTTAAATGACAGATGGAAGGACAACATAGAGCAGCATTCTTGTAATGGCACTAACTTCCAGTGCAAAACAAGATAAATGGTTTCTCTGCATACTCAAAAGACAGTTTCTTTGTCAGATGACAGAAGGTGTATAAAGCAGAAGCAAGTTACTTATCGAACTATTTATGCAAGCTTATTATTACAGTGAGAGGACTGGTTACATTATCACAACTTCACAGCTCAGCTACAAAACAGAGCACAAGGACCCCCCTAAAGGCAGAGAAAAACAGTTTCCCTTTATCTGCTGGGACTTGGTTGGGTGAGCTCCAATGGGCTACCCTTGTTGCCATAAAATTAGATCTCAGGAAGGCCACAGGGTTGGAGCCCCAAACACAACACTACCTTTTACTGCAGCAAGTCTCCCCAGGGTCTTCACTGGACAGTCTCATCTACCCTGAAAACAAACATAAATATCACACTTAAGCTTTGCCTGGAGCTTCAAAACTCCAGCATGGGCATTCCCACATTGGTCTGCCTTGGCACCATTGCAGTGAAGGCATGCTTTTAGCTGTACCACGAATGACAGCCCTTCCCTTTGTGTGGATGGGCCTGTGGGCAGCCAGCTGTGTGCAGAGAACGAGACAAGAGCCTGCCCAGCTGCAGGGAGAGGTGCGTGACCCTGAGATTAGCTCAGCTGGTTAAGGCTCAGGGCTAATAACACCATGGTCAAGGTTCAATCCCCTGTACGGGCCATTCACCTAAAGAGCTGGACTCGATCCTTGAGGGTCTCTTCCAACTCAGAATATTCTGTGATTCTGTGTGGGGCAGGGGACACTGGCTGCTGACATCCCACATTTCAGGGGGTAATGGAGTATGCAGCCCTGTCCCAGGGCTGGGACACCCGCACAGGTGAAAAACACACACAGACATAGACGGCCACCATTAAACCCACAGAGACCAAAACCCTTCACGAAAAGCTGCCTGCCTCTTTGATACCTCAGGGGAGCGAGGGCTGCCTGTCCCTCAGGGCAGCCCTCCCGTTCCCAGGCTGGGAACTGGGGACACAGACGGAGGTAACGCGTCCTCACAGGGCTCAAAAACGGCAGCAGAGCCCTCCCTCGCCTCAGCAGGGCCACTGCTCAACACTCCCCTGACTCACACAGCCCCCTCTCCCTGCCCTCTCCTCCTCCTCCCTCACAACGCCAACGCTTTCCAGGGAAGAGCGCGGCCCGTTCCCGCCCCCCCCTCCGCTCGCTCCCCATTGGCTGGAGCGGAAAGGGGGGGGTGGGGCCGGGCTCGCGGGCGGTGACGTATCGTCCGGGGCGGGTCACGTGGGTCACCGCCCGCCCCGCCCCACCCCCCGGCTCGCCCGGGGGCGGCTGGAACCGGTCATAGGCCACGCCGCCCGCGCTGCCACCGGGCCCGGGCGGCGGCACTGGGAGCCCGGGCAGCGCTGCCACCGCAGCCCCGCAGCGAGCGCTCGGCCAGGTCAGTCCGCGGCGACAGCAGGGGTGCGGTGGGGCCGTGTGGTGCGTGGCGGCGAGGGGACGGTCGGTGCGCGCTGCTGCCGAGGGGGCCCTGAACGCTGAAGGGGGTCGGTGCGCGCAGCGGTGTCGGGAGAGCTGATAGGGGGGGAGCGGTGCCGCTTGCTCTCGAGGAAGGGTACCGGAGGGGGATAGTCCTTCGCCCTGGGGGAAGGTGGGTAGGGCAGAGATCTGCCCCCCCCCTCCCCGCCCTGTGCCGCCTCCTTCATCCCCCGCTGCCCCGCGGAGCCGCCACTGCCCCGGCTCCACGCACTCACCCTGCCGCCTTGGCCACGCCCCTTCGGGCGGGACACGCCCCCCTCACGCCCTGCCCGCGCTGTCGAGGAACAGGCGCGGTCTCAACCCCGCTCTCCCATTGGCTGGGGCGGGGAGGGGCGGGGCGGGGCCGGAGCCTCGGCGGGTGACGCGCCCTCAGCCCGTCGGTCACGTGGTTCTCCCGCGCTGTGGCCCCGCCCCTCGTGGTCGGAGCGGGGGGCGGCTGGAACCGGTTGGGGCCGCGCCGCCCCCTCCCCTGCCCTGCCCTGCCCTGCCCTGGCTTGGCCTCCCTGTCCCGCGCCCTCCCGGGGGCACGAAGGGGCCGGGGAGCCCGGGCTGGCACCGTCCGCAGCCCCGCACAAAGGCACCGGGGGCCCAGGTCAGTCGGCACCGCCGGCGGGTTGCCTCGCTTGGGCGGTCGGCGCGACCGGAGAGCCCCCGGTGCGAGGAGGGCGCGGAGAGAGAGAGAGAGAGAGAGAGAGAGAGAGGTGGTCCTGGGTGGGGCTGCCAGCCGGTGTGTTGAGACCTGAGGGGACCTGGGGAGGGGTGGGGGGGGGAGGAGCGCGTGGCTTGGGAAGCGGGACAATCGGGCGCAGGTTCTTCGGAGCAGAGCGGCCGGGGAGGCGGGGCGGGGGTGCCGTGCCTGGCGGGGGGCAGCAGGCGGTGGCCGGGCCGGGCTGTCCCCGGTGGCCGCCGCTCTGTTTATTTACGTCCCCGCCTAAAGCGCTGGCCTGGGGCGGCCCCGCGGGTTCCGCATTATGTAAGGACCGGGACGGGGCGGGCCCGGGGGCGCCGCCTCCTCCCTCCCCGCGGGGGGGGGGCGGGGAGTCCCCGGTCACTGTCCGTCCGTCCGTCCGTCCGTGCGGGCAGCGAGGTGCGGCGGGCTGGGCGCACTGCGGCGCCGGAGGTGGGGGGTGTGTGCTCAGCGCTGCTCTTTGTCTCTTCTTCGGACTAAAGTAACGCACCGATGACACTTGGGGTTTGATTATTATCGTAGGCACTAGTGAGGCGGTTCTAGGTTAATCTGGGCTTTAAAAGTTAATCTGAACTTGAGTTACCTGCATCCTTACGAGGCACAGATTTGTTCTCCTATTTTTTCTTTCTTTTTCCTTTTCAATCAATACGTTCTCTTGTAGGGTGTTAGTGTTTTAATTGATTAAAACATGCAATGTTAGATGTAGATTAACCTCCAAAATACTTTGTGTGTTAATAGTAGAGTGAAATAGTAGATAAGTGAAATATTTTTTTTATTATATGTGTTTCTATTCTCGCACTGCTTCCTGTAAATAACTGTAGAAGATATTTAAAACAACCCAGAATGCTGTTGGTCTTGAATAGATACTATTAGTTTAAACTGCCACATAATTAATCTTTCAGTAGGACGTGTCCTTCCTCAATAAAATGGCTACAGGGTTTGGAAACCCGTTAAAAAAAATGGTTTGTTGAGAGCTGTGGGGAGGATTATACGTGTTATTTGTCCGTGTCATTCCTAAGTGAGGAATGTTAGCAGATCACAAAGAGCTAAATTGCTACCTGCCTAAGATCTTGTCAGCCATACGTTAATAATAAACAGCACTTCAACAAAGACAAATCAAACTGATGCTGTTCTGCTTTAGTTGCAAATATGCCCCAGCTGTTTCCTGTCTGTCTCAAGAAGTTAGTTTGCAAAACTGCTGTGACATAACTAAGAGGGAAGAGTCTGGTACATGGACAGGTATTTGCAAAATGCTGAAAACAATTAACTTACTGTTGCTTAATATGAAGTGGATGCATTTTAACTGAACATGGTGTGTCAGAGAGGGGTCTTGTGCTTGATTACCAGGGCTGACTTGGCCCTGCAGATGGGTAGTTAAATTGATACTGAAAAGGTATTTTCCTCTATTGCTCTATATTAACGTGTTATTTCAGAAGCAGCACATGGGCTTTGTTGCTTTCTAAATGTCAGTATAAGCCTGTTGGTAAAATTTCAGCCTTTGAATCAGAACAGCGTGTCCAGATCTCCTGTGCAAGTTTGTTTTCTGTCCAGTGTTAATACTGCAATGCAGAATGACAGAGCTGCTGACTTTCTGGTTGTCCTTTCTCATGCAGTCAGAGTGCCGGGGGAGGGGGGGAAGGAGGAGGGCAGGAAGAACCTTCTGTTTGGTGAAAATGAAGGAGTTGATACTGTAATGCTGTTTCTAAAAATTCTCCTCCAGTTGTTACAGTGAATGTCCTGACAAGCGTATCCTCTGACCTTGTACTAAAATATAGGTGTTGTTAACTATTGTTACATAATTTTCTTACATACCTAATTTGTTACTTTAGATGTATTCTATGATATTCTGATACTTTGTTAGAGCAAACCAGAAGCAAAAAAACCCTGTTCTTCGTGCTACAGGATTAATTGGATTTCACTTGTTGTTGAAATGTTACAGTCTGAAGTTGCACGAGTTGAGATTTTTCTGCTCAAGAGTCCAAGGCTGTGAGTAAAAAGGACAAAACTGTCTTAGGCTTGTATCCCTTCTTTGTTCAGCACAGCAGCAGATGTGCACAGTGGATTTTCTGTTGCTGTGTGTAGGTGGCACAGCTTTTAAGGTGAAATGTAAGTGCAGTACCTTTGTCCGGCAGTGCTTGGCAGTGTTCAAATTCGTGGTTCATCAGGGAGGCTGCACGGGGCTCTGGTGCCCTGTGTCAGTGTGTGCTCCCAGCTGTCAAATGACTTGGCTGGGATTGTGGCACCTTTCCCCTGCCTCAGGCTGGAGTTGGACCTCTCCTGGTTGTTGATAAGTCTTGTGAGTCTATTGCTTTAAGTTTAAGGTGTAGAAGGTCTGCTTAAAATTAAAGAAGTAAAAACAAAAGTACTGCAGCCTTCTTGTTATTGCCCTTTTGATCTTTATTTGCAGAAAAGTGGAGTGATATTTTGAAATAATTTAGCATGTTTACTTTTTTGCAGTATTAGGATTGTGCTCCGTGGTCTGTGATGAAATGTGTGTTAACATTATGAAAGAGCCTGTTTTGTGCACACATAGGGTTTGAGGGTGGGTTTGACTTTGGCTGGATTCCAGTTGCCCACCAAGCAGCTCTATCATTCATCTCCTCAGTGGGTTGGCCAAGGGAGGGAGAAAATAAGATGGAAAAAGCCTCATGGGTCAAGGTAAGAGTCAGTTCAATAAAGCAAAAGCAAAGGTCATGCACGTGGAAGCAAGGGAGAACAGAAGATTTTATTCTCTACTTCCCATCAGCAAGTGATGTCCAGCTGCTTGCTTCATGGGAAGCAGGGCTTCAGAATTTCTTTTTTTTTATTATAATTTTTTTTTTTATCCCTGAACAGACATCATATTATGTGGAATGTCCCTTTGGTCAGTTTGGATCAGCTGTCCTGGCTATGTCTCCTCCCAAAATCTTGTCCACCCCCAGCTTACTGGTGATAGTGAGGAATGTTGGAGAGACAGCACTGATGCTGTGTGAGCACTGTTCACCTGTAGCCAAAACTCTGCTGTGTTATCAACACCTTTCTAGCTACCAGTACAAAGCACAGCACTGTGAGGGCTGCTATTGGGAAAATTAACTCTGTCTCTGCCAGACCTGATACAATGGTCTTAGTTTTTCTACAGCTAACTAAGCAAATTCAGCAATGCAGCAATTAAAAGTATTCTTACATTAAAAATCAGATGTTTGAAAGTATTAAAATGCATTCCAGGAATTTCCTGGCACCTGTGTACCTAGCTGTGTCATTTTAATTGTCTAATTGCCTTTGAAAAATCCCCTTAAGTACCTATAAAAATTTATTTACCCAGATATCTTAAAAAAACCAGTCACTCATTAATAAGATACTTTGTCAGCTGTATTTTTTTATCTCAATGTTTCAAACATTGCCCTTAGGCTGCTGGAATCACAGCCTCACAAACCTGTTTGAGTTGCTGTTAAAAATATCACTTGTACTGAAAGAGAACCTGTAATCTGTTTTCATGACTGCTATGAATTTTTATGACACTTAAATTTGTTCAGTGTTTGTAAGCGAGGCTGTTACAGTCCAGGATTGTCCCAGATTACTTGGGGTGTATTTAGCTGACCCTGAAAAACTACATGTAAGATATGAGACAGCAAACAGCCAATACCTCTTAGAAGATATTGGAAAGGTTAAGGAAGTTAAGGGTGAGGCAGAATAATCCACTGAAGCTGAAGGATTGTGAAGGGTTTTAATATATCACTAGACCTGTAAGCCAGAGGGTTCAAGCTTTGAGTTAATAAATTAGGTCCATGTCCTGGTATATTTTTGACTACAACCAAAAAATATCTTGGTTTTCCTCATCCATGATGACCTTTACTACATCATTTTAGAGGAAATCCACGATACTTTGTGACACATTAATAGTTGATTGTGTTATGTCATCTTTTTTCTTCTTCCTTACCTACATTTTCTAGTTCCCCTCTAGAATCAAGGGGCAGAGCTTGAATTCTCTATTATTTAGGGAAGTATATTTACTCCTGTCACTCTTGTAGTCCTTCAGGAGCGTGTGAGGAGGAGGAAGGAGAACTTTACAGGCAATATTAGAACAAAGAATACTTTTTGTTTCCCCTCTGCTATTTACCCTGCAGGATACTACGCTTAAAATTTATATTGCTTTTCTTTTGGGTATGTGAAGGCAAGTGAAAATTGCAAATGAAATAGCAAGGTTGCCAGTTGCTTTACTTCCTCTCTTAAGGCCATGAGGAGAGCTTTGTATTGCGGCAGGGGAACCAAGATTGCATATGATCCTGCCTTCTGGGCTGCTGATCTCACCCCCTGCTCTGGAGGTCTTGCAGAGATCTCGAAGCCTTGCAGACAGCCTGTTTTATACAGTGAGGTTGGTTGAGGGCAGGGTTACCTGAGCCAAGCTTTTGAAGGCAGATCAGGCGTCAGGGTGATGCTGCTGTGCAGTCACAGTCTTCGTGGGGACACCTTTAGAGATTGTGAAAGGTAGGGTTTGCTTTGCAAAAAGAGGAGAGTGTGGAACTGTGACATGCTGGGGGAAATAACATGTTTTTGTTGTAAAAACAAGGTAGAGAAACAATTGTAATTAAGTTTTTTTTTTTTTTAGTGAAGTGCTGATAAATATCTACCTGGGTGATCTCAGTCTGCTCAATTGACTTTTAATATTTGCTGCTTATTACTTTTTAATGTAACTGTTTTATTTCAGTTTCCCTAAGCAGACAGTTACGTCACAACCCCTTTGAGCTGAGGATTCTTTGCATTCTCCTAAAAATCCATCTTTACAAGTGTGGGGAGCAGAGAGGATTTTGTTATTCTTTTGTCAGCTTCTTTGGTTAGGCAGTGCTGAAAATCTGAAGGAAGAAGCATCAGGTTTAAAAGTTGCCTGACACCACTTACATGGTCAGAGGTTTTGACTGTCTAAGGTTTCTTGCTATTCCCTCTTGGGAATTAAATGACTTCCTCTTCTCAGGAACTGTCAGTAACTAGACAGCTGAACTTATACTTTTTTCCCTCTAAGTAAAATATTTTCATATCATATCTTGAAATGAATGCTGTTATAAGTGCATGATAATGTACAACCTAGGCTTGATTCCTTAACAAAAAGCAGATCTGTTTGTTCTTTGCTCTGTGTTTACATACAGTGCTCTGCTGAAAAAGATGATTTTTCAGAATGAGAGGTAGTGATTTGACCCTAAATGTGAATGTAAGTGAATGTAACCTATAGCTGCAGTTCTGCTAGAAAAATCATGCCCATGCTTGGTGATGTAGAATTTTTCTTCTCTTGGTATGCATCTCTTGGGTAGGTTGAGAAGGTATTTGAGAAAATGCTTTTTGAGTAGAATTTTGACCATTTTACAAAGTGAGTTTATCAAAATCTCCTTATGATTGACTACTGCTGTATAGAAAACTAATATTATTTTGCTAAGTAGTTCAGCAAAGTCCACAACTGTCTTCCAGGTAGGTCCATAGAATTTTTACAAGAGTGGCTAAAAGCTTTGTGGGCTTTAGAGGATTTTAGATTTTTCTCTAGGAATGGATGGGTAGTCAGTTAATTTGCAGTAGGACAGACACGCTGGTTTTGTGAAGTTTAATTTTGAGTCCTGTTGCATCAGCTTTGGAGACAGCAGTTTTTTTACAAGGCAAGAGCATGTTCTTGCTTTGGGGAACTGGGTGCAGGCTTCAGCTTTCACTTATCTGCTTTATAGACTTTTGAAAGGTATTTTTGTCTACTTCATCTCCCCTTTGGTTCCTCTGCCTTTTCAGTTAAAGGTTGTCTGAGCAAGGACAGTTGGTGAACACGGTCAATGCCATAACTCTTCAGTGTCCTCATAAATGCACACTGGTCATTCATATTCTCTGCATTAAGCTGAGATTTTTGTCATACCAGACCAGTTTCATGAGTTCAGTCTTAGTTTCAGCACTGAAACATGCTGTGCTTCTCTCTCTAGAAATAACTGCTAAAAATAAATGCTAGAATGTGTCA
>JAWWLV010000121.1:14143347-14161577 GCA_035041135.1 Platyrinchus mystaceus | reverse complement strand
TCTTAGTTTCAGCACTGAAACATGCTGTGCTTCTCTCTCTAGAAATAACTGCTAAAAATAAATGCTAGAATGTGTCACTTAACGCACAGATCACCTAATGACATGCATGTGACAGAGTTCCTGGAGGGTGTCCCCTTCATGGAATTCCTGTTTATCAAGCAAGCTTATTTCTAGCTTCAGTAGTCTGGGATTTTGCCATTTACAGCAATGTTACTTGTAAAAGACTACATATAGAATTGGAATATGTGACCAGAAATATCTATATTACTACTATTTGCATGCTCTCATTTTACCACTGAAAAGCCATCTTTCTTGACATGGAGAGGGAAATAAGGGAGGAGAAAAAAAGGAATATAAAGTAAAGGCAACCACAGTTAGAGGAAGAGTAGGAAAAGATTCAGAAGCAATAGTTAAGGTCTGAAGTTTAAATGTCTACAATAACTTTCGGATTGCCCACAAGGAATGAGGTTTGATTATGAGCTTCTTTTTTTTTTTTCTTCAGTATTTGGTATCTGACTTCCTTTTTCTTTTCTTGCTTTCAAGGCAGCTGTTAAGCTGTCCTGTGCCCTTTGAAGGCAAGGGCTTATATTAGAGCTGACAAAAGGCAGATTTTTCTCTAATGTTGTTAGTTCTTCTTGATGTTATCATTAAAGCTGTTACTAAAGGATTGCTGACCAACATTGTACTGAAATTAAGTGCTTTTTGTCCTGTTCAAAAATGATGATAAAAACATTCTACTTGGTTTATCTAAAAAAAAAAACAACAAAAAACCCAAAACCAAACAAAATAAAAAGCCCCCACAGTGATGTGAAGAAACATGATTAGTTGAGACCTTGCAAAGATTAATTCTGCGTATAATTAGTATAATTATTTTGCAACCCCTGTCCAAATTAATATACTTGGGTGATGACAGTCTAGCAGCATCCATACTTGAACTGTGCTATGACTACTACTTCTGTAAATAATATAAAAGTATATGTTATATCAATTGTGTTTCTGCTCTAACGATGAGAGTGGGATTCTGCCAGGGCTTTTTCCATCCAATTGTTCTGTATTGGAGAAGAAAACTGAGGGTCAATCCTCCAGCTACTGTCCTGGCTGCAGAGGCTGTAGGCCTAAGGTGCTGTTCTGAAGACTGTTTGGTGCATCTGGTTGCTGGTGATTCACTGGAAGTAGAGGAGCAGAGTCCATGGTGATGAACAAGTGACTGTAGTGCTTCTCTGTGAAAACTTGGAGAGGATGCTGAAGAATAGTATAGATGAGACAGAAGTTACTGTTTGCCAAAGATCATAATATTAAATGTCTTATAACTTCCAGTGGCCTCTTTGGGAGCAAAATTAGTCAAAAAGGGTTTATAAAAATCTCAGCTGAATACTGATGAGTGCTGCATGATACTGATACCTGCATATGTGGTATTTGATTTAGTAGTCTTTTTTTTTTTTGGTGCCAGTTTTTCAATAGTGTCTTCTGCAGCTGAATGCTGTTTTCTGGGTCTGCTGCTGGTTTTAAAGAGCTTTGTATTTTGACTGCTCACTCAAACAGTAATATCACTAGTGTCTGTCTTCCATATAAGTGATGGGATTAATGTTTCCTTTTACTTAGGACAGTAATAGATGTAGTGATTGCTCCTGAAATGTAGTATCTTTTTCCTCCCACTATAGGAGATTTCAGCTATCCTAAGACAAAAGTACTGCAGATATGACCTCTTCTCAAGTGACTTTTGAAGTAAAAGGAACAGCAGAACCAGGTACCCAAATCATGCTTTCTTTTATGGATGGTTTACCTAGAAGAAAACTTAATAGTAGAGTGTTTTCAAAGGCTGTCTTGCCTGTTTTCCTCAGAGATAAAAGAACATGGCAGTTCAAATATCAAAATGATAAGTCATTGTAAAATAAAGTAATTAAGAAATTTCACATGGGAATTTGAAAATGAGAGCTGGGAAATATTTTTTTACCTCCTTCTCCCAACAATTTCATACTGTGCTAGAGATTTTGATGCTCACTGAAATGGTTATGGTTGGTTTAAAATCCTCTTGTGTACCACCAGCTTCCTCTCTGGTGGGGTGGAGTGAGAAACAGAAAAGGCCTTGGTGCTGTGAGCACTGCTCAGCATTAACCAAAATACCCCTCTGTTATCAACACTGTTTCCAGGACAAGTTCAAAACATGGTCTGTACTAGCTTCAATGAAGAAAATTACCCCAGCCAAACCCAGCACAGAAGTTCACCAAAAAGTAATTGATGGTTGCCTCACAGAATCAGATGAATGTGGGAGCATGTACAGATTGGCAGAATTCCTGTGACAGGCAAATACCAGATGGCATAAGTGTCTACTCTAGTTGGTGGGGAAGAAAATGATAAAAACATTTTACAAGTTTTGACATCTGCCCGGTGTTTCTCCCTTGTGATTCGGCATTTGGGCACAGAAAACCGACACACGAGGTGGACATAAAGCCTTTAGGAAGGAGTAGTGTTTTTGTAGCATTCTGCAGAAAACTTTAAAATTAAAGAATATATTGACCTTAGATCAAATGGCCATTAAGCAGCCATAAAGCACTGGTTTGGCTGTACAGTAGAGCATTGCAAGCTGTGCTCTATCCGTCCTGTTTACACTGTTGCTTCCACAGTTGTGATGGCACTGTCACTAACAAAGTTGACTTTGAATGGGTAGCTTTTTCTTGTACTTACATTATCTGCAAGGAAAAGTAGGGTTAGTGAGAACTAGATCCCACCTCAACAGCTGTTTATGAAGAATTATCTGGAAATACTTATCACATGTATAGCATAAAGAAGTGGCACAGAAGTATTTATATTGTTGGTTTTGACCTGGGAGAAGAGCTTTGAGATGCAGCAGTGGCAAGATGCAGTCTCATGAAAGAAGAGAGGTAAGTTTCAGAGCTATCAGCAGTTCTACAAGCAGCAGAATTTCCAGTTTATTTAGAAATGTCAGATGCTGGTTTTGTCAGATCACTATGGTGAGTAATTAGTTGGTGAGATAAAGAGCCTCACTTACAGCACTAACATGCTCCTTGTGTCCTGATCACTGTCTCTTGCTGTTGATTTCAAAGCCTGTGATTCCAGGGCTAACAGGATGAAAAGGCATCATCAGCACAGGAATGATGCTCTGACTGCTGCTCCCTCCAGCCACACCACCTCTGGAGTCAACATTGGTGATGAAGCCACATTGATGTGCAGGCTTTTGTATATTTGTGTCATGGAGTGCTTCTTTTTGCCTCATTTTAGCAAAGGACAAGGCTCTTTGGTTACTGGGTTGTGACTCCTTTAGCTCTTCATCAGGACACAGTCCCATATCAAGAGACTGCTTGGTGGCAGATTAGGTGTTATGAAATAAATAAGGGAGCTTCTGGCTCCCAGCTGAACACAGAAGTTCTGACCCCACGCAGCTGGTCCAAGAAGGCAGATTGCAACATCAGTAGAGCTGTTGCAAGCTTTGGGACTGGGCAGAAAGCTTAGAGAAGCTTCCCTTGCTGCAGCTGAAGGAGCTCTGCCAGTAGCAGCCTTGGATTCCCTGACAAGGGGAGGGGAGAAGTTTAGAACCCCTGAGCTTAAAACAAAGCAAACCCCACGATGTTTAGAATTGCCTATGAAAAGGCAGTTTATCATGCATTTCACTTGTGCCTTTACTGAGATAATTTAAGCAGTGTTTTACAAATCCTGATTCGGCCTCAGTGTTGAAGGGAGTTTAGGGGTGATTCTGCATCATAATCAAATGTTGCCTTTGTGTATTGTACCTTACTGAGAGGTAGTTACTGAGTGTTTGTTCAAAACAGAAGGCTGGAAAACTATTCTAGCAGGCTTCTGTTAAGAGGAATATAATTCAGATGACACTTCAAAGGTTGGCTGGTGTTTACACTAAGATCGATTAAGTACTGCTATTTTAAAGGGATATTAAAAGAATTTTTTGCCTCTTTTTAATATCTGCAGTCAGAAATTCTACCTGTGTGGTATTCAGGTGGTCTTCCCCCTTTATCTCCTCCCTGCAAAAGCAAACCATCACGTGCCTCAGTATAGGGTGGAAAAGGGAAAGCACCTGACATTGGCAATTGTGTGCAGTGAATTGCACAGTAAGTATACTCATAATGCAGATTTTTGTCTGCATTCGTATGCCTACAGTGAGCATCCAGAAAGCTTGGGCTTTTTTTTCTAATGAATTGCAACAGAAGATTTTTTTTTTTTTTTTTAGAAAGGATTGGAATTCAAGATGTTATCTAAAATTACTTCAGTAAGCTGCTTTTAGGAACAAATTACTTAATTTTTGGCTTTTGTAGATTTTTTTTTTCCAACCCCTGGATCTGCAGAGCTTTCTTTCATAAACAGTCCTGGTGGTATCTCTTATTAATTTAATTGGAAAGGACACAATTTTAGGGGCATAAGGACTTGCTCCAGACTTATTTTGGACTTTACCATTCCAGCTATGATACGTGGCTTAGTACAAAAAAGGTAGTGTACCTTTGTTGCATATATCTTGCCTACTTCGTATCTGTGGATTATTGTGGCTCCAACACTATTGCTGCTGCTTTCCCCTCTTTAAGAACAGGAAATAACCATCATAGATACTTGTATCATTCTTTTGTGGTGCCTAAATACACTTTAAAACTTAACATTCGCTCATTCTGCAGCAGATTTTTTTTTTCTTGTGTCTAAAAATCTTGTTGAAACCGTGTAAGAGCAAAATACAAATCTACCCTTTCCATTAGTATGTGTCATTGTTGTTATTCTTACAGTCTGATACATACAGGTTTTATATTAAAAACAAGGGTAAGTTGCAGTGTTAACTTTAATTCTGGGATATGCCAGAATGAAAAATATACTATTACAATCTTTTGGATTCTGTATGTATATATGTATGCATGCACTAAGACACACACAGTGTGACAATTTCATGTGCGTTTTTTTGTATGTTACATTTTGATATCCAATAAAAGCTGAAAGCAGAACAGCAAAATTAACTTTATTTCTCTTGGGAATCAAATTAATTGGATGTGTTGCCTTGGGAATAATGCTAGCAGCCTCCTAGTTTGTGCTTTCTAAATTGTTGGTGTGAATTTGAGAGAATTTTGCGCTTTTGAACACGTGGGTTACTTAGTACTGTGTGTGTATCCATACATTGGTTAAAAAATGCAGAGTATCTAGGAAAAAGCTGTGTTATCTTGACATTAAACATTTTACAGTGAAAATATGCCTGCTGCATTTCCAGAGAATTTTGAACAGTATTAGTTCAGGACAATTTTGGAAGCCAAGCCTTTTAAGGGCTGGGGTTTGCAGTAGTCCCTCTCTCAGTGAGGTCCTTATGGTGGTCAAGAAAAAGCTATTGTAGTTTTGGGTAGGGGAAAATTCCTTTCTGAAATGAAAAAAAAGGATTTTAGATGGGTGATTCTGGTGTGTATCTTTAAAATATCTGAAGGTTTGCCTGTGTAGGCTGTACTTATTAATGCCACATATACTGGAGTAATGGTAATTGTGAGTTATTTTCTGTTGGTTTTTTTTTTCTTCAGGAGAGGTTTTTGCAATATGTGGGAGCTGCAGTGCTTTGGGAAATTGGAATCCACAGGTTGCTGTGGTCCTCCAGACTATTGATCGGTAAGTTGGGTATGGGGTTTTCTGGTCTTGTTTTGTGTTTTTTTCCTTATCTTTATTTATTTACTTGTTTTTATTTGTTCCATCTGAAGTAGCTTGAGTTCTGGATTTTATGTTTGTAAACTGTAAAATTCTGATTTTAAGTTTGTAAACTGTTGAGCTACATGTACTGTTAAGTAAAATTCCAGAACTTCTTGTGTTGCCTTTGAGCATTTTGGATGCTTAAGAGTGTGTTTAAGAAAACTTTTAGCTTGGGTATGCTTTTCTAGTTACAGATATTGCTTCCACTGTTGTGGCTGGCATATCACTAGCTTAGCTGTAGGTGTTTTGAATAAGAAACTACTGTGGGGTAATTCTCAGTCCCATAATTACACAGCCAATTATAGGAGATATAGAGCTTAAAAAGAAAGTAAGCACTATAAACAAGTTATTATGGCTATAAAGTGATGGGGAAAAGATTGACGAATGTGAGTTTGCATTAAAACTTCTAGCAGATGGGTATATAAGCATGAGTGTATATGAAGAAAGTTCAAATGCAGCAGAGGAATTCAGTATTTTCCTGCAATGGTGCAACCTTATTGCAATTTGTATGATTCAGGAAAATAGGGCTTGCAGGATGTATTTATAATTCTGTCAGTGACTTGCTGTACGATTTTGGATGAGTCTCTGAATTATTTCATCGTGTTTTCCCCATCTGTTGAATGAGGATGAAAGTTATCACTCTGTTAGCACACTTCAGATCTGTAGATTAAAAAGTGCAGTTTCAGTTCTAAGTATTTGTTGTGTTTTGTTCGTTTGGCTAAGTTACCTTGTAATAACTTTCCTTCAGCAAGACACTAGATTTTATTTTAGAATATCACTTAGACATACCTCTGAGGTGGCTTTTAGACTGTATTTTTAAACTTTTTTGTTTGGTGTTTGTTTGTTTATTCTTTTCTCCACAGTCAATCATGGAAAGTTGCTGTAGAGCTTCCTAGAGGAGTTCCTGTTCAATATCGATATTTTAAAGGATACTTCCTAGAACCTAAGGTATGTACAACTTTTTCTATTTTGAGTTGGTTCATCCCTAGTAAAAAATTCCCTTATTTGAAATAAAAAGGATTTCCTGAGTTAAACATGAGCTTTTTTTAGAAATAAATCTTAAATTGGAACATATGAAACGTTAAAGCAGTTGTGGAAATACAAGCAGTTCAATTCTGGAAATACGTAACCATGTGCTGTTAACTTCAATTATTTTTGTTAAATTGGCTTCTCTCTTTCACCAGTGTTAGTGTATTTAAAAATTCAGTCCTAAAGATATACCTGATATTATTAAAGCTTAAATGATATGGTGAGGTTCTCATAGTTAGAATTGAATATGAACTTCAGCAGGGCAAGGATCTCTAGCATGGAAACAAGTGGTAGCAGGAGAGAAATGGTTAGTGTAGGAGGTGTATTGAAGTTTGCCTAATTACTACAGTTTTTAAAATCACTGCAGATTTTTTTCTGTGAAGCACAATAAGTATTAAGTAGCTTTTGTACTGCATAGTTAACTTGTTAATCTCTCGGAGTAAAAAGGTGAAACAAGAAGGGCATCCCAGTGTTTTCTGTATGTTTATATATAGGTATTTGAATGATTTAGAGGGGGGGAAAAAAACTATGAGACAGACACAGACGTGTTTTTACAGGTATTGATGTAAAAGTTGCATGTGACTTGAATGTATGTGAATTAGAGTTGAATGTATGTGGCAGTATCCTGGTCTGTAAAGATGACAGTAGGATAGGGGGAAGTTCTTCAGATGCATCCAGAAAAATGCTGGACTAAATTGGGAAAATAAGCAGCTACTCTTTAACTGTTTTTCTTAATAACAACTAGTAACTAAGCAGCCACCTTTGCTGTCTTTCTTATTCTATTCATATCCTGTAGCTGTTCACCCTGGCCTGTAGTTCTTTATTGAAACTGGGATTATGAAGGCTGTAACTAAACGTGCAAAGGAGTTATAGAATCATCTTGTCTATATCTTTTAACTATTTCAAATTACTGTCAAGAGCATGTAATTTTAATTCTCAGCTGTACTAGCCTGTTTTTCCCTGAAAAAATATTTGACAGAAGTATCATTTCAGTGAAGGATACTAATTTCAAATGAAACACAATTCTGGGGCTTATTTCATTACGGCATGTGAAATAGTCTAATCTGAAACTGATATTTAAATTGCTTCTTTGAGGCAAAAGAAAGGAAGGCCAGTAATAGATTTCTTTTCCTGAGGTCAATATGAGGCCTAAAGTAGATTAATTCTTACAGCCTAGCAGCTCTGATGGGACTTTTTTTTTTTTTGCAAATGTCCATAAGTTTAAAATGTAAGCAATAGCACACTAGAAAAAAGCACAGTTAGTGAGAAATCGGCAGAAAATGTGCTCACAGACAATACAATTTCTGTTTTACCATTTGAAAAAGTTTACAATATGTATTGGTGAGTGTGTTTCTTTGAGTAGGTGCTCTGTATCGTGCACACTTTATGTACCGTGTGATGCAGAGTCTGCCAAGGTAAGTATGAATTTTATGGAATACCAGCATAAAGAGCTACTGTATATATAAAAACCAGGAAAAAAAAAAAAAAGAAAACCACCCTCCAAAGCACAGTGTGTGTGAATTGCCAGGGTAGAGGGTTATCCATTTAGCTTGTACCTCTTAAGTGCACAGGACTTTGTTTCTTGTATCATAAAGTCTTTTGAAGAAAAGGAGTCCAGATAGAATGTTTTCTTCCACTTTCTGTAGCTTTTTGAAGAACAATGAAAACGTAGGATTTGCTTTTAACAGGAATATCATGCACAGTATAGTGCAAATAAGACAGAATATGGAGAACTTTACCAGATCTGATAAGGAAAAGATACTTCTAGGTTAAATTATTTGGAATATTTTTATTTCACTAATTTTTTTTATTAGACATTGCATCTGATTAATCTCCTAAATTTGACAGGCTTGTAATATATGATCTCTCAAACACTGTTAACCTTTTATATCAGTGCAATTTTTGTGTGTCATGATCTGTAATAGAATAACAGAAACGTGTAATCTTTAACATACATTGAAGTCTTGAGTATATGAATTTGACATCACATAACTGAATAAATCATGCTGAAGACAGATCCAGCTGAAATTAGTGATCCCTTCTATAGCTACTGCATCTGTAAAGGTGCTTGAGTTGGACATGGTGGCAAAGATGAGGGTGATACATGTTTACACAGAGAAATTATAGTTCCCATATGATCCATAATATTGCTACAGACTAGATGTGAAAATAGTTAGAATAATTGACATTTTAATTAAAAAAAAAAAACTAGCAAAGTATTTCTCTCACCACTCTCTAAAAAAAGCCATCATTTGATCTCTGTATATTTTTATACTTGAAGGATAGTATGATGTAATGGGAAGTTTAGTTTGCATTGAAGCATGTTGGTGTTAACATAATTGTGGTTATGTAAATGGAGCCATTTTTAAAAAAATATATTAAAATTAATGGATTTTTTTCATGAATACAAATAATATATATGCAAAGAACATTTTATTATAAAATTGGTGCCAGGTCTTGGCTCCTGCACGTTGGGAGATACTACTATGTTGTAAATATTTTGATGATAGCATAAGAATCACCTTAAGCATTTAAAAAGAAAAATAAATACGTACACTTGATGAAATAAGACAGTAACTATTTTGCTTGAGGTTTGTTCTTTCCTTAAACACAGTCTGGTACCAGTTAGCTCACTGTGAGCACCTTCCTATGTTTTATTCTACACGTACATTCTGTTTGTTGTGGAGGCAGAGATGGGGGAGTATATGGAGGGGTTTGAGTGAGACCCCCCCCAAAACACCCTTGTTTGGAATTTGTCTTCTTTATATCTTATGTTTTAGGAGAATAATTTTACATGCATCATTTGCATGAGGCATATTTGAGAACCTGAGTAAGGAACATACCTTATTCTGTTAAACAGTTCTGTAATTGGTTTTTTTCCAACAGTAAATAAGCGTGCAAGGTTAGGGTTATTTCTTTCAACGCAAGTGTTAAATATCTGTGCATGTAGCAGGACTTTAAAAACTGGATTGGGGAATATTTTTCACACTTGTGAGAATGCTGCTTAATTATAGATGTTTCAAATGAGAGCTAAATTTACTTTTTTTAAGTGTAAGTAAATAAATCTGTTTAGTGCCTGGACTGTAGTAACAAAGGCAAAACTTAGACCTAGAGTCAGTAATTTCATTAATATAAGAATGCTTTAAAATTGCTTTTCCAAGATTAATAGTCCATTATTATCCTGAAAATAACAAAGGAACACCTCTGCCATGACTGTGCTGAGGCAGCAGATTGTGTGTTAAACTGTTAAAAAATACTGGAGTTACAAAATCTCTATTTAGCTCAGGACTTCCTGGCAGGTGACTTACATGTTGTGTTGCTTTGCACGTCAGTTATGATGGCTGAATGGCTTTGTTAATTGTTTAGTTCTTTGCTTAATTATTGTCTCTTACATGGTACAGAAATCCAGAGAGATTTTTGTCAGAAATGCAACATCAGCAGTTAAGTCTAATTTAGCTGTTTCATACTCTTAAAGTAGATTAGTATTTTAATTAGTAAAGTGCAGTTGGATAAATGTATTTGTGTGGTGTTTTTAAGATTTGGTTTTTTCTTGTTGTTTTTTTTTTTTTCCCCCATAATGCCTACTGTGTTGTGTTGCCTTGAATCAGGAACTTTGGAACTGAAGTCCCAAATTATCATTTAAACATTCATGGGAGTGTTTTCATTTTTTAATTATACCAATCACCCAAGCACTTCATGCAGACTGTGCATCAGGTTGCTTTGACCCTCTGGAACATTATGCCAGATAAGCATTTTACCCTTAATTTCAGAAGTGTCTAATGACTACTGGGGAGGCCCTGGCTTCTCATAATGTAAGAGGGCTGGACTTTTAAAGAAAACTCTTGAGTGTCCTTTCAAAGCTTTAAAATTGCACCAGATGTTCAGATAATCAAAATCAAGCAACGTAATCTTTGTGTTTGCTTTTTTTAAAAAAAAAAAAAAAAAAAAGTCTGTATTAGTAGAAAAGGATCCATGCCACACAGTGCCACTTATTATAATCTCAGTGTACTGCCCACTGAGATGCTTGATGTGACATTTGGACAGATGCCCTTGTAAGACTGTCCCAGCAGAGAATCTCTTTTTGGGTAACATTACCATGCTATGAATATTGATGACACATCATTTACTCCTGCTGCTGAACAGGGCTGCCTTTCAAATGTGGTCAGTATATGCCACTGAAATTACATCAGTATTTTAACCTCATTGCAACAATGGCTTCTGTTACGCGTAATTAAAACATTATTTAAATGCCTGTAAATAGAGAGATAATCTGAGTAGGGATTGAGAAGGTTCTTGGTCATGTCTATGCTTGTTCTCTAATCCATTGCCCTTTTTTTCCAGGTAGCTTTGCTTGGCTCTCCTTAGTATGGAAAGTGTTGAGGGTTCCTGGGATTAAATGCACAATCAGTCCACTGTATTCCTTTCAGGAGATGAAATTTTGCTCAATGTGTCCAGCATGGTGTGCTTATTGTTCAGATAATGTTATTTGAATTCTCATTCATCATTTTAGAACCTGAAATTAAAATGGACAATTACAGTAGTGTAAGAAATGGGGGTTTTTACAAGGAAAAAACCTTTTGAAGAAAACAACTTAATCCATGTTAGGACTGACTTGCATTCCCCAGGTTCACAAACTACAAGTTCTGTGTGTGTTCTTGGGAGTTGCTGTTGGAGAGCTTGCATGCCTGCATGGTGTTAGTAAAAGGCAGCCTCCCTGCTGGCAAACATGGTTTTCAGCTTTAGAAACTATGATTGCAACATGCAAATGTGAAGGTGCTGTGAAAGAAGGGGAAAGAAACCTCTCATCATTTACTTTTCTAGATATCCTAAGGGTGATCATCGTGGCAGCTGCGAGAAAATGTGAACTAAAAGTGCCCTGTAACAGGAATAAACTGAAAGAAATAGTATCATTTATTTATATTTACATGCATTCTGACTTTAAAACATAACTTTAAGCATATGTATTTTACTCTGGCCCATAAGTATGGATGCCTCTGAACTCATTAGGAAAATTGCTTTAGCTAAGACTCAGAGTAAACCTGTCTTACTGAGCGCTTTTTTAGATATTTGCCATTTGTTATTAACTCATCCAAAAAACGTGGTAGATTAAACGTGTTCAATATGTGTCAGGAAATCCCATCTGCTTGTAAAGGATTTATTAGGTGAGCTGTAATGTAACAAAGCATTATGGTACTTCGTAATTATACTGCTGAGTTTGAAGCTTGTCTGGATGTCCCTGTGGATCTGAAATGTGTTTAAACAAGAATCTGAAGTACTGGGGCAAGTTGGAATTGAAGCTTGCAAGACTTTGGCAACAGAAGCAAGTCTTTTTGGAAATCAAGAGTTACTTAGGCCCAAACACCAAAATGACAAACTGCAGCTATTTGCCAGTGGTTTTTACATCTGATACTAACAACCACACCCTGCTAAGGGGAACTTCTTAGGGTGACTAAGCTGGGAATCAGGCATGTTCTTTCTGTTAAGTGGCTGTTACTTGAAAGCTTTAACCTAGAAAGCTTTTTCAAACTTAAATTGTTCTGAAATAAGAGATTGAGTTACTGTTCTGGTTATCTGTCTGAGTCTTGGCTATGTTTGTCAACAAATGTACTTTTCTGGTGGACAGTAATTTTTTTTTTTTTTTAATGAAAGAATCTAATTTATCTTGCTCCAAATGGAGGGGCTTCATTGCTGGCTGATTGGATCAAGTATTTGTGTTTTAATTAGATGCTAAATAATTTGCTCTTCTGTACCACAACTGAAATAACAGTGTTTTATAGACTTTGAATTAGGCAGGCAAATTTTGAAGCAGAACCCACCCCTGCAACTGCTACCTGCATGAGTAGATGCTGAACACTGTTTGAAATTAGAGATGTGGTGTATGTTTTTTCATAAACTGTTGCTGTAGTATCTTGAGAAAAAAGCAAGCACCCTTAATGAGTTCAGAGACACTAAGGTAGTCCAGTGGAATAGCTGTAAGCAGGAAAGATTTAATAATTCCATGTAACTTCTCCACCATGTCACACTGTCACAAGTTTTCTCATATGTAAATGCAACACATCAGGTAGTGCCATCAGCAGTTGCAGGGATAAGAAGCCTGATCTGTTTTCTTTCTTTCTCTTTCATTCTCTGTCTCTGTTCCCCACTCTTTCTTCTCCTTCTTCTTTTTCTTCCTTAAATACCTAAGCTGAGTTCATGACCATCCCAAACAGCTTCATGGGTAGAAAATCAGATATAACAACAACAACAAAAAAAAAATTATTGCAGACATTTAACTTTTAAATTACAGACTATCGATGGTCCCTGCGAAGTCATAGTTCACACGTGGGAGACTCATCTGCAACCACGATCAATTACCCCTTTAGGTATGGGCATCAACTGCATCTGTTTGAGGCATATGCATAAGATTACTAATATGCTGCACACTGGTTTAGAGGGATTGATAAGTATAGTTTTAAAATATTTAAATTTATTAATGTGTGGGAGGTATAGACTTTTTCTTTGCACAACATGGGCCTTACTCTCAAAATGTAAGTATACGTAAGTGGCTTAAAAATGGAGTGGATTTGAAATTCTTTGCTGTCATCCTTAAGATTATGTGGGTTGTTTTTTTATTGATTTGGAATTGTAATAATTTTCTGTAAGTTTAATTCTTTGAGACTAAGGATCCATATTATGTTTTTCAGAGAAAATGGGGAGGGAGGGTGTGAAGCTGGTTTTGTTCAAGTACTATTTAATTATTAGTAAAAATTTAAACCAAAAATTTTTAATAAGGCTTCCTTAAGTAAATGGATTAATGTAAATAGAATGGACTTATTTACCTGGCAATTTAATGGAAGTGTATTTTACTGGAGGAAAAGGTGGCATGCAGACTTGAAGTGACTAATGCTTTTCTGAACAGGGAAAAAGCTGGAGTTGTAAGAGAGACTGAAATAACCTTTGAAAGTACCTTGTGGTTTAGGTCTCTCATGCTGCTATGGGATGGCATGTTTTATGCAATGTGTTTTCTAGGATATGAAAAATATTTCCTCTGCATGTAGGAGTTCACATCTAAAAACGTAATGATTTGAAATAATAAAGAATTTGAAATAATAAAGTGTTTGTTAATCATGTATAGTACCATGATCACATTCCTGCCCCCGCCCCTTTTTTTGCTTTTTATTTCAGTTGAATTAGTTGTGTTTCTATTCTTGCAAGATTGTTTCTATATTTGTCAGCAACTGACAAAGGAAGCAGCCTATCCTCTGATAGGGTCTAGACTTTCTCTAAATTTAGATTATGTCATTCCAAATAGTTTTGAGTATTTTTTTTTCCCCAAGTAGTACTCAATGCTTCATCTTTAAGAAAATGCAGCAAACCCAGTATGTTAGTACTGGGTCGTTATGATTCTAAATTGTTGGCTATGGTTATTAAAAAATGAGGTCAGGCCCATGATTCTTCTTAGGGGAGGGAAAAAAAAGGGATTAATTGCTGTAGAGGCAAAAATTTGTGAAGATTTTCGTTTTGAGAAATATGTGGTTTGTTTAGACTACTGCAGTTCTGTTAATGCTGGTGAGTTTACTCAGTGCCTTAAGATTTCAGTTATTAAAGCTTTGAAAAGGGTAAGGATAAAAGTAAGTGTGACCTGAGTGTTTTGAATATTTCATGGTAGGCTGGTTTCTGTCATGTGGGCAGAATAAGCATTTTAATCGTGACTAACTTGATTTAGCAGCTTGAACTATAAATGTGCAGGAGGATAACTTTCTTGTATGTTTGCAAGAAACTTTAATGTCCTTGGCATTACTTTAGCAAATAAAGCGTCTTAGATACCAGTAAAATACTGCAGCAAACCAGAAAATTATGCAACCTTCTTGCTCCTCTCAGTTCAGATTACTTTAGGTAAAATGTGGCATTCTGTGTGTGTACTCTTTTTTTCTTGCAGAAACTAAGAAAAAGCCTAAGTTGGGATAAATCTTTGTAGAAGGTTGCAAAAAACATGCTTCTTTGTCTGTTTCAGTTTTCTTGCCTTTTTTAGATACACTTTTTAGAAGTGCGGTGGAAAAGTAGAATTAATTTAACTTGGCAATGATTTTTAAAAATGCAAATACTAATTAGATTTTTTTTTTATTCTTTTCCCCTCCTTTTAATTCTAGAAGATGAAATTACTGTTGACGATGGTTTCTTTGGAATCCATAGTAAGTGAGACATATTGACCTTTTACTCTTTACCATAAGTTTAATTTAAACGAGATTAAGTTGTGTAACTGAAAAATATTTGAAATCGTAAGTTTTAATATTTGCCTGTGATTGTTTTCTCTGCTTATACAGTTATTTTTGTATCCAGCATTTGTGAATTCACATGCAGGCTTTAATCCCTTCTACTGTTAATACAAGACTTCTGAGAAGAGTTGAAATGTTACCACTCTGATGCTGTTAAAGGTTGAAATTTGCAAATTTTAAGTCATGGGCATGTATTTTTGGAAATACAGAATAGACTTAGCCTTCTCTTAACACCTAGCTTAGAAAAACTCTTCATGCCCAGAAGGACATCATCACTTGCACTAAATGTACACAGTCTGCATCCTCAGTTAGACATGTAACTGCCAAAAGGCTCTTATCAGCCCAGACCTTGTGTTCGTGTGTGCATATATGTCTCACTTCTGGCAGTTCTGACCCACCTCTCTCTCAATCCTGTGATACTTAAGGTAACTCTTTATCATCTCTTATACATCTTGTCTTAAAGCTTTTCCCTTTTTGCTCATATCCTCATCAAACCAGAGGTTTAGCTAGGAACTCTTCAAAACTGTGGGGTCTGCTTCAGCACCTGGTTTGGTGGCTTGTGCTTGCTGGTCATGCTGCTTGTAGGCTTTCCTTGTCCTGATGGTGAGGTTGGGGATTCTCCTCCATGCTTTGTTTCCCCATCACAGCTGTTGCTATTCCCTGTCCTGCAGACTTACACAGCTTTACTGGCATTGATTTTGGTGAGCTCATTTGACAACCTGTATCTCAACAGAAACAGGGAGCCTCTAATTGCTTATGAATCTTCAGAGTTCCAGTGTTATTCCATGTATTGAGAGATCCCAGGACAAAGGAATGTTATGTTTGCCTTTGGAGGCTTAATTTAGCCCTTGATAGCATATATAAAATTAACACTGGAATACTTAGTGCTCTTCTGCAGACAGTGTACACATGACCATTGTTCCTGTTTAATACCCTTAGAAGTGCAGTATCTGTTTTCTGTTCTGGGTAGTTCAGAAACACTGGTGAAAGGACGCACTCAACAACTGCTCTTGAAATACTGTAGGATAAGCTAGTGATAAGGAGGATTGTCTGGAGGATGATATTAGAGGAATTGTGTTTATATGTTTGTATATTCAACCGTCTAGATCTCCCTAAAATAAGTTACTAAAGTGTCTGCTGCCTTTGTTTGATTTTTGATAGATGGTATTGAAACTGTAGATGCCGGGTGGCTGACATGTCAGACAGAAATAAGATTACGTCTGCATTATTCTGAGAAACCACCTGTACTGATATCTAAGAAGAAGTTTAAAACATCGAGGTTTAGGTAAGAGCCTGCTCATCTCAGTATGCAGTTTACCTAATGTTAATTGTCAATACTACTGTTTCTTCTTTACTTAATTAATGTAGGCCTTTAGATTAATTTTGGATTGCTAGTAGGGATGTACTGTTGGGCTACTTTCGAAGTACCTAAGCACAAATACTCCATGCTTTGTGTTTCTTGGTTTTTGGCTGGAACTTCATAATTCTCTGCTGTTAATTCTCAGCCTTGTCAAGTGGAAGCTGCTTAACTTATCTTTCCAAGGAAGGTGTCCCTGCCTGTAGCAGTGGATTGGAACTGGACAATCTTTAAGGTCCTTTCCAACCCAAACCATTCAATGACTCTGTGATACTGATTTCTTAATTTTTTTTTCCAATTTTGATTTCCCCTCCCACCAATTCCAACTTCTGGTGAATGGGAAGTTTAATTAAGAATTAATACTTACAATGTGCTCTCCAGAGCTTTGTCTTTTTTCCTTTCTTGTTATAGCCTGTGTCACTGAGATAATTCACTTTGTGTGGAAAGTTTGCTCTGCATAATAAAGAATTCTGAATCTCGTAGAGAGGTTCATTCCTCTCAGTCCAGGATTTTTCAGAAATTGCATTCAGTTTAAATGATCATTTAGGATTTCCCAAGGGACTTAATTACTTCAGACTATAATTCTTATGTCTAATAGAGTGTACTTATCTGCTTTATCATTGTTCATAGAGACATAAAGTTGTGTGTGTGCTTAGAAGCAGCCACCAACATTCAAGTCTTGATGTTGATGATTACTGCTGTTTTCAGTGCTTTTCATCAGCCTTTTGGCATTATGGGTATCAGTCTGTGGAAGAAGGCTGTTTATTTGGCAGCCCAAATAGTTGGGGGAAGTGCTGCTTCTCAGACCATTAGGACAATTTTCATATTTATCCAAACACAAGTTTTAGTAGTGACTTGAGCACTTAAATCTGACTAAAGTATGATTTAGGCAAGGGCTATAAACTCTTGACTCTTTTGAGGGCCCACTGCATTTAGTACTGTCCTGCAGATAGGGGAGTTGAGAAAAATTCTTGTGTTGTATGAGCTTCTGCTCAAGCTTCTTTCTAATTTTTCATCATTTTCAAGGACACTTCTGTGACTTAACCATTTGTTTTATATTTCTGGTTGAACAGAGTAAAATTGACCCTAGAAGGCCTAGAGGAAGACGAGGATGATGAAGAGGGCCAAGAGAAAACATCCCCTACTGTACCTCAGAAAATGGCAAACACTGTGGAGTTCTCCTTAATAAGTAATAATGACTATAAATGTCGACACACTCAGCCAGACTGTGGTTATGCTTTGCAGCCAGACCGATGGATAGAATACACAATACAAACCATGGAGCCTGATAACTTGGAATTAATCTTTGATTTTTTTGAGGTACGTCTGTTTACCCCTAAGAAGCAGCTCCAGTCTGCCTTTGAGAATTAGATTGAATTACCCTGAAGGTTTCACTGTTGAAACAGGGCCACTGCCTGATATTCTTGGGTCTTCTGGATTTGTTTACACAAGTATGAGGCTGTTGGCTCCCAACCCATTTTGCAGAAAGGTTTTGTCAGTCTCCTTGATGTGGCACAGAAAGTTTTTCAGTTCTGCTTATTTAGATGTCAGTACAAATTAGACTCAAATCTCTGTGTGTGGTATTGTAGTTAGGTTGGTTTGATATTTATCCTTTACCAGAGCTAAGTTTTGCAGCTCCTGCTTGATCCTGAACAATGTGTATATGAACTAGTTATATCACAATTATTTAATCTAAATTTTTATGTTATAAACAGAAGAGATTTCTCTGAACTTACCAATGCAAATTAAAACTGGATTCTCATTAGTCTATCTGTTATTTTGCACTATATTTTTCCCCCTGAAAGATCCTAATATTCAAAGGCCATTTTAAAAGAAAACAACTTTTTATCTCTTCATACTGTGTATGCAAAAGAAAGTTTTAAGCATTTTCTCTTTGGTCTGAAAATGCCCTT
>JAWWLV010000121.1:14121224-14143247 GCA_035041135.1 Platyrinchus mystaceus | reverse complement strand
AACAACTTTTTATCTCTTCATACTGTGTATGCAAAAGAAAGTTTTAAGCATTTTCTCTTTGGTCTGAAAATGCCCTTAAAATCACTTACACTTATAACTGTAAAGTGTCTACATAGTTCCTTGACTATGGTCAAGTGCAGTTCTGCATATTGGTTGCCTTCCTCCTTCCCTGGAAAGGAATACCAAGTTATTTTAAGCATGTATGTTATTCCAGTTAATTTTTGATCTAAATATGACTTGGGCTTTTTAGAAGACAGACTATTTCACACATGCAGTTTTGAACTGCAGAGCTTGTCAAATCTAAGTTTTCAAAGACAATTGTGAGCTTTTTAGATTTCCATCAAGATTTTCATATTACTGACAGTAATTTGCAACACACTTATGTTAAAAAATTTCAGCCTGAAAGTAGCGTTTTCTGAATGCACAAGAAACTTGTTACATCAGTGCCTGTTTGTATCTTCCTGAGGAGCAAGGAAGAATAGTTTGTTTAGAATTATCACCTACATGTAACAGTAAGTGTTTCATTTTGGGGGTTTTTTTTCACTTTTAGGAAAATTTAGGTGAGAAGGTCGTACAAGGCGATGCACTCCCAGGCCATGTGGGTTCTGCCTGCCTCCTGTCGTCCACAATTGAAGAACTTGGGAAGAGTGCTGGAATTATTACACTTGCTATTATGAGCAGAAATCCAAGGAAGACAATTGGAAAAGTTAGAGGTACAGCTGACACAAACAACAGATGTAGATAACTGTACTTGAAGTGATCCATTATCTGTTGACATGGGAATTATTGGTGTTTTTCTTGCAGTGGACTATATAGTTATTAAACCAATCCAGGGATACACTTGTGATATGAAAGCTTCATATGCAAAATATTGGAAACCAAGAACAACTCTAGATGTTGGACACAGGGGAGCAGGAAACTCCACAACAACAGCTAAGTAAGTTTGTTTGTATTTTAATCTGGGGCGATTATGTTTTGTTTCACTGGCATCAGTTCAGGAAGGGGACACTTTAAAAAGCTGCAGCCCGTGGTCATTCAGGTCACTTCAGTATGAAATGTGAGTGTTCTCCAAAACAAAAACTTCTGATTTGTATTTCTGTTGTTTCAATGGACTGCTGTGCTACGCTGCATCTAACAACACCTTTTTCTTTGCTGTTGTTTCAGACTTGCTAAAGTTCAAGAGAACACCATTGCCTCTCTGAGGAATGCTGCTAGTCATGTATGTACACACATTTTCACACATGTAGTACCTGTAGATTGGCTTGTATGCCTAATTTCCATGATCCAGTACAGTGAATGGTAATTGCACTGATGTTGAATTATGTCAAATCACTGTGGAAGTTCCCTGAGTAGTGGGAAGTAATAGCTAGATTAGACTCTTATTTTCAAGTTAATTAAAAAAAAATCAAAACTTCTTCCATTTAATATGTTCTAATACAGAGAGAATTTTAATCTCAACCCTGCAGAGACATAGGGTTGGAATAAATTTGAACAGATGAATAAAATTTTGGCACTGCTAGAGTCTGTCAGCATAACTCTCAGGTGCCAAACTCTCTCGCTCAGAGACTGCTGTGTAACAAAACTTGGTGTCTGAAAATGTAACCTGGGAGCTGAGGTGATAGAATAAAACAGTCCTTTGTTTTGGTGCTTGCTACAGTGAAGACTTGGAACTCTAAGACAAGACTTTCAATCACTTGCTTCATGTGCCTAAACTCTGTGATTTAGGTGGTCGCTCTTGTTCTTTCCAGTAATCTTGATCACTGAAGTGTTCTGTGATAGGATTGATCTAGACAGGTTAGTGCAGCAGAGCAGCTGGAGGCAGAAGTACATTCAGAGGTTCTTTGGCTCTTGTTTTCACAGTCACATGCTGCTGTGAGATCACCTGCTGCTTAACTCATCTTTCCTAAGCCTTTATACCTTAGTGGTATTAATACAGGTTCTTGCAAAACGTCTTTTGAAGTTTGTTAAAGGCATAGCAGCAGAATTGGCTACTGATTCTGGAGTACTCCCCAAGAGTCGTAGCTGAAAGCTTTCTCTTCTTTTGAAGACAGAGTATAATTTGAACACAGTGACTGGAACATGCGCTGACTGCAGACCAAAAGAAAACTGCAGCTTCTAAATTGTTTTCAACAGTGGTTCTTAATCTCTGGGTGGGACACTGCAGGTTTATAGACAGGTTTTAAAAAGCCCACAAGAAATGTGCATTGAGGCAGAGATTTACTATGAAGTCAGCAGTAGCATCACCAGAAAAGAGCTTTCAGCTATTTGCAGGTAGAGAAGGCTGGAAGCCACCGCTCTAAAAATATTTCTGCTGAGAAAATTGCTGAAAAAAGCCTGTCCTATTTTCTCTCTGCACTGATTGGAAAAGTGTGAGTCAGGATGGTAATTTGATGAATGGTATTCTTGGAGGCCTTTCAAAGGAATGATTTGCAGACAGTCAAAATAAGTTAAAACCCCAAACCTCTTACTGCATGTTTCTCTTTCTTTCTGGCCCTCCCTCTTTTCAAAAAGATTGTACTTAGAGCTCTTGGATCTTTCTTCCCTTTTTTTTAAGCTCGTAACATACAGCTGAAAAGGACAGGAGAATACTGGGTGCAGCTATTTCTGCTCTTGCACATATAACACACTTCTGCTGTGTTACTCACTAGTGACTCCAGAAGCTCGTTGCTGTATGGAATATCTCCCTAAAGCTTTGCAATATGTAGCCATCCCTTGTCTCTTGGTGGGGTGGTGGAGAGGAGGGAGGAAGGACACTGCAAAGACATGTATGTTTTGAACATCTATATTTAAAAATATCATCTTAGTCTTTCTCTGAAAGGTTTACAATATTTGAATCTTACTAGAGGATTTACAAGATTAAGCAATATATATATATATATATTAGAGCTGCATTATGGTAATTAAAATACTTTCCCATATGAATTTTTTTTCATTATTAATCTGTTGCTGAGCATAACTTAACTGGTAACAGCCAGTTGAATTCAACTTCTGTGTGATATCCAGGACCTGTAAATACTGGACAGCTTGTGTGCAGTTCTGTAGTCCTTGTGCATAAGTACTTAATGCTTTTTTTGGTTTTGTCCTGTGTGTTTTTCAATTTTCTGTAGGGAGCAGCATATGTGGAATTTGATGTACATCTTTCTAAAGATCACGTGCCTATTGTATACCATGATCTCACGTGTTGCATGGCCATGAAAAAGGTAAAGAAGATGACATTTGTATTTTATTTATAAGTATGACCATACCAGAAACTGAAATGCCAAGCTATAATAGAAATAATTCTGGGCGCCCAAAGGATGGAATGGGAATAAATACACAGCATTACTCCGTGCATGAAGTAGAGCAGGGAAGTTGAGTTTTTCTTTTTGATATTGTAGCAAGAGCTTTTGAGATGCACTGGTTTTTTTTAGCACTCCTCAAGGCAACATTATAGTTATCATTTAGTTTTCTTTTAAATTTAGGATATGGAAGAAAAAAGCAGGCAACTCCGCTATATTCAGTAGTGCCTCTTTAGGTCAGACCAAAGTCTGCTTTGTTTGGATCCCAGTAGATGGACAGCAGAAAAATGGAAGAAACAAGGATCTCCTTCTTTTAGGGAGTTTGATTAGCCAAAAATGGCCTGGCTTCCATTATCTTTTTTTTAACTCTTTCTTTAACCCTTTTTAACTTCAGCATTTTGCTCTGTTCCTAAACTGTGAGGTAAACAATGTACTTCATGTCTCATGTGTAAGTCAGGCTGAAGAACTCTTGGATTGCTCAGTGGGTCAGAAGAAAAGGAGCTAAAAGAAAAGGAAAGGTTCTAGGAGCAGACTGTCCTGTCTTCTTGGCACTACATCTTGTGTCATCAAACTCTCACACCCTTTGCAATATTGCAATTTATAAAAAGCTTGATTTTGAACAGTTGTGGAAATGGAACTTTACTAAAGGAAGTGGATATTCAGTGTATCTTCAGTCACTACTATCTTGTTCAGTAAAATCTTCTGTGGTGAAGAGGGGAAGCGAGAAATGGACAAAATTTTTTTGACACCAGATCTTTATTTTAGGAGCAGGGTGTGAGTGTCTCAATTTTACCCCAGGACATTTGTCTTTTTTTATTAGTTTCTGTGACATTGGATAGACAGTAGTAAACTGCCTTGGAGTATTTTTTACTGCATTTCTTTACTTGCAAACCTTTTTCTTGATTAAACAATCAAGTTTTTATAGAATAAATATACTAACTTTTTGTGAAGAAAGAACTTTAAAGCCTCTGACTTGTGTGAAACAAATCCTGCTTTTTTCAAAGGGACACCTGTTATATGCTTTTAAGTGACTGTTGTCTCCTGAAAACTGATCATCTTATTAAGATATAACTTGTATCTTTATCAATAAAAGAGAAAAAATAGTTGCCTTTAATGTCACGGTATTAAAAGCATGTAGGCTTTTTTGCAGTTTTCAGTTATGCTTAATTATGTATTGTTTCTCTTCAAAGAAACTGGATACAGAGCCTTTGGAACTGTTTGAGATTGCAGTCAAAGAACTTACATTTGATCAGCTGCAGTTATTGAAGGTATTGTTACTTTGGCTAGTACAATATGCTATGTGTAGAATTTCAAATTGTCTATGAAGCTTGGAGTTTCTGGGAGTAACTAAAGACAGTTTTGGAGAGCATAGTTCTAAAAATTGTGTGAATAGAACAATTAGCTAATTCCAAGAAAAATACTTTTGCAGCACGGTTACAACTTGAATAAATTCCATTACTTGCATCTTCTAGAAAGGTGGTCTGACAGCTTGTGTCATTATCATTATGCTAACACTGATAATTTTTAAAAAATAAGGAAGGTTGAAAGTGAAAGTGGGGTTCTTCGAAAGCCAATGCTTTGAAGTCTTTGAAGAAAAACATCTGTCATGAAGTCTGTCTAATTTTCAAATGTTAGAGGGATTGCATTGAACTATTCTACCTTCTGAACAGAAGTGCCCTGTCTAACTAAAAGGGGAGTCAAGGGATGAGACTGGGCCACTAAAGACCCCACTGAGATACCTGTCCTCAGTCAAGGAAGCATCTGGCTGATCCAAGAACTATATGATTATTTTTACTTAAAGTTACTTGGTCTGCTCCTTTTTGTGGAGGGGGGATTTGAATAAAGCGAGGGAGTTGGCTCTATGTCTGGCCTGATTCTGTCTCGGTATGTGACTACATTATAAAACTGGTCAGCCCTCTGCACTGGATTAAACATAGAGGAGAGGTTAATGCTCAGACATTTTCACATCTTGCTGTTGAATTACACTATGTGTGCTTTTACCCTTGAACATTTTTTTTTCAATTTTCAGTAAGCATGTTTTCCTTGAAATCTTCAAAACAAACTTTGAAAGCAAATTGTGATGTGTACTAGGATGTCCTTTGTTCTTTTACAGATTACTAAAACTGTGTCTATAATGGACCTTTAAACTTAAAAACCTATTTATAAGGAAATTTAGTTACATTTTGCATGTAGGAAGATCTCTGTGGGTAAAGTGTTTGCTAATGTTACTCTTATGTTCCTCAGCTGGCTCATGTGACTGCCCTGAAAGTAAAAGATCAGAATGGTATGTACCAGTTTGGAAGAGTCTTGACATTGATTCATTACCGTGTATTTATATATATTCTGTGGCTACAGCTGCTTGTTCTAATCACATTTGTCATCTTCCTGAACACTTCTAAATGCTTATGTAGTTAATTCTGTGTGTGCTGTAGAGTTCTTTGCTGGGAAGTAAATACCTGAACAGAAGTTACTCTCTTGAGAAGAGGGGACAAGGACTGTGGAAGGTGCATGTATAGATCAATATATATTTATGAATAAACATAACAAAGCTGCCACTAATGTTTCATCTTAGACTTCTCTAACTTCAGC
The DNA here is from genome assembly GCA_035041135.1 of Platyrinchus mystaceus. Lineage (NCBI taxonomy): Eukaryota > Metazoa > Chordata > Aves > Passeriformes > Tyrannidae > Platyrinchus > Platyrinchus mystaceus. Next base: position 14,137,380 of record JAWWLV010000121.1, on the reverse strand, counting down.
CCTTCAGAATTGCCAGCAAGAACTTTGGTAACTGCTGTAGGGTGTCTTATAGGTGCTTGGCCTTAATTCATCCTCTTTATAGGGGCAGCAGATTGTCAAAGTACCTTGCACATCCTCCCAGTCTAGGAAAAGATAAAATAAATAAGCCTTGATAGGCAAGGCTGCTTCTATTGGCTGTAATTCAGTGAGTGAAGTGGTGAGGGATGGGAGAAGCCATTTCTGATCAGTATTATGGCAAGTTTTTAAATGATTGTCAAAAATTTTTTCCCATGGGCAAAGCAGGAATTGCCAACACCATCGTTGGAGTATGGCAGCGTTAGAGGTAATCAAAAGGTAGACCTGATTCATTCTTCAGTCCTGAAGGCCTTATGAGTTTGAGACAGTTTTCTAGCTGGGATTACTGGGATTATGCTGCTATTTGCTTTGATTCAGTATTTTATATTTCTTTCCAGCATCTTTTAAAGAGGAAGAAAACTCTGCTTTTGAGACCCAGCCATTTCCTTCACTGCAAAGAGTAAGCAAACCTTATGTATGATATAAGGTTTATATACAAGGAATATAGATTATATTGATGATTGTGGAACATGAAAGTATGTGTTTTACTTTCAGCTTTGCACACAGGAGATATTAATTTTTGGCTTTAGGTCTCCGATATCAGTGGTGGAACTGAAAACATGGGCTTCATTGTTGGCTACTGGAGGCTTTTCAGTGCTTAAAAGTAATAGTTTGCAGATATTTCAAGCTTCTTAATTCGTGAACCCAAGTTGCCTAGCTCAGGGTACACAGGGGCATTGCATTTTAATGCACTGATAATTGTTTCTAATGTTGAAAAAAACCAACCAGCTGGCCTTAGGCAGTTCATCACATAGTACTGGCCATCTAGCAGAGCCAGCCACAGAGAAATACGTCCTCATTCATGACTGTGTGACCTTCACCTTTGATTTGAAGTCATCTTACAGATAATTCTTTGCAAGAATTTCACATGAAAGAACTTTTGTTCTCCCCATCATCATAACGGCAAGCTCATGGATTTCGTACTTAGGCCTATGTGTTTCTATATCTTTCTGGAGAAATAAAACCCATTTTTTCTTTAGGAGTACAGATGGGGCATTTCTTATACGTGTTAAGGTGAATTGACTTGCATTTGTGCCTTGTCACAATTTTGTCCTTAAGATTTCATCCATTTGTATGCATTTATTAAGTTGAAATTAAGAGTTAAAAAGGGTGTATATGTATCTTGTGTTAAATGTTAAAAACTTGGGGGGGTTAATTTTACTGTTAGACACCATTGGCATTAAATTCCAGTATATTCTCCCAAAAATTACCTTCACAGTGCTTTGTTGTACTCCTTTACTGTGGAGTCTTTTCATAATGAATTTTTTTTCAGGTCCTGGAGTCTGTTTCTGAAGATGTTGGGTTCAACATAGAAATAAAATGGATCTCCCAGCAAAGGGTAAATAAATGTAACTGTGATTTACTTTAATTCTTTGACAGGTAAAGCTTGAATTTGACATGGTGCAGTAACACAAGCAACTGTTTCCTTCTGGTCAGCAGTGTTGCAGACTCAGCTGGATTGTTTAGTGTTTAGTATAAAAGGAAAAGGCTAGGACTGGAAGCCTGGAGTGGGGGAAGGAAACTAAGGAGGGTGATAGGTGCAAGTCCATATGCATGGGGATGTGCTAATAGTGCTCTCAGAGACAGGTCCTCTGCAGGAAGGCTGGTATGTGCTATTCTCAAAGAATATCTCATTTCTACAAATCTTACCACTGAATTTGTATATTCCACAAAATGGGTCAGGTTGGAAGGGACCACAGTGGGTCACCTGGTCCAAGCTCAAGCATTGCACAGGGTTGTGTTTATTTAGAAATAGCAATAGAGAAGATCTGCTATAGGTTTTGGTGGTCTTTCAGGGAATTCCTTTACATTTCAGGGAAATCCTTTGCATTTTCAAAATTAGAATAGGCTTCCTAGAAACATTTTCCTTGGACCCGGAAACAATGAATTTTTCACTGAATCTTATTGCTGTGAGAATTCAACTGCCCCTCAGACTGTCAGTCCTGTAGAGCTGTAACTAACATTCAGCAGACTGAAGGGTTGATTTCTGTACTCGGACTGGCAAACTGAATTTTCATTTTGCTCAGGTAGAATGAAAGACCATTGCTGGTTAAAATAATTTCAGTAACCATTAATTTATATGGCTGAATTTTGTTCTTTCTTTTTCTAGGATGGACAGTGGGATGGCAACTTGTCAACTTACTTTGATATGAACCTTTTTCTAGATATTATTCTAAAAACTGTTTTGATGAATGCTGGAAGAAGAAGAATTGTATTTTCTTCCTTTCATGCAGATGTTTGTACAATGTAAGTTAAGAAGATAAATTATGTATTTTCTTTTTCTTTTTTTTTTTTGGTAAAATTTACTTTGTACATGAGAATACCCAACAGGCACAAATAACAATTTGTTTTGCTTAGACATAAACTTTGGGTGCCAAAATAGTTGGGAACTTTGCCATTGGTAATGACTCAAACATCAAATAGGAGAACAAAGTCATAGTAGATATTTTTGTCAAGTGCCTTCCTGAATGCTTTACTCTTTCTTGACACAACAAAAAAAGGTCAAGGTTTCTTCTGGTATCCCAAAGTCTTTTTTTAGTCATGCTCCAGGGGTATGCAAGCCCAGCTTAAAAACCAAATCATCTTGTTACAATTTTTCACTGTATCTGCCTTTTTAAAAGGACAGAAAACAAAAGAACTTTGTGTTGCCCATGTTTGGTTTAGGTTTTCTTTGTGGTTTTTGTTAAGTGGTTTACTTTGCTTTTGTGGAATGTCATATTGAAGGTTTCAGGGCACAGAAAAAGCATAGGAGTCGAAGTGGTGAACAGACAGTCGGGATATATATGAACTAAAAATGTGCTGCAGTACTTGGTAACCAGAAGTGCCTCAGCACTGTTAATGAAAGGCTTTATGGAAGCTTCATTTGATGCTGCACTGATGAAATACCATTGAAGAGGCAATGGGCAAGGCAAAACCAAGTCAAGGTATTGATAAAAGGGTTAAGAAGCAAGTGTGTAAGAATATGCCAATCTCAAAATTTTGCTTCCATCTCTTGTCATTTCATACCATTGTACTGGTACCTAAGTTGAAAAATACATTAGTAAGGTTAGGTTCTTGATATTAACCATGTTTAGAAATTCTTATCATGGATCTTCATATTATTCTAACCTGCATATAAGAAGAAAATTACAGAATTAAACAGCCTTCAAGGATTTTATATAAACATTTTGAGGATGTGGGTCTGAGTTCAACGTGCAGTTTAAGGGAAGCTTGATTTCGTGTTAATCTCTAATAATGGGAAAAGAAATAAATAATTTGAGCAGTTTGTCACACAGTTTGATGCACCAGCTAGGAACTAGAAGAACATGGAGCACAGAGAGGCATTCCACTCAAAACAGTAAGATTGAATTCCCCTGCTTTTTATTTTTTCATTTCCTACTTGTGAACTTTTTATTTCTAACAGGATTCGGCATAAGCAAAACAAATATCCTGTGTTATTTCTCACCCAAGGAGAATCCAAACTCTACCCAGAGCTTATGGATCTCAGATCTCGCACAACTCCAATTGCCATTACTTTTGCACAGTTTGAAAACTTGCTGGTAAGCTGACAAGTTCTGGTACTGCTCTGTGGTAAAATGAAACTAAATTATTACTGCTTGTTTTAAATCTATCATTTTTCACACAAACACTTAAAATTACAACTAACCTCGTGAAAGAAATACAGTAAAGTTCGGTAACTGCCAAAATAATGTCCATTGTTTCAAATGTCTAATGCAGTGTTTTAAAAATATCACTGTCAATAAACTCTCTAATTGTATAAATTATATTTTATTATTATGGATGAAATCATAAGGAGCTGCAAGTGTCAAAGATGAAAAAAACTGGTGTGTTTCAGAAACATGAATTTTAATTGAAGTCTTTTGTATTTCAGGGAATTAATGTGCATTCTGAAGATCTGCTGAGGAATCCATCATTTATTAAACGGGCCATATCTGAGGGCTTAGTTATTTTTTCATGGGGTGATGATGCAAATGACCCAGACAACAGGAAGAAGTTGAGAGAATATGGTGTTCATGGGCTAATATATGACAGGTATTTAATTATAGCTTTTATAAATAATCATCATCATCAAGCTTCGAAACTATTGTGTCTTGATTCTGGTGAAATGTCACATTGTTTATTGGTTGACTGGGTACACAATATCTTCCTTCTTGTAGTGGAAGTACAGGAAGCCCATAAACCCAGATCAAGAACAAGTCTAACACTTATTCCCACTCTTTCAGCTGTACGTATGAAGCAAAATAATTTGTTTGTTCTGAGATTAACATAAATGTAGTTTGATTCTTTAAAGAAATAGTGCATGGCACACACATTTAAGATGCTACTGATATTCCTGATGATAGTTTTTAAGTTATGTACATGATATGGTGAGGACAATATTATTTAATGGTTCGACTGAAAGCTTAAGCTTTCTACATTAAGCTGTGGAAATAGTTAACACAGCTTAAGTGAATCATTTTAACTTAATTTTTGCCAACATTCTGTTATGTTTCAAAGCTGTGAATTCACCATTTTTCCTATTAAAATTAGCTTGGAGGGACTCCAGGGCAAACTGCTGAATTAGTCACTACAGAAGGTAGCTATTCTATTATTTCCAGACAATTCAGGTGGACATCAGAATATCATGGTAAATGTTTGAACAAAAGTGTTGTGTTATATAGTTTGTCACAAACACCAAAAGTTTTAGCTCATTTGTCACTGAAGATGTGAAATTCATTATTACAAGATGATGATTAATTTGAGAAGCTGTATTAAATTAGAAATTCTGATAGATGAAAAAGAATGTCATTGGGAAAGCAGTAAGTGTAACTAAAGTGTCAAATTACAGAAGGCTTTCAAGCCTTTTGCTTTAGTAAGGGTATTGCTTTGTATATTGTTTTACCTGAAAAAATAAAAAGGGAGGAAAGGGATTAATAATTGTCAAGGGCTCTGTTTTATAAAGTGAAAGCTGAGAGTCAGTTTAACATATCTAGAAGAAAAAATCAAATAAGGTTTGCTCTTTCTTTCTCATTGAAAAAAAAATAGTTAACTCTCTTTTATGTGTTCTTGACTGTTAAGAGTCCTTCCAGGGTGGTGGGTCCATTGCTTCTCTGGTTTGCCAGAGGTCTCACTTCTTGTACTGTATAGAATGTCTCCTATTCTCTGACAGTAAAAAAGAATAACTAGATTTTTACACTGGGGATCAGCTCCAGACTGCAGGCATTAAAACATAAGTCCTCTTTTTTGCCACAGCAGTGCTGTGTGTTGTACCTCTTCTACAACTCATGATTGAGGCCCCCTTTAGTTGATGAAAATTATCTCTGGACTAGAATGCAGATGAAGCTCTGACTCTTTGATGTACAATCCTAGAGTAGTGAGATTGGATCCTGTGATGTGCATAACTTAAAAGTTATACATGATTGGTTCATGACTAGGTGGGGTGTTTTAATCAAATACTGCTGTGTAAAATATTCTTAAAATGTCTGTTCATCCGATGTCTGCTAATCCAGTCTTCCAGAGTTGCTAATTACTCCTTGTGCAATGCATATTCACCACAATGGTAAAAAAATTAAGAAGGTGACAGCCTCATTTCTGACTTAATATTGCTTTTCTTACTCCAGATACTCAACACTGCTTAAATGCTGTTGCATTGCTGTCAAGGCTGCAAGTCTGCTTCTCGTTGTCTTATGGTCCCTTTTGTACTGTTTAGTGTGTTTTAAGTTGTAGTAGGATAACAGAAAACCTTTTAGCTCACCTTTTGGCGACTAGCCAACTGGTTGGAAATCTGAATTCTCTTGTGGATTTAACTGAAGAAAAATTTCATAACTTTCCTGCACTATTTAGATCATCTAGATTCTTGATAGTGTTCATCTCTCCTCTCACTGCCTGCCCCGTATATCGCTTCCACTTTAACATCTTTCCACTTTATTAAGAGGAACCCCAGAATTAGTAGTAACTCCAAAGCTGTTTAAAAACAGTAGTTCTGCACTGCTTTTTTTTTTTTTTTTTCATTTTTCAAGTTACAAACTGCAATTTGAATAGCAAACAATTATCCTGTTTCAGTGTCATTGTTGCAGGGAAATGTTATTTCCCCTTTTTTCCTGTAGAATGTTCCTTTGCAATTCTTAGTTACTTTTCAAAACTTACTAGTTGTCTAAATAAAATTAAATTCAGCCTTAATATAGGTCCCTTTAGAAGAAATATGACACTTTCTGAAAGTTGCATCAGATATCTCAAGCTGGACACTTTGAAATGCAGGTGGTTCTTGCAAGTGCTGGACAGAATTTCAAAAAGTAAAACCTGGCAGCAAGTGTTTCCACTCCCACTTGGAGCTGCTGGGTAAAGATCTTCCAGATATTTGAGACTATGAAGTTGATATTAAGAGTTTACATAGGTATGCTGTGAACATCCGTAAATGTATTTAAAACTACTGTGAAGCAGAACTCGAGAGAGAGATGTACTTACCTGTTTCGAGGTCTAGAAATAAGTAGGGACTGCAGTAACCTGTTTATTAGTGTAAAGCCAGTTCATGCTATTGCTGTGTCTTCAAATTCCAGGATATTTCTAGAGCTGAATCAAGACGTTCTTCTTCCATGGTTTCTGCAGAGGTTTTGTTCTCTGGATTTATGGCTAAGTCCAGATATTTATCAAAAATCGCTGTGCCTGGTGTTTTGTGTTGCTGTTTACTAGACCTTTACTTACACTATCTTAAGTGCTAGTTATCTGAATAAGCTAGGAAGAGAATAGAGGAATTTTAGTGAATTTTTGGTTGCTTTCATGTGGCCCTGAGTTACTGTATGCAGTGGTGATTTCTGAGATAATGTACTGTCTGCATAGAGATAATTTCTGTAAGATGTGTTTTCCAAACTTTAATCATCCATGTAGAATTGGCCAAAACACTGTAGCCAGTTGTGAAGATGGCAGAAACACTGTGTCCTGAGTACCAAAAGTTGGTGATATCAAGCACTGGGCAAAAAAAAAAAATGCAGGTAGGGGGTTCTGACTTGGCTTTGCATGAAGAAAAGCTGCAAGACTAAATCTGGGAAGCTTACAAATGCCAGCAGTATTAAAAGAATGATCTCACTGGGGCAGAGGAAAGAACACACACACCTCTCTCCCCCCATCCAGTCCTTTCTCCACTTGGGCTGCAGCTTATTAGATATACCCAAAGACATTAAACCAAATGGATGTTCTGGTGCTGGTGCTGGGATGATTCTCTACTATTTTCCTGTGTTCAACTAGTTTCATCTCAGTGTTTAAAGTAACCAAATTACTTATATTAAAAGGACAACCTACAGAAAGCTGCCAACTCTGCCTTTTATTTGGGCCCTTATACAGAAGAATACTTTATGTGCATGACTGGGTATATTCTGTCTACACAGAAATCCCATCTTTAAATTCTCTATTAGTCTGATGTTTAGATTTTAATTAGAGAAGCTTAAACTTATTGTGGTGAAATTCTCTGGCTTGGCAAAAAATGATGAATTTTAAAGCAGGATTTGTGGGGTGATTTACCTGGTATTTTTCTCCTGGGTAAGCCTTGTAAACAGTCCAGGAAATACTTAACTCAGTAAAAACAATGCAGTCTTATGTTTTTACACCTGTTGGCTATATATTAAATACCAATGTGGAGAGGGGGTGGGTGTGAACCTACACTTGCATTATCTTTTTTTCGTTCACTTTACATGATCTGAATTTTGTTTGTTGAATAATACACACAACTGCATAAAAATGCTAAATCAGTAATTCTTATGCTGAAAGCTTTTCCATGAGAGCTTACTTAGGCTGCATGTTGCATTTGTGGACTCTGGACAAAAGCTCTGTGCTTGATTGGTATTAGTAACTTCCCAAAATTTAACACAAATTTAGCTGGCAGTCAAGGCCAAAAGCATTCCAAACACTTCTCTGAAGTAGAAGACTGTCTAAATCTGCGCTGTCCTGTTTGCCTGAAACTGCATGTTACTTAAATAGCAGCATGGATATATGAAGGAACTGGACTAGTATTAGTTGATTTATAATTTAACCTGCTGGGTGATTAAGATGTTATGCAGTGGCAATCTAAGTCTTCCCTGTTTTGTGAATTGCAAATTAAACTAAACTCAAGTTTACCTTGATGCAAAGAAAAATGAAGAGTTTTAATCAAAAGCTTCACAAAATCTTTTTAGCATGAAAACAGTATTTCAGTACTGATGGCTTTTATCTCATATGTGTTTTCAGAGGTTGCAAAAACACCTGACAGGAGCTAAACACATCAATTTTACATCCACTGCATGACCCTGCAATGTCCTGCAAGTCTTTTGTAGAAAGTGCTCATTCTGAAAAGTAATTTTTAAAGGATTCTTCTCAATCTTCTGTGGGGTTTGCTCATTAATAGGAAATTGAATGGAGAAGCTTTGGTGCATAGCTGCTTACAAATAAGTGTCCTGTTGCAGAATGAAGGATAGGGAGATGTTACTTATTTGGATGGTGAAGTTGGAAATAATTAATTGAGAGACATCCTGAAACTATGCTCTGTTTTTGGAAAGTGGTGGCTTTACTTTTGTGAACCCGAACGAAAAGTGAGGACAAGGAATTCTGAATTAAAAGATGTGCTTCAAATTGTCTTCTCTGCTTTTGGTTTGGAAGAAACACTACATACACATTGGAGCAAACTGGCTCTGGTGGACAGGTTCAAAGGAGCTTGGAGGGTTGGATCCCTCCAAAATGTCAACTGAAAAGAATTTAATGTGAAGCAAGAATTGGAGAATTTGTGCTGTAGTAAAGAACTAATAAAATACCTGCCAGAAGCTGCTTAGGAAACATGCTTAGCCATGTTCTAGGAACAAGGTGCTTAGAAACGTGCCTTTGCTCTTCTAGTTTCTAAGTGATGGGAAGGACTTTAGGTTCTTAGTCCCTAAAGTGTATTGCTGTATAGAAAACTGTCTTCTAGTTTCAGTGCTTTGTCTGGAATGCAGAGAGAAAATCATAAAGTGTAAACTGTCTTAACTGAAGAAAGCACAGGTCTTACCTGCAAACTGGAAAGAAGGCAGAGCTTTTATTTTGCAGATAGCTTCCCTAGGGCAGTTTTGGTTTACATCTTAGGCCTGTGTTGGATTGTAGGTGCTGTGCAAGTAATTTAACTGCTATGCCTTCTATTTGAATTTCGTAAAAACAGACAGCATTCATCCTCACTTCGAGGAGTTTCTTCACAGAAATTGTCCTTGATCATACTGTGGAGAATGTGATCTGTATCAATATTTCCTGTAGAAGTGTTTCCTTTTTTGAATCCTGTTATTATATTGGTCTTTGAGCTGCATTTTGTTTTGGATGTCTCAGAGTTGCCAGCAGTTCACAAGTTGCCTTGCTGGGGTAAAAAGGCACCTTGCACTCTGTCATACAGCACTCTGTTATTCTGATTGTGACACTGCATTCCTTTTGGACATACCTTGGCAACTTATGAAGGACAAAGGATGATGAAATAAAACCAAACTAATTTCTTGAAGGAATCATAAGGAAAGGTATGAATATTCATGAAAGACTCAGGCAAAAGCCACGGTAATTTCTTCTAGAGGTTTTCATTTGAAGGAGATAAACCAGGAGATGTGCAATACCTGAAATTATATATGCACAACTGGATGCCCAGAAGGAAATTTTGGATATAAATAACATGCTAATGTTAGAAATTACTGTTGGGAGATCAGGATGTATCCTTATTGCAATAGGTTTTGTACCGTAGTTGGGTTACAGGAACATGAGTGCTTTTGCTTTATAATAAGTTACACCAAAATGATACTTGAATTATTCTCAGTGTCACTGTCAGACTCAAAATGTGTGTTGGATTTGGACAGTCTTGTGTGAGGTGAGATTTTAAGTCCTGTAGGTTTGCTTACATATGTGAAAACAAGAAATTGAAATGAGGATAGACTCTTTGAAATAGTGTAGATAGTTAATTTACATTAGGTATGAAGAAAGATCAGATTTTCTGGTTTTCACTCTTGACCTGGTATTGTTATGGTAGTTCAAGAGAAGTGGTTCTGAACTGGGGGGAGGTGAAATACTTCTTGAAACAGTAAGTATAAACTCCTTTCAAAAGTATAATGTACAAGTAGTATATCAGTCTGTTCAAATAATCTCAGGGCTCTGAAATTTCTTACACTTTTAAGTTTGAAGCCTGGAACACTGCTCTTACTGTTCTGTGCCACCTGTAAAATCACATTTTTTCAGGAGACGAAGTAAGTAAATGCCAGTGGGGAGCTTTTTAATATATCCAGTGAAATACTAATCAGTCTGTGTAAAAGGAATACCATTTTATATTGCAAGATGAGCAGCAAAACTTTGCATACTAACCTCAAGCAAACTGTCTTTGTAGACTTGCCAATACTTAAAAAAAAACCCCAGTTGCTTTATCTAGTGTACATTTCTCTCAGCTGTCAGTTTATACTGATCAATGTTTTTTTCTTTTCTCCTTTATTCAGGATATATGACTCAAATCCTGAGCAACCAAATATATTCCAGGTGGAGCAGCTGGAACGTCTCAAGAGAGAATTGCCAGAGTTGAAAAGCTGTGTGTGTCCCACAGTTAGCCACTTCAAATCCATAGTTCCATGTAAATGTCATAATAGCTACCTGGAAGAGAAAGCTGTAGATAACTTGAAGAGTGTTCAAATGCAAAAGGACTAATTTTAGGCAGAATGCTGTTTTGTATCTAGCAAATTTTCACTATTGGAACAGTCCTGTCTATGCGTTCAGGTTGGTTTATTTTATTTTTAAGTCTCCAAATAGCAATAACTGTGTTCCTCCTTCCTAACAGTACTTACTAAAATTTCAAACAATGTTAAAATATTCAGCCAGTTATAGTTATTGTTCCAATTTACATCTACAGTTTTAACTTTCCCCTATAATCGTGGCAAATCTTGGAAAAAAAAATTAATGCTAGTGCTTTTGAAAAAACAAATTAATTAAGCGGTCTCAGTAGTGAAAGCTCAAACTAAATCTTAGGGAAATGACAATGAATACAAATTACAGTATTGAATATGCTGAATTGTTTTGACTTCGATTTTACTTTTTAGAGGCTGACAAGCTGTAGCATTTATCTGACAACAGGAAATTAAGAGAGTGATTGTGAGATACATATAAATACATCTGGCCTATAAAAAGATCTGAATGAATTGGTACCTCATATATATATATATGTATTTGCACTGATAGATCCACCTGTACAAAGCTTTGTGCAATTTGAAAATATTTATATATTTTTTAGTAAACTGCAATCATTTTTTTCCCACTTCATTGGACATTTAGGCTGCTGCCTTTGTTGTCTCGTTTGTCAGTTTGTACTGTGACTGTGTATAGCAGTTAGGGGTGAACCACAAGTATGATTTTATCTTTTTTTTTTTTTTTCATTAATTGCACACAGGCCTGCAAAACTTTTAAAATGTTGCTAATAATTTTAACAATTACAGAAACATCTTCAGTGGTTGAGAATCTCTTTTTGCACAGTAACCTTAATGGACATAATATGTACCATGCACAAACTCTACAGAATGCATGCTTTATCTATTAAGCATGAAATTTAGGTGTTTGCTGAGGTCCTTGCATCTTTATGGTGCTAGTTATGTGTGAAGGATGCAAGGACCAACTCAACAACTTAGTCTTTTTTGCCTAAAAAAACCCACGAGCCTATTTATTCACAAACATTTGAAGAAAAGGCTGTACCATAAGTGGTTTGTCTTATTTACATAATGCAAGCTACTAGCTTTTGTATTTAGCAAGATTTTTGGCTTTTACCCTGGAGCAAGAATCACAAATGTACTGAATTCAGATAATTGGTATTCTCTTGGCTGGTATCTATCCTCTGTAATTTATTACAAAGTCATAGTTTAGAGTTCTTAATAGATAAGTATGCATGTCCTTTTTCCTCCTGACATTGCAGGTCATGCCAACACAACAGCTGTAACTTTCTACTGAAGTGTTAATGTATAATAAGAATGGAAAATATTTATTTTTTTTCTCTTGTAAATTGACAATGAAGACAATAGTATGTACTATATTCTTTATATACAGTCATCGCTACGTAGAACTGATTGTACAAAGCCATTGCAAATAAGTGCTTGAGCCTGCACTGCTGAGCAGTTTGAAACAGCTTGTTTTGACTTGTGTATTTGAGTATTTAAAGCTGGGGTTTTTTTGTCATGCACAAACAACACAGTAATGATTAGGTATCTGGAAACCGCCTTTTAATAAAAAACAAACAAAACCCCACAATCTAAACAAAACTTGGAGGTGTGTGAGCTGTGTTTTTGAGAAGGGGAGGGGGCACTGAACTGGAGTCCGGACATCAGGAACCTGTGGCTGTTATCTGATTCGTTCCTCACTTGTGTGATTAATTCTTAACTTTTTTCTCATTTGTATAGCCACGTAGGATTCTCTTGACAGATCTTGAGGACTTTACCAACAGATGCTCAATGCCTAAGCAGAGTTTGTGTCACTCCTCGTGAAAGCTGGGGAGCACATCCCCAGAGATGCTGAACATGATACCTGTTTTGTGTGAAGGTGGTTCAAATGTTGTGCTGTCTGAAGCACCCTCTTGGACTAACCACCGTGTGACTAACCACAGAAGGGCTTAGGCACCCTTAAAAACTTGTTTCACAACTTTCAATGCCCAGAGAACAGCATAGTGGACTATTCTGACTGCTTTAACAAGCATTTCTGCTGTGTCAGTTCTTGGAGCTGAGCTTGGCCACTCTGAACATCTGTCACAGCCAGTGGTGTTCCAGCAGAGATTTAAGGGAACTGAAGAGCGGGATTGTGGGAACTGGCAGGGAAACCTGCCACCTCTTGCTTTTGAGTGCTTGTTGAGAGACCAGGGTGAGCTGGAGCAGAGATGATTTTTGTCCCAGCCAGGGGCCTGCTACAGATTTTTAATTCAGAGATTGTGTGTGGTGTAGTGGGTGACACACAATTTCACTCCTGATTTTGGAACACTTCCTTTTGGCCCACCCAAAGACTGGATTGTACATGTATAACATTGGTAGCTGAATGACCCTGCCACTGTATGCCACAGGTACCATGGAGAGTGAGGATGGACTGCTCCAGTTGGGAGCTCCTGATGCAGCCAACAGCCACCCCACAGCACAGCAGCACTCCTGCCCTGGAAGGCATCTAGGATGGACAGAACCCACAGTTATGGATTAAGTGAACTCAACAGACATCCTGGAGGGACAGCCATTGACTATGGAAATGATACCTGTGCTTGTGTATATTTATTTATATATATATGCATATGGTTGGAAAGTGTAGGATCTGGGCATGATGTAGATATGAATAATGTCCTGGTTGTGGCGAAGAACAGGGTTAATTTTTCCAGCAGCTGCAGGGGTTTGGCTGAGGGGGCACTCAATACCACCCTGGGGGAAGGGACTCTGGCTTTGGAGTAGAAGGGTGTGGCTTCCAATGGGAGCAAACCTGGTGGATGGAGCAGTCAGGGTGGGGGTGCTGCCAGCTGCAGTTGTGTCAGGCTTGGTGAGTATTTGGCATGTAAGTCACCCCCTCTTGTACATTTTTTTTAAATACTGTTGCTGTTATTGTTCATTTTCTTATCGCTCTTTCCAGTAAATTGTTCTTATCAGCCTCTGATCTTTGCCTTTTGTGCCTCCTCTCTGGCCACCTGCAGGGAGGGCAGAAAACGGAGGGGGAGCGAATGCAGCAGTGTGGTTTGGAGTCTTGGTGAGAGAACTAAATTGGGGAGTACCATTCCTGATCCATGACACTGCTCTTCTCCCCTCCTCTTTTCTGTTCTGCCCAAAGAAGTGAGGGCAAAACCTTCCGTGCCTTGAGGAACCTCTGCTTCCCATGGTTCCTCCAGGGTGCTGGTGTGATGGGACAGCTCTGCCAGGAGCCGATGGTGGGGAGAAGGAAGAGTTAAGAGAATCCCAACTTCGTGGCCACATCCAAGGTAAACTGTACAGGCACCCTGGTCCCAGGAAACAGCACGGAGCACAGGGGCTGCTCCCTTCCTCAGTCCTGTGCTAAGGATGAAGGCAATACCCCAGCACTGTGGTTTAGGAATTGTGTTCCCTAATTCAGTGTTCTGCTGAACCGCTCCTAACCACGAGCCGTGTGCTCACTCTCCCCTCCCACCCCCCCTGTGGAGGGATGGAGAGGAGAATTGGAGGCACAATGAGTAAGGATCAGGAGCTGAGATAAGAACAATTTACTGGAAACAGCAGTGGAATGGGTAAAATAAGTAACAGTTAAAATACCAGTAACAGAGGGAAACAGCACTACCTGACTGCTCCAACTGCCACATGACTGGAAGAGAGCCCTTCCCCCATCCCTGGAAAATGAGGTGAGGTGGTATATAATAACTCTGTATCCTAGCCATGCCCCTTCCTGGCTCCTTCAAAAATTAACCCTGTCCTGATCACAACCATGAAATTATCCCTCTTATTCTATACCATCTATGTCATGCCCAGATCCTACACCTTCCACCTCTATATGTGTGTTTGTGTGTGTATATATATATATATATATAAGCACAGGTATCATTTCCATATTTCCATAGTCAATGGCTGTCCCTTCAGGATGTCTTTTGAGTTCACTTAAACCATAACTGTGGGTTCTGTCCATCCTAGATCCCTTCCAGGGCAGGAGAGCTGCAGTGCATTGGGGGTGGTTGCGAGCTGCATCAGGAGCTCCCGACTGGTGTATCTGGAGCAGTCCATCCTCGCTGTCCATGGTCCTTGTGCCATACAGTGGCAGTGTCATTCAGCAGGCAATATTATAAGTACAATTCCACATTACAGACTGTTCTCACCAAAAATCAAATCCCCATAAGGTACATGTCACGATTCCCCATCCCTCTGCATTGCCCACCGAGTGCCTCCAAGTCCTTGAGCAAAAACAATCCCATGGATGGGGTTGCCTTTGCTTGACCCAGGACTAATCCAAACTGTCTTCCTTAACATATTCTTTAGAGGCACCACCGGGACTTTATCCCCTTCTGTGGTACATAAGGGGTCTGTTTGGCCAGGGCCAGCTTGATTAGTAGAGCTTCTTGTGTTACTAACCAGGTGCCTCTGCTAAATGTAGATCCCAATGTTTGAAAGTCCCACCACCCACTGCTTTCAATGTGTTTTTCAACAGTCCATTGTACCCTTCAGCTTTCCCAGAGGCTGGTGCATGATAGGGAATATGATACATCCACTCAGTCATCCCATGCTCCCTGGCCCAAATGTCTATGAGGCAGTTTTTGAAATGAGTCCCATTGTCTGACTCAGTTCTTTCTGGGGTGCTGTGTCACCACAGGACTTGCTGTTCAAGGCCCAGGATGGTGTCCAGGCAGTGGTGTAAGACACAGGGTACGTCTCCAGCCATCCAATGGTTGTTTCCACCATTGTCAGCATGTAGCTCTTACTTTCCAGGTTTGCAGGAGTGTGATGTAATCAATGTGCCAGGCCTCCCCAAATTTATATTTTGACTGTTGTTCCCCATAGCACAGGGGCTTCACCTGCTTGGCCTGCTTGATGGCAGCACATGTTTCACGGTTATGGGTAACCTGGGAGTTATCCATGATTAAGTCCACTCCTTGATCACAAGCCCATCTCTGTGTTGCATCTCTCCCCTGATGACCGGAGGCATCACAGGCCCACTGAGCCAGAAATAATTCACCCTTGTGTTGCCAGTCCAGATCTATCTGAGACACTTTGATCTTGGCAGCCCGATCTACCTGACCATTGTTGCAATGCTCCTCAGTAACCCGAATCTCAGCTATGGGTGCATCTACTTGATGGACTTCCACAGTCAACTTCGCTATTCCAGCAGGGATGTCTTGCCCCAGTTCAGCAGCCCAGATGTGTTTACAGCTGTGCTGCCAACTGGTCTTTTTCCATTGGTCCAGCCACCCGCAGAGAGCGTTTGCCACCATCCACGAGTCAGTGTAGAGTGCTGGCCATTTCTCTTGTTTGGTGATATCTAAAGCCAGCTGGATGGCTTTGAGCTCTGCAACCTGACTCGATCCACCTTGTCCCTCGACAACGTCTGTGACTCACGGTGTAGAGCTCCATGTCACAGCTTTCCATTTCCA
>JAWWLV010000121.1:14100280-14121124 GCA_035041135.1 Platyrinchus mystaceus | reverse complement strand
TGACTCGATCCACCTTGTCCCTCGACAACGTCTGTGACTCACGGTGTAGAGCTCCATGTCACAGCTTTCCATTTCCAGTGTGTCCCTACAATAGGGCCGGAACTGTCAGTAAAGCGAGCATATCGCTTTTCATTTTTGGGTAGCTGATTATATGGTGGGGTCTCCTCAGCATGTGTCATCTTCTCTAATGATAAAGATGATGATGATAGTCCAAAATTTTCGCCTTTGGGCCAGTTTGTGATGACTTCCAGGATTCCTGGGCGATCGGGATTTCCTATCCAAGCTCGCTGTGTGATTAGATTGATCCACTTACTCTACGTGGCATCAGTCGCATGATGTGTGGAAGGGACTTTTCCTTTGAACCTCCAGCCCAGCACTGGCACTCAGGGTGCCAGGGGGAGCTGTGCTTTGGTGCCAATCCCTTCTGAAGCAGCTTGAACCCCTTCATAAGCACCTGGTTGGTATTGCTAACGTTGCACTGCTGTGGGAGTTGATCAGTACCTGTTGTTCTTCCCAGCAGTCCCACAGCAGAAGGGTCCCCTGAGAGGCCAGATGAGGTATTCAGCTGTCTGATTTCCTGTATTCACAGCAGTTATCCCCAAAGCCTAGGGATGCCCTTTTGGGTCTTTGAAATACCCACTCCTGAGGTAATCTATGCCAAGGATGCACAGGCCTTCTGGGCCAGTCACGATGGAGTGTTTTTGCCATTCGTTCCCAGTCAGACTCACCTTCAGCTTCCAGTGCAGTCAGCTGTTGGGATCCCCCTGTCACCCCAGAAATAGAGATGGATTCTGACCCTACATATCTTGATGGCATCAGGGTACATTGTGCACCAGTGTCAACTGAAGCCTTATATTCCTGTGGATCTGATGTGCCAGGCCACACAGTCCAACAGATCTGGTTGTCCCTTTCTCCCACCTGGCTGTAGGCAGGGCCCCTTTAGTCCTGGTCATGGTATTCATTGCTCACTTCTTGTAACTATGAACTGGAGGTCCCTTCAAGAGGATCAGAAGGATTTGAGTCTGGGGTCATTGTCTGGGCTCAGGTCCCACTGAACATTTTAAATTTTGGATGGTGTAGTGCCATGCTGCATCTGATGATTTCACAAGTACCCACCGCCATCTGGTGGAGGTGTTGAAAGACGACACTGGAAGGGTGAAAGCCGAGAACAGTTTTTTATCCTGCTGACTTTTGTGCGTGTTCGGTTGGTGGAGATGTCCATTCTGGGATCTTGGTTATGCAACAGTGAAGCTACATATACTTGGGAAGGAAAGTTAATAGCTCCAGCGTTGGTGGTGCACTTTATAGGCATTTTACTGTATGCTAAAGAAAGGGAAAGTCCAGCTTGGGCTCTTTCTTTTGGAGCTGGGGCCTGAGAGAGTGAAAGAATGCGATGGTACATGCAGCTGAGAGGGAAAGCACATAGCACCAGTGTGCTTGGTGCAGTTTGGGAGGTGAGAGTTGAAGTGGAGCCAGCAGCAGCTTCCTCACCTGAGGCCTTTTGTGAGCAAGATTTTTGCAGCATGTTTTCATTTTTTGGAGCTGGGCTCTGCAACAGTGAAAGAATGAAATAATACATACAATTGGAAAGGAATAAAAAAGACAGTGCTGGGCATCACCTTCCCCCTGGAGCCTGTAAGCTGCACAAAACACACTGGTACCATGGTTTTTTTTCTTTTTAGAATGCACAGCCTCACCTTTTTGCTCTCTTGCCGAGCCCAGCTCCAAAATTTTAATCCAGCCACAAAAGGTGATGTCAATCCCTTCGTTTTGGGAAGGCAAGAACCTAGTCGCAGTTTAGGTGGTTCAAATAATACACTGCCCAAGAAGTTGGGTAAAGGCCAGCAACATATTTATGTCCTGTCACCTTTCTTGTGGGAGCAATCCCTGGATGCATTCCAATTTTGAGTTAGAATCCCAATTTCAGAGATAGACTACAGCAAATTATGACAGTACTTCAGTTCTGGCATGGAAAGCACCTACTGCCTGTGTTGGTGGTGCAGATGACAGGGTGGCCAGTGGAGGTAAAGGCCAGGAACAGCTTCCTCTCCTGGCACATTTTGTGTGGGACCAATCTCTGAATGTATTTAGTTTTGGACCCTGGATCAAACTGTACAGCTGGCTCTCCTGAAGTGTATGGCAACACATTTATTTTGGCAAGAAAAGCAGGTATCCCCAGTGCTGGAGGTGGAAGTGATAGGCTGTCAAGAGGAGGTAAAGGCCAGCAATAGCTCTCTGTCATGGTAACTTTTATGTGACAGCCATCCCTGGACATATTCAGATTTTGGATTTGGAATCCAATTTTTTGTAAGTGGCTCATGAAAGTAGATGACAGTGCCTTTCCTTGGGAAAGGCAACCACCCAGTTCCAGTGTTAGTGGTGCAAATGACAGCATGCCCAGAAGAGGTAATAGCCACAAGCTAAGTGCTTGCCAAAATAAATGTACTGCCATTCTTTTCAGAAGCTCAGCTCTGAAATTTGGATCTGGCTTTTAAACTGATTACATCCAGTGTTTGCTCAAGCACAGCAGGAGGCACCACAGAAAGCTGCTGCTGGCCTTTATCTCCTCTGGACACTTTGTCATCTGAATGACCAACATGGAGGCTGACTGCTTTCCTTTCCAAAATACATGTACTTCCATAATTTTCAGGAGCCCACCTCCAAAACTGAATACATCTGGAAATTCACATACTTTCACAATCACATAGATCTTGTAACTAAACTAAAAATATCCAGGAAGAGTCTGGGTCACAATAGGTGCCAGCTGAGAAAGCTCTTGCTGGCTCTGCATTTGTCTCATACTCCTGGAATTACAGTACATATCCTGGAGCTTTGCACTTTCCTTCTCAGCTGCATTGTCTCACAGAGCTCAAGTTCAAAACTTAAAACTTCTATCAACTGCTCCCACAAAAAAAGTCCTATTACAAAAAAGACAGTGCTGGGCATCACCTTCCTCCCCTGCAGCCCTTAAACTGCACAACACAACACTGGTGCCATGCTTCTTTCTTTTCTGCTCTGTGGACCCTCACATTTTTGCTCCCTCACAAAGCCCAGCACTGTAATTTTAACAGGGCCACAAAATGTGTTAGTAGAGAAAAGTTACTGGGTTTCACTTTCACAGTGACATTCACAGCAACTGCACCACACAATGAGGAAATGTGAACTTTCCAACTGTATGTCCTGTCACATTCTTTCACACTCCTAGAGATCCTGTACCTAAACTGAAGATATCCAGCAAAAAAAATCTCAGTCACAACAGATGTCACCTGAGAAAGCTCTTGCTAGCTCAACCTGTAACTCGTACCCCTTGAATTACACCACACACCCTGGAGCTTTGAGCTCTCCCTTTCAGCTGCCTGTGCCATATTCTTTCAGTCTTGCAGAGCCCTGCTTGCAAACCTAAAACAGCCAGCAACTGCTTACATACAGATGATCTTAAAACAAAAATTGAACACTGGCCTTCACCTTCCCTTTGCAGCCTGTAAACTGCAACACACACAGGTCTTTGCCCTTTCCTTTCAGCTGTATGTACCCTCAGATTCTTCCACTCTCGCAAAATCTGTATCCAAAATGAAAAAAATTCAGTGGCTGCTCCCACAGAAAAGGTCCTAGAAGAAAGAGCCAGTGCTGGACTACACTTTTTTTTTTGCAGCCTATAAACTACACCACTGTCAACACTGAAACTATTCGCTTTCCTTTCTTTTACTCTCACAGAGCCAGGATCCAAAACCGAAGCCCTCCACAAAATGCTCTCACACTAAAGGTGCCTGGACAAACACATGTTGGTTTTACCTTCCCACTGTCATCATTCAGAACTCTACCATATGGTGCTGTGTACTTGCTAAACAATTAAACGTATCTCAACACTGTCCAAGAAACCCAGGGTGCAGATCCGAAGTTGAAAATTTCTAGACACTACTGGCAAACAAAATGTGCCAGAACAAAAAGAAATACATTTATTTTGGAAGGCAAGCATCTATCCCCAGTGTTTGTGGTGCAGATAATAGGCCACTGAGGGGAGGTAAAGGCCAGCAACAGCTTTCTTTCACAGCACTTTTTGTGAGGGAGCAATCCACTTTCCAGAGCCCATCACCAAAATTTGGATATTGCCTCCAGTATTGAATATGTCCACCAGGGACTGCTCTAACACAAAAATTCTCAGGAAAGAAAGCTAGTGCTGTTTTTTACCTCCCCGGAGCAGCAGCACCACCAGTCCTTAACAAATAAAGGCACTGTCTTTAGGGATCCCACCTCCAATATTTGGATACCAGTTCCAAAATTGGATATGCCCAGAGATCTCAGTCAGACAAAACTTTCCAGGACAGAAAGCTCTTACTGCCCTATACATCCCTAGGAAACCCTGTCATCTGCACTACCAACACTGGGTTTGGCTCTTTTCTTCCTCAGGAAAGATAATGTTATCCTTTTCTTTTTTTTTTTTTTTTAGGTGGCTGATTCCAAATTTCAGTGGTGGGCTCCTGACAGAAAATGACAGGACATTAACATGGGAATGAAAAGCACCTCATTCCAGTGTCCCAGGTGCAGATGACAGGCTGACCATGAAAGGTAAATGCCAGCTAGAGCTTTCTCTCCTGGCACCTTAAGCATTCAAGCAATCCCTGGACATACTCAGTTTCTGTTCTTGGCTCCTCTAGGGAGGAGAACATGAAACAATGGATGCTTCATACACAGTTTGTCAGAAAAACCCACCCAATGAGTCATAAGGGTTAGAAAGGCTTTATAGGTGTAATTGTGCCTTTATAAATCTTGACTATTCTACTTAAATTGATGATGATAATGATTAGATAAAAATGGGAAAAGATAAAAATGCAAAAAGGCAAAAGGCTTTTATCAGAATCATTTGCTACACAGTCAAACTACTACTATAGTGCACTATTTATTTAATCAATAATGTTATAGATAGCTTAATAAGTATCACACAAAGATTGATGTTACCCATACCCCTGACTGTGGACAAATTTTCACTCAGCCTTGAGGAGTATCCCTGCAGAGCGTCCCCACCCAAGGGAAGGATCTTTGTGTCCCTAAGGGAGGTATGCTGGAAATCCCCGCTGGTAAAAAAAGTGGGACCGGTGTTTTATAGTATGAAGGGGTTGACTGTGAGTCCTACAACTTTTAGATTCTGTGTTGTCCTGCCTGCTCAGCATTTGAATTAGATGTTACCAGCTCTTCAGTTTCTTCTGCTCAAAACTTCTGTCTCTCTCTTTCCTACCAGGGTCTTACACGTTCCTGGTGATGCCAACCTCAGTCAGGGGAAGAACACCCTCGTGACGGGTCTAATTTAAGAGAGTTGGGTCAAGCTACTCTCAGCATTCTTCAACACTAAAAACAGTGTTACTTTTCTTAATCCATCACCAATAATTTGTAAATAGGACAAAGAATGAGATCCTCAGAGCTTACTCATCCCTCCTGAACCGAACAGCACTGATGCCCTTGCCTCTCATAACGCAGTTGCTCATTCCTCAGGCACAGCACTGCCAGTCCCGTGCTCCCAGGAACAGGAGGGCTGCATAGCTTCATCTCTGCCCATTGCAGAGACAGCCAGACCCCCTCTGGAGCTGTCTCTGTGCAGCTCTGCATCCTGCATTCCCCACTGCTTTCTGCTCTCCCTGTTTTGCTGACTGGTTTGTAGGTCTGCTCCGTATGGAAGTTTTTACACACATGTATACCTATGGCATCTTATGGCACATGGAATCTCACTAGAGAGGTGGAAAATCAGGTAGATGCAGCAAAAACACTCTCGTCTTTGAAGAAGTCATGAAGGTCAGAATGGACTCTGCATTTAAGTGAGAAAAGGTCTCCAGAAGCAAAGAAACATGAAATTATCCACTTAAATGTTCCTGCTTCAATGGACTGCTTGGGAGGGAGGGAGAAAAAAAAAAAAAAAGAAAAAAGAGGAGAGCTCAAGGTCTGGATAAGAGATATCCAACATACCCCTTCCTGTCCCACCAACACTGTGGCTCTGTGCTTGCTCTAACACCTAACCCTCATCCTCATCAGAGCCCAGGTCCAAACCCCCACCATTAGGGCTCCCATACAGAACTGGGAAGGAATGAAAACTCTTGGTGTCCCCCACCTTCCCTTGGCAGCCCCTTCACAGCCACATCAACACTGGGGCTCTGCCCTTGCTCTACCACCCAGCCCTCCCCCAGCCCTTTAGGCCTCTTTGAGTATGCCTGGAGCCTGTCTGGCATGTCCTGCAGAGGCTGCCCAGAGACCTCGCTCACTGCCCTTGCCAGGCCTAGCAACAGTGACTGAACCCCCCCAGTTACAGCCTGGAAGGAGACCTGCTGGAGGCTCTGGGCCAGAGCTGACAATGGTGGTTATCACAGCTGCACGTGCCAGGAATGTGGGGTTGGAAACAAGGCAGTCCCACCTCCTGCTCTGGGCTCTGCACCAAAGGCTTTGGCGTGGAAGGAGCTGTGAAAGGGCAGGCACAATATACTGGGCCTGGTTGAAATGGGCACTGCGTGTGGGGGTCACTGCTACATTCCTCTTTTTCCTGATGTTCCATGTTTTTGACCTTAGTTTCTAGAGTAAACGTTCCATATTAAGGAGAAGAGGAATGACCTGCTCCCATGGACCAGAGACTAAAAAGAAGAAGAAGAAGATAAAAAAAGGCTTGCGAAGTCTCATTACTTTCGATGTTTGTGTTACCTTGGCATATCCAATCTCCTTCTGAGGCGATGGAAGTGGTCCACCCTGCCATTCGGTTGTTCTTTGTCTTGCATCTCCGTTTGTGAGACATTTCTTGGCCTGTAGTTTCCTGTAGCTGTCATATCCTTGTGGCTGCTTCTGTGGTCAGAGAGGCTGTCCAGGCAGATGGGTACAAATCTTTCCCACTGCCCTCAGATGTCAGCCAGTGCCACTCACCACCGCCCAGGGACTTGCCTTGCACGCTCAACTTGCGTAGAGAGGACTCTGCTCCAAATGCCTCAGGGCTGCCCCCATCTCCTGAAAACCTGCCATGTGACTCCTGTCAGCCCTGGTCACAGGGTTTGGCCACACCTGTGCCACTCACAGCCGTCTTCATCTGTCGGCAGGAAGGAAAGAGGAGAGAGCAGGAAGAAGGGTAGAAAAGGAGGAAGAGAGAGAGACAGAGAGAGAGAGGCAAGGAGGCTGCATTTAGCATTTGGACAGAGTGGCTGAGAGTGACCGTGGGAAAGGCTTGCAATGTCCTCAGCAACTTCCACCAGCTCTTTGCCCAGTGGCCTGGCCGTCCTGACGACTTTCCCAGATGTGCTCTTCATTCCTGAAATCGTGAGTGATGGCTTTTCTCTGGGGGAGGGCAGTTGCTGCTTGTGGGGCACCCAGCACATGTTGTGCTTCAGGTGTCTGAGGGATGAGACTCGACCCATGGCATGTGGGCTCAGGACCCACACCAGCTCCTGATGTCTAGTTCACCCCTCAGAGAAAACTACAAGGCCTGAGCCAGGGTTCTGAAGCTCTCCTTTAGTCTGCAATGGGATTTTACTGCTGCATCTGAAAACCTTTTGTAATTTCCTGCCTAAAAAAAATTGAGGAGGTTGCTGGTGTGTTTAAACTAGGTTGACAAATTGAGCCAATTATTTAATTAGAAGATGATTTTAGCAGATAATACAAACAAAGGATAAACTGCTTGCTTAAAGCAGGGGATTAAGGCTAGTTGAGGCAATGGTTTGCAGCAGCAAAGAGCCTGGTCTACCGAAGGTCTCCTGCTCAGCTGCAACATTCCTGAGCTGGAGGTGCAGAGTGCTGGGCCTGGGTGTGTGGGGTGGGCCAAGGGTGAGCAAACAGCTTGTAACTTCTTTCCATGTTGTAATTTCATTGAGCAGGAGATTATAATCTTAATGGATTTGGCACAAATGATTAAAAGCAGTTGCTATGACCACTGACCAAAAGATAGAAATTTCAAGGATAACCTTTTTCCTGTGTCCTCTGGCCCACTCATGAAACCTGCTCTTCTCACGAGAGCTTGAGAGGCTTTTTCCAAAGCCTGAGCACTCTCACCCAGCCCTGAAGGCTTTGGCTGAGCATTGTAGGATGGCATTCGGATGATTTAATGCTAAAAACTTCAGCTTTCCTATCTGGGACCAAATTCTTTCCTGTCACACAACTTGGTCCACACTCCTGGGATTTACAGCATTTACTTCATTCTCCCAGTGACAGCAATCCAGCAAAGAGGATGTAGAGAAAGGCTTTGCTTCAGCTTCTCCAGTTATGCTCTGGGGACTTGGTCTCTGTGCCTGGGCTCTGAGAGCAAGGTCCAGGTTTTCTGCAGCTACATGAAGGAGGGTTTTAAGTCCCTGTGGAGGTTTTGGCTGGGCAGACACTTGCCAGCCACCCCTGCCACTGAGTTGTTAGTCCTGGTCTTGGTCTTGCTGTTGGCCTCAGCGTGCTTATTCCCCTTGAACTGTTTGTTTGTAATTCCTGACTCCAGGGGATCTGGCAAGGCAACTTGCTTAAATGAACACCCCATCCTTTGGTTTGGGTAAGATCTGGAAATGTGCATCCTAAAGGCTCAGGAACCACCCAGGAAGGAGGAATGCTGCATAACTGGATTTCTCCATCTCCAGGATGTGTATAACTCTATGCTATGCAGCTGCATGAACTCTGCTGTGTACAAAGGAGGTGGCTGCCTTGAATCACAGAAGGATAAAGAGTTTCTCATTCCTTAGTGGAATCTGAAGTTGCTTACAATGAGTTAATATGGTAACTATGAAACAAAACAAAAGAAAAATTAAAAAATTGACATTTCAAATGCTAAGACAGTTGTGAAATTTCCAGAAGATCCTGCCTGCAGCTCAGATGATTGCCACATCTGCATGTGCTGATTAACAACTACCATTTTTATTCTGTTAGGCTCAGTTTACTTCTTCTAATCTATTTTATTTGAAGAATTTTCTTCGTATATGGATAGCCAGACCTACATGGAAAAGCTGAAACAAGCGGAAAACAGATATGTTCACTTTGTAAAAAGCTTTTTGAAAGATAAGTTTTTTCTTAGACTGCTGTCCCCAACCTGCTGTGGGTTATTATTGAAAGCCTCTCAATTCTTCCCTCATTTTTACAAGTGTGCTGAACAGCAGCACCATAAAACCAACATCAATAATCAAACTACGTCAAACATACTTGCCTGAGTGAGTAACCACATCCTGTGGAAAGGAGAGATGGTGGAGTGGTAGGAAGTGGTAAGTGATACTTCTTCCCCAAACTGCCTATCTTGCCCAATTTGTGTTTGATTTTAACAGAGCAGATATAAGGTTTTCCCCAGGATCTTGAGCTACAATAGACTCATTTGTGTCACCACATGAGTTATTAAAGGGACTGGATTAGTGTTCAAGTGTCACTCTTTGGTTGTTGCAAGAGGCACCAAACCAGCAGCACTTTGGAAGACCCATTTTCACTCAGCTGTTTGCAAGGTCTCAACCATATAATTGATTTAATGTATCAATTTGCATAATGGAACCAATGAACTTTCCTACAAATGTGGAGTGACACAAATGATGTGACATTTTCTGAGCGTAATAAATCAGAAACTTTCCACTTGCAAAATGTCTCCAAGGAAATAGAAATGCCACAGTTAGTACGAGTTGGCATTTGGATGCTGACAAAAGCTGGCCTGGGATACACTGGCAATCAGAATGCTCTTGGAGTCAGCAAGGCTCTCCTACCTCTGAAGATTTGCCTGCAAATCCAAGACAGCTGGTGATGAGGGAGAGGTCCCCACAGCAGCACAGTGTGGGTTCAGCTGAGGATCTCCTCATCATAGACTAAACTTTGCAGAGGCTCAAGGAACAACTGGCCTGATTTGTAGCACAGAAAAGCTACTGAAAGCATTTTAGTGCAAAGGCACCACTTGCAGTGCAGACATTCCACAACACTGAACATCACGCTCTCATCCTCTTGTGTAGGAGTCTGCTGGTGGAGAAAGGATGGAGCCTAGACCCTGCTGTCTTTGTGTTCCCCACCCCACCAGAAAACCCATGGCAAACTCCCAAGACTGGCTGACAAGACTGGGGCCCCACCTGCTCCCACACCAGCAGCTGGTACCCTGCTTAGCTCTGGTGTAGCTAATGAAGGACAACCCAAACAGCTGGAGCAGCAATACAAGCTCTCCTTTCCAGAACGAGCTGTGAGCCTAAAGCTTATTTCCCCTATCTCAGAGCGTCATACTGGCCACGTTACCTCTCTGAAAGATGTTCTTTCTTCTTTTAGGGTGACATTTACCTGTGGCCTTTGTGAGGACCATGTATCTGTGCTGTTTGTGCAGATGAACTGGGCTTCACACTGCTCCTGTCAGGGATCTGACACACTGGGTGTGAAGCAAACACGCCTTTCTGAAATCAGCCTTCCTCTTCATTAAAACCAGCCTTCAAAAGTGTGAGAACCAGCCCTCTGAGCACACTGATGTAGGGAGGGTGTGAATGGCAGTGATACCAGGAGGCAGGGCCACAGAGAGGATTTTTTTGTGTCAAGATCAGTGGCAGATGCTCCCAGAAAAATACCCAGTTTCAAGTGGAGTCTGGGAAGAACTACTGCCGTGTGCAGTGCTAGTGCCAGAGGCATGCACGGCACTCTCTGCTCTGGATCATTTTATCCCATGCTCACCCTATCTTCCACTTTCACTTGCAGATCTTTGGAGGCCTTGTCTGGATCCTGGTGGCATCCTCAAGGGTCCCGATACCCATGCTGCAAGGCTGGGTGATGTTTGTCTCTGTGTTCTGCTTCGTCATGTCCACTACCCTCCTGTGCCTCTACTTCTGTGGGGCCCATGGGGGCAGCAGCTCCTGGGTCACCTTGGTAAGTGGATGTGACAAACCTCTGGGCCTCTCCCTCCCTGGAAGACAATTGTCTCCTGCAAAGGAGAGTGCTGCTACAGCACTCCAAATCGCAGGCTGGGGCTTGCTTGCATGGGTTCCTTTTTTTTTTTTCCCCTTTGCAATGTGATCCCTCCTTGGAAACGACCGTGTGACCCTTGTTTTTTAGGATGCCATCTGCCAGGTGACAGCATCTCTGTTCTACCTCAGTGCTGCTGTGTTGGAAGCCTACTCGACTTACGTTGCCGCCTACTTGTTCAGACCAGACATCTACAGGGAGAACATTGCTGCTGTGGTGAGTGCCTGGCAAGCAGGGCAGGGAAGGTCAGGAGGTGACTGTGGAGCGGCCTCAAGTGCAAATCCTTATTTGCACCAACCGTTCAGGGAGGGGGGAGAGAAACGAGTCGCACTCCTGCTAGGCACTAATGTCTCCAAACATGCAAGAGACACCATGAGGTGTTTGCTCAGTGCTGAAGCTCATCCCATGCAGCAGGGAGTCAACTGGCTGATGTGTTTTTCTGTCGCAGGTATTTGCATTCGTAGCTACCCTGGTTTACGTGATCCACAAGGTGTGCTCGCTCCTGCGATGGAAATCATCCTGAGAGCCTCCCCTCGGAAGTGTGTCCTGTGGTCACCTCAAGAACTATGATTGCAGTTTCCAGGCTGGCTTTAGGTTTTGGGGTTTTTTTAATGTAAATATTATAAACAAGTGGCTTTTTATGTGGGATCTTAGCAATGAAGACAAGGAGCTTGCCAGAGAAAGGTATATCCTGGCACAATCTGTTTCCCTTCAGTCTCTTCTGGGCTGGGTACGGTCTGATGCTGATAACTGGGGCCCAAAATAATAATAATAAAAAAAATTCCAGCTTTAAAAAAAATAGTATAGTTGGATTCAAAGTGCTAAAATCTCCCTGAAGTGTACCTTTGTGCCTCCAGGGTTTTTATTGCAATCAGGGAAAACTGGACAACCAGCACTAAGGATCACATTGGTATGAAACTGTGTCATCTTCATTGCTGCCTGTCCATTTAAGTCTGTGTCTTTCCCTAAACCTGCTGTATCAAATTGATATGTTCATGCAGTTCCTGAAAATGCCTTCTCTGACTTGTGATGAGAAATGGGGGCAATATTTAACTTGCCTTGGGAGCAATATGAATTGTTGCAGCCCCTGAAGGGTACTGCTGAATTCTGAGGAATTGGGTAATATTGAATAATTGAAATAATGCCAGGAATTACCACTGTATTTGATCCCCCTACAAAATACAACTTTGGAAGGTGTGCAGTAGACTGTAGAATTGTATGGATGATTAGAATGACATCTTGAATAAGCAATCAATTCTTGTCTTTGGTGAATGGCTACTCTTTCTTACAGTAGCACTATGTTGCTAATAAAGATGGGTTTGCTGTGATTTTGAAAATAGATGAGTCACTTCTGCTGTTTCTCCCTTTGCTGCACACAGGTACACAGCCCCGTAGAGCCTCAGGAGCACTGCACTGTAACAGGGCAATGCCTATGGAGGAGGCATAAACTCAGACAGCAATGAGAGGGTTTTCCTGTCAAGGGGAGCCTGTGGGGCCCAGATTAACTCAGGTTAATCTCAGTGAGTGTTGAGTGTGCTGGTTTTGGCTGGGATATTTTTCTTCACAGGGGCAGTACAGGGCTGTTTTGCATTTGTGCTGGAAACAGTGTTCAGGGATGTTTTCATTATTGCTGAGCAGTGTCACAGTAGGTCTTTTATGCTTCTCACCCCATCCCACCAGCGAGGAGGCTGGGGGTGCACAAGGAGCTGGGAGGGAACACTGACAGGGGGACAGATGACCCTAACTGACCAAAGGGATATTCCATGCCGTATGGCGTCAGGCCCCATATATAAAGCTGGGGGAAGACAATGACAATGAATTAATTTAAATGGGGCTTAGACTCAGGAAGGGATCTTTTCACATGTTAGAGGTGCCTCATAAGCAATGTACCGAATTATCCCTTCCAGCTTGTGGGGCTAAAAATGTTTCCATTTTGAATCTGAAGTTCCTGGATAATAACAAAGACTGGAGAACAAAAGGGAAATAAAAATTGACTTGGAGGCAACTCTGTTGCTTCAGATCTGGGGGAACTTTTGACCTGTGACCAAAGGTTTGAGTTGAAGTTTTTAATGGCAATGTAAGGAAAACATTTAATTGTTGGGTTTTTTTTTCTTGCTGAAAACCAGCCTGACTTGTTTTGCCTGTGTTACTGTGACAACAGCAAACTCATTGCGACAGGTGGAAAAAGAAACCCCTTTTCTGAGCAGGGAGGGAACTCACAGCCTCTTTGGACAATGGCACATGGTTCTGGAAGTTAAACATCTACCTTTTGAAACTGGTTTCAACATCACATCATCATGGGGTGTGTGAGGGGGTGTTGGTGGCCACATTTGCCCTGGTTCTATTAATGCTCCTGAATTTAACATTGAAACACAAGCATCTTTTCTGCTTGGGTCTGTTTACAAAGGCAGACATTTGCAGTCATACTCTGGACCCTGCGATCGTGTATCTCTGTCTTCCTTCTGCACTCAGGTGTTGCCTGTCCCTTCACGTCCCTTGTGGCCATCACATTTACAGCCTGTGTCTTGGCAGGGCTCCCATTTCTCCTCCTCATTCTTTCTGCCTTTGCTTCTCCCTTTCCTGCCACACACCAGCTCACAACAGTCTGCACCAGCTCACCTGCTCCACCGTTTCTTTCTGTCCCCACCCAGTTTGCTGAGACACCTCCCCCACAGCATTATCCTAACCTTGCTGAAAACCAGCACTGGAGAAAAACAGCCATGTGCTGCTGGCATGGGAGTCTCCATCAGCTCAGTGCTGCTCAGGAGAGGGCTGTGACAAGGTTGTGGACTTGGCATTGGGAAAGATGTGTGACCTGGGCCATGTTTTTTCCTGAGGAGGGCTGGGCAGGTAGAAGGGACACAGTCACGAAGGATCAAGAATGAAGTGATACCAAGTGGTGTTGAAACCTTGAAACCCTCCTGGTGTGACTCTAACTTCAATCCCATGCAGCTTAAATAGCTTGCAGGGTGAATGACTCTCCGTGTTTGGCACAGGGCTGCTGTGCCCCAGTGCAGGACAGTGACACGGTGAGGTGTGGTTTTGTTGCATCAGGCTGCTGAGTTGCACCTGATTTGCAGCCATATGCACATTCCCTGCATGGTGGAAAGAAGAGAAAAAAGAAAAATGAAAAAAAAGAGGTCTCTGTTGCCCATCATGCCCAGCTTTCCTATTGTCTCAATACAGCCATGAGGACTGCCATGCCCTGGAACCTGGGCAGCCCAAGGTGGCTGTCTGGAAAATGGCACACCTCAGTGATTCTGGAAGGGAAAAATGCTGCTCAGAGAATCTCCCAGGACCTACAGACCACCTACCACATGTGCATCACATCCCTTCACCACAGAGCGCCCTGAGGACAGCATTGGCCTGAGAATTTGCTGTCATTCCACTGGAAACATTGGGCGTGATGAAGACTGCAGGCTAGCAAGCCTTTTCCCTTGGAGATACTTCCATGGGGTCAATTCCAAGTAGGCTTGGCTCCCCTATAGGATATAGGATGTGAGATGGCTGGCTCAGTGGAATGCTGTTTGCACACCTGGGCCTTGCAGTTTGCTGACCACAGGCACTTGCAGTCCTTGCCTTCAGAGCTGCTCCCAGCCTGGCCCAACATATGGGGCTCCTCTGCATTTGCTTAGGCATTTCCAGATCCCTCCAGACTGCTATCTCATCTTCAACAGCATCCTCCCCATGCCTGGGATTCCACTGCAGATGTTGATAGATGGAGCAGCCGATTTAAAAAGCCACAAATTTGCTTTTTTTTTTTTTTTAGAGCATTTACAAGTCCCATTCACACCGTTAAAACAGTGGGTCTGTGGTGTCCCCACAGCCACCACCAGGTTTCAACCGGTAGTGTAACTGGAGTTTCCCTCTGCTCTTCTCCAGCTTCCTCAGCATGACAAGGAGGTCTGCAGGCATCCAGAGAACATGTTAGTTAAAACAATCCACCCACTTGAAGGCAGGCAAAACCTTAGTTCCTGTTAAAAGCAAATTACAGACCTATTCATTAACTATGCCCAGATTGTAATCTTGGTTGCTCTTGCTTAATTAAGTGGCTTGACCGCTATGTTAACTGCTCCCCAAATATTTGTATATTGGATACCTGGCCTCCAGCAATGCAATGAGTTAGAAGAACTTCCATCTTCTCCTGAACTGCAGAAGAAGAAGTTGATTTTTCTGAAAGCCAAGAAACTTAATAGAAACTTATGGCCAGCTCCATGGAAAATGCAGAAGTTTCTTATTTTACAGTCAGCCTTATCTGTGAGCAATGAGCAGTCTGTTTGCTGGGTAAAACATCTATACAAGCATCTACATTAATGTGAACTCGTGAAAACAGTAAACCCACAAAAGATTACCTCTTTGTAGGGAAGCTCTAACTGGGTCTGTGGCAGTGTGATTCATTGCCAGCTCAGTCTGCCTCTCCCTCTCCTGACTCAGTTATAGTTAATTCCACACCTCTGTACTGAGACCATGGCCCTCCTGCTCCCTGGTCTCCCTTATGCCAACAGAATCAAGCATGGAAACCCCACTTGCTTTGAGGGATGGAAATGCCTTATTTCCCATTCAGGGAAGTGCTCAAACATGAATTATTGTCCTGTGTGCCTGAGAAGAACCCTAAATGTCCTCCAGAGAGCAGAGACAAGGCAGAGGATTCCTGAAGACCCTCGTGGGATCAGATGCAGGCATAGCTAGCGTGCAGACTTTGGGGAAAGAGGGAGACTTGTGGTTACTACATAGCCATAAGTTCTGTAAAGGTAAACGGCATTCATCCTACACTTCCTTATCTTACAGCACATATCTACTAGCCCACAAAGTGGACCTGCAAGTCTTGTGTGGATTCTTTAGGAGGCACCAGCCATAAATCAGTCAGACATTTCCAAGTGCTTTAGCTGATGGAGAAAAGATCCACTGGGAACAATGTTTCCCCTGCATTAGCAGCGAGAACAGAAATTACTGAGTGACCGAGAAGGATTCAAGTGTGTTTGCCAACCTCTACACAGAAAAGACACGCTGGGACCCTTATGCCAAGTGACAGCCCGTGTGCCTCACAAGCTGGGAAAATGTGGTGTGAGATGAGTTTGGGTTGCACAAGGAACAGTGTTCAGGCCCAGGCTGGCTTGGGGAGAGCTGGACTTTACAACGTGCCCTGCACTGGGTGCTGTTATCTAAGGACCTGTCCCTACAGCTTGTCTTTATTGTGTGATCTTGGATCACACAAGAGCCTGCCAAATACTGCCATGTCATCCCATTATGCATAGCTGGAGACACTGACATCAACATGCATCCCCAATTTTTGTGCAGCAGTGGCCTTGTAGGATCTCCTGTAGCACCTTCATCATCCTTAGGACAGAATACTGGGGGATTT
This sequence comes from Platyrinchus mystaceus, assembly GCA_035041135.1. Lineage (NCBI taxonomy): Eukaryota > Metazoa > Chordata > Aves > Passeriformes > Tyrannidae > Platyrinchus > Platyrinchus mystaceus. The sequence continues at coordinate 14,104,863 of JAWWLV010000121.1, read as the reverse complement.
TCCTTATGTGTTGGGCAAAGAAATGTAAGAACAGCGTGCAGGGAAGCAGGAAGACATCCCCAAATGTGGATGCAGTCACCTGCTACTGAGACACACCCGATTTGCGATTCTGAGAAGAGAAAATGCTGGCATGATCCACCTGCTCACTGCAGGAAGCAAATGACAAAGAGCCGATCCACTCAGTCACTTCAGGCTCACTACTCCAACTGAGGTTTTTTTGGGTCAGCAGCAGAGCCAACTCCCTTCAGCTCTCTGTTTCTGCAAGGACACAGGCAAACCGAAGGTCATCTAAATACAGCAAAGATTCGATTCCTTTAGTCCAGTTTTTTAATCTTTGATTTTGCTCAGCAGTAAGATGCATTCTTGAATGGTAGTTTGATAGGCTGCTTACAAGAAAGTTTCCAAACTGAACGCTTGGCAATCTTACTGGAAGTGTATTTAGATTGAGCTGGCAAAGAGGAATAAAGCCTTCAGCCAAGTGCTCAGCAAGCACAACCTTAGAATTAGAATTTTCATTACAAGAGTGAGATAAAAGTCAATTAAATTCACCCTGTTTGTATATACACAATTGCTGTCTTTAGAAACCAGAACTGAAATGAATGTAAAATATTGCTCCTAAATGCCTTTAACATCAGAACTTCAAGTGTAAATTCCCAGGTTGGTCTTGAAGGATTCTAAAGGTATTTTCTTCTGTACTAACAGAAGAAGCAGCATCTTTTGGCATACAGAGAAATGCCATGACAAGCACTCAAAGATTGGGAGGCAGAGAATTTAACCCCTAACTTGTTTTATAGCTTGGATTGCTCTAATACTTTGTGAGAAGACATTGTTTGGGTTTAGTTCCCCTGTTTGTTTTGCCATGCCCAAGACAAAAACATGGAGCTGCCAGGTAGAGCATTGTGTCCTGTCATGTGGATGCAGAGTCTGTTTATCTTCTGGTGTGACTTGGGTGATGGATCCCCTCCAACCAGTGAGCTAATCTAACCTCTAGTAAAATACTTGTGTGTCCTGCAGTTGGAGGTCCTCTACCTGAAGGGGATTATTCCATCTCTAGTCAGAGGCTGGTGCATACCACAGACTTGCTCCTTCTCCTTTAATCCTCTGACAGCTGTAGCACTTTCTGAGTTCTGGGTAGGATCCAAGACTTTTCTGTGCTCAGTATCAAACTGGCAGAAAATGAAGCACATGTTGCAGAGGAGAATACCATAAGAAAGGCCAGACTGCATATTTTGGACTGGACTTAAAAAGCCAGTCAAAATACCACAATATTCCATAGGAGACTGCGGGGTGGTGGCTGTCCTCAGATATTTGGGCTCTGCTTCATTTGGGGAACTCCCCCACTTGCATGGTTGTGTTTGCCCATCTCCAGCTGCTGCCCACCATCATCACCTTGTCCCCCTTACCCACCACTAGAAGGCATGCAGCTTATATTTTCTGATTTCCCAGTTCTCCCACCATAATGAGTCAGCCCAGGGAGTCAGATAAGAGGGTGCGCACATTAATTCCCACAACTGCTGCTTGCTTCAAGATGCTGGAAAAAAAAAAAAAAGACCCCAACAAACCCACATTAAACCCACTTTAATGATTCTTTATTGCTTTCACAATCTTGTATTTTCAATAGTTTCCCAAGAGCTTGTGAAAGAATCATGGGAGCTCTTGACTAAAAATCACCTTCTGGAATCAAGTAAATACATGCTTGAAGACAAAGACATGTTCACTGACCATGTCCATCTGAACATCCCCGGTCAAACAGTGGTCAGAAGAATTGTAGGAGAGCAAACAGTGTTACTGAATGGTAGAATGGCAGCAGCAATGTGAATGGCATGAGAGAGCTACTGCTGCCCTCCACTGAAACGTAAGCCTGGACAACATGTCTGTTTGAGCTGGGCTTTCCCAGTTGCACCTCTGAGCTGAAGAGACAGAGGGACTGAAGCTTTTAACATGCTGTCCTTCTGACATTTGCCCAGGGAGATTTCTTCATTCCCTGAGCTTCTTTCACCTCACTCCACTCCAGCTTTGTGTCGGGAACCTCATCTTCAGGCTCCGGATCCTCGCGGACAGTCCCCTCCGGCAGAGCCACGACGATGGGCAGAGGGCCCTGCTCCTCACGGAACTCCACTACATAGAGACCCTTCTGGTTTGCCAACTGCTGGTGAGTCTCCTGGGATCAGGAGAGAGAAAAGACAACCAAAACAATGAAGCACTTGGTTTACTTTGGGTCAAACTCTACATGGCATGTGAGGTAGGGAGAAAAAAAAATCATTTACTAATAAACAGTTTAAACACTGTGTAAATTAAATGACTTGCCAGGCTCACCTACATGGGCAAAAATTCAGATAGCTAGACTGCAAATATACTAACTAGCACTACACTGTCATTCTAGAGGAACTTGCTTCTGGAAAGGATCTGTCCAGAAAAGACACATCCTGCTAATAAGCATGCATGTTGGCATATTAGTAATGTGCAGGAACATTTTTATGTCTTTATATGGATATAAATTTTGCTTTGACAACAGCAAAGTGCTTATTGCTGCCCTGACAGGTAATATCAGCTAATATAATGATATGAATTTAACACAACTACACCTCTTCCTCACATACAAGGTGTTTGCTAACACTCAGATTTCACAGAATAAATGTGCAGGGGTAATGGGAAATTTTTCCCATTCAGGGCAGTCAAGAAAATATATCAAGTGCATATCTCTCAAAGCAGTAATCTATACAGTAGGTCCCTCTTCTGTTCTTCTATTCACTCTGTGGAAGACTTCTCAGAGACAATGCATTGAAAACACAGGCCAGACTTCCTCAAGTCTGATTAACTTCATAACCTCATAATCTCTCATAACCCAAGCTATGAGATCTGTAACTATCTCATTAGGCAAAGAGGATCATAACCCCCTCACCTTGTGAGGCTACACTGATCGAGTTGGCCAGGACAGGCTCACAGATTTGACAACTAGAGCTATGCAGGGCTGTGTTTAGAATGTAAGCAGCTAAATTTTGGCAGCTACCAAAACTATGAACGAATGAGATAACCAGGAATTTCCAAAGGATTGACTCATTCTAAGTGTTCAAAGGAAGATGAAATGCTGCACGTTGGATCTTTTCCATCAACTACAGGCAGCTGGCTCAGACAGAGACAGCTCCATTATGAGCACTTAGAGCTAGAGGAAATGACACCAGCTCCCTGACTTATTTCAGAGATCTTAATTACACCAGCAATAGAAGCTGAGACATTCACTCCTTGGGCAATGAAAACTTGGAATACAGACAAACAGGCAGCAGCAACCAAAGCTGGTCCACAACTTCCTCTGCCCATGATTTATCAACCATCACCAAAAAATACAACAAATGAAAGCCCAAAAATTCATATGTCCCCTGCAGGCATTTGGCTGTGGAACGGGCAGAGTTACACATATTTGTTTCTGACTGCAAAACTTCATAAAACTGCTGAGGAATTATCTCCTTGCTGATTTTGTTCATTCTTTTGGAAAATTACTTAATTTAAAGTCTAGAATATAAATTGTTTCACCACAAACTATTACAACATCAATTCCCTTCTGTTCCCTGATAGATAGGATGGATAGAACCACTGAGAGTGCACCTACCTGTTGGGTCAAGCCTTTAAAGAAAGCTCTGGTAATGTTAATCAAGTTTGTGGATCCAGTAACCTTGGCATACATGTCTTTAATGCCAATTAGTTTGCACATGGTGATAATAGCTCGGTGGCAGCGAAGACCATACCCTGGGGAAAAAACCATGTAAATTAGTATTATGTGATTATTTGTAAGCATACAACTTGCTAAGAAGGAAGACAAGAGCACTAAAACCTCTGCTTTGTTATTTTTGTTACCTTGCATGTTAGAACACATTATATGTTAAAAATGGCAAAACCATTCTGGGAAGACCATTCTTCCCAGTCTTTGCAGCCATGCCAACACACAGATTGGGGGGGGGGGGTTTATACTAAATACACCTTGCTTAACATATTGCAAAACCAAATTAAAATGTCACCACCTATAAACATAAAACCAGTAAAAATGCAACCTGAAGAGAGGATCTAAATGCAACTGGACCCTGATGAAGACTGTCTCTTTTAGAAAGCAACACCTACACAAACTCCAACACCACTTCCTTTGCAATTTCTGGTGAACAACTGCTGCACTCCTAATGATGGCAAATCCTGGTTCATATACATGATGGAGGGATTTCAACTGCTGTCCTTTGGGCTTCCTTCCAGAAGGACCCTGCAGTAGAAGACATGTCAGTATGTCACACTCCCAGGGAGACCTGCTGCTGGATGAGAGGCCTACAGTGCCTTCCTAAAGCCTCAGATTGTGCTCAAGATCTCTATCAGACATAGAGCTGGCAGAGAAACTGGGGAAGGAAGGAGGGCAATAATGCTGCAGTAGAAAAGCCTGGTCTAAAAACAGAGCTGCTGGGAAAGAGGGTGAGCACCCACTGACACTGGTGCCTCTTGCTACTCACAGGCCTTTTGGTAGACAAATGTGGTGGGGGAAAACAGTTTTTCCCCCTCTGAAGGTGAGAAAATGGTAAACCCCCAGGGGGTGGTGATCTTTAGAA
>JAWWLV010000121.1:14067729-14100180 GCA_035041135.1 Platyrinchus mystaceus | reverse complement strand
CCTTCCCCCTATTTTGAGTCTCGTGTTTTGTCTGAAAAAACCATCTCACACCGGGTTAAAATTGGGGAGGGAGGCCTAAACTCGGAATTGGATTTTTAGGGCTCTCAAACCACGACAACAAATAAAACCAACCATGTTTTTATTTTATTTGGCTCTTGATGTGCAAAGCTTTGAGCAGTGAAAATGGGACTGAACCTGCCTGCAAATTGAGGAAGCCATCACTGCACCCACTTACCCCAAATTTAGACTTTGCGGTCGATCTCCAAAATGTGAACCTTTTCCCTGCCTCCTGACTCGGCAACAGCAATTCACCAACTTCACAGCCTATGCTAAATATGCTAAATATAACAGCCATTAGCCAGCAGCCACAAAAATAGTGATGCTTTTCCCTTCCAGCTGAAAAAAAACTAGAATACTATGTACTAACAAGAGTGTAAGACTGCACTCTGCACAGTACTGTGCAGAGGCATCACTTCCCTTTTCCTGGCCCAGCAACTAGCACGAATTACATTTTTAATTATATTAGTGGCACAAAGTGAAGGAGAGACAAACATATTTCAAAATCCACAAACACAACAGATGTTTGCATGTCATCTGCATCCATCTCCATTACAGAGGTGGGGATTATATTAACTCCAATGCATAGTTGTAGTACACTGGCAGTAACTGCAAATGGTTTCCTTACACTTGCCAGATTTTAATGGATGAGTTATTTTTTGAGGAGTTTGATTTTGCTCTCTTGTTCCCCAGAGCCATTGTTTCACATGGCCTAGCACTAGTAATCTTTAAAAATTCATTTGTGATAGTTCTAATGTATCTTACTTAAAAGGTGAAAATGGTCTTGCTGCTGAGTAAAGGAGGCAAAAAAAAAATCTATTCCAGTGTTGCATTTTTTATTGTGTCACTATGCCCATTTTTCTTTGAACCTATAATCAGAAAGGAAATTATAACCATCCAAAGCCATTTGAGACAATACTGTTTCCTGTGCTACAAAACAAAGTCAAGTTTTAGACACAATTACATGTGAATCACTTCTAAAAGGCTGCGAGAGTTTCATTTTCGGTGACTGAAAGCATTTAATTTCTGGCATTTTTATTGCTGCTTTTCTCCCATCTTATCTCAATTAAGTTTCTGCAGATTATTTATACATGAAACTCAGAGGCCAGCAGACTAGTCCACTGGTCTCTGGACAAAATTTATCCTAAACACAATAGCAAAGGATTCCAGCTGTGGGGAGAAAACTGGGCTCGGTCATGTTTAACCTGCACGCTGCTGTACTGAGGTTTAATGCAACGAGCCCAATGTAAGAGAATAAACTACTTCAGATGTAACACATTTTCTCACGCTGAAAAAGATACAGAGGTAAGCAAAAGAAGTATTTAAAATGTATTCTTCCTATAAACTAACCCACAGAGCCTGTTAAAAGCAATCTACAACAGATTTTCTGGGTAGTAAGTAAGGATAGTTTGGAAAACAGAACATCCACTTTAAATCCACACTAAGGAACTACTCTGAGTGAAGCTCACATTCACATGTTCACATTATGTTACTTTTTAATTTGGATTTTCACTTATCTAATCCCACCTACATGATGGGGGGTTTCTCTGCTTTTCAGAGATTAGGAATAAATTCAAGAAAGGAACATTTGACCATAGCAGCAACTTTACCTTTTCTACTAAAACATTAGGCTTTGCTGTAACCATTTGCTGAGACAGCATCAGGGGGAGCCTGTGGATGACGCCTTCTTGCTTCAGATACAGGAAGCATCACACTTGCAAGCTCTCACTGCAATGGGGAATTTCAACCCCAGGGACACCTGCTGGGTAAGCAACACAGCTGGGCTGCAAGCAATCCAGGGGACCTGAAGTGTATGGAGCACAACTTCCTGGTCCAGGTATTGGACAAACCAACCAGAGGTGAGGTGTTACTGGATCTGGTGCTCAGCAATGTGGATGAGCTGATTAGAGGGATTCACACTGGAGACAGCTTGACCATGCCTTGGTGGAGTGAGTCACCTCAAGGAGTGAGGACCTGGTCTGGAGCAAGGTCAGGACTCTGAATTTCGGAAAATCGACCTTCCAGATGATTAAGGAGTTGGTGAATGAGCTCCCCTAGGAAACTGCCCTTAGGGACAAAGGAGCTGACCAGAGCTGGCAACAATTTCAGGACACTTTTTTTAGAGCTCTCCATCCCAGTGTGTAGCAAATCAGGCAAGGCAGGTTGGAAAATGGCACAGGTGAGAAAGGTTTTGCTTCTCAAACTGAGGATTAAGAAGGAAATGCATGGCCAGTGGAAGTAGGGACCTGGGAAGAGTACAGGGGTTAGGAAAGCTGAGGCACAGATGGAAAAGGACTTGGCAAGGGATGTGAAGAATAACAAGAAGGGATTCTGTAAGTACAAAGGTCAGATGAGAAAGGCCAAGGAAAGTGTTATCTCCTGTGATAAGCCATAAGGAAGAACTGGAGACAATGGATATGGAGAAGACTGAGGTACTCAAGGAGTTCTTTGCCTCAGTCTTCACTTCCATGAGGGCATCAATGGTACTGCCAGGAGCAAGCTGGAGAGTATCAAAAGTGACTGTAGAGCTCTTGGGGTGATAGTTGGGGCATGGGGGGACCCAGGCAGTGTTCTCCTCAACTCTGCTGAGAAAGGGAAAGGGTATAAGGAGCAGGGCAACGATAATGCAGGTCAACAATGGTCATGGAGGTGGTGCCAGCAACAGGGTTCTGTTTTCTGACAACTGGACCTTGCAGAGGATCAGTATGTGCTTGGGAGAGATGGGATCTACCTTGCTAAGCAGGACAAAGGTATCCTTGCCAGTAGGGTGGCTGATCTGGAAGGACAGCTTTAAACTAGGGACAGTTATCAGCAGCCCTCTGAGGGTGGGACAGAGAGCGCTGATAAACAAAGGGTTTGGAGTGATGTGAGCAAAAGGGAAAGCAAAAATCATCAGAAGGGCTTTGAGTAGGGTCACTGCCAGCATTTGCATGTAAGCAAGGAAGTGTCTGCAAGGTAGTGTTATGGAAAAGTGCCTTCTGGGAAATCAGCATGGTAAGGGGCCTCTGTTCACTAATGTATGCAGCACTGAGAATAAACATGAGGAAGTGAGATATCTGTGTGCAGCTGTGCATCTAATGGGCTTGCTGAAATCAGAGAGTTGTGGTAGATGGCTAACAGGAATGGAGTGCTATGTGGAGGAATACAAGTTCCTTAGAAAGGAGAGACTGTGAAGACAAAGAGGTGGAGTTGCCCTTTCTGTGAGAAAACAGCTGGAATATGTGGAGATCTGCTCTACTCTCAGGATGGATGATCACAAAAACAAACCAATATGGGCCACATTGTAGGGCATGTCTGATTGCTAGAGAACACCTGATCAGGAAGAACAATTGGATGAGCCCTTCTACAGACATAGGGGCATCATGTTCACAGGCCCTGATTTTCACAGGGCCTTCAACAACCCCAACAGATTCTGGTGAAACATTACAGAAAGGAACATGCAATACAGGAAATACCTGGCATGCACTGATGACAACTTCTTCCTACAATTGTAGGACAGTCAGCATCACTTAGATGCATCTTCATAAATTATCTCAGTAGTGGGGCACAGTGTAATCTTGGCAAGTTTGCTGTTGATACAACACTGGGAGGAGTGGAGACACACCAGGTCTTGTGCTGCCACCCAGAGGGACCTTGACAGGCTGGAGAAATGGGCTGACAGGAACTTCATGACGTTCAACAAGGGCAAGTGCAAAGCCCTGCACCTGGGGAGGAACCACAGGCACCAACACATCCTGGGGGCAGAACGGCTGGAAAGCAGCGTGGCAGAAAAGGGCTCGGGGGATCCTGGTGGCCACCAGGTTGACCATGAGCCAGCAATATGTTCTTGTAGCAAAAGAGGCCAATGGTATCCCGGGCTGTGTTGGGACTGTTGCCAGTGGGTTGAGGGAGGTGATCCTTCCCCTCTACTCAGCACAAGTGAGACACACCTGGAGCACTCTGTCCAGTTCTGGGCTCCCCATTACAAGAGAGATGTTGACATACTGGATAGAGTCCAGCAAAGAGGTAGGAAGATGATTAAGAGGCTAAAGCATTTCTCATACCAGGAAAGGCTGAGAGTACCATAGTGGACTGAAAGTATTTTTAATTGCAACTACTTCCAATGGAGTAGCAGCTGTAAGCTGTCCTGGCTCCAGGAAGTCTGAGGCAATTAAGGGGGGACATCTGCCCACGTTATCCCAGTGTGAACTTAGGAGGGACAGGCACACAGATGCAGCCTTGCACTCTGATTCACATTTGAAGCACTCCCACTGCTGCATATTAAATTACCTCTGAATCTTGTCTTGGAAACAACAGTTAAAAAAAAAAAATCGTCACTGAAAAATAATCAAATGAGCCTATCAGTTCTCCAAAGCATGAACAGGGCATATAATGGGAAGCAAAACCTGCTGGGCTCTTCTGGAAGGCCTTAGCATTCAACACCTATGCTAATGAGATTAGATTAGACTTTTCCACATCTAGGAACTACATTTATAAAGTGTGAAAGAAAACCACAAATAGAGCTTCCACCAGTGAAAGAGGAGCAAACCCTGATTTACAATAGCAAAGCCATGTCATCAACAGTAGCTCTAATGAAAAACAACTGATCAATTTCAACATTTAAAACATGGTAGACTAGACACTGCACAAGTTTAACTTCATCAAATAAATATTAGTCAGTAATTAATAAAACTTCAAAATTTCCAGGCAGCTTTAGTTACCTTTGTTTTGCTTCTTCATGTGGATTTTGGTGGTTTTAAATTTCACTGTAATATCATGGTAAACTGGAGGAGGAGAAAAAAAAAAAGGCATTACAGCTAAATTCTTCCTTCTAGAAAAGTTTTAACTAGTACCTTTCTGTTTCCAAACTGTGAATAGCAAGTTGGTTTTATTCTCCTCTGGCTTCTTTAAAGAGAAGGGTTAATCTAGGTAAATTTCTGGAATAGATTATGAATTTTGTCATATCTGTGAATATTATGTTATGATTGTGCACAAAACCACTTGAAAAATAGGTCTGTATGCCTCCAGTGAACCTCATTTAGTTTTGAACTGAGCTCACATGGTACAATTGGAACTTCCTCATACTCAGATTTTTTAATAATTCAGCTTTTAACCCCAGAGATATCAGCACTCTTGGATTTTCTGTACAGAATATTTACCCTTCCAGTCTTCCTGCTTTTCTCTGCTTCAGAAGGAACCCCAAACTCAGGTGGCTGTTATACACATCTGATTTAGTGACTGCAGTCACAGTGGCTCAGAGAGGACCTCTATGTTGAGTAGAATGGAAAGCATGGTAGAAACACCACCAGCTTTGAATCAAATTTCTGATCTGTTAGTGTGAAATAATAATGCTCAAGGACTAGACTCATGAAAATAACTTGAGTTTTTTATTTATAAGTCAAAGTTCTATTATACTGAATATTTATCCACACAATGACTTGGTTAAACATTCATATACTCTGTAAGGTACTACCTTTCAAAATTTTTCAGAAATATAACTGAATATTTGGTATACAGGTACCACGTTTGACACCAGAGAGGACTTGTATGGAATTAAATTGAATTAACAGAAAACTACCAGGAAACATCAGACTGCCTCTCCAGTCTAGTTTCTCCCTGACTGCTGGGCTTTGTCAGCATACATGGATTGAATCAACAGGGAATCATCTTCTCTGACACAGAAAGTGGAAAAGCACAGGAATTCACTGTAGGGAAAAATGCCCTGACAGTACCTGACTTCCTTAACTCAAATGTGCCAGAGAAGATCTAATTGTGCTACTGCCTCCTTCCCCCACTCCCATTTTTAAAAAGAAATTCTACAGATCAAGTACCCAAATTTTAAGCACAGAATAATGGAACTTTAGGTTAGAAAGGACCTTTTAAAGGTCAGCTAGTCCAACCCCTCTACAAAGCACAGGGACATCTTCAGCTAGATCAGGTTGCTCAGAGCCCCATCCAACCTGACTTTAAATGTTTCCAGGGATGGGGCATCTACCACCTCTGTGCAACCTGTTCCAGTGGTTCCCCACCCTCATTGTAAGATAAAAAATTAAAAAATATTCCTCATATCTAGTCTGAATCTATCATCCTTTAGTTTAAAACCATTACATCTTGTCCTCTCATAACAGACCAACTAAGAAGTCTGTCCCAGTCTTTCATGGCAAAGGCAGGAGACTAGAAAGGAGATAAAACCTCTCAATCTTTTAACACCACCTCGTATTATTTAATCTTAACCTTTCTGCATGAACCTTCCTAAAACAGTTGATTCAAACCTGAATGGAAGTAAAGAGCAAACCACATATTCATTCCAGGTAATAGCGATCTCTTCAACACAGGGATTGATGACTGCACTCTGACATTACCAGTGCCTAGCTAAAGCAGTCTGGGGCTAAGATTTCATACAGCATGCTGCAAAAGCAAAATAATGCATGAAGAATAATAATACAATGCATCAGATCAGAAAAAAATTAGTTAAGTTTTTTTAGGCTTTGCAAGTAGTTGCAACCAGTTCTGGTTGGTATATTCAGTACTTATATCAAAAGTATAATACTTACTTGTGTGGTTCTGATACAGCTCTATGTAATGTAAGCAGTTTATTGCTTTATTCTTTGCCTAGGGAATAAAAGGCAGAAAACATTTTTTTCCTTGATTTTTTTCTACTAAACATTTGAAATTTACCATTGTTCAGTTAACTAGATAAATAAAATGCAAGACAAAAAAACACTTAAAGAAGGGTTTGCCACATCTAAACTTTATGGAAATAAAAATGTTCTCTTTAAAGAACAGCTTTCTCCTAACAGATTTAAAAAATTCTCAATATAGCAACAACTTCATCAAACTTTGTGTATTTTAGCATTGCTACTTCCATAGCTTAGTTGAGCATTAAAAAAAACTAGATTAATGTAGATGGATAAGTAACATTCTGAAATCTAAGGGAGCCTTATTAAGGTCATTATGCATGTGTGAGAGAAGAATTCCTACACACTCACAGTATAAGCAGACTGTATGCTATGTAGATATTGGAAACAAGTGACTGAGGAGGGGGACAGGTTATAGCCACAGAAAAAGGAATAGAAAGAAAATAAAGGGTGCATTAGCAGAATTTCATTGCAGGGCAACTTCACTATGTGTGACCAAAGAGCAACAGAGCTGGTGAAGAGTCTGGAGCACATCTCTTATAAGGAGCAACTGAGGGAGCTGGAGGTGCTTAGCCTGGAGAAAAGGAGGCTGAGGGGACACTGTATTGGTCTGTACAACTACACAAAAGGAGGCTGAAGTGGGGTGTTGGTCAGTCTCTTTTCCCAAATAGCAAGTGACAGGATGAGAGGAAATTGCCTCAAGTTGTGCGAGGGGAGGTTTAGACTGGAAAAAATTCTCCACTGGAGGGGTTATCCCAGGCTGCCCAGTGAAGTGGTTATTTATACCTCCCTGGAGGTATTGAAAAGGTGTGTAGACATGGCAAGAAATATTCAATCAACCTACTTTCCGTAAAGCATTCATCCTGTCACCTGCTTTCCCCAGTGCAAAACCTGCAAGACAGAAAGAGTCATTTTATTGCTGAGAAACAGATGATGCAGAAAGACAAAAAAATCAGAACTTCACAACCACGTTCAGTATTTAAATTTCCACTCCATTGCAGAGATCATACCCAGAAAATGCTTCAGAGAAAAATTACAGAAACAGTTTAGGAGCTATGAATGTCTTAGATCTGGATGCCAAATGCTTGTTGTCAAATGAAAACAAATAAGGCTAAACTTATTTTTGTGTATTTGACCAAACCTGTTTCAAACAATTAAATAGTGGTGACTGCTTCAGACAAAAAAAAAAAGTCCATTCTTCTGTTTAAAAAGAAAGAAGGTTTGAAGAAAAAAAGGAAGCTGATGCAGATATATCAACTATGTCTGTACAAACAGTAGCTTCGAGACCCTAGAAGCAAAGGAGACTATTGGTTTGCTATTGGTGAAATAGAGAATACGAAAACTATGATTCTCTGAAAACCAGGTTTAACACTATCATGCATTTGCAAAAAACCACATGCCTGTAGAACAGACTGCCAGTTTACAAACTGATACCTAATTCCCTCTGAACTCTCAGACCTACTCCTATTTACCAGGTCAACAGTGTTAATACTGAAGAGATTTCACAGCAGTCAGCTCAGAGCAGGACATCAACTGACTGTACAGAAAGAAAAAGAGGATGTGACAGCCATTTTTACAAACTCTGTAGAGTCCAACAATGTCAAGGCAGACTGAATTAAAACCATTTCACTTCAAATGAGCAAGTCTATCTTTTCTGGTCCTTTTTTTTTGCTGTGAAGTCATGCAACACATTAGAAAATTACAAAAATGTGTTCATTGGGACAACCTCAATTCAGTCATTCAGGACATATTGATTACAGCAATATGTTTCATGAAAAACCTTTCCAAAGAAGAGGTAGAAAGAATTTTTTCAGGTTAACCTACCTTTCTGTTAGAGAACCACACCTTCCTCTCTATATAAATTTTCCTCCACTCCAAACTGCAATCAAAGTTCAGCTCAAGAAACGTGGATTTCAATCTTTCACATAGAAGTTCTACAAAACTCTGGTTGACTGGAAATACAGCTGTCTTATTAAAGCTCCCACATAGATCCCATCATCAGAGATATCTATTCAGCTCATAATAAGAGGAGGCTACATCCAGAAGGTGGATGCTTTACACACATATCGAAAGCAGGATTTTCTTTATTAGAGACACACAGCAGTACAAATGCAATTTCCTGTACTCTCACCAATACAATACATGTCATATTCCTGCCTTCTGACAGAGGTAGGAATTCTCTATCATTTAGATTATTTGGATTGTTTCCTTCACAGCTATTATTTTTTTTAAATGATTCTTCATTTAATTCTGCACAGCTGTCTTATCTCTACGCCCATTTGATGTCTAAAGGGAATTTTAATGTACATTGCTTTATATCCCCAAGAGAATGCATGAAAACTATCTCCTTATGGAGAAAAACTTAGCACATTCAAGGGTGCTTCTTAAATAAAAATTATCCTGCAAAAACAATAATAAAATCTTTAACTCCCGGTATTTGAAAACTGAGCGAAAGATAAACACAGAACTGGAAACAGGCAAGAAACTCACTGCTGTACAGGGTGGCTGCATAGAGCCTTCATGTTGGGATCCAGGGCTAGTTAATCCAAGTTATACACTGCCCTGAGAGGGTTTGATTGTTTCTAGAGACAGCTTGGTCATCACTACGCTCCAAACATAACTGTGCTTACAGTCCTGTTACAAGGAAATCACAGCTAAACTGAATTCCCCTGACTGGCATTCTTTCTCCAGTCTTTGCTGAGAAAGAAAAGGAAAAGGGTCTCTTTTCACAGCTCACACTACAAGATTTTTCATAACCTTATGTTTCTTTTTATTTGTCCATTTACTTTATGCCATAGACATCATTTCTATGGTTAGATTTCAAATTGCCTGCTGAAGAGACCGTTATAAAGAGCCATAATGGAAAAAGTCTACAAATGGGTGAAGCTGCAGAGCACTAAAGCTTACCATGAGACCTGACTCAAAGGGCCCCAAGTATTCTATTTCTTTTTTTCTAATACAAAACCAAGTGCATAATTTGATTATAAAGCTTACTTTTATAGATGAAACTCAAAATTCTTAAAGGTATTTAAATATTGTCCAGTAGAAAAAAAAGGTAATTTTTTTTGAAGTATAAAACTCCCTTTAAATCACCATGCCTCCTGAAGTGCTGTTACAAACAGTGATAGATTTGGCATCTTTTCATACAGTAAACACACATACCTGCACCCCCTTTACCATTTCCAATAGCCACTAAGGCACGTATTGATCTTCTTCTGCCTTCCTTTGCCTTCATACAAAATACATTTTTCACCTGAAGAAAAAACAACACAAAGCATCTTGTTATTGTACGGTCCAAATGTTTTGGGTTTGGGTTTTTTTTAAAGAGAGTCAAGTTTACAAAAAAAAAAAGGTATTAGAGGTCTGTAATATATACTTCTTAGGATATGTATCTATATGCTTTAGTGAATAGGTATCATGTGCAGTGGGACACTGGCTTCAAAGCATTAAATATAGAAAGGTTGCTAAAAATCCATACTCAAAAGTTACCTCAGTGCAGTTCCATTAAAGTATCCCCTCTGTTGTGTTTAACTGCACAACAGATAATGCTCTAATGCTTCTAGCTTCATGTGTGATTTCAAGCATGATAAAAAAACATGGGGAAAAAAAATGGAAAGTGACACAAACATCTAACTGCCCCCCTCATATTTTAACATATTTTAGAAGCACTCTTAGAAATTGCTCAAGGTCTGTTGTTGCTTTACGTGAATTAAAACTTGGGATAGAAATCTACATGCAGACTGCAGAAGGCAGTCTCATTACTGAGATGACAGCTGCTGAAAAGAAGACTTTATTTAAGAGAGGGGAAGAAGAAAATAGTATTTAATTCCTGGAACTAGAAATGTTTACAGAAACTCTGCAGGAAATTCAAGCAGCGATGCAGGAAAGCTCTTTCGTTTGGAGTGGGGGGGACAACTACAACTGGGGACACAGCAGACTTCTGACTCTGCTACAGACTCCACTGTGTGATGATAATACTAAACAAGTTTGCTGATGACACTGAATTGGGAGGAGCTGTCGACTCTCCCGAGGGCAGAGAGGTCCTGCAGAGACCCTTACAAATTAGAGGGCTGGGCAGTCACCAATCAAAGTAAGAACTTTAACAAGGGCAAGTGCTGGATCCTGCACCTGGGACAGGGCAACCCTGGTTGTGTGTATAGACTGGGGAATGAGATGCTGGAGAGTAGCTGCAGGAAGGGACCTGGGGGGTCCTGGTCCCTGGATGGCAAGTTGAACATGAGTCAGCAGTGCCCTGGCAGCCAGGAGGGCCAACTGTGTCCTGGGGGGCATCAGGCAAAGCATCGCCAGCCGGGTGAGGGAGGAGATTCTCCTGCTCTGCTCTGCACTGGGGCGGCCTCACCTTGAATATTGTGTGCAGTTTTGGGTGCCACGGTATAAAAAAGACATTAAGCTATTAGAGAGTGTCCAAAGGAGGGCACTGAACATGGTGAAGGGCCTTGAAGGGAAGCCACGTGAGGAGCGGCTGAGGTCACTGGGCTTGTTCAGCCTGGAGGAGACCAAGGGGAGACCCCATCGCAGTCTTCAATATCTTCGTGAAGGGAAGTGGAGGGGCAGGTACTGATCTCTTCACTCTTGACAGAACCTAGTGACAGGACTTGAGGAAACGGCATGAAGCTGAGTCAAGAGAGGTTTAGATTGGATATCAGGAAAAGGTTTTTCCCCCAGAGGGTGGTTTAGCACTGGAAGAGGCTCCCCAGGGAAGTGGTCACAGCACCAAACCTGTCTGAGTTTAAGAAGCATTTGGACAATGCCCTCAAGCACATGGTGTGATTCTTGGGGTGTCCTGTGCAGGGCCAGGAGTCGGATTCAATGTTCCTGGTGGTCCCTTCCAACTCAGCATATTCTATGATTCTATAAGCAAGTCACTGCTTTATAGCCTCCCACCTTATATGCTCTAATATATCACCTTGATGTAGGCAAAAGACAGATGTACAAGCGGGAACGAGAGCACGTTCAGGGAAAAGGTAGAATAACTTGACCTAAAGAATGCAGAATGTGATAAAAGGAACTAAAATGATGATATAAAAGGGAAGAGATTGGTTACATGTCAACCCAAACCAGCTTTGGACTGTTGGGGTTTAGAAATGTTTCCAAATTTTGTCCTCTGGTACATTTTAATGTGAAAAACCACATCTCTGAAGCTGAAGCTGCCTCCAAGCAAACATCTCTACTCTCTGAACACGTGAAGTGAATGTAAAATGTGCTGTACCTTTAAATTCAGGTGAGAGATAGCTAAGCAAAAAGCAGGTTATCTGAGTACTGATGTAGATTCATCATGGAGAACTGTAAATAATCTAACTGTATAAATATGCTTGTATTTTTGGCCTTTGGTGTGCCAGCTTTACTCTCTAGCACTCTATTTGGAGCACAGCCATAAATAAATCAAATAGCTCAACTCGGCGTGTGCTTCTTGCACATTAAGTGAGGGAACCTGATTTTGGGACAACAATCTCAGATCTTTTGTCCATCTGTTCTAGTTTCATTGGTTTTGTTTATATATTAAACTATATGTTTATTTAAATATAGACATAGTTTATATACAGTATGTAATATATGAACTAAATATAAAGTATAAAAATACAATATATAGTATACATAAAAGTAGATACATATAAAATAACATACTGGATATTGCTTGACTGTGTTAATATCTGTGTCAGAATGACTAGTCAAAAGATAGGATTTATTTCATGGTATTATTTCTCCTCTTCCTGTCAAATGCATCAGGTTCTACTTTCTTGAAGCCTCAATATGATTTCCATATCAGTGCTCCCTCCTTTTCTCTCCGTGTAATTCTTCAGTAAGCCAGGCTGGTTTTAGTGTTATACATCTGAAACTGGATTATTATAAAATACTTTGTCATGGCCTTAACATTCTTACTAAAATTCACAAAAAAACGCCCAAACCAAAAAAAACCCACCCAAACCCAACAACCCCCCCCAAAATACCAGTGCCTTCACTAGGTACAGATTAGGAATGGGTACTTCTGAATAATTCCACCTTGCTTTCCATAAAATCAAGATACTGTTTAATTCAAGGCGTGTGCACGTTCTACAGAGCACTTTGAAGAAGTATCAGCTTTGCTAATTGCTTATTCCAAGCTATTTTTCTTTCTTCAATCTTATTGCTTACAAGAAGAAGCTAAAAAACCGAGCCCCATAAGATGAAAGTGCCTGTGGAAAAAGGCTATTTTTACAGAAAATGCAAAATAATGATGAAAGAAAAGGGAGTGGAGCAGAGTGATCTCTCCAGAAGCATCAAGAGCATACTATTTTTGCTTTGCACATACTTTTATCTTCCACTGCCAATCTGAATAAGCACAGAAACGGAGTTGGCATGCACTCTGTCAAAAATAAAGGACATGGCTTTTGTAGAAACCTCCTCATGGATTATTCTTCTCCCTTTCCAGAATGTGGCAATAAAGACACATGCAGGAGCCTTCCTAACACTGCACTTGTCAGCTGTTTCTGAGCAGCTCTGCAGGAAAATGTGTTCAGCCACCCATCATGATCAGTGCTATTGCATCTCTCCTGAAGTGCTGTGAAGGCCTTTCAAGCTTGATAATGTACACAGGCAGTCACAACTGCTGGAGCAACACAGTCCCATCCTTCCTTATATAAAAAGTAGTGCTCTTCTGGAGCGTGCTCAGCAATGCTTCATTTCTGTCTTGGGAAATAAGGCATGCTGCTCCAGCCTATCATTAAACTGCACTGGAATTAATTAACGCAAAATGAACAATGTGCCACTTTTTAAACAACACGACCCCGAAAAGTGACTGAAACTAATACACAATTACCCCCATTTACTAGATTGACACTCAAGCTAGATTTAAAGCCAATTTCTGAAATTTGAAAGAAGATGCAACACATGCTCAACCTTAATCAAAATGTACCTCAAATTAACTGTCTCTTTGTATCCATTATCCAGTGATGATACTGCAAATTCAGCTTTCTTTTGAGAACTGAGGGAAGAACATCACCTTTCAAAACCAAACTAAAATCACCTCAAACATTTCTTAAGAGGAGAAATGACAATGTGGAAATAAGTCACAGTCAAAGACAAGCTGCTAAATGTTATTGTGATTTCAGCTGTTACACTCTGTGAGAAAACAGGTAAAAATCCAACACTTCCCTGGAGGTTTTGTTCTTGCAGAATGAACGACTGGCCAACCTCATTGTCCTTGGAATGCCCTCCTTTCTAGAAATTGTATCCCAGTCATAATTTTTAGGAACCTGCTACCTCCAAGGCCATGCTCTTGGCAGTGCTATGCTTTTGCTGCTGCTATGCAGAGAAGAGTGCCTGCATAGGCTGATCCCCTCATGGCATAAGAACCTGTGGTCCCAGTACTTCTCTAAGGTACAAGGTGAGATGAGATAAAATGAGAGCAGGGTATAGTGCTGAAAGAAAAGCACTTCCATGCAAGGGAGCCTAGAGGGGCTCAGGGATGTAGCTAAAAGATTTGGGAAACCAGTTACTCAAATCATGTTAGCTAGATCATGTCCCTGTCAGCCTTCTCTCCTCTACACTGTGGCAGAACATTTCCCAGTTGTAATGTTAACCTACAATACCTAAAAACCAGAAACTGCACGAGCTGGTGGGCAGAACTAGTATTGCTGGCAAGTGAAAGTTTCTGAGTGTTCCAAATGCCAATTATTTCTTCCACACAGGCTGACAGGTAAAAGATATAAAAATAATTAACTACTTAATCAACAGAACCAGTTGAAGGTAGCATCCCTAAACTCTACTTTTAGGGCAGGCCAAAATCTTTGAGAACTCCAAGAGTATCAGAACTAAATTCTAGTGCACAGCTCTAACCTCTCATTCTTTCCTGTGACAGGTTGCTTCAGGAGCCACCTTAAAAACTGCCTGAAATTTTTATTGTCAGTCTAAAGATGCTGTCGGTATCATCCAGAGAACAGAAAACATCCCTGTAGTTCTGAAAGCAAAATCTAGAGCCTACAAATCCCCCAAAAGAACATCTGAGGCAACATCTCATTAGAAGTAAATTGTTACTCAGAGACTATCCTGTATACCACCTAATTTTTCAGTTAAAGATGTCAAACAATGGATCTCAGACACTGTAATTTCATGCAGCGTTTCTTTTTCACAAGCCTTTTTTATTGCACCCTTTGCAAAACCGACAGCTAGATAACAATTTCCAACGACTTACAAAAAGAAACAAGGGTTTCAGGCTGTGCAATTAATATTCCTTTCGTCACAAGCAGCAAGTCTACCAAGATGAGCCAACAAGAGGTGCCATGCTGGACCCTGTGCTCACCAACAGGAAGGAGCTAGTGGGGAATGTACTGCTCCAGGGCAGCCTTGGATGCCGGGACCACGAGATGGTGGAGTTCGAGATCCTCAGGGCAGTGAGGAAGGCACACAGCAACTCATTGCCCTGGACTTCAGGAGGGCAGACTCTTCAAGGACCTGCTTGGTAGAGTCCCAAGGGATAGAGCCCTGCAGAGCAGAGAGGCCCAAGAATGCTGGCTGAATTTCAAGGATCACCTCCTCCAAGCTCAGGAGAAATGCATCCCAACGAGGAGGAAATTCAGCAAAAATGTCAGGAGCTGCTGAGCTAACTCAGAGTGAAAAAAGGTTTCAGCAGGTGGAAACAAGGAGAGGTGGCCTGGCAGGAATTCAAGGAAATTGTACAGGAAGCTAGGAATAAGGTTAAGGAAGCCAAGGCCTAGTAAGAATTAAGTCTGGCCAGGGATATCAAGGATAACAGGAACAGCTTCTATACATACATTACAAGCAAAAGATCTGGGATAATGTGGGCCCTCTTGGGAAGGAAATAGGAGACAAAAGGCACAATTTTCACAACGGATAGCAGGCAATTTCACTGCTGGACAAAACCCCCTCCAGGATCTGTCTTCTGCAAAGGGCATTATTTATAACTTCATCTTCTCCCCAGGAAAGCTCCCCTTCATGGAAGATTCAAAGGGCCACTGACCTCATGTTCTGTGCCTTCAGGCCTTACTCATCATTAGGTCTCACTTTCTAATTTTGATTGCACTACAAGGCAATTACTATCATAGCAGAGAATATCATGTAGGCTACTTTTTTTGCTATGTTACCGTGTTCATTCTGGAGGAAAATAAAAGAAAAATTCCTCTGAGGATGGATAACACATGAAATGAAGCTTTCCAGTGAAAATAAGAATGGCATATGTCAACTACACCTGTAAATGTTAATTTCCACCATGTTAGACACCACTTAAGTACTACCACCAGTTCTATTCAAAGAGATTTTTCTTATGTGTAATATATGAGCAAAACAGGAAATATGCCTTCAGGCTGGCAAGGAAAGTTAGAAACAGGTAACCCAGGTCACCTACACTAAGTAAAGCAATAGTCTAGAGGAAAGCCAGAAACAAAACCAATCTACAGTCCCTACTGCTGTCCCTTAACACTCACTCAAGCTTGCTTTTTCTCTGTGACAACATTAGTTCTAGTGCACATGAAAATCTGAGCTTGTCCAAAACCTATTCTACAACAGGGGAAAATCAAATTATATCCCTTCTATTTCTACATTATAAGAAAACACTTTAATAAGCAATTTCTTCCTTTTAGCAAGGGAGCACAGGCTTTTCAGTAGCATAATCACAACAGAAAGGGCCTGTTGTATCTTTGTTCATAAGTCAGTCCTTTAAAAATGGCTTTTAATTTCTTGCTGTGAAGCATAATTTCCTAGCAAACGTTTTTATCTCCTGTACTACTGTGAATATAAAGATAATGGAAGACACATACAGAAATAGCAGCATGTCTGTCATCTATTTAAAACAAGAATGCTAAAAAAGGTCTATTTATTTCAAAACTCATACTTGTTATCAGAAAATTATAGGACTCGATTATCTTGGGCTCACTGCTGGCTTTGAATATAGAAGTTATTGCTCCTGCTGCTGCTGCTATTTTTCTCCAAAACCACTCACTCCTCTTCCTCAGTTCACATCTGTGGCAATCTCATATAAGAGCAGACCCCCAGTCTGCTTCTAAAAGCCTTTTAATTATTCAAATATAATAAAGCATGGAAACAGACTTCTATAGCATATGGAAACATTGCATAGCAACTTACTTTGCTGTTTGCACATAATTATGCCAGCACAGAATGGCAAACTCACGTATCCAAACTGACATGTCACAGTAACAAAACAACAGCCACTTTTCTTCAGTGTGCCCTTGCAATTAACAGAAAGCACTGCCAACTGTAGGGCTCAGCAAGAAAAATCACTTCTTTCATGTACAGTGCCCATGCAATTCAATTATTACAAACTGCCTTCCAACACAGATATGGCTAAAGGCCAAGTGATCCAAATAGTCAAAGCCCACAGTGCCCAGTCCACTCCAAAAACCCACTTAGATAAGAAAACAGGTTAATAGGTTACAGATTTTGTATCCCCACCCCTCCTGACAGATTATCTAACTTGGTTTAAAACAGCTCCGATGACAGACATCCCATATACTCCCAATCTGTTCCAGTATTCAAATTACCATTTGCATCTCATGCTTTACATCTAAATTTCCCTTGCTTGTTATTTATATCCGTTGCTTTTTATCCTTTTCACAGTAGACATGTAAAACAGCTTATACTTCTCCCTTCTGCAGGATTAAAAAAAAATAAAAATAAACCAATTCATGACTTCTAATTACTCAAACTGAGATTACAATAGAGCATCACAGGTTTCCACATCTCTGAAGATACTAACACCCAGTGCAAAGATTTTGATACATAGGATTAATCCAGAAAACACTCAAGCCACTGGATGGAATCCCAACTGATGGTTATCTCAGCAAAATGCAGAAAGATAATCAAGGACAGGGAAACCCATTTGCACATTTATCAGGACAGGAGAGAAGCCTCAGATGCTTTTCTGGAGTAAAGCTGTCAGTCAGATCAACTCCTGACTTGCCTAATTATTGTTTTAACTTTCAGACAAGAAGCTGTTGTGAATCGGGTATTTTGTTTAAAGAAATGTTTCTCATAATCCCTCTCAGTTGAACAGACAATGTAACTCCCTTTCCAGTAGGTTATGCTTGTACACAGTTTAAAAGAAATGAATGCTGCTCTCAGTTATATTAATTTTGTTCTTACTCTTGCACCCTGTACACATTATTTATTACTTACTCAAGGCCATTTAAAAGCTATTTTAATTCTGGTAAAATCTTACCTACTCTGTCCCCATATATTTCAATTACAACAATTGACAGACTCCTATTATCACATCAAATATAACATTAATATTCTCAAATCTTGCCGAAAATAATTTCTGGATAAAACATTTCTTCATGGAAAGTACCTCACCAAGGAATGACAAAAGAATTTCACACAAAAGACAGTTGAGCATCATTCCAAAGACAGATGGCATGAACAATGACAAGGAATTGAGATCTAAAACCAAAACCATGAGAGATTTGGTTCACAGCTGATAATTCAGAACTTCTGGTTCCACCATTTGTCCTAAGCCTCTAAATAAGGCAACATGTAAGAGTATTATTATTAAAGAACACCATTTATTTCCGTAACTTGGAGTATCTGTGTTTTCTTTTCAAAAGAGATGGTGATGGAAACTATATACTGATGTGTATTTTGCACATCTTGCATCCTGCTCCTAAACCTCTGCAGCCCTGTGTTACAATGAACCCTGAAAAACTGGCAGATAAAAGGACTCTCTGCCTTATACATTTGGTCCTGTTGTGGACTGGGACATCCCATTCCCACTTAAACAACAATTCCATTTAAATGGCAACCTTTTACTTTCTCTTCAAACCAAGTACACAGATTGATTTCACAGATCTTTAGGCAGCAGCTCTGATTTTGTTGTCAAGAGACAGGTCCACTTTTTCCTGTCTCAAATAGGGAGTTGTTTGACCACGTTCCAAGAAAAATGCAATCAGACATAAGGTCTGGCAAGAAAAATCAGTGTTTGCTTAGAGGTGTGCAGTGAAGAAGCAAGTTGTTTCAAAGATATTAAAATCTGATTATGAGATTTTAATATTTCCACAATGACACGGAATAAGTGCATTCAATAATTAGGAGCACGTTATTTCTTGCCAGTTTTGTCAGACAAATGATTTAAAAAGGATTGCTGTTCCAACAGTATATGACAGTGCATGGTAGTGGACAGACAGAAAGTGATCCCTTCCAAAAAGGACATGACTAGTGAACTTGGTGGTGGAACACAAGACGGTTATCTCAGCTGTGAGTGAAACTAAAAGAAACTCAAAGATGTTTTAAAACAAGTACCTCATCTGGACACACGTGTAACAGTTAACAGTTAATAATACAGGCCATGTTTTGCAGAACTGTTTGGTAGCAAAGCTGTAGTAAAGTGATAAATAGTCATCTCTACCCACTTAAAACTGCACAACTCAATGGACAGTCACTTTACTTTGTAGTGATAAAAGGATGTCAACATTCATATTAAGCAAAGAGACCTGATCTGTCAAAGAATGTGTACTGATTCAGGTTGATACCTTCGCCCTCAGATCATGGTTAGAAAGGACAGAAATCTCCTTTACAAAGCAGCAGCTAGACTAGTCTAGTTTTTCAATAATAAAGTACTTAAATATTAATTGCAAATGAAGGTTTGGATAATGATCCTGAAAGGAATATAAATCTAATAAGCAATTTCATCTGTAGGTAAGTAAACAGCAGAAAGTTACAGTAAATGGGGTTACATCAGGCTGGCAATCAGTCACTAGTAGGCTCAATTTTAGGGCCAGCACTATTTACTGTTTTTATAAATGATTTGAATGCAGGATCATTAAAGGTACATTAAGTGAGTTCACCAATGATGTGTTAGGAAAAGATTCTTCATTGAGAGTGTATTCAGTCACTGGAACAGGTTTCCCACAGAAGTGGTCATGGCACTAAGCCTGCCAGAGCTCAAGGAGCATCTGGAGGATGCTCTTAATCATATGATTTAGTTTTACCTTGTCCTGTGAAAAGCTGGGAGTTAGAGACTGACTGATCCTGACAGGTTCCCTCCAACTCAAGATATTCTATGATTCTACTTTCTTTACACACAAAGCTACTGGGTTGATTTATGCCCCAGAACACAACAGAGTTTAACAAGGTTTAATTTAATCTATCAAAGCACAATTCAAATGGTGACAAAAAGGCCTTAGGAATTAATTTATTTTACTAGCAGAGTTATACAACTTCCTAATTGTAGTTTTGTCTGAAAAATAACCCTATCACTTTACTAGTTTCCCTATTATAGTTGTATGTGAATAACTTTAATGTGAAAACTTTATCTGCATGCATTTGCCATTTTGGAGTTACACAAAATTACCTTTGAATTAGCTGTTATTTGCTCAATAGAGAAAACAAGACCCCAGTGGACAGAATGACAAGAGTATGTAATGCAGTTGAAACCGGATACCAGACTAATTCCTACTGCTATAACTCTGACTTAACAAAGAATTATTAAATAATTGCAAGGTCAACACAAAATAGTGATAATTCTTTAAAGTCCTTGGAAAGATCTGCAGTGCTTACCTCAATGACTCTTGTTTCAAAATCTTCAAAAGTTTCTGTTGGGAGAAAAATAGGGTGTTATATTTCCTCGTGTTACTTCCCTGTGAGCACATCTCCCTGAAGCTGGTATAACTTAAAAAGGACACAACTTTTATGTAAATGTAATTTATAAAGTAATCTCAGCAATAAGTAGAAAAGGAAAGATAAAAATAATTTGAACAAGCATATCTGAAGTGAGCTTTATTAGGGGCTTCCTTCTAAAAAAGTTTTTTTACTTGACTCCATTCATTCAGTCTTTTAGAGCAAATTCTATGAAAAAACAGCATACACCTCTTATTTATAAAGCATATTTTTTTTCCATTTCTTCAGTAAAATCAAGTTATGTCAAGGCAACTAGCTTTAAAAAAAATAAATCTTGTTAACCCCTCAGAAACTGTAATACCACTTACTACAATTACAATACAGCTCCTGTCAGAACAAAGAGATTACCATCATTAAATATGTTAGTTTTGCTCTACTGGGGACCCCAACCTCCAATTGCAATCAATATTTCACCTTTTAAAGTACCACACATGCAGGGAAGTAAGATGGAACAGTCTCCCAAGACTGTACAACTTAAATAATCAGAGTAGCAGAAAGGAAGAAAAATACATTTTTTTTTAATGGTAAAGCAAACCCATTTAACTGCTTTGATTGACCATCACACAGAAAGCAAAGCTTTCCTTAGAATATGCTGAATACTTTGATTACAAGCTAAGCTATACATCCCCTCCAAATTAAATCTGAAACTTTCTTTTGGAAATCACTTTAACTCCCCACTTACATTGAAGCATTTTTTTTTTAATTGTATCTGATATTCTTCCTAATTCTTTCCAATCGCAGCAACACTATGAAAATTATCTATCCACAGTGTGTTATAAAAAGAGAATGGTTTGAGTTTTCACTAGTTGGCAGTAAACTGCCTTCTTCTCTAACTGCTCTAAAACTGCAAATTACCCCCAAATTTCATATATACTGAGCAAAGGCTGTAAATCATTAAAATCACCAAATGGGTCACTTATATTATGACCAAAGTATTACCCAATATTCCTCTTGATATTCTGAAGCTTGTATTAGACAATCAATCAATCCCCTCGATTTAAAGAAATCTGGGGTTTGGACTAGATGACCTTTAAAGAATCCTTTCCAACACAACCTATTCTTTGATTCTATGATTTTATGAAATTGCAAGTACTTCTTGATACACACTTTTGTGAAATTCCAGAAAAAGGAATTTCAAATCTGCCTGAAAAAAATCTTTGCCATCAAAGACAATTATTGCATAATTTATTTTGTCTATTAGCAATTAAGGTGTTTTGCATTGTAAAAAAAAAAATGATCACTTCTATGTTTTATGTTCAAATCTTTTCACCACAGTGGCAATGAAGCACTGAACACGTTCAGGTGAACGTTAAATATTCAGCTCTAAGTGGTGAACATACTCTACTGCACAGAAAGTGAGTTTCTGCTCTGTCATTGTAAGGGACTTAAAAGAAGTAAAATGTTTTTGAAATGTCTTACAACATTGCAGGGAAGCATTTCAGTATAACACAGAAGACCAGTGCCAATTAAAGCAGTTAATACTTCTTTTATTTGGTGTAGTTACAGTGAGATTCTGGAGAAAAGCTAAAAACTGTATATGAGTGTAGAACTGGGGACTCAGTCCTTCACCAAATACTGCTTTATCATTTACACATAACCTCCAAGGTGATTGTGAACATGATCATCTTGGCACCGTTCAGAGATCTGTTAGTCTACACCAAGTAGACTTTTAGCTCACAGCAGAGGATATGAAGCCAACAGGCACTTTGTTCCCTCCCTGAAGCCTCTTCAGTTGCAGAAAAACACTGTAAACTTGTGAGAAATATAGTTTTATTTCTAAGTGAAAACCACTGTTCTTTCTCTACTCCCAGCTAGCATAATAAGTAAAGGTGTAGTGGAAGAAGAATCCCCTGAAAGAATTTAGCATATACAATCAGAATATGTCCCCCAATGTTTTTTTAAAACACATGGGTCATTTTCAACCAAATTTGTCAGATGTTGAAGGCTAACAACAATGAGGTTTCAATGAACCTCTTGCACCTGTTTTCACTAGAAAGTACAGATGCTGCTTGGGGAAAGCTGCATCATATGCTTAACCTCCATCTGTTACTAGAGAATCTAATACCAGGAAGAGCTGAACTGCAGAATCTCAATCAGAAAACATTCTTGCTTAGACACCAGGAATCCAGTCATGCTATTGTCTCAGGTCAAAAGGATTCACTGGGTTTGGCAGTTTCAGGTCTGTTCCTCCTATCACCCTGACAGTGCTTTGCATACAGCCAATGTCCCAATTTCTCTGACTAAAAAGAAGCTGAAATAACTATGGGGACGTGAAAATCCCCAACATTTTCAACAGATTGAAAGGGAAATAGTATATACTAATCAGGAACTGCTTTTTCTCAAGCACATTTATAATACAAGCTGACAGCTTCATTTTCCTATTTTGACTGCAGCACCCTTTCCTCTTTTTGGCAGAACTCTACCTGACTAGAACAGCCTCCACACAGCCAACTTTAATGCAAGTAATCTACATAAACAGTATCAGCCAAAAGCAAAATCAAGGAAAACACCAGAAGGCAAAATTCATAAATGCTTAAACATTGTTTGCAACAGCTGTCACTTCTTTTAGTGGAATAAACTACACACAGTCTTGTGTTCACAGTATGGAACTAGAACCATGACATTTTCTTGACTTGCAGTATATTCCACCACTGACTTATGGGGAATTTGAAACAATTAATTAATTTCTCAGGTCTTCTATTTTTACACTGAAAGGTTCAGTGACAGCCAAGTCCATTGTCATATCACTGTCTTCCATGGAATATTTGCTTTCAAGGTAACAGAATGAAATGCAGGGAAGTAAATACAGGAAGTCTTTCAGTTGTATACTGCAGTATTATGTTGACATTAAAATGGAATGAATTGCTCTTAAAATTGAAGAAAAAGGAGAAAATATTCAAAGAGATTGGTGGGCAAGACCTCCTGAATTCCCAAGGTAAATTTGAGGGAAACAGTGTATCTCAGACTCTACAGCAACAGACCCCACAGATTCATGTACAAAGGAATGGAACAGGGAACATTCACAGGCAAAAAGAAAATAGTTAACAAAGCACCAGGCAGACTGCAGAGCAAAGCTGACTGCAAGATGATCAGACAACAATACAACTGTGATTCCATGCAAGTAATTCTCCATTTAGGTTGACTTGCTGCAACATAAGTTCTGAGGTGCAAGCTTGCACTGGGAGAACATATTCCTGGGCAAAGAGAGCTCTGAAAACATGAACAAGCTTAACACCTCACACAAGGCAGCAAGCCTGAAACAACAGTGCTAGAAAACATCAGCTGTCTTTCTTAGCTCACCTTGCTCCAAAAGTCTACAGAGAGATGGCAATAAGCATACAAGTTCCACAATAAAAACTCACCTCAACAGGAGTTAACAAGTCTGTTTTATGTTTAGTTCAAAAAGATTATGCTTCTAAATGTTAAAATCACTACAGAACTTACAGTAGGTTAAATAACAGCATTATTAAAAAAGTCACTTCTCTGCTTTATGTAAAGAACCTCTAGTTTCACTATGGCATTTAACTACTTGGGAAGTAAATAACTTTTGTTATTATAATAGTTACTATTATAGTTAGTTATTATAGCTTCTTCTAAAAGCTACATTCAAACTACACAATCTTTAACCATATTTCATCATTTGAACTAGAATCAAGAAAAAAAGTCTGATTTATCTCCCAGGATCCTTTAAGAAACTATTAAAAAACCACAGCTACATTTCATACTCATTACAATTGATGTTGAAGACAGAAAAATATTTCCATAGTTCAAGACTCCTATAACAGTCTATGACATAATACAGTATTCTGTAATACAGTATAACATCATACAGTCTATAACATACTACAACAGTGAAACTAAGAAGTGTTTCAACAAATTTCACTTGTGTTAACCTGGTCTTTGATTTAGCTTGCTTATGTATGGGCATATAAGAGAGAAGTAGAAAACTGATTTCCAATCACAGGAAAAGCCTGGATCTCATTTTCTCCAAGCCCCTTATCAGAAAGGCTAAGTAAGGGGAAAACAGATAATTGGTGTTCTTACCTCCATTAGGACCTGGGTCAGGAGGATCCAGAAGGACACCTCCCCAACACCTTCCACTCCATCCTCCCTCTCTTTTAACTCTTGTTTTTCTTTTCTTCTCCCATGTATCTCTCTGCTGAACAATTTCAGTCTGAATTCTATCTCGTTCTTCTTTTTTTCGTTGAGTAACTGCCTGGACTTTCCCAGTTTGTATCACAGGAGCATTAAGACCAGGCCAGAGGAAACCAGAACGTCCTTAAAAATAACAGAGAACAATTATGTTTTATTCCAAATTAGGACTGCAACTCTGCACTCTGGAAAAAAGTAACAAAACGGTAAAATCTCACATATTTCAAGTACATTTTATGATGTAGAATTTACAACATTAAATTATCATATCAAGATTTTTTGTTTAAACACAAAAATATCTCAAGCAGTTCTTATACCACAGGAAGGAATAGAAATTTGTCAATTTATTAAATCAAGAAACACTACACACAAAAAGGTCAAGATGTCTTCAGCTCCTTATTTGTGAATCTACCTTCACCAATCTCCTGGCCTCTATTGAGATTCTTCCTTAGCTTTTTCTTCCTTCTCTTTCCTCTTCCTTTCTTTACTCCTGCACCAGTCTCTGCCAAAGCTCCTTTCCATAGCTCATCAGCTGTCACTGAAATAAAAAAAATCTTCCATAAGTAACGTACAATTACAACTTATATTGGAAACCGAGGCCGAACAAAAAATTACCCCGAACTTGAAACTTGCTTGATCTTTGCTTTACTGCAACTTAAACTGTAGGATTACTGCTGTGCTAACCAAGTAATTT
Organism: Platyrinchus mystaceus; assembly: GCA_035041135.1. Taxonomy (NCBI): domain Eukaryota; kingdom Metazoa; phylum Chordata; class Aves; order Passeriformes; family Tyrannidae; genus Platyrinchus; species Platyrinchus mystaceus. The sequence goes on along the minus strand of JAWWLV010000121.1, from coordinate 14,075,016 downwards.
CCTACTATGTGCATATGTATTTGGTGCAAAGATGTGCCTCTGCTCCTGACAATCCTGCAATCACACAGTCACAGAGCCAAATGCACTTTTTTTACATTTTTTTCGAAATTGATTTAAAGGTAAATATTGCTAACAAGTAACCAGTAAGGTCATTAAAAGAAAGTCATTCATTAGTAACTTAGAGCAGCAATACCTGGAAGCACTTATCCAAGAATAACGATCAATGACAATCAGCTTGAATCACCCCTAAAAATATCCAGGGGTTAGCCTGGTTTAAAAAGCCACAAAGCACAGAAAGTTAACCAAAACATAAATCTGCTGCTGTTCTCACATTCTGAAAATACAACAGCCCCCTTATTGCTTTATTTATACAAAATGCAAAACAAATGTAAGGAGGAAGGAATGCAAAACACTTCAAACAGCCTCATGACAGAGCTCAAGCTTTGGTCAGGACTCCTCACAGAGTGGCTGTGTACAGGACCATGCACTGCCTTGGTGTTTCACCCAACACCAGAGCACGACTTAGGAAGCACGTATTTAGTAGTTAACTTCAAACTACTATTCACCCAGCTGATGGAAATGCAGGACACCATGGGAACTTAGACAAAGTACACCAAAAGGAAGCTGATTATGTGAAAAGACGCCATAGATGATTATTTCACAGAATCACAGAATGGGTCAGGCTGGAAGGGACCACAGTGGGTCATCTGGCCCAACCTCCCTGCTCAAGCAGGGTTATCCCAGAGCACATTACACAAGATTATGTCCAAATAGTTCTTGAATATCTTCATTGAGGGAGATACCACAACCTCTCTGGACAATCTGTTCCAATGCTCAGTCACTGCACAGTAAAGAAGTTCTTTCTCATGCTCAGGTGGAACTTCCTGTGCATCACTTTTTGCCCATTGCTCTTGTCCCGTTAGCTGGCACCACCAAGCAGAGCCTGGCTCCATTCTTGACACCCTTCCCTCAGATACTGACAGACATTGATGGGGTTCCCTCTCAGTCATCTCTTCTTGAGGCTAAACAGGCTCAAGTCCCTCAGCCTGTCCTCATATGAGGGATGCTCTGGTCCCTCAATCAACTCCTCTCCAGGAGTTCCTTGTCTTTCTTGTCCTGAGGAGCCCAGAACTGGACACAGCACTCCAGATGTGGCCTGACTAGAGCTGAATAGAGGGGCAGGATCACCTCCCTCGACCTGCTGGCAAGGTTCTTCCTAATGCACCCCAGGATACATTCTTAGCCACGAGGGCACTGCTGGCTCACAGACAGCTTGTTGTCCACCAGGACCCCCAGGTCCTTCTCCCCAGAGCTGCCTTCCAGCAGGACAGCCCCCAGCCTGTACCAGTGCTTGGAGTTACTGCCCCCCAGTGCAGGACCCTGCACTTGTCTTTGTTGAATTTCAGGCAGTTCTGCTCTGCCCATCTCTCCAACTTGTCATGGTCCTTCTGAAGGGTGCACAGCCTTCTGGGGTATTGGCCGCTCCTCCCAGCTTTGTGTCATCAGCAAACTTGCTGAGGAGGCATCTGGCCCTTCATCCAAGTCACTGATGAATAAGTTAAACAATAGTGGGCCCAGTATAGAACCTTGGGGGACACCATTAGTGACAGGCCTCCAACTAGACCCTGTGACACTGATTACCACCCTTTGGGATCTGCCATTCAGCCAGTTCTCAGTCAACCTCACTGTGCACTCATCCAACCCACACTTGTTCAGTTTCCTATGGGGATGCTGTGAGAGACAGTATGGAAAGCCTTGCTGAAGTTGGGGTAAACAATACACACTGCTCTCCCTTCGTCCATCCAGGTAGTTGTTTCATCACAGAAGGCAGTAAGGCTGGTCATTTTTCTTTCTGTTAGTCCAGACAAAAAGGTTCTCACCACAGAATACAGAAGTGTCACCATCGTTCTATTTGCAGATTAATGTTATTATGTGTTTAACCCAGGGGCAATGTTACTATGGCAGTTTAAATCTTGTCTTCTCTGATTTTAACCAGAGGAATTAAAATAACCACGCTCAAATTGCTGCAGTTTCCCATCAGCAATTCATTCTTGTTTGATTAATGCACTTGGGAGATCCTGTCCCACAGACTGGCAAATGCACTGGAACTGGAAAAGCTCTGCTATGCTGACAACATGGTGAGGTGTTGACAGGAGCTATCCATGATGCCCAAGGGTACCACTAAGTGCCCAGGTTCATTTTTGTATTGACTAAGTTTGTTCAAGGTGTCCAGGTGGTCCTTCCAAGGGTACAATGAACACCTTTTCGCTCTAAAATCCTTTTCAAAGTGGGAAGAACAACCGATTCCTTGTTGAGAATCCTGAATCAAACAGTCAAAGCTCAGTACACCAGAAAGCAAGTACATACAACTCTGCAAGTCAGGAAGCTACAAAACAGTATTCCTTCAACTCAGCCAAGAGCTGCATGGCCTCCAAAGTCACTACATACCAAAGTAACATATTGTACAAATAGTACAACGGGGCAAAATATTTAATACAGATTTCAGCTGTATTGCAGACAAGTGAAAATCTGTGTATTACAGACAAGCAGAAATGCCCATGGATAACAGCAGTGTTTATCACACTTCTTATATGCTGTGAGGCAAGAGTTGAATTTGTTCCTGGTAGGATTTAGTCCTCAAAAAAAGAATTTTTTGTCTGAACTTACGTGCCCTTTTCGAGACATTCAAGTGAACCCTAATGTCCAGAGGTTTATGAGTAAAAAAAAAATATCCTACAAACAGCAGCTGTATCAAATGGCTTGAAACCAGTGTCTGAACTGTCAGGCACTGAAAAACCTTCCAGCTGATTATGACTAACTGATGCATGTAGCTGTGAGCTAAATGCAGGGGGTGGTGGGGGGAAAGCCAGCAAAGAAACCCATTGAAAACCCCCAAAACTTACATAGAAATGCATTACCCACTTACCATCATTATTTTTCAGATAAGTAGGTAATGCATGATTCAGTAATTCCACATTCTTAAGTGAACTATGTGACTATTCCATGACTTAGAAGGCTGATCATCAATCCTGTTAAGCTTCTTAGCTTATTCAGAAAGCACTGTGTAACCAGTAATTATTTTTTTTAAATGATAATCCTGCTAGCCTGGAAACATGGAAATACAATAAAGGTATTTACATTTTTCTTTGCAAGTTATTTTTAAGCTGGAACAGTTTCCCAGTCTGCAGTTTGTGTGGCCTGACAAAGGGTCATAACAGCTACAAAGGAGGTTGTAGAGGGGCAGCAACAAGTGATTGAGAGAAAAGAACAAGCTCTTGAGCTGGTAATACCCTCCAAAAAAATTCTGCAGCTTGAGCTGCACTCCACAATAAGATCACTTTAATTATAACAGAGAAAATTAGCAAAGGTCACAGAGTAAGGAGATTGTCTTGTACGAAAGGAGACTAGGCAATGCCAACAGATACAGCAAGAAGAGGTCAGACCGAGTCAAGTTTTGGCCTCAAGCACTGCACAAATTCTGACAAAATTAGAATCAGATGAAAACATCACATTTGGTAACAAAGTGCAGTTCAACTAATCAGTCTATAATAATATCATCATGTGTTTGGAAAGCAGCTGAATTTAATGAAACACACCAGAAGCCTACAGGCTACAGAGCCGAGCTCTTTATAAGATGGCAGATATCACACTGATTTTAAGATGAAGTGACAAGAATGGAATATGAAAGGGATAGGCTGTCATCAAGAAGATTACAATGGTGGGGACATTGCTTATGACAGACAGAAAACACAGCAACGGAGAAAAATAAAAGTCTGACTATAAGAAAGGTCAAACTGACTTGGCAGCAAAGCACCAAGGTGATTAGAGAGCATGTACATGTGCAGGAGGAATGTCTTGAAGTGGAGGAAGTAACTCCAACCAGAAGTGAGGATCACTGTACTGCTTTTCACATTTATAGAAATGTTCCAAAATGAAGATAGCACAGTGCAGTCTCTTAGTGATTTATGGCCTTACTTTATTTTGCCTTTGTAAAATAGGATGCATGCAATGCATTCCTCGAGAGCTAAACCAGAACTCATCATAAAAGCCACTACACATTTCTATTCAGTTACCAAAAAGCACATAGCTACTAAGAGGGGGGAAAAAATGTCATATATAAGATTTTACTTAATAGACTAGAAACAGATCCATTACTGAATTTAGCTGAAAGCATGCTTTACACCAGTTGATCACTAACAACCACTAAAAGAGTCCGTATGATGTCACTCAATTTTGCTTATTGTACACAAAATATCTTTGTAATATTTTTGAAAAGGATTTGGGTTTGTGTCTTTTTTATACTATCCCTGAATATCAGGAATAAGACAAGATTAATATTAGATCACATCTGAGTAATTCACAAGTATTACCAAAAGCCTTGCTATAAACCATATCAGAAAACAGTACTGAAGCTAAAAGCAGATTTCTTTGTCTCCAGAAAGATGAGTTCCCAGCTTGCTTAGAATACAAAGAAAGACAAAGAGCAATAAGCTGGAAAACTGAAGGGAGTAAAAGGAGAAGAAAGAATCAGTTTTGCAAAACAGCTGAGTAAGCAGTTGTATAATTGTAACTCCTCACATCCTTAATGCTAAAACAGCAAAATTCTTCTTACAATACTGATAATGACAAGAGGTAACTCAGTAATTATTTTTCTGCAGTGTTCATACTTAAAGAAAAATTCTTTAAAAACTGAAAAAATATGTATTTTTTCATTCTGATCCTCAAGTTAGATTTAGCAGTCAAAATGAACAATTTAATCCAAAGAAAACTCACGTAGGACTACAAAAACTCAATATAAAATGTAATTAAGGAGCAGCCTTTCAGGAATTGATGTTTCTGAGAAAGAACACAGAGATTTATACCAAGTACAACTGCTTCCAGTACTCAAAGCATCTAGAGACAAAACATGTTACTAGAGTACAATTTTATATTGCTGGTCTAAATGATTCTCCCTTGACTGTTACAATATAGTTTTATAACCCCTGAGAAATCATCATCTTCTTTATTCTGTATTCTAATCTAACAGGAAACATCACCCAATTAGGTTCCTCTTTTCAAGGCCAGGTTGGATGGGGCTCTGGTGTAGTGGAAGGTGTCCCTGGCCACAGCAGTGGCTTTGGAAAGAGATGATCTTTGAGGTCCCTTCCAACCCAACCATTCTATGGTTTCCAGGGGTAGCTAATGGAATTAATACTGTGAGTAGGAGAACATAATTTTTATATAGTCCCAGTATCAAATAAAGTTCTTTATTCTCACAGACAATTGGATACATAGGGCACGTTGAGAAAATTATGCTGGCTGGTTTAGATGACTGGGGTCAAAGATACCTCCCAAAGCTGGGAGACAGACAAACCAATAAATGAAAACTGAACTGCTTCCCATAATGAGGATGGTGAAAAGGGGAAAGGAGGGAGGGACAGAAGCCTGGAATAAGAAGATCATTTTAAATTATTTCATTATAAACTCACTGAAATATGTCAAAGGACAAGAATAAATCCCTGTGTATGTTTTTGTGTCAGAATTGGAGGAGGAGACTATCTGGATAAGGCTCACAGATTGCCTAGGATAATTGCAATTCCTCCTATTTAAATAAATTCCTTCTATTTAAACCAGCTAAAATATTAAAAACAACAGTTATGTTGAAGGTATAGGTGACCCTCCTAACAAGAGCACAGTACTATTTTTAGAAGTAGGATGGAAGATAAATAAGCATTCACTAACAAGATAGAAAAGTACAGTCACCTTTCTCAGTCACAAAGCACTGTCATTTGGTTGACATTTCATTTGAAAACTATGTCATATCATTTGAAAACGGTCATATCTGCATTTTAAATGTTACCACTTCTGAAGCAACTGCACTGCTAGAGGATATGAGTGATTTATACTGTTTGTATCTACTTCATTTGAATTTTGAAGATTTTATTTTTTACTTCTGTTAGAGAAACTGTTCTTAGAATAACTTTACTCTGAAATATAATCCATCCTCTGAATCTCACGGATACTGTCTCTGTTGAACACCTAAAGGAGGTACACTTTCATTTTTCCAGATTGTTACATCTTATTAGATAAGCCAATAGTTTTCAGTAGTAAAAATAACTTGTTTAAAAATAACTTGTTTAAAATTTTATTAAGTCAAGCAGCACAGATGCCATCACAACAAATATTTTTAATTCAGTCATTAACAAGACATCTGGAAAAATTCCTGGTAAAACAGAGCTCATCTAGAGTTTGTGAATATGAACATAAACCTAATTAAGGAAACAATCTAACCTACAAATTGTAATCACATTGCAATCATCTGTGGTGCTTAAATTCAAGATAAACAAAATAACAACAGTGCTTAGCTTCTTACATATTTTTATCTTGTTATTGCTTGTCTAAATGAGTTTTTCCTGCAGGTGGCATCCTTAGAAAACCTTTACCATGCAGAACCTGTGGTTCACACTGCAGCCTTCTGCAAGTCTTTGGAGACCTCTCAACCCTCAATTATTTGACATCAGTCAACATTGAAAATTTACTGGATAAGAGTAACAGACAGGCAGCATGACTGTTTAAGCCCCATTTCTTTAGCAAATATCAGGAAAAAAATACAGTATTCTGCCACTCACATGTTGAGAATAGGAAGACACCACCAGTTCTGAAACCTTGATTTTGCACAGCTCTTCAATTCTACGCATTATGAACAGTCAAAGAACTTAGGGCTCTCAAATTGCTGCATTTATCTCCTCCAGAGATTCTGTCCTTACTGTTCCTTCTATTCCCCTATGGGTAGGATAAGGAATGACAAAGCAGGTGAAATGGCCCCTCAGTTATCTCATTTCACAGTCCTGAGTGTGAATTGAAACAGTCATCATTTCTCAATTTTGTTAAGCATGGGTGTAATTCCTTTCAGGATTGGAGGAAAATACTGCAGCTGACCAGACAATTAGCAGGACATTATCAACAGTTTTTGTTTAACACATTATTGCACTTCAGTTATTTAATTTTTGAGACAGTACAGTTTGAATAGTACTTCTTGCCTGTGGATCAAAAATAATTTAGAGAATAAACACAGAGGGGAAACAGAGGGGCAGGTGCTTCCCCCTTCCATCCAATGACATATATTGGATGGATTCACTGTGACATAAAACAAACCCTTGCTATTAAAAAATAATAAACTGACTGTGCACGCGTTTCTGTCAATACCTCTAGTTGCAACTAAAATCTTAGGAGATAGAAAAAAGTTATTATGCATAGATTTTCATGACTGTGTCTCTCCAAAGCAGTATTTTCTTTTCTTCTTCATTA
>JAWWLV010000121.1:14039242-14067076 GCA_035041135.1 Platyrinchus mystaceus | reverse complement strand
CATTCTGAAAGGAGAATGTATCTTCTCCATGGCCCTCCAGGTCTGATTATTACAAGGATGACCAATTACACATGCTGTTATCATCTCCAGAACAGATCTACTTCAGTTTAGCAAGGTGGTGCAGATAATGCAGAAACTTTGCTACTCCACTAGCCAAAGGGAGCGTGTTATAACTGCTAAGGCTCAGGTGCTTACCTGCAACAAGGAAAGCAAAATATACTTTAATTTATTCACCAGTACAGAGAGCTTGTTCTTCAGAAGTAGGGAATCCATATTTTTCCTACTTAAATCATCAATCAATCAATCAACTAAAATGGGCTATACTCTCTTGAAATCAGTTATTCAATGTTATTCAGAAGATGACAATAAAAAAAAAAAATTAAAATCTACTTCTTCCTAAACTACATTTAAATTCATTCCAGCTAGATTTTTAAAAACAGAAAATAAGCATGACTTTTGTCATGTTCTGTTACATGTCATGAACATGAATATATATCATGTTCAGTATCAATAAAACAACAATCTTTTTTGAAATCAGGACAATAGCTCCCTCTAGGCCAATAACAATCAGTTCAGATAACTGGGGTAACGTAGCAGGACGTTCTAAAAAATTCCTCTCAAAATAGTCTTAAAATGTAAATTCATCATCATTTATATTTGCCATTTTACTGTCCATTCACTCAATCTTCAGTAACCCTGCAGGCAGTAAAATTCTGACAGAATGGCTGGGGCACAGAAGGAAAAAGTCAAACGTCAGAAAAAGAAGAAGCCAAATAAACACTGTTGTGATAGAAGAAGGTCAGAAGACCTAATCTTGGCTTCACTGCAACCAGTGACAAACCTCCTAGGATACAACCATTTGTAAAGTGAGAGCAAGTCCTACTTCTAAGACTGTCAGTGAAAGAACTCACTTCTGAGCTGGCAATCAAACCTGCATGGCCAGGAAAGCCCACAGGAGCTGTGCTGACCACATTCTGCACACTGGGGGAAAAACTGTTTTGGAGTCTGAACTGAAGCGGGACAAGAGGGTGGAGGAAAATATGGCAAAAAACCCCCACTCAAACCCATATGATTCCCAAAGTCTAATACACTGAGTGCTGGTATTTATTTAATAAAGTATACCAGCACACTTCTGTACACATACTGCTACCAAGGGAATAGACACTTTGAGAGGAGAGCATTTTAAATCACAGCACACATATCTACCTGAGCCAAGCATGGAACACCAAAGCAACCAAATCAAAAAGAGTTAGAGGATCCCACCTGAGAGGACACAGATGATTTGAATAAAAAATTCAGGAGCAGTTGAAGCCTTTTATTTTTCCTGGTCTATCTGCAAGAAATTGTTGGGGGTTTTTAAGGATATACTTGTGACTAGACAGTGAAAATGTTTCCCTCCACTAGGGAAACACCCCTGGCCTGTTTTCCAGCCCCTACCCCAAATGTTCAGGCTTTAACTGCAGTTTGGCTACAGAATGGGTATCAGTTCATTATAGATTGCCCTAATGATAAGAGACCTGAAATTCATTAACTACTTAGATTTTATTTTTTTTTTTTCATGACTGGAGGCAAGGAAGTTTTTAGAGGACTGTAGAAGCTAAAAGAAACCTAGAGGACTTTATTTTGCTTTTTTAAGGTGGGGAAGAAGGAATATGCTCTACTGAAAGCAAAAAACATACCTAGCTTCCAGGTGTTCTAACAGAAAGCTTTAATATACTTTTACCATGTAATCTGGTCTTTATTCCCACTTCAGTAGTTTTCCCTGGAAAACACACAGGCATTCATGTAGTTCATTATGACTTCCTAACTTAAGTGTATACAATCTACTTAGGCTGTGTAGAGGACTGTGAGACAGGTTCACCTAGATTTATTAGCAGGGTGCATGCATTGCAAGACCTTAAAGACAACAGCATGGGAACAAGGGGAAAATACTGTCCCAAAGGCTCTGCAACAGTGCCAGGGCTGCTGGAGTGAAGGGGGACAGAGCTGCTGAAAGGCACAGTGAAGTCATAAATAGAGGGCACTTAGCAATACAAAGGCTCAGGTACCCATGGCATTACATTAACTACACCTACACCACCTCAGGTTTGTCCAAACCTCAGTAGCATTCAGTGCTTAAACACATTGTATAATGCAAAAAACATAGAAATTTTATCTTAAGAGAGCATGCAAGTAAAAAATAATCTCAGAACTACAGAACTCAGAAAATGCTACTCAGCAGAAGTTTTCAGTTGTAGAGTATTATTTCCCATATATCAAAAAACAATTTTCCCGATTTTCTAACCAAAATTTTAGAAGGACAGATCCAAAGTCAACTTTGGTCCTCAGTAGAAAAAAATACAGAGTGAAAACTACCACACCCTTCCTCCTAAATACACTTCAACCTCTTCTGGGAAAAAAAAAAGTAACACATTTGAATTTTGAAAAGCGACTGAAGAGGATTAGAAACCAGAAGGAAATGCTTACAGAATTGGAGGAAACAAACTTAGATTCCTATCAACTAAAAATGTCCAGGATGACATAAGAGGAGAAAGGTAGGAAGAATGGGAAAAAAACACTATATGAATTGCAAAGCAAACCACCTCACTCCATTATCTTAAGGCACATGTTGCTACCCACGTTACTCTGATGGGGTACTAGATGACTGATATAGATTTCCAAATGTTCAGTTGGCCTGCCCCAAATCCTATAACAGTAAGTAAGACTTTCATGCTTAAACTTCATTTATGATATGAAGTACATGTTTACTGCACATGAAGAAAATATGGAAAGTGCTATGTAATGACAGCAGCAACCTCGTCCACTGATGATAATGTGAGTGCAAAGCTTGTTATTTCATATGCTATTTATCACACTTCCTGTACTAATGAAGAGTAACACATGCAAGATTAACTACGTTGACACTACCTAGCAAAATGCAAGTCTTAGAAAAGCCTGACATTTATTTAGAAAATCCAATTAGCATTGCTTAGATGCAAAACTGAATTCTTCCCTAGCTCTTGCAGGCCCCTGAGTGATTGAACTGACAAGGGAACAACATGTGCAGCTGTGGTGTGTTCTGATCCAGGCACACACAGAGCAGCCTCCACTGGGCTGTTAATGTTGACTTTGAGTTCATCCCTGGCCTTTTAATGCTGTGCCACAGCAACCACTGCTAAAGAGTCACAGATGCAGCCACGTTCAACACACCCCGAGACTCTTTTTCTACACTGGAATTGATGCAGTGGAGGGAAAATCAGTGCAAGGGCTTATCAAACTCCAGTACACTGTGCCAACGACCAGCCCACCTTGGAATCATGGGAACACTGCTGATCTCCCTGGTCCCGCAGCAGCCCTGCAGTGTAACCCGGGAGCAGCAGGTATCAGGGGCTGCTCTCACCTGGTCACACCTCAGATCCACGGGAAGGCAGCAGGGACACTGCAAACCCCCTCTCTGTGCTGCCGTGCATTTACGCGGATGGATGTGTGGATGTGCTCATGGACACATGTACACGTAGATGTCTGTATGTGCACACAGATGGAGGTACACATGGATGGATGTACACATGGATGGATGTGCACATGGATGTATAGTTGTGCACATGGACACATGGATGTACACATGGATATATATATATGTGCACATGCATTGATGGATATGCACATGGAGGTGCACAGGGATGTGCACATGGATGTATGGATGTGCACATGGACGACAGATGCGTACATGGATATATGGATGTGCACGTGGATATATACGTACGTGCACATGGATGGATGTGCACATGGATGTGCACATGGATGTGCACACGGATACACGGACGCACACGTGGATCTATGTATGTGCATATGAATGCATATATGGACATACACATGTACACACGGAGGGACAGCTGTGCACACGCAGCGCGCCCCCCTCGATCTGCGGGGCACCGCTCTGGTCACGGCCTCCCACGGCGACCGCCCGGACCGGGGCGTTGCCAGGGGACACGGGCCCACCCGGGCGGTACCCACTGCCCTCCCCGTCACCCCATCACCCCTCCGTCCCGCCCGGAGCACCCCCGGCCCGCCGTCACCTCTCCATCCCGCCCGCAGCGCTCCCCGGGCACACAACCGCCCGGCCGCCAACACCGCCGCCGCCATATTGGCGCCGCCGCCGCCGCTCCCGGCACCGCACCGGGGCTGCCCTGCTCGCCGCCTGATGAGAGAGCGCGGCCGGCGGGAGAGCGGCTGGGGATAAACCGGGGCGGGAGGGCAAAAACCAGGGGTGGGCACTCGGCTGAAGCTTTACGGGAAATCTCCGGCCGCTCCGGCCCCTTCCCGCGGGCAGCTGCACCGTAGCGATCCAGCAGGCGGGCGGGGGGGCAGGCGCAGGGAAAGCCCGGGGCGGGTTGTGGTGGAGCAGGGAGAGCTGGGAGGGCAATGGTGTGAAAACTGAATTTTCCTCCGCGGTGAGGAAACTATTGCGAGGTTGTGATGGAGGCGAGGGCATTTAGTAAATAAATGCCGGCGTTAGAGAAGTGTTTAGGTTTCCAGTCTCACTGCAGTAGTACTGTCGGTCATGAAAATTGTATTCACTGCCCAGTGTGCAACAAGCCAATAATTACACACTCGAGAGAGAGACATTGATATTTATTTCAGAGTCGTGCAAGCCTCGGGGCTCGGTGGTATTCCACAAATCAAACACACCAAATATCAAAACTTTTTACTATTTATGCATTTTAGCGAACAAAGCAATTAGTGTTCATTTGCTACAAGTTACCCAGTTCTCTTATTAATTACTATTCTGTCCTCTATTGGTTAATGATTCTCTCACTTCTCAGGCTAATTAGTCCACATGCTCAGTGTTTCTCTTCTTTTAAGGTTGGTTTCTTGGGTCAGTAGTCTCTGAGTCGGTGGTCACAATTTGCCCCTCCCAGGATTACCTTTTACCCAGTCGGAGCTGATTCGGCACAGTTGCTGAGTTGGCTTTATTAGTTTCTTCCTTATCTTGGGAGTTCTGCCAAACGTCCTTGTAGCCCATAAATTCTGCATTCTTTGTGTCCACTCTCAGTGGTACATCTTCCTTCCCAAACGTTGTTAACTTCCCCCTAGGTCTGAGATCACTGAAGCATGTCCAGCCTGAACCTTAACAAGGCAATTCTACCTCCTGTAGATGGGTGCCACACTGGCCAACCTCCAGCCATCTGGACCACCCCGGTTTGCCAGGACTGATAATAAATGATGGAGAGTGGCTTAGTGAGCTCTTCCACCAGTAGCTATGGATGAATCTCATCCAGTCCCATAGACTCGATGAGTCCGTGAACTTCAGGAACTGCTTAGGACCCTAAACTCACTCCAAGGAGGGGTAAGAAGAAGACCTGGCAGTTGAGTATTGCTGCACACACCCTGTGCCCTTTGGTGCAGTCGCCTTGGGGTGGGAACCATGTCCTGCTCAGTGCCTGTGCACTGTGGCTATGAGGCGTTATTACACCAAGGATGAAAAGGCAGAATGCTAGGGAATGAATTCTTGCTTTTTCAGAACAATGTTCAGGCCAGGGAAAATTTTGCTGGAGAGGCTTCACGGCAGCTTTTTTCCTTCTTATTTTTCTCCTTTCTGTGCAGCAAAGCTGGTGAAGTTGTTTGTCTAAATACCCTCTTCTGCAATACAGGCACGTTCATATACTGCATTACCATTCTTCTTCCTGATGTACTAGTTTCGGTATTAAAGACTACAGCGATAACAAATAGCTTAATTTGCATTAGTGAGCAGAAGCACACAGCCTACAATGTGTTCAGTATTTGTCATACACTCAACATGTAACAGTGATTGCTGTGTACCTTATGGAACAAAAATTCACTGAGAAGCTGTAAAGAAGAATTTCCTCTAGTGTACTGGCAGACCAGCTGCTGGCAGAAAATTGATGCAAGACATAATCTTTTAAACAGGATTTTTATCTTATCTTCAGGCACTTTCAATGTGCCCATTCTCACAGCATTAAGACACCACAGTATATCAGGACATAACCCTGACAGTGTCACTAAGGATAAAACCAATTAGTCTCCCATAAATTCTTGCAGATATTTTCACTGTGGTATTTATTTCCAGTTCCTTCTTTTGGAAGTAATTTTGTCACACAGAGAATTAAACTCTCTTTTATATTTATGCACTGGATGATCTTATAGAAATGCCACTTTCTGCACATCATTTACCAAAGAGAAAGAATTTGCCTTGTACAAATTTGTTGCACAGGCACTGGAATACTTTCAGCAAAGTGATGCTATCAGCTATTTCTTTGCTGTCTCAGGGCAGAGAAAAAAAATCCCATTCTATCTGATAACTGATTTGAGCCAGTGTTGGCCATCAATGTGTGAACAGTGCTGCCACTGGGAGGGACACCAATGCAGGCTGAGAATGGACCATTCAAGGGCAGGCTGCTTGCTCCAGTAAAGGAAGAATAATGCACTCTAACACCAGCAGACAAAATTTCAGAGGAGATGTGATTTTGTTTAGGGCTTTCTTATCTTTGAATAATAGTGAATTCTTAATCTAGTTAATTTGTTTCTGCATGATTGATAAATTTAACAACTGATAACACTCTTTTTTGCCTGGCTCATTGCCTGTAAATCTCTAATGTTTAAAGTCACTCCCCAATGTACAATTTCCCATTGTAAAGCAACGTGTGATGCTGCTTCAGCTACTCCTTGGTAGGAACTTCAGATATGCAAGGAGAAAGTATAATAGATTCTCCATGGAAACCTGCACTTTAACAGTTTGCTTTTGTACACGTTGGGGACTGATGAGCACCATCAAGAATCCTGTTTCAACAAGGTGTCATTAAAGATTGCAGAGGATGCCATCAACAGTATCCATGAGGCCATGAGGCCAGAGTGCTGCTGCCTTTTAATGCCAGGGCGTTTTCAGAGTTTCTGCCAAAACCCTGTGTTTCTCCTCAGCCAGTCAGCAGTAACTGGCACACCATCTCCCAGGTGGTCAGGCCTTTGTTTTGTGCCAGCAAAATCAGCTATTCCCTTTAAAAAGGCTACCCTGCTGCTCCTGCCTATGTTAGTGTCATGGTTTAAGCCCAGCCAGCAACCAAACCCCACAGAGCTACTCAGTCACTCCCCCACCAGCAGAATCGGGGAGAGAATTGGAAGGGTAAAAGCTGGAAAGCTCACGGGCTGAGATAAAGACAGTTTAATAGGAAAAGCAAGAAGCCCTGCACAGAAGCAAAGCAAAACAAAGAATTAATTATTTCCCATGTGCAGGCAGGTGTTCAGCCATCTCCAGGAGAGCAGGGCCCCATCACGTGTAACAGTTACTTGAGAGGACAAAGGCCATCACTCCAAATGTCACTTCCCTCCTCCTTCTTCCCCCTGCTTTATATACTGAGCATGATGTCATATGGTGTGGGATATCCCTTTGGTCAGTTTGGGTCACCTGTCCTGGCTGTGTCTCCTCCCAGCTTCACATGCACCCCCAGCCTCCTTGACATTGGCACTATGAAAAGCAGAAAAGACCTTGGCTCTGTGTAAGCCCTGCTCAGCAATAATGGAAACATCTCTATGTTATCAACCCTGTGTTCAGCACAAATCCAAAACACAGCCCCATACCAGCCACTGTGAAGAAAGTTTGCTCAAGTCAAAACCAGCACAGTTTGCATGGTGTTTCATTTCCTCCTCTGCTGTGCCAGCCTGTGGAGGGTCCTGTGATGTAAAACTCCAGTATTGCTACAGAGTGTATCTCTGGGACCAAAGATCAGATGCCAAGGAGAGTGGCAAAGACAATACAGCCCTTTGCTAATCTAGAGGTGCTACACAACTGCTGAAACCAGTCAGCTTTCAGTATTTTGAAATCTTCAGTGGGTTTTTAATACATCTGCTCACTGAATTGTAGTAAAAGAACATTCCTGCCCTGATCAGCATCCTTTCTTTGCGTCTCTGTCTCTCTCCCTCTTTTTTTTAGTCCATTTGTCTCACATTTGACTGATCATTTGTTTTCTTTGGGAGTTCTGGGTACTTGACACTTCTTCTTACTTGAGCATAAGCATCAGTGTTACAGAGGTGGTGACATGAGAATTCCAGGTGTCCACATTATCAGGGATATATGCATGACAGATTTATGGCAGCTGTAAAGGTGCTGCATCTAAAAACATTGTGTGATGTGGCACCAGGTGAAACCCTTGTTTTCTTCCCAATAAAAAATTATGACAATATTTATATCTAGAGCACTTGCTGGTTTCTCTGCCTGGTTACTCTTCCACTTTTCATACGTGGCTGATCAGCACGGGACTTGCAACTGCTCGTTGTGCTGAGGATCATGCAGGAAAGTGAGCAGGTGCACTGGCCATTCAAACAGTTAACATGCAATTGCACAGTGGTATTGCTAATTAAGCCAAAAGAATGCAATGGCATTCCTTGGTATTTAATTGTTTTGAGATGGCATCTGTTAGTCCCAAAAGCCACTGCCAGGCTCTTAGCAGAGCAATGTGAAACCAGCATGTAGCTGATTGGAAAGGTTAATGTGACTACTGCCATCATTTCTCTTGTGTTACTGAGGTAAACATCAATAACCTGCCAAAGTGAAAGCTGGAAATAGATTGAAACTTTCCTGTGGCCAGCTCCATTAAGGTGTACTGAATTCCAGGCAGGACAGAAAATCATTTGCATGCCTCTTGAAATAGATGGTTACTGCCAGGCACCTGGTTTGAAGGTTGTGCAATCAGAACAGTAGTCAATCAATTATACAAGGCAATAAACGTATATGCAAAGCAGGATCTGGCAGGCCCAGGAGGCTCCTCAAAGATACCTCTCAGCCAGGGTAACATTCATCTGACTCCTGCTCCACCGCAGATTTCCTCTGAGATCTAAATATTATTGTTACCTGGCACCAAATGCATCATAGCTGATTCCTGTATGGCAGCAGCCGGAGATACAGCAGTAGTAAACAAGGCAACTGGTCTACTCTTCTCATTATTTATTTGTTCTCCTTCCCATTGCTGGCCATAAAAAAACATTCTCCACCTGTCTCACACATATCATGTGTTAAGCAAAGGCTGCTGTCTCCAAAAATCATAATCTGCTGCTAGCACCCAGGTGCACAATGGACTCTGGCTCTGAAGAGCTGCTGCTGGGAGAGAGGGACACTTGCTCAGGCAGTGCCAGTGCAGTGACAGCACACTTGAACAATTCAGGGTCTTAGTACAGGTCCTGTTGCCAATATTGTGCTGGCATGAGCAGATTCCAAGAACAGGAAATCGCAGGGGGTCTGTCACACCAGGCTTCAGTACAGGTATTCAACACTGGATTTCCCTGAGACCTGATGTGAAATGGAGGGTGCAGTGAGAAATCATACAGGAACAGCTGCTGCAGTTAAGCTGGACACTCATACCTGCAGACCTCCTCTTGCAAAGATTTCTCCTACTGTCACGTGGCAGCAGGAAATGAAATAAAGCTGCCAGCTGCTGCTTGCAGGCTCAGATTCCTGCCTCTATCTGGAACATGAGTATAGTCAACAAAGATCAGAACAGTCAACTTTGATACTTGTCACCCCAAAAGATACCACTTACCCCAAAAGGAAGCAGAAATTCTGTACTGGACAAAAGCAATACCAGCACTAAACCTATAGGGTCTAAATTGGAATTGCTTCTTTGACTATTTGGGATCTTTGTTTTCTTCCTTTAGGAACACTGTACTTAGAAAAGTAAGAGCAGTGTGTGTCATAAAGTCACTCCATACAGATATTTTATGTATATAGTTTAATGGTGCATGCCAGACCAACAGATTATTTATCTATCTGCAGTATCTCAGTTTTTGCAATGACTCCAGGACCCTCAGGACAGCTTTCTGTCGCATAGATTTAGGTTGTTAAATAAGCTCTATCAGTCAGTGCTGGGAATGCAGATGACACAGAGCCAGTAGGAAAAGACAGTTTAAACAGTTCTCACCTGTCCTGTACTTACTCACTTGGTTTTGCCTCTTTCCTGTGCTGGTGTCAAGGATGCATTATGAGCTGGGGAACTTGCTGCAACCAAGTTCATTATCTCTTGGACTGTTTTCTGGGACTGTCCTGCTCTCTGGTAGCCAAGGACCTTGCATTCACTTACTTCCTATCTGCATGACTCGTTTGAGCAACACCCAGCTCAATTTATGGACCAAGGGCTTATTCACGAGATAGCAAATGTAGTCAAGAACCAAGCAAAACGTCAAGTCTCATGTCAGTTGCCCACCACAGCAGCACAAAACTAAGATACTGGAGTGCTAAGGGCTGGTACTGGGGGACTGCTTCTCTCACAGCAATAGTGAGGACTGGCCTGCCTTGTCTTCCTCTGTGTTTTCCCAGAAGTCAGTCAGGATCCATAGAAATCAGCCCTAATAAGAATGACATGTTGCCAGGGTCTGGAACATCTCTAGGGAATGTCAAGAAGCCAAAGAGTACATTATGAATAGCAGAGATTAGAAGTTATGGCTCAAAAAATAGATGCTTTCAGGCACAAAATAAATATTCATTTTGCTTGAGAGAACTTTTAAAAAATTAAAACATACTGTCATCTCCTTTTTAAACTACATTTCTAGAGAAGAGATGACGAGATTTTCTTTTCTCCCTCCCTGACATGTCAGAGATTGAGGAAATTTAAAATTAATGCAACACTCAAAAAAATTAAAAGAAAAAAGAAGTCTGCTGTCTGCCAGTCCTATGAACTGGTGGAGGTGACCTGGGCCAGGACAGCTGAGCTGCTTTTTGTCAGTGTCTGAAACACAGAACAAACAGGCAGAAAAACTGTCAGACAGGTCTGAACTCTCTGCATCAGACATCCCAGCACACCGAAGGGAATATCAGACCCTTTTCTCTTGGGTGTGGTAGGTAAGCATGAGCACGCTGTCAAAGAGGATGTGAAAAGCTATGCTGCCAGTACCAACTTCAGCACCTCCAACTCTCTGTAGGGCAAGCAAAAAGTCTTTCCTGTTTCCAGGAGCACACAGGGAAAGTGCTAACAAGAACAGCATCTATCTGTGTGCCTCTGGGACCTGGCCGCTTCCACAGCTCAAGTTCTGCTCACTCTCAGGGACTTAAAAGGGCCTGTATTTTATATTATATAATGACACAGGCAGTTGGATCGAGTGCACCCTCAGCAGTTTTTCCAAGGCCACCAAGCTGAGTGGTGACCTCACAGTCCTGAGGGACGGGATGGCATCCAGAGGGATCTGGATGGACTGGAGAGGTGGGCCCATGGGAACCTCATGAGATTTAACAAGGCCAAGTGCAAGGACCTGCTCCTGGGCAAACCCTGGTACCAATCCAGGCTGTGCAGTGATCAAGGGGATGGAACACTTCTTCTGTGAGGAAAGACTGAGAGAGCTGGGAGAAGAAAAGGCTCCAAGGAGACCTTATTGCAGCCTTTCAGTGCTGAAGAGTATTAGAGGAAAGATGGGGGCAAATTTTTTAGTAGAGTTTCTTGCCATAGAATGGTGGATAATGGTTTAAAACTAAAAGAGGGTAGATTTAGGCTAGATATAAGGAAACATTTTTTTATAATGAGAATGATAAAACAACTCTAGTTGCCTAGAGAAGTGGTAAGTGCCCCATGCCTGGAAACACTCAAGGTCAGGTTGGATGGGGCTCTTAGCAACCTGATCTAGTTGATGTCGTCCCTGATTATTGCCTACTAGATGGCCTCTAAATGTCCCTTCCAACACAAACTATTCTAGGATTCTATAATTCTATGATCTTTATTATCATAATCACTCAGTATTTGGTACTTCATCAAACATATTAAGACTTGTGGTTTATGGAGGAAGCTGTGATTATTCTCCTCAAGCTTCAGCTCATTCATGGAAACATGATGCAAAATCTGCTGTTTGAAATCTGGTTTGAACCCCAGTCTGCTCCTTCCGGAATTCAAAGTTTGAAAATGCCCTCAGTGTAGTGGTGGGCACCAATAAATCAGCAATTTCTACATGAAAACAAGTATCATCTGTTGACAGCTGACTCATACATACCCTGCTGCAGGTTCAGGGCAACTTGCAGGTCCTGAGTCATGCTGCTTCTGCTGGGTATCATAATTAGTTATGTTAAGGTACTAGAAGTTATAATACATATCAGAAAGGCTTTGCCGTGGATGTTATGTATCCTTTTATCTCTTCTTGGGTGTTCAAGTATGTTGGAAAATCTGGACTAGCAGGCTGTATTGTCTACAAACATTGGTAGAACAAAACAAAACAAACAAAAAACCACGCCAAACTAGAAACTAGCACTGAGCACATTGCCCATGCCCCATCTCTTCCTTCGGTTTTTAAAAATGACCTCACGGAGCAGCATTCATGCCTGATGGTAGTGGGAGTAGTCATTTGCAATGACTTCCAAGAAGGCTAGTGAGAAATATTGCTTTACTGACAATCCTTTCAGTGAACTGTTTGGATCCCTGAATCTCCACAGGCAATCTCTGGACTACTTTTAGCATGGACTCATCCTCACCTTGTGCAGACACTGTAACAGTCCAAACTGGAACTGGCATAAGTTATAGGTACAGTATGCAGTGAAGTGGGCTGGTATCACCACACTGTAAAATCTTGTATGTATTGGGTTTGCATGGCAAGGTTTCAGTAGTTGAGGGGCTACAGGGATGGCTTCAGAAGTCACCAGAAGCTGCGCCCATGTCAGACAGAGCCAGTGCCAGCTGCTGACCAAAGCTGAGCCCATCAGTGATGGTGGTAGCACTTCTGTGATAACATGCTTAAGAAAGGATAAAAAATGCTGAGCAACAGCAGCTGGTAGAGGGGAGTGAGAAAATGAGAGAGAATCAGCCCTGCAGACACCAAGGCCGGTGAGGAAGGGGGGAAGAGGTGCTCCAGGTGCCGGAGCTGAGATTCCCCTGCCGGCCATGGTGCAGACCATGGTGAGGTAGCTGTGCCCTTGCAGCTCATGGAGGTTCCCACAAACAAGCAGGTGGATGTGCCCTGAAGGAAACCATGACCCTGCAGAGAGCCCGTGCTGGAGCAGGCTCCTGGCAGGACCTGTGGCCTGTGAACAGGAGCCTACACAGGAGCAGGTTTCCTGGCAGGACCTGTGACCTCCCAGGAGACCCACCCTGCAGCAGTCTGATCCTGAAATATTGCGCCCTGTGGAAATGACCTCCGCTGGAGCAGTTTGTGAAGAACTACAGTCCATGTGAAAGATCTACATTAGAGAAGGTTATGAAGGACTTTTTCTCATGGGTTATACACTGGGTCAGGGTAGCTCATGGAGCAGGGAAAAAGTGGGAGGAGGAAGAAGCAGCAGAGACAGTGTGTTATGAGCTAACCACAACCCCCATTTCTGTCTTCCTGCAGGGAAGAAGGTAAGAAGCTGGGAATGAAATTGAGGCCATGGAGGAAGGGAGACATGTAGGTTAGTCCTACTCTATTATTAATTGGCAATAAATAGAGGTAAATTCCCTAAGCTGAGTCTGTTTTGCCTGTTATGATCCTTGGTAAATGATGTCTTTCACCTTTCCTTGACTCATAAGCTTTTCATTGTATTTCTCTCTTCCTGTTCTGCTGCATGATAAGCAGAATTGGGTACAGCCTGGGACATGTGGTTAGGAAATATTTCTTAGCCATTGCCCAGGTGTGCACAACGTTCGCCTACATCTGCACAGTCACATACAACCACGGATGAGAGTTTTAAGCTAAAGAAGGGTCAATTTGGATTAGAAGTAAGAAAAAATTTTGTACAATAAAGGTGGTGAAACACTGGAACAGGTTGGCCAGAGAGGTGGTAGGTGCCCTGTCCATTGAAACATTCAAGCTCACGTTGGACGGGGCTCTCAGCAACCTCGTCCGGTTGAAGATGTCTTTGCTAATTGCAGGGGGATTGGACAAGATGACCTATAAAAGGTGCCTTCCAACCCGAATTATTCTATGAGATCTGCCAAAAAGCCTGGCTGCTGGCTCTGGAAGTGGAATCTGATGAGAATGGGCTCCAATGAGGCACCTATCTCTGCAATGAAATGGACAGGGGACAGAAAGTTGCATAATTTATAACACAGTCTGCTGATATGTTCCTCCTTCTTTTTATTGCTCCCTACTTATCTGTGTTTTTCACTTTTTATTTCTAATACTGGTTTACCCAAACCATGAGGTAGTACTCCTGGGAGGACCCTGGCTGATGTTGTGATATGTTTTCACAGCCTGAGACCTCTAAGCAATTACAGACTGACTAGAAATCAGTGGAACAACTTTACAGCCACATTCTGTCAAGATTTGATCTAAGCAATTGTACAAAAATTGAGAACTAGTACCTTCACATACATAATGCATGCTTTTATTTTCTGCTTGCTTGGCATGCTTCTAAAGAAGGTGTTGAAATATTCTATCAACAAATGAAGATCTCAGCAGCAGCCTGAGATAACATGCTGAAGGAGAAGAAAGGAAAGCAATGTGAGATGCTATATTTTCCTCAAGTCAAGTCCTGTTCTGTTCCTCAGCACTTATTTTACAGATCCTGGCCTATGAACAGTACAAGCAACAGACGAGGGCCCAAAGGTCAGGGTGATGTCTGGCCTGCTTGTGGAAAATGCTTCTCAGGCAGCTGCAGGAAAAACAGTAGCAACTCCCAAAGGTGCACATGGAAGCATGTCCACAAGAAGAGATCATTGCTGAGGCCAATGTTCTCTTTCTAATAACAGAGCCAAAGAACAAGGCAGAAACCTTTTATTTGTACTGGGCTTTGGGGAGAAAAAAAAAAAAAGAAAAAAAAAAGAAAGAAGAATTTTTGTAAGCCCAAAGAAGAATAACTACAGTCTCCTAAGGAAGATGTTTAATTTCCATGTTGAGAAATTTCACTGGAACTCCAACTTCAGTTACAGTTTTTTTCCCAGTGTCTGTAGCCAGTAGTAAAAGAACTACTTACAGTGTCTTTTCCTTCTCCCTACCTCAAGTAAAACAATGCAATTTAAACTATGTGCAGTGAATCAGTTAAAAAATACTGCATAGAAATTCACTTGAACATTTGTAAGCAATTGCAAGAGATTATTTTTAACAGCACGTTCAGGGTATTCTGCACCAGAACACGACCTCTGGTTTGCCAACAACATTCCTAATAACCAAATGAAGGACAATATATCCAGTCCATCATCTGAAGTCTGTGCAGGTGTTTGAAACCACTCAGGGTGCACAAATGCCTCCATTTTACAAGGGAAGAATCTCGTGGCATAAGTGCCATGGAATAGTTCGAGACCATTAGCTGAAGCTAACATTTTGGGGCCTTCAGGGCTTGAAGGACAGCATAAACCTTGGCATGAAAAGTGTGGTCTTTAGGCCAGATGGCTCATGGTGTTACTATTTGTCATTTAGTAAAGAACAGAGGTCTTTCTTCACAAAGGCACATCGTGTCCTCAAAGGTCATATTTTCAAGCAATAACAAATCCATGCAGGGACTTTTATTCAGTCTTTATTTTCAGGCCACTTGAAAAGATCCTCAGAAGAAACCACCAACATGGAAAAAAAGTGCTAGTCATTGCATGGCCCCACCTCACAAGCAAACTATGAGTATTTTTCTCTTTTTGGATGACCATGGAGAAAATGCTCTTATCATATATATCATTGCAAAGGTAAGAAGCTGAACACTAGACTTCAGAAACTAGAAAATCCTTGCCAAATGAGGGTATTTTGCTTTTGGGAAGCCAAGAGCAAAAGCTTGTGTGTTTTTTCTTTTTTTTTTTTTTATTTGTCAGATATGCTGACAAAGTGTGTGAACAACAGGCTTATGGAGAAATATCCATTCCCTAACAGGGTGGGAGAGGATAAACCCTTAGACTGAGTCTTTCCCTGCCAAGCATTTTAACAGGAGGTGGAGATCAGGATTGATTATGGATGTTTCAGAAGTCTTATAAGGAACCAGGTGCCCAATCCCTATTTAACATCAAAAATGTATATTGCAAATTGTTTCAAGAACCCCTAATTTGTGCCTGTGAATACGGCAGTCACAGATATCCATTGCATCAGAGAAAATAGCACACAAAAATATGTTAATTCTGGAGGCTTAAAACCTTAAATGTTCAAAGGGTTACTGAAATATATTGCTAGCTTCAAAACCGGTGTCCCTTCTGCTTTATCACTGGGGGTGAAATAAAAGAAAAAGAACAATGCTGAGAAGGTAAACCATTGCTCTTTTTAAATCCTGAAAATAATGCAATTTTAAAAATGGTTTAATTATTAGACCAGCCAGGAACAACAAGGAGTAGAAAAATGAGTTATCCAAGATGCTATTAAAAACCTGCTCCAGATATTGTGAGAATAGCAAGAGCTGACCTGTAACAGGTTCACAAGAAGTTCTTGTACTATACACCTCCCCTGGAGAACTGCACAGCATTTGTAATGTTGATGAAAGCCCAGAAAAACATGGGGAAACCCATGAACTGGAAGGGATGGGCAGTGCAAGGTAAGTGCATCACAAGAAAAACAGACCATCCCATTTCCCTCCCAAAATCATTTGAACTAGCTGATGAAATGGAGACTGTTACCAGAGAAAACAATTGTATCCAGAGTCATCAAAAGATCTGTGGTTTTGTGAGGATTTCAGATACTGCATCTCGTTATGATGTTTTGAAATTAACATAGAACCATAGAATGATTTATGTTCCAACCCTTAAGATCATCCAGTCCAGTTGTAACGTCAGACCTTTAGCTTGAGTTTAAGCACTCCTTACTAGATATCTCTAAGGCAGAGGTGGGGCATACATCTGCCTAGAGCTATCCTCATATAGCTCTGGAAGCCCTTGGAGTGATTCCTATTCAAATGGGAACAAGTTCCTGCCCAAAAGCAGAAAACACTCAGTTTAAGATCCTTGGCAACTTCCAGAGGTTTCCCATTTTGCTTCAGGGGTTTGTTTCAGCTGTGGATGTCTCAGCAGCTATGTGAGACTGACTTGGATCAACTGTTGAGGACTGTAAATCCTTCAGGGGAAGCAGGGAGTAACACCCTCACTCAGCCAGCGTGAGGGCCCCTCTTCGTTCTGCCAGGCCGCCCACTCAAGGGGTGTGCAGAGCCAGCTGACTCACACAATTGCTGCACGGGGTTTGCTGTGCTCCCAAAGCACCTGCAGCTGCCATGCAAACCTCCCAAAGCTCATCAGAATAAAATTCGGGTCGAAAATTCCTCCTGGAAGACCCTCTTCATAGCCACTAATTATTAATCTCAT
Organism: Platyrinchus mystaceus; assembly: GCA_035041135.1. Taxonomy (NCBI): domain Eukaryota; kingdom Metazoa; phylum Chordata; class Aves; order Passeriformes; family Tyrannidae; genus Platyrinchus; species Platyrinchus mystaceus. The sequence continues at coordinate 14,049,938 of JAWWLV010000121.1, read as the reverse complement.
CCACATTTCCCAGTCTTCTCTTTGTCTCTCCATTATTTTTGCTATGTCCTATAACACTTGCCAGGTCATTCCACTCACCAGCTGCACATGTGAAAAGTGCTAACCTGACCCAGGCTCTGGGATACTCTCAGGATATTTTACTTCTGGTCTCACAAACACCTTCAGTATTTTTCTCCTGATCCCAAGGGAGGCTTTTCACTGTATGTTGCTGATTAGTGCTCCAGGGGAAAATTTACCCTGCCGTGGTACAGAAGTTCTGCTTACCCTGCTTAGCCTGTCAGTGCTTCCACCTTCTCCAACCATCTCCTTTGCCCAGTCAGGGATTGCACAGTCTCCACTACTGTCATTCCCACATGGCAGGTCAAGACCAGAAGCTCTCACCTTGGGATGAAAACAAGAATGCACAATTTTTGGCTAAGAGGGTAAAGAGCAGAAAACTGATTCGTGTTTCTGCTTCTGCTGTGACTCCACCAGCAAGTCTGTAGGAGTCTCTACAATTCTCCATGCTTTTGTTTCTCCTTCCGATTTTATTTATCTCCCACTGTTTCCTTCCCGCATGAATGATAAGTTGTGCATCATCCAGGCATTTGAATCCCAGGCTCAGCCAGATGAGTGAAGGGATCCAGGACACAAATGGAATTTTCTCCTATGTTCAAATTATTATTAAATCTCACAGATCAAGAGAAACACCTTCCCCTAAGAGAACCAGTGTCTTGTTTTTGGGGATCTAGAAGTTATAAAATTCTGCCAAAGAAAAAGCATCTCTTCTCCATTTTCTCTGACCCTGCCTCCCCCCCAGCAAACTTAGTCGAAGTGGGTCTGAAGGTTTTCAAGGTTTGAAGGCATCTTCCTTACATTAAGCAAGAAGGAAAAATAATACCTTGGGACAATGCAAGATAAAAAAGTGTTTTTTAATATGCCTATTGTCCAGTTTGATTGCTTTCAATTGAGAACATTGAAATTATATAAACTGTGTAGCAGAGAAAAGCTGCTAGTTATAATCCCTTGAATGCTTTGTTCATTTGTGGGTATCAGATTTTAACTCTGGAAGTGAGGTGTTTCTGGCTCTTTTCTGCCAGTTTGGTGCTGCAAGGGACTAAACAGATAATGGTCAGCATATTCCCAGATTCCTGCTCAGCAGCACGTTAAGCAGTGACATGGGGACCTCTTGTGGGATCCCATTACAGCTCATCACCAACACACAGAGCACCATTTCCAAACCCAGTGAGGGAAGCCTAGCAGCGAAATTACAGTAGATGCTCAGAAGAGGAAGCAAGTTCCTCATCTTGTTCTGTTTCCTGTCTAACACTGAGCTTTGCAGGTTGCGTTGTACTAACAAGGCAAAAAGGTTCCAGTCAAACTATTTATAAGGAAAAGTGGACTGATCCAGGGGTTTTCTATTTCCCTTACAAACAACATACATTCTCTCTAGTGGTGGAAGTGAACAAAATAAAACTTCTTGAATAAGAACGGGACAAGGCCAAAATATTCCAAAATAAGATTTACACCAATTAACTTTCATTCTGTGGTTACAAATCAACATACTGGGAACCTGCTGAAAACTCTATTCATATTATTATATTCAGTTCTACCTTGAGGTTGGGGATGTGTCCATTTTAAATTTTGGGAGTATCCCAGATATCTTTAGAAATGCTGGGCACTATGGTGTATTAAAGTACTCCAGTTTTCCAGTGGATGCCCTATGTCTTATTAATCATTACAAAAATCAAAATTATACCACCATTTATGAACAATAGAAGTGAAATTATGAATGTGATTAATGGTGGCTGCTCTACAGATAATTATTTTTCTTTTTTTTTGCATCTAGGGCAAAGATGCAAAATCTGTGTATACAGCATCTCCCTGAATTTGCCACAGATTTTCCCCTGTACTGAGCAGAGGGGTCACCTGAGGTCTGGCTGCTCAACAAAAACATAGCTGCAGAAATGGCCTGGGCCATTTCATCTTTATCCATCTTCCTTCCTTCTTTCTGCATAGCACACCCCACAGTCCATGGCTGTGCATCCTGATGGACTGTCTGCAAGCTGCTGCACTAGACAGACACCAGCAAGCAGCAAGCTGTCTCCTTGCTGCTCCCCGTTGCCATAGGAAGTACAGTACTGCATTCTTGCCCACATAAGATTTTTTTCACTCATAACGACAGAAAAAACATGGCTATGTAGCATAAGACTTTTTGACTACTGCTTTTCTCAACAGATGTCTTGGTGATCCCCTGCAGCAAGAACTGTGACCTGAAAATTGAAGATGCACTTCCCTCTGCTCTGCGATTCGTGCGCCTGTGATGGCTTGGCCATTGCAATTGCAATGATGGGAATTCAGGGAGCTGAGAAAAGCAGTGGAGCAGGGCAAGGAATGATAAATACATCCCTTGAATCTCGGGGGAACAGAGGTCCCAGTATGCAGGAGCCTTGGCTTAACAAAGCTCCCGAGTCTGAGGCCATTGAGTGTCTGAGACCAGATGTGGCTCTGCCATCCAACAGCCCCAGGGAATAAAGGTACATGGAAGAGCCACTGTGGGATGTGGGTGAATCCATAGTGCTGCAAAACTACCCAAACAGCCCTTGAGGAAAAGAGAAGCAGCATCAGCATGAAGTGAGAAACTGCATGGTACCTATGGACAGAGCAGGAGAAACACAGAAGTCCTGAAGACTAAGGCCAAATATGGAGGATTCTCAAGATTGCTGTTGGCAAGGAGTAGGATGGAGACAGGAGGGAAAAGACTGGTGCAGGCGGTTGCTTCGGAGGAGAACTTGACATGCTCGGATGGAAAGTCTGTCAGGGCCAAGGTTTCAAAAACAGTATGCCCCCATCCCGTTTGGAAGTGGATCCTTCCCCTGCCATGCCATCAGCTTGGAGGACACTAGATTGGGAAGAATGAGGAGCACTGGCATAAGAGTAGCAATGTTAGTTACAATGTCTTATCATACGTTTTGTTAATTACTGAGCGAATTGCTTTAATACTACACAAAATACACATCTGTGTTTAATGAGCTGCTGAAAGGCTCTCTGGGCAAACTTTAATAATATCACTATTCTCACAGAGGAAAATTGCTGCAGGGCAAAATGCATCTGTTCACACCTAAAATGTTCCAAGTGACAGCTCGCCAACTATTATCTTTATGGCACACGGTAGTCAATTCCACTAATATGAAATTTTAAAATATTTATGCGAATCACTAGTGTGCAGCCTCCCAGGCAGACTGCAAGACCTGTTATTCTGATGGCAGAGAAGGCAATTCCAGGATAGTTTAAATAAAGTCAACCCCTTCTTTTTCTCGCTGTCATAGCACACGTTTCCTCAGACCTGGAACCACTTCACACTTTCCCTGGGACTCTCTCCAACAGGCCTATATCCCTTCCATGATGAATGCCCCAGCTCAGACAGAGCTCTCCAGCCCACAGCTGAACCACTGGAGATAGAAAAAACAGTTGACTACAGACATGCAAGAAGAACAGCTACCTATGATACATCCCACTATGAGGTATGCCTTCTCTGGAAGAGCATACTTGTCTCCTCCTGTGGCACAGGTCACTTCAGTAGCTTTCCAAGACAAGGTCAGATTTGCATGTAACTCCTGCCCACGTACAACCTGCACTGAACTGCATTTCTCTTGTGGGTCTAGCTGTCAAGTGGAGAGGGGCAACGCACTGACAGTATTTTTCTGAATACTTCCCCCAGGAGTCTCACGGTGCCTCAACGTGACTTTCTGTGTTGTGAAGAATTGAGACAACCTGAAACACTTAGAGATCTGAGAACTCTGTGAGAAGCATTTGTTTATCTTTGCTTGGAAGAAACACAGTCACTTGGGAAGATAAATTTCAGAGATGTTTTTGGCATCTATAAACAAAGTCAAATATTTTGACTGATGCGATGTAGTGACTGCCACGCATTAAAAATACAGTCAGAAGCACTTTCTGCTAAGCACTTGATCAGGCTGGTGGGTACTTGGCCTATCTTCTATTTGTTGCCTCATTCAGAATACTGATGTTCTGAATATAATTTTTGAATACATTATTCTATTTTGAACTCAGGAAATGCTTTAGTCTTTTCTGATTTTCAGAGTAGTTGTGAAAGGCCAAGTGCAAACATTCTTGTCTGTATCATTATTGAGGAAAGAAACCAATAACTGCAGCAAGAGCAATATCTTAGCTATGCAATTACATTTATGGCCAGGCCCATTGGCTCCATCTCTGGATATACATCCTTGTTATGAGGTAGTTCTTGTTTATGCCTTTCTGTTCACGTGTCTATAGCTCACCTGTGAGTAAAAATTATGAACACTGTGCTCGCAGCATAACACGTTACTTCTCTGGATGCTTCTGTCTCTGCCTTGCAAGAGCCCTGCCCTCAGAATTACAACCTGCTCAGAAAATAAACATATTTGGAAATATACATGGGGCCACAAAATCCCACTTCATAATCCACACTTTTTGGTTCACTGCTTTAAAGGAGGCTCACAAGATATATAACAGGCTAAGTTACTGAAGGAGAAATGGCTTGTGGATTGAGCTAAGAGCTTTTTAGAGATTTTTTTCCAAAGCAGGCAATTCTGCTTTGAGTCTCTTTGATCTTCTGTAACAAGACCTCCCAGGAGACTTACAGCTCTTCCTGGCTACTGCCAGGCCAAAGAGAGCAGTATTTCTCTCTCTTTTTCTCTCTTATTGAAGCATTTTCCCCTCTGGGCATATTTTCCTTCCATAACAGCCTGATTTTCTTGTATTTTTTTAAAAAAGAGATGGTTTTGGGAGAAAATTGAAATAGTAAAAAGACAGGCCAGCCAAATTTTTGTCAGGGCAGAACTAATCTGAAAGGAGATTAAGGATGAGAATGTGTCCCTCACCAGCCATTTGGAGAGAAGAGGAGCCAGGTACAGGCAGAGTGGCTGTGCACCCCATAGTGCAGTGTGACCCAGCAGCTACATGCACAGCGCAGGTCTCCTTAGCTCACAACACACACCCCGACTGGGGGCACAACATATAAGGTGCCAGCCAAGCTATGAGAAGTGTCCCAGCATTTTTAGATCAAGTACATTTATTGCACTAAATACTGTAGGCCCAAAACCAGAAGTGGTGATTTCTGCAAAACTGGTCGAGCTCTTAAGCACAAGACTAACCCTTGACAGTGTGCTCTGCACTAGCAGGTACAGCATTGAACTTAGGCATGTGGCACACCGCGGCTGTAAAGAAGAGGCTTTCTCTGAGCATGAATGAGCCAGGCAATGCTGAGGTCCTCAGGCAAGTGTTTAACCTGTGTCAAATCAGACACTGAATATTTCCACTGTTTTCAATGTATTTGTTTTGCACGTATGGAAGTGGGCACTTAAGGCACTGCAAAAGGCACTGGGATCCCAGGTATGTTCACTCAGCTACTTCTTTGTTTGGCTTGTGCAGAGCACATCCAGGGCAACCCTGAAGTGGAACTAGAGGAAAAAGAATCAGCAATGTCAAGGCAAAGAAACTCCCAAGCACAGGGATAAGGTACCTGGTTGTCTTAGAAAGTAACCTCTTTAGGCACTGCACTGTGTATATTATAGAAGAATAAGATCTGGATAGTAGGTGAGGGAATTTTTATGGGATCATCAAAACTTTGAGCACAACAAGCTACCTTTCTATTCACAAACGATTTAATCTATGGAGGGATATAATTCAAGCAACATCTGTCTTCCACAAGAAAAGCAGATAGGCCGCAGTGACTATTCTGAACACAGGCAGCTCTGGCATCCCTTTAAGTGATGCTGTGGCAGATGGGAGCTGTTCATCTCACTTTTCTGCTTCTTTCCAGTACTGTTACTACAACAGGAAACAGCACTGAGAAAAAGACAAGAGAGGCATGAAATGCCCCCTTGACCTCCCTGCCCATATTCCTCAAGCCTGTACAAGCCCAGGACTTGATTTTCCATGACACTTATGAACTAAAAAAGAGCAAATAAGTCCACAACGAAAAAGTTGTTCTCATCCTTCATGCCCTGTGCAAAGGTCTTTTTTGCTTTGCTCTGCCTGTTACTCATAGAATTTTTCCTCCAGGTATGCAATAGACACCAAGTGTTCGAGCAGAGAGGGGCTGGTTAGTAACACTATTTAGGATCATCATTTTATACAGGTTTCTGCAGGTCAGCTGGATTCATGCACTGATTTTACAGTCTCTGACTCTCCTGTTTTGTTTTTTTTAAGAGAAGAGTTGCCTGGACCAGTGACAGTAAGAAGAAGATTCCAGGCATTTAGAGATTTGGAAAAAAACCCTGACAGTTGCTTGTAAGAGAGCACATATGTAGAAGTGCCAGAAGAAGCAGCAGAGCAGGAAGTCAATGAATGGTAGATATACAGCAAGTCAAGAGACCGAGAGCAGCTGTGCCATCCAGCATGGAATACAGATATTGCTTGGGAACTGACAGAAGCTGGCACTGTGAAGAGTGCTGGATGCACACTGATGCTGGAGCAGCAGTGGTGTGTCGTTTCCTCTGTTGCTGGGTTGGTTTTTAAAAGGAACAGTCACACAGTATCATGGGTGATACTGTGATTATGGGTGATCATCAGGAGACTTGGAATCTGTTGTTTCTTCTCTGTGACACCACAAGGAGTCCTGGAAAGCCATGTCTAGGTGCTTGGGAGTGTCAAAGAATAGGAGAGAAACAGAAATGCGTCTTTTTTAAAAATCAGCTTTGTCTTCCCTATCTAAACAGTCTCACTGAGTTTTGCCACAGTACTGTGTACTCTCCACTCTCTTTGCCTGTTAGACTCTGGGGAGAAATACCTCTTCTGACAGCAGGAGTTGAACAAAGTGCCATCTCTTACATTTGGGATGATTAGTTTGGCTTCTTCCTGGAAGGGTGGTGTAGCTAAGCCCCAGATCTTCACAGAGGGTGACTGCCAGCCACAGAGGCTGCCAAGGCACAGGAAAAAACATGGCCCACATAACCTTGTGTTGGCATCTGTCCAATGTGAGTCAGGGATTGGAGCATCATGAGAGAACTGAACTAACTTGCACTGAGGCCAGAAGATTCATAATTTGGATTTCTCCTAATACCAGAACTGACATTGGGTAGAACTGTAGAGATGAGACAGAACACCAGTGTCCTGGCGTGCCCAGGACATACCTACATGGTGTGTTGTTGGTCGGTGCAGGAACTGAATGAATGGGGACAGTGATGCAAACCTAGACAGTGTTCGGCAGCCATGACTATAAAGAAGGGCTTAATTCACAAGCCTGTTTTCTTTCAAGTAGACCCAGGCTCCAGGAATGGCCTAGAATGTTGTGTCCTGGCCTGACACCTGACCTAGTGCTGGTCCCAGTGGCAGGCAAACATCCTCAGGTAAAGGGAGAACTTGTTTAGGAAGACACACACGAGATGTTCTGCTGTTGTTACCTCAACAACCACACACTGGAGCATACAGGCATAAACACTCACACAGCTGGGTTTTGTAGACTTTGTATTCTCTGCATCTAAAATAAAGTGGGTTGATTTTGCATCATTCTCCATGCTGTGCAGGTGAGGTCCGGGGAGAAGAGGGCACTCTGTTTTGGGGCGGCTGGAGTTGTCCACCAGCTCTTATCTCCGCAGAGATGGAGAATTATATGCAGGTGGCTCAGGAAGGTTGTGGCAAACTAAATGTCAGTAGCATGGATGAGAAAAGACGGGAAAACTTTATCCTTTTGCTGTTGTGCCTCTATCTGCACAAATGCTCTGGCTCTGATAGCCTTCTATTTTCCATGTAGAGGAATGTCAGTATAACTTTTTTCATTCAAGTCAGAGCAACGGCACACCAGGAGGCAGAGGTGAGTAGCAGAAAAATGCCCTGGAAGGCAACTTGGAAAAAGTAGGTTTATTCTCAGCTCCAGGACAAAACTTGTGGTTGAGCCAGCTCCTTCATCTGTGAAGCACGCATCTGTGCTCAGGAAGTCAGGTGCTGAAGTTGTATAGTAGATGACCTGTGAAAACAGACCGCTTAAAAATGGACAATTGTTCTTGGAAATAAGTCCTACATATATATTTTTATATATATATACGTACCTAATATATATATATGTGCCTATATATTTTTATAAATTTGTTTGGTTTTATATATACTTATATCTATTAATATATTTATATTTTTATATTTTTATATGTATCTTTGTATAGATACCTATATCTATGTCTGTATATGTCTGTATTTGCCTATATATGTATACAGGCGTGTACACATGTTCACATGCAGAAATAGATTGATTCTGTGCATGACCAGAATCTCAGCTTGTGCTCTTCCGCTTCTGCCTTCTCCTTCTCCTTTAACAAATGGAGTGAAAAGGCTTGAAACTGTGAAATGAATGCCAGGAGCCAGAACAGAAGGAGTTTCTATCCATATCAGGATTTAAATATCCAAGCTTTCAGAGGCAAGGCTTAGAAATTTTGAATGCAGAGGGCTGGTAGATTGCTCTGCCTCTAAAAGTGATTCTCAGGCTGCCTTTCCGGTGTATTTCTCCAGCTGACCCATTGATATATTAAGGCTTGCCAAATTAGAGGAAGAAAAATGATGACAGCCTCCCCAACTTCTGAAACACACTTTCTGCAGCCCAGAGTAAGAGAAGCTCATGCACATTAGTGGCCTGAGGAATGTCAGAGACCCTGACATTCACTGATTTTCTCTTCCTGTGATCAAAAAGCAATGTACATATGGGAACAATCTGCAAAATGCCCAGGTGAGACATCTTCCTTCCCCTCAACCTCTGAGAAGTTCTCTGCACAACTGGACTCAGATTTGCCAACAAAGTTTTCCCGCAGACTTCCACTAGTGCTTTAATGCTTAAACACCTAAACCTCTGTTTAGGTGTTTAAGAAGCCTTTGATGTAGTGTTTCCATCTTTCAATCAGTACCAACAAACTTTTGAAAGACCTGGAAGCAATGAAAAGAAAATAAAAAAACTCCATTCAGTCACTAAAATCAAGGTTTGTAAAAATGAAAGAAGAATGAATGTATTGAGCTGTAAACAGCACCATTGTACATAAAAGTTTGTCTGCCAAAACAAGAAAAACCACACAGTGCATAGACAAATATCCCAGTCCTGGCATTCACAGAACAGTGTGTTTTGGTTAGAGATATTTCAATGGCAGAGAAGCCAGTACAGGGATTAAGGAACCAAACGTGCCATCACAAGCTCTTATTCCAGAACTGAAGTGAGGAGTACTGCTCTGGGCTGGGAGCTAGGACCCCATCATATAATAAATAACACTAACCTAAGTCCCAGTTAGAGCTAACTGGAAAGATTTAGACCAGACAATAACCCCTAAGATTGTGTCTTTCTGTCAAAGTTGGAAAACCTTTTGAGAACTGTATGTTTCTGACAAACAACATACAGTGAAAATGGTTTTCCCTTCATTTCGTAGTATTTTATTGCATCTGCTGTTATTTCCTGATTTTATTTTTAATATTCTAACATCAAGGGAGAAAATACGGATTCAATATTATTATTGGAAAATGATATGGTTGAAAATATTTGTTTTTGAGACTCTTTATTTTATAGGGCAATAGATTTTTCACAATGAATACTGGAACAAGGACCAGAGTGACGGTGGGATAGACAGCCTTGCAGATATTCAAGCCTCAGCTGAACATGGCCATGAGCAAACCCATGTAATTGGACCTGCTCAGAGCAGGGAGTTGGAGTTGAGTTTTTCTGAGCCAACCTACATTATTCTGTATTTTGTGATGTAAAGGATGGAAAGAGGCTTGCTATGACACAGGGGAATGAAAGCGTAAAAAGATTTTTTTCTCCATTTTACTCTCTTCTCCACCGAAAATCATACAGTGCAAAGCATTAAATTTTAAAAAACTAAAAATACTCCATAGCTCTGCCTCGTCTGGCAGAAGGGTACTGGGGTCGTTTGATCTTCCTTTTAATACGAACTTTTTTCTTTTCAATTTAACATCAAACAACTCCAGTTTGAAGAAAGACCTGAAGGATTTGCCCTCCTTTGGTCTGGCCTACTCCTGCAGCGATGGGACGATGCAATCCAGGCTGGAACTTCATAGCGCTTGGTGGAAGGCACAGAGCAGGGACTGACAACAGCAGCAGCTTCACTTCCTCTGCTTTTCCGAGTTGTCTTCCCTTCAGAGCCAAACAGGATTCTTTGCCTTTGCAGACAGATCACCACAAGTTCCCCGTCTTTCATGTTAGAGGCAATTAGTGAATATTTATAGTGCACCACACGTGGCACCAGCTAGAAGGCACTACTTTGTATTTAAGTGCTGTATCCCATTCCAAAGAGATGTTAATGACTGTGTGTGCCCCTAGTTCTTTAACTTCAGATTTAGTAACTCTCAAATAGTTGCTTCTTGCTTATTACTGATGTTTTACAGGAAAAGTAGAGGCTTCTCAGATTCCAGAATCTCTCATCAAAGTACCTAACACAATATACATAAACACATGTATAATTCAAATACAGCATTAGTGCAGATGTGCATCTGTGAAATTTATGCTGTACAATACATGCACATATGCATAGAGATAAGTAGCTAACTTTATGCAACATGAAGTCACAAACCATCTGATCTGGCTTCCAACCAGCAAATGCTGTGATGAACAGCAGCTACTCAGTGAGCTGCCAACAGCTGTGTATTACTGCCTACACCAAGCAAAATGCACCTGGGTCCATTCCTCCTGCCCATGGGTGAGACTTGGTCCATGGTTAGTCCAAAA
>JAWWLV010000121.1:14001690-14029238 GCA_035041135.1 Platyrinchus mystaceus | reverse complement strand
AAAAAAAATCCATTGCGCAGGCTTGAAAGGTGGGAACACCTTTCCCAGATCTTCGTTCGCGAAGACTGGCCATTTACAATACAATTAAACAGGATTTCAGCTTTATTTGCAGCTAGGAATATACATAGAAGGAAAACCTATTGCAGTCTTTGCTACAGTTTTCGGTATTTTAAGTTAAATGTCCATCAATTAACTGGAAGAAGAAAGGTCGAGGAACATTTCCCTGAAGCGAGTATAAATATAATTTGCTGTAATTATGAAAACCTTTCTGTTGCCATAGTGACTTAAAATGGCTTTAGTCTATCTGTGAATATGTTTAACAGGTTTTGACTTCAGCTCACTATTGTTGTTTGACCCCAGTCAGCAATGAACCACCACAGAGCTGCACACTCCCTCCCCCACCAGTAGGACTGGGGAGAGAATCGGAAGTGTAAGAGCTGGAATACTCATGAGTTGAGATAAAGACAGTTGAATAGGGAAGGCTGCACACACAAGCAAAGCAAAACAAGCAATTCTTTCACTGTTTCCTATGTGGAGGTAGATGTTCAGCCAGCTCCAGGAGGGAAGGGGCCCATCATGAACAATTGTTACTTGGAAAGACAAATGCCATCACTGCAAATGTCCCCCCACTTTATATACTGAGCATGGTGTCGTGGTATGGAATAAATCTTTGGTCCATTTGGTTCACCTGTCCTGGCTGTGTCTCCTCCCAACCTCCCCTGCACACCCAGCTTCCTTGCCAGTGTGGCACTATGGAAAGCATAAAAGGCCTTGGCTGTGTGTAAGCCCTGCTCAGCAATAAGAAAAATATCTCTATGTTATCAGCACTGTGTTCAGCAAAAATCTAAAATACAGCCCCATTCTAGCCACTGTGAAGAAAAAGCAAACCCAGCACATTCACGTATCAGTTTTCAAAGAGCTGATAGATTATCACAGTTATTTATTTGGGTTATCCAAAGGTGGATGGGGACCCCATTTGCATTTGGAGCTCTGTGTTAGCACCGAGGCACCCCAGGGCAAAGGACCACTCCAAGCACAGAGATCTTAGCATGTTGTTGCACTGTTTGTCCTCCTATGAAACCAATCCCTCTTCCCTTGAATTGTGGCTGGGGTAGGCAAGGAAGGTAGCAAGGCACTAACATTTTTATTAAGAATGCAACGTTAAGAATCCTTAGCCAACGTACACATTGTTGCGTAACAATGACCTAGATGACATCTTGTGGGCATAGCTTTTGTCAAGGCACTGTTTTGATTTAATATGGCACAATCTGTTTAGCTGGAGGATTTGGCTTCTAGGTATACGAGCTTATGAAATATCTGAATGTTAACTTCCACATTCCTGTCTGCTTTCTAAACGCGTCTGAATGCTCAAATACATGCTTGAAGTTGCCTTTATTCCAGATGGCATCTCATTGGAAACAGTCATGCCCAGTGTGTGGAAATAGGCTGTGATTAGCAGAAATGTTTACTAGGCAACCATAGGTCATTTGGCTCCCCCGGCTGTTACTGAGGGTCCACCACTCTTTCTCCTAACCAAAGGGAGAAGTTCAGCTTCTGGGCTCCTCTGCTCCAGTGAGTCTCTGGGCAGCCACAGCCACATTCACTCGTGCACGTTGCTGCTGGTGGCCTGATGCAGAGTCACATCTAGGTCACTGTTTATGACGTAAGACTGCGCATAGTAGTGATGGGAAGCAGTTGCCTCACGGGCAACACATGTGAAACCTATCCCAGTATACTTTCCACAGCCAGGGTACATTTTATACCTGATAGGAAGAAGTCATATGGTGGCAGGTGAGCACAAAAAAGCCCAGCTTGTGCTGGAGGCACAAGGACTCTGCCTCACACATGTGACAGTGAGGCTGAGAGACTGAAGATACCTTGCTTGGAGGATATGACATAGACTATAAAGTTCCATATCACCCAAGTTTAGGGCATCTCCTGGGGTACCAAATATGTGGGAAAAAAAGGTAATTGACTTTCCATAGTGTATGCATTCCCTTAGACTATGCATTCCCAGTTGCTCCCAGAGAATTTGAAAAATATCTGCTTTGAAAGCCCCTGAACCCTGAGCATAGCGTACCTTATGCATGGATGAGTAGCCTCCTGTGCTTTGTAATTATTCCTTTGACAAGAGTAATAAATCAGGCAATTTAAGAAGGCACTTAGAGACTCCCCTGGATTTCAGCATACTTTGATATAAAGTGTCAGGTCACTTAGGTTTATACATTTTTTCCATTCTTAGGAAGAACCACGGGAAAGGTATAACAAGAGTGATTAGCCCCAGGTGTAACCCCTGATATCTCCATTATCTTATCCAGGGTCAGATTTCATCAGATCATTACAGTCTGACCATGGCACATTCCAAGATTTTTCCCCTATTATTTTTATCACCTTCTCTGCTCTTTAAAGAAATTCTCCATCCTCTTTAACAAACCACTCCTCTAGTTAGAAAAGTTTGACATATTTTAAGAGCTATGTGGCCAGGGGGTTTTTTCCGAAGTGCTCAGGTATCTGCTAGAAGTGTTCCGGGAATATAGCTCTCAACATGGAAAAATGCTAACAGCAAAAGGCTAAGATGAAAATTTAAGGTTCACAAATGAGAAGATATTTAATTTCTGATGCCCTTACAGAGGTCAGGGAATCAGAAAGGTCGGTCTCTCTGTCTGCTCAGCCTCTCTCTTGTAAATGCTATTGAGAAAGAAATATTACCAGATTAAAAAAAAAAAAAAGCAAAACACACAAATGTGTGGGCTTTGCTCTTTTTCTTTTTTTACTGTGGAAAATAGTGGGAATAATGGGCCCAGGCTGCTGCAGATCCCTGCAGCAGGATCTGACCATCTCCTGTATGAGGCTCCTGTTGCAGAGACCACCAGCTTGCGGCTGTGCAGGAATGTATGGTAGGAGAACTCCTCGAGGCACCCAGCTCAGCTCATCCACGAGAAAGTCCAGGTGCCTGGGCAGTGGGGAGCTGCCTTCTAAAGGAGGGGATAAATTTCCTGCAGGTGCATAGCAAGTGCTCTTCAGTGGTCTTGTCCCCAAAAACGTCACTCAGGCTAACAGAAGATATTGGCTGTCCCTGCAAATCCTTGTTCTGCTTAAATGGTCAATCCATCACAGCTGTAACCACAGAGTCACAACACCTTTCTTTGTGCTTACAGGTGTAGTGGAGCCTGGTATCCTCTCAGATGTTATCTATTGACATCCTGTTTTCTGGCAGTAAGTGCATCTGACAGTCTGGTATGCACAGGTTGGTTTTCCCCACTGAAAGTCAGAGAGAGCAGCACAGCTCCCTGCTCTTTTATTCTCTCCAGGCATCCTCTTGCAGCCTGTGCTGGTGATCCACAAAAGTGGCTATCTTCTGAGGTAGTTGCTCTTCTTTCCCTGAGGTCATGGGGACTGCAGGTCTGCACTACTTTGATCTCTGGGGTATAGCTGCCTGCCAGGACTGGGGCAGGACAACCTTGTGCACCTTCAAGGTTCTGATTTCAAACCACCTTCAAACTTAATTCTCATTGATTTTTGTTTTACCAGTTTATCACAGAGAGGCCGTGGGATAGAAGCATTGACGGTGAGGTGAAATCAGTGTCCATCAAATGGACAGGGCCATAATAACTTACCAAAAAACATCAGCAAGCTAAAAATGGATATCATTAACCAGAGAGAGCGCAAATGGGAACCGTGAAATTGCAGTCACAACAGCAGGGCAGGTAGTTATGAATGAGATGTGGCAGCAATCAGAATGGCCTTACTATATTAAAGCACTCCATCTCTCTTGGAGTGTGTTAGCTGACTTATCAGTGGCATATTAAAAAAAAAAAGAAAAACAAAACAAGCAATCAAGCCTCATTTTGGAGACTGAGGGTTATAGCAGGCAAGGTATAAACACAATTGCTTCAGATGTGACCCTAGTTCACCTTGCTGCTGTGACATACAAGCTTGTCTTTATCTGCCCATGGAGGGAATTGACAGCCTTGGTTGCCACCAAAGCCATCATGTTTTCATAAAGGCTCAAATTTTGGTATCACATTGACATTATTTTACATGGTAAACTGTGTTTGACCTCTTTTATGGCTTGTTCTGGTACCTTCTTCATTTTAAAAGGAACTACCATTAGTGCTGCTTCTTTGTAAAAGTGCATCAAACAAGGTGGCAAAAGTAGTGCCAATGGGAAATCTTTCCCAGGTGGGAGATACCAGCCCCCTCCCACTCATTTTCCGTCTTACTCGAGCCATTGATTGATAACCCTTTCATATTTCCCACATCCAGCAGAAGTGTGACATCCAGCAGCCCCTCCATTCCAAATCCATGGAGCAGAACAATGGCAAAGGAATTCCAGCCAGGCATTCTTTTCCACCTGCAGCCAGAAACATCCCCGTTAAGCTCTTCTTGACAGACAGGGAAGAAGTGATTTTATCATGGCAAATTTTCAACTTTTTAACACAAGGAATTTCACTTTCTCTGCCATTTTAAGACTTCTGCAGGCAAAGGCCAGTCTGCTCTGCTGGGAACAGCCAACCATGGCTGCTAATTAGGCCGGTGAGGAAGAATATTTTTCTTTTATGCCCAGATTGGGATAATGTAATTTATTACAAGCAAAAAGAAAAAGGATACATTAAATAATTGAGATAAGAAATTACTGTAGAGTGGGAAGAACTTACACAAGCAGAGCAAGAGTTATACTAAGTCCAGATCTCACTGATGAGAAAGTGTTTTAGCAATTAAAAAACGGCAGTGCAGTTTCTGCCCTTTTTTTTTCTCTATTTAATAAAAGATAATAGACTGAATGCCTTATAATCATACAGACCATTCAAGATCTGTTGCATTAAAGCAGAGAAGGCCAGAGAAGGCCTTTTTTGTGGAAAGGAGGTAGAGATGTTTTTAATCTCCTCTGCCATAGGACTACTGGGTTGTGCATCTCCCATCGGTCTTACTCGCAGGAGAATGAATAAGCCAGCCCAACTCCCTCCAGCAGCTATGCCAGTTAGCTGCCAACCCCCACAGAGAGAGATGTCTGAGCAATACTTTTAGGCAAGAAAAATCCCAGTGCTCCACTGGAAAAAAGGGCCTTAGAAAGCAGGGGTGAAAGGAAGCATCAGGTGGAGGACCAGAAAGGCCGGTTTTTAGAGGGACAACATGAGAGAGAGACAAATCACACAGAAGGATGGGCCAATGGTCCAAAAGTTTTCCTGCGTTTTTCATGGCTTTTACTTTGCAGAGCAGCTGATGATGATAACCAACCCATGGACACACAGGAAAATCAGGTTTATGTAGTACTTTGGATGTGCTTTGGAATGTATTATGGCTTCAGGAGGAACACATGAGCTCAGAACTTTTTGCTGCAGGAGGCAGGGAGGGCAAAGACAGCATCCAAGGTCCAAAGGTTCAGATTATTCCTGTGGGCAGAAGGGGCACTGCTCCAAGAATTGCCCTGTTAGGAAATTTAAGTTTAGTCGCATCAGCTTGTACGTACCTTCTCAGCAAACATAAAATTTCCCTGTACACAGACAAAGAGCAAGAACTCTCCTTGGTCCAGCTTGAAGGCAAAAAGGAGCATTGTTGTCTTTTTGTTGTTTATTCCTTCCCTTGCAAGCCTTTCTCTGAAACTCATCTGCACACTGATTTGAGCAATAACTCTTGGATGGGTTCTCCTTTGGCTCACTGGGGAACAGCCACTGTAGATGCAATCTCTGTCATAGGAAGATGCAAGAAAAAAGTATCTCAAATTGTAACCCAGACCTCAGTCTGCTGTAGACTGGCACTGACTTTACACATACGCTTTCTGATGAAAAAAGACCCTTCACAAAGAAGCAGTTTGATTTGAAATTACTCTAGGAACTAAGAGAGAAAAATCCTGCATGGTTATTTTTCTTCTTCCCCCCCCTCCCCTTTTTTTTTTTTATTTTTCCTTTTAACTCCTTGAATTTAACTGCACAGAGGCAGGGTTTGGCTTCCTGTAGGCTTTTTAAATATCACACAGAAACAGCCTTCCTTTCTGTTTAGGTCAGAGTGCATAATGCATGCAGTAACCAAAACAGCTTCTCCTGCTTCTTAACCAAGCTGAATATTAGTATCTTTTTACTGTTTGGGGCAAGTTGCAAAATTCTCATACCTCTCAGGAATTACCAAGACTAATGCTTCATTAGAATAATAATGATATCGAGTCTTGAATTTTTGATGGCAGATTTCAGAGGATTTAATATTACAGCTTGGTTGTCAGATAAAGCTAAATCCTAAAAGAAAAGCTTCCTGCTGTCTCAAGCTCTAGAAATGTGCGCTATTTATTTTTCTCAGCATTTTTCATTACACGAGAAAGTTACTCTGTCTCTCTGCAAAAGCAGGTGATAGGGATTTTTTGTGTTTGGTGGTTATTAATAGTCATAAAAAGTTATCACACAGAGCACCATGTAGAGTCACAGAACATAACAAATGGAAAACCGGTGGAAATGGTGGCACTTTAATTGAAAAAACAGGGGTTGAGAACAGTCTAGCCATAGCCTAGTTTCAGTAGCACAGAGCAGGCTAGCTCAGAGGGGTTTTTTATAATAATTTCTTTCCTTTCTTCATTGTGACATAGGTCTACAACTTACTGTAGTGGTATAAACCCTTTGTTAATTAAAACACTAAAGAATCCTTACTGGTTTTCTCTCTTTCACAAGAAGGTTCTGAAAGGCAAGGCAATCTTTACATTTAATTATCTTAACCAGTTTCTTTGTGCAATGGATTTTCAAAGTGCTTCAAACTGGCTTAGTGCTGGATATTTCTGCTTGAAGTCTATGATCTTCCTTACGTCAAATTGTTGTTCCAGCTCTATATTACATAGAAGCTGCATTTGGCAACTTTGAACTTTAAATTTTATCAGAGCTTCTTAGGTCATTTTGGTAGTATTCAGGAACAAACTGCCTTGTCAAAACTCTCTTCTAATGAATACCCTGGGAATTGCATTTTCATGCTGTTCCAATCAGGAATATAAAGAAAGAAAAAGATTAGTCAGTTTTCCACAAAAAATAAATGAGTTCAGACTGTCTTGCAGTATATTCTGAAGGACAGAAGTCCTTTGAAAAATCTCAGTTTGAAATCTCCACTAACTTTTGATGTCTTTATAAAACACCCTCCCTCTTGGGAACTGCCAACATCTGCCTCGTAACTTCTGCCCGCAAACAAGTCCTAGTGCTGTGGAGTTTCTCCATGAGCAGGTCATGGTTTCTCATTTCATCCATATCCTGGGTTAACATGACATTTTCTCAGCCACTTTCCAGACCAGCTTTTCTTATTCTTGGATGATTCTCTCAGCTTCCTGTGGTTTTTTTGTTTTGTTTTGTTTTTTTGTTTTGTTTTGATTGGTTGGTTTGGTTTTTTGTTTGGTGGTTTTTCTTTTTTGTTTTGCTTTGGTTTGGTTTTGTTTGATTTTGGGTTTGGTTTGGTTTTTTGGGCAGTTTTTTTGTTTTCTTCTTTTTCAAGAAAACGATCTCTTTGTGTGTGAAACTTTGGCTTGGCCACCAGGGGAGCATTATATGCATATTTACGTTTCATCCTGCCTTATTCTTGTGACAGAAGTTTTCAGCCATATTTCAAAGCTTCACCAAGAGCATTTGTGCAAACAGTGACTCACTAAAAAAGATCCTTCACATGGACCACAGGGACTCTGCTGAGCTGAAGCTAACTCTGCTGATTAACAGCAAAGTTTGGTGGTTTTGGTTTGTTTCAGGAACATGGGGGATCACGATTTAAATATGACTGCAAGAACATTTGTCTGAAGATGACCCTTTTCAGTCTATATGCTGCTAAACTCCTGAGAAATCAACTGATGTTTGATCTTCCTTTCTCTTCTCAGAAGTGGAGGCTATTTTGGAGGGCAGATCAAGTTGCTCTCAGGGCTTGATTGAGATATGTCTCCTTTACTCTCCCCATTGTTGTCTGTAGGCCACAAATTCCATCCTTGGCACTATGTTCGTGAAGGCTCTCAGGACAGAGTGTGACACTTGTCCATGTGAGATATGTCAAACTCCTCCCTGCTCTGTCAAAGAAATCACAGTATTGTGAAATGATGAAAGAGTTGCACATTGGAAAGTGGGTCTTGGTGCCCTCCTTGGGCTTTCAGCAGCTCTGTCTTGAATAGAGTGTGTGTACACAGTGCTGAATGGAATTTGAAGAGAAAGAGTTGGACTCCAGACACCTTCAATCCTGGCCTCATCCCAGGGGAAATCACGCGTGCTGTGGTGCTTCTCCCATACCTTCCCCCCATGGAATCTACTGAAATCCATGCAGCAGGGAGCTCCAGCAAGGTCCTCCACCTCTGCACTGCTCCTATGGAGCAAGATGTTTCATTGTTTATTGTTTTCTTTATGGAAACTAGACAGGAAAATATTTATACCTTTGAGATATTCCCATTCCAAGAGAAAGGCCGGACTGGAGACCAATGGGTGTCCCTTCCCACCAGCACCAGAAATCCATGAATGTGGAGGAAATCAAATGGACCACAGATGTGAGAGGGATGGAGAGATCCCTGCATGTTCCTCTGTGTAGAGGCTGCTGAGCCTCTATTCTTAGTTTAGCCTCTTGAACGTGCTGCATCTCTTGGGAAATGCTGCACAGTCAGAAAAGATACACACCGTGCCTGAATGGATTTCACTGGGGCTTGCAGTGACTTCACGACAGAGCAAAGAGCAAAACTTGACATATTGCGAGCTGAAGGAAAAGCCTTCCAGGCAAAGCAGACCAGGGTGAAGGAGAGAAGAGATGATGAAAGGGCCTGGGGCTGTGGTGGAAGAACTGTTAGCTCTAGTGAACCACAACTAAAGAGGGAAGAGAGGACTAAACAGAGACTCTGGGAACAAATCCTCTCCAACATGCCCCATGGAAATTTTCACCCTACACAAAGTCACATACATGTCTCCTTGCTGTGATCCACTCTCTTGATTATGAACTGCACTACTTGGCTCAGGGCCCCTTGCAAACCTTTTCTCTTTCCACTTTTTGCCTCCTCAGCACCATGAGACAGATATCACTCCACCCCAGGCCTTGTCATACATCCCCAGACCTTCTCCTCCCCTTACCAGCAGCTGTATTTCCTATTTTTTCTTAGACCTACACCATAGCTGTCTTTGAATACCAACCTCAGGGTCTGGTGTCAGCACCCTTTACTGTCACCATTGCTGTCAATGAGATTTGGCTCTCTCTGTGATTCAGGACTTTTTCTCATCTTGTATGGGGGCAATTCAATCTCTCAGAGGACCCTGTACTACTTAATAACTTATTAATTACTACATGTTAACTCACGAGTCACAAAAACTGGGGAATTTGTGCCATTGTGTTGGAATATTAGACCCTCTCTCAGAATGGTCTTTTGTATCTCTCTCTCAGAAGAGATGCAAATTTGCAGGTAGGCCAAAACCCAGATTTTTCTGTGACCAGAGATAAAAAAAGGTTAAAACTGTCAATTTCCACCAGTACTTCTTCAATTTCCACCAGTACTTCTCTATGGTGAGTAGTTCTCACCCTTTGTGTTTATAGTTAGAGAACTACACAGATGGCACTACCATGTCCCTGTGTACACAGTGGTGAAGGACACTGCCAGTACATAAAATTGGGCTCCTATTGCTTCTGACAATTGCAGGATTGTAAAACAGACGTTACTTAAAAGTTGGCAGACACCATATCAGGACCATGAGCAGACAGGGGCAACAACTGAGTCAACACCTTCACTGCAACCTCTTTGCAAGGCACCAGGTACAGATCTCCCAAGAGCTGGGATATATTCCTATAACCCCCTTCTCCTCTATTCCGCATCAGGTGGAGACTGCATCTGTATGGCGAAACACCAGCAGTGTTTGCAGCTAAGAGAAGAGTTGCTATGCAAATCAGAGCAGTGGGAGGATTTTCATATCCTGTAGCCACCTGAACTGCTGCATGCAACTCTCCTCCAGCTTTCTCCCTTCAAGGTTCTCAACCTCTTTTCTCCCCCTTTCCACATCTTATCTATTTTAGGGGAAAAGCTCTCTCTAAATTGCTCTTATGCTTCATTACCCTTCCCAATGGGACACTCCACACATGCACACAGCGAGCAGCACAACTTTCAGTGCTCTAAGATAATATCCACTTTTTGTGTGTCAGCCCAGGCAACACAGATCTATATAACACTGAGGTGATGAAAAGTGGGAGTCAGCTCCCTGAGACAGACCCAAATGTGAGACACAAAGCCCACCAGTGTAGCCCTTCCCTCGTCTGTCTGTGCAAGTTGATGATGCAAAAAAAGACACTGTCTTCTGGAGGTGCTGGCAAAGAAGTAAAGCCCCTCTGCCAGGAGGTCATAAAATATTGCAGGATTCAATCAATAAAGCCTAAACCTTGGGAATGCAGCAATTACAGATTAGGTGCTATTTTTGCATTGCATTTTTTAACAAAACTGGTAGTACGAAGGCACTGGCTCCATCCCTGGCAATAGCAAACAACACCAAGGCAGGAGGGTTTTGTACAAAGCCATGCTCTAGCCCATGGTGGCCCTCCAACTTGCAAAAAGGCAGAGCCTGGCAAAACAGCTTTTTTTCATAGCCAGCATAGATTGGCTGTAGTGAGGTCCAGGCCAGGATTGTGTTCCCTCACTGCTCTTGTATGAGCTTTGCTGGGAAAGGGTTCTAGCAATTGAACCCTCTCTTGTGGGAATTTGGGTATGTTTGGAAGTTTCAGATGGTGTCTGAATTTATGAAGGGAAACGGCATGTATGGATGGAAAATAATCCAGTATATTAGAAGTAAAGAACCCTGCTTTAAAATTGTTGTGACTTCTGGCCTGAGGATTGAAAGCAAAAGCTAATCCAGAGCAATTAAAACCCAGTCACCACAGAACAGCTGAGCAGGGATCACATCCTTACAAACACTGCTTGTTTTTCAGTTCATTAGAAAGAACTTAATGAAGAGGGAGCTGGGAGATGATGAAAGAGAGGAAGTAGGAGCTTATTTGTAGAATGCTAGACAAAAAAAAAAAAAAAAAAAAGAAGAAAATTTGTAGGAGGATTTAGATGGATGGAAATTACTTGGGTTTTTTCAGGCATAGTCTGAAAATAGTCCCAGGGCTCAGGGTTATGAAAGGAGCTGCAAAGCAGAATAACCTACCTGGCTCTGAATGGACGGGTTTAAAACAAGGGCACCCCCCTAAGTGAAGAAAAGGCTGAAAGAATAACATGTATTTGCTTTGTGTTACACTAAAACATTATTTTTTCCCCTGCATTTTTGAGCTAAGGCTTTTTTTCTCCTACAACATCCAGGATGCCCTTTTGGAAACCACAGTGTAAAAGCTTTTTGAAGACTTTCAACAATTTTCCAGGCTCCCCTGGATGAAACCTCAGATGGATGGTGCTCATACTAGAGCTGAGAGCAATGAGAAGTCAGACTAGCTGGAAAGCCCTCCCTTATTATAACATTCTGCAAAGTGAAAACAGACAAAGGAGAAAGAAGGGGGAAAATTCATACACTCCTTTAGACCAGCCATGCTAGAGGAAATTTTTTGCCCAGCAATCATGCCACTTTGTGACTGCTGACACCAGCTACCATCCCTATATCCAGGAAGTTCCCAATGCCAGAGAAGAGAATAAAACAAAATAGAGCCATAGAAGTAATTTGCATTTTGCTAGATCTGAGATTATGTTTAGCACTGTAGCTAATAGGGGAAAAAAATAAAGCAAAAGAAAAAGCCAAACCGCTTTAATAATAGATTTTAGAGGATTTTGAATTTTCAGAGCCATTTTCTAGTGACGGTTTGTCTGAATCATACTTGGCAATGGTAATATACCACATCTCCTGTCATTCTTTTAATTAAGAAACTTTTTGAAACTTAATTAAGAATACCTCTGATTTCAAACCAAATATAAGATAATAAAATATCCCCACTCTTTTTTAAGTGGCAGATTGTCTTGGTCCTGCAGATAAGCTTTCTGAAAAATCTGGGGTGTCAACACCAGAACAACCCCCAAAGATAACTTAATTTTGTATCCATTTAAGGGCTTGAGAACTACAATATTTTTGAATTTTAGGAGACAAAACACCTTGGTTAACTAATTATGTTACCAGAAGACTTCGCTAAATGGATTGGTTCCACTCTTTGCTGATTAAAGCTCGAAAAGAAACTAAGGCTGGTCTGCAGCTGGTTGTAACCTGTGACACAAATCTCCTGTAGATTCCTTGTGTCCAAAACAAAAGGATATGAACTCTTTGTAAGGAAGTAGAAATATCACAGTTTTAGGATTTACATAAGAGTTGAACAAATTTTAACAACTTATTTGATGAATTTTCCTCTCTGCCTGACAGAACAGTGTCTAACTGCCACATTCACACAATTTATTCAGGTACAGATTTTGGGGTCAACACTACAGCTGTGTTGCATGGTTATAAGTGTCTTGGTGGGGTAGGTGTGAGAGGGAATCTAGGGAATGTACTGAAAATAGATATATGGACAAGTAAACGTGGTTATTTTCTGCAGATGCGTTCTTGTACTCTCAAAAAGTGTGTGCGCCATGTATTTGTGATGGGAGGCATCACAGGGTGTAAACAGGATCTCAAATAGCAACGTTTGAATCACCCTCTCAGCCTTACTCCATCTCACATGTGGATCCAGCAACAGGACCAGCTGCACCAACAGTGAAGAGGAGAAACCCAGGGGAGAAATCTCACAGGTTTACTGTCCAGAGCAGACTCGGTATTCCAAGGCAGCTGGTTTGCAGCACCAACCACCCAGGCCGAAGGTGCTCAGCAGGGAAATGCTCCTTGCTGCTCCCCACCCAAGCACACAGACACAGAGCACAGGTGCCCTCTTCTATAGCTCCTTCAGCTCTGACAACCTCAGTGCTGTTATGTGCTGTGAAACAGTGAGGCACAAGGTGAAAAAAGGGGTGTCAGAGGAGGCTGCTCTGAGCTGCAAGATGTTTTAGGAATGAAAGGTCTGAATGCCTCCTAGGCTACATCCAAAAGCTGGTGGGAACCATCTGCCCAACAAGAACACCAAGGGTCAAAAGCGTCTGTGTGTCGGCTCTTTGGGCCAAACAAATCAAACCAGGCTACATAAACCTGTTTCAGACTATGTTGGGTTCCATGCAGAAGCTAAAAGTACACCCTTCCAGAGCAACCTTTGATGCCCAGCTGCAATGCTGAGTCTGCCAGCATAGCACTGGTGAATCTGAGCCATTGCTGCATCCCCACAGCTCTTGGGAGCCCACCCACAGGCAGAGGAGAGAGGAAGTGAACAGAAGGACTGTTGGTATGTTGTGTTGGTATGCTTGCTGAGATCATGATAGGTCAGAGCTGCGTGATGGTAGGGAGACAGTATGGGAATTGTTTAGCTCTCCCTTCTGTAAATAATGAGTAAGACCTGGAGCTCAGGCTCACCAGAGCTGTCCCTTAAGCACAGTGTTGTGACAGATCACCCAGTGCATATAGTACATAATCTGTTATTCTTTCCACAAGTGTGACAACTCTGCCTTAATGTTCTAATTTTGCTTTTCTCAACATAGCACTGATTAAAACCCTGACCAGTGGTATCAGGAATGCTTTTCTCCCAAAGGAGGAAGCCAAAGAGCTGGTTTAAATTTAGGTCTGCCTTTAACCCTTTTGACCACCAAGCAGAGTCTGTGTATAATTATCACTGTTAATAACTTAAACTTAATCAACTGCACATCAAATAAATATCAACTAGTTTTCAAATAGCTTATTTACAGAAGTAATGTATTAGCTGACTGAAAAGGAACAGTTCTCTCCCCTCCTCTCTGTTCTCGTGTGCAGAACATACTCAGGCTTTTAACTGCCAAAATGTGTTCAATTCTTGACCAAGTACTTCTCAGCAGATGGAGAAACGAAGAAAGAGAAACAAGAGTATCACTTTCCCTTTTTCTGAAGGTGAGAATTCATCTGTCTCCTATGCCCAACATGTTCCCCGTCATTTTCACTGCAAAGACCAAAAGAGCAGCTGGGCAGCTCTATCCTGACAACACCTAGGCAATCTCCTGCTGAAATTGGTGGGAATAGTTACATGCACTATAAGAGAACATGTTTGATGGTAATACACAGTGAAAGCACCTTCATGTAAAAGGCTCCCCTCCAGTCAAAGCAGCATATTCTTAAAAGTAAAAATTAAAAGTAGGTTGTCTTGCTCGATACACAAACTCCCTTCCCACCCCAGTACTGTCGTTTTATCTCTACCGGAAGCTCGTGACATTCACTTCCAATGACCTCAGTTTAGGGGTTTCAGAATCATCTGTAAAAAAATTAATCTGTTTTGGCCTGCTTGAACAGACATGAATACTTCAGGGTGATTCACTGCCCTGCTGAGGTACTGTATTAGCCATAGGTTAGGCCCTGCAGATGTAGTCCTCTTTGCCCTGAATATTTACATGTATGCCGTTCTCCTGGGGGCACAATTAATGTCTTTATTGTCCTCTGTCTCCCAAAATTGTAGTTAAAACAGCATGATCCTTCAGGCACAGGTCCTTCAATCAAGGCTGCCATTGAAGAAACCTCCAGTCCAGCCACTTCTTTCTTCAAACCAGAATGTTTCTTCTCTCTTCAAACCTCCAGCACTAACGGAAAAGAGAGCACAGAGGAAAAGCAGATCTCGTCAGTGCTGGTACTAAAGGTCCCTGATTAAGCTTGGCTATGCAGTGTGTTGAAGACCACGTGTAGCAGATTCTCCTAAACACTTCTCAGGCCTAGCTCTTCACAGCTTATGAATTATAAATGTAGATGTTTCTTAATTTATTAGTTTTGTGGTAACACAACTCACACACCATATGTGTATGGTCCTCCTTTGCAGTCTGTCATCAAAAGTTCACCACCAGTATCACTCATAGTCACCATCCCATTAAAGACAGCAATTATTTATTAATCTCTTATTGGCAGGAAATAGCAAGGAAAATAAACAGAATAACTTCAGCTATTTTCCTCAGTTATTCAGTAAATATTTGAGGAGAGACACGAATAACTCAACCTTGTCACTTAGTCAAAATGCAGTCATGATGTGATTTGAGAGCTCTACCTCTTCTGCTGTTGGCTCTTTCAGTGTTTGTGAAATATATGTGTACAGTCTTAGCTAATATCATGCAGCAATACTCTCAGTCAACTGGGAGGCTAGTGAGAAAATGGGGCAATAATTCACAGAAAGAGATGAGTATTTCTGTTCAAAAGCATCTGTTCAAAAGCTTGTGGCTGCTGCACTCTTACCTGAAGGCTTGATTGTCTCATGCAGTTTGGAGCCATGTCAGTTAACTCTAAAGTTTAACTAATTGCTATTTATAGAGAGTGCTTGAAGGTCTGTCATTGGAAATGTTAACAAAAGCTCAAGATAGAGTCATCCTGCATGTCTTTTCTGTTGGTGTGGTTTTTTTGTCTTTTGTTTTTGTTGTTGTTTTTTTGGTTTGGCTTTTTTTTTCCGGGTGGGTTTTTCTCTGTGCCAGCCTTTCCCTGCATGACCTTGTCTCTCATAATAGACAAAGTTAAGGCAGGCAATTGAGAGCATCTTCAAAATTGTCTGGGAGAATTTATTTTAGAAGCTGTTGGAGATTTCCCGGTTGTGATAAATCTTCCAGAAACACATTTATTTCCCTTCCCCCCCCTTTTATGATTTTAGCTCAGCCCCGCTGTCTTTCTGCCCACCCAGTTCTCCATCAGAGCTGGAGTGACATGTGTCTGTTTCCTTTGTCTTCACCCACCATGAGTGATGTACACAACCTTGACTGTAGTCACACTGCCCTTTAGTCAAGTCACTTTGCCCTGACAAAAAAAACATAGAACCAAGTATTGATCTGAAGGTGGAAAGTCGTTGAGCAAAGAGCAAAGTAACATGGAGTGAGAGTAACATCCATCTGGGAGCTTACATTAACTGAGCCCAAAGTAAACCCCATGGGAATGGGGGTCCTAGCTGCCAGCAAGGCATCAGAATGCTGGTAGCTGGCCACACACTCCAGGAAATGATGTCTATAGAAACTAGAGGGAAAGCAGAAAATAAATGTGTGTTATACCTTTTGTCACACAGGTCCTTGCATTAGTGTGCCTACTGAGGACTTTTGAGACAAGTGGGGTGGAGTTTTCCAGTTGTGGAAAACTAACACTACTGTTTTCAAGGCCAAGGGTAAAACCCATGGTGGATGTTGAACCCTTTTCCATCACAGTCTGCTCTGTCTTGGAAAACATTGTATAAAAGGTTTACAGGCCCTCTGAAGACTGTTTCCATAATACATTTCTAAATCATTATAGGGTCTGGAATTTCATGCAAATCCTTTTGGATTTAAATACAGAAACAGTAAATGAATCACGAATACAATTTAAAGGTGTTGGTTTGGGCTCGAGGTTTTGTTCTGCCTTGCTATCAGAGAAACACTTGTCAATTGCCCTTTGGATAGACAGGGATAAAGCCAGAGGTGGGGACAGACCTCTGTTCTGAAAAGCTGGAGTTACTGAGGGAGGAAATGCTGCCTCTGTATTTTGACCATTGCAAAGACTCTTTTTCTCACTTCCTGAAATCTTAAGTCTCTACTGAAACTGGAGTACAGCAGCAGGGTGCTCTCCCTCCTCTTAATGCAGATTTACTTATCATCGATTAGACATTCAGAACTGCTTTGGTTTCAGGTGGATGTCACTTTATTAAGCCCCTGTGTATGTCAAATTGATTTAGCTGCACTGCTCATTTATATGTTTCTTTTCAGCAGAAGTAGTTGACAGAGCCTTTACAGAAGCCTCTGTGGAAACTGGATAAATGGCAGGAGTCAGACTGCAAAGTGAGCATCACTAACTGACAGAAAGCTGTTATTCACTCTGTGTGCTGAACTGCCAGAGGTTTCAGTCTGGCAAGCAGGAAAGACCAGCCTGAAGTCAGTCACCAGGTCTGATATTAGATTTACAATACCACTTCACAGGAGCCAGTACCATAAGCTCCACTGCAAGTCCAAGCAAAGCTCATGTTAGGACTGGTTAAAAAACCACACAATCAAACAAAAAAAAGGAATAAAATATTAACAGCTACGAAGAATATGGCACATCGCTCCCCAGCACTCCTCATTCCAGGAAATATGAATCAGTATTCATAGAATCATAGAATCAACTGGGTTGGAAAAGACCTCTGAGATCACCAAGCCCAACCCTTGATCCAACACCACCGTGGTTACCAGATCATGACATTAAGTGCCATATCCAGTCTCATCTTAAAAACCTCCAGGGATGGCGAATCTATCACTCTCTGGGCAGTCCATTCCGATATCTAATTAGTCTCTCTTTAAAAAATTTTTTCCTAATATTCAACCTAAATGTCCCCTAGCAGTGCTGAAGTCCATGCCCTCTTGTCTTACTGATGGTTTCCTGGGAGAAGAGACTGACCCCCACCTGGCTACAACCTCCTCTCAGGTAGGTTGTAGAGAGTGATGAGATCTCCCTTGAGCCTCCTCTTCTCCAGACTAAACAACCCCAGCTCTCTCAGCCTCTCCTCAAAGGACTTGTGCTCAAGTCCTTTCAGCAGCCTTGTTGCTCTTCTCTGGACCTGCTCCAGCACCTCGACATCCTTCCTGAACTGAAGGCCCAGAGCTGGACAGAGTGCTCCATGTGCGGCCTCAGCAGTGCTGACTACAGGGGAGGAAAAACTTCCCTTTTCTTGCTGGCCACACTGCTCCTGACACAGGCCAGGTTGCCATTGGCCACCTGGGCACACTGCTGGCTCATGTTCAGCTTTCTGTCAATCCAAACTCCCAGGTCCCTTTCTGCCTGGCTGCTCTCCAGCCACTCTGTCCCCAGCCTGTAGCGCTGCAGGGGGTTGTTGTGACCAAAGTGCAGGACCCAGCATTTGTCCTTGTTGAATCTCATTCCACTGGAATCAGACCATCTCTCCAGCTTGTCCAGGTCCCTCTGAAGAGCACTAGGAGTGCAACACTTTGAAACTCTTGGCATGCATAAAGATCATCTCAGTCAAAGCCCAGGATGTTTTCGTTTGGTAATATTACTTCAGAATCTCAAAAGCTTCTGGTGGTCTTCCTCAAGCGCTCAGGTGTCTACAAACTGACACCATCCATCAGTTTTGCCACTGGTATCAAGGAGGTGTCATGTTACAATAAATAAAATCTAAACAAAATGTCGGGATCAGAGAGAAAAATGGGAATATGAGCAAATAATTCCAGAACTCCCTTGTGGGCATAGTGTTAGAGTTTTTCAGAAATAAAACAAAACAGGACAGCAGGGAGTGTTGTGGTTCCCCCAATTTCCCTGAATGACACATTTTAGAATATATCCCTTCATGCTGTTGTAAATACAATATTCTATTAGAAAAGAGTTAACTTTTTTTTTAACAAGTTATTAAACAATTCACACAGAAATCTTGCAATTTCACTCAGAAGACTGGAGAAAACAGTTCTTTTAAAGAGGAAATCAGCAAAATTCCTTTTCAACAATTTACCTTCATGTTATGCAAATCCTAGAGAGTCTTCTAAAGCCCACCAATTTCAAGTTCAGCTTTAATGTCGCATATGTTGCCATAATTCTAGAAACTAAGCAAGATCAAAAAACAGGAGGCAAATGGGAAGAAAATATTGCTCTGCTTATTTTTATTGCATACATTTTGCCAGCAAGAAAGCCACGAGCAAAGGTCAGAGCCTGTAATAGCCATTTCTGGAGCAGGCATCCAAGGACTAGCATGAGGCTGGAAGCCAAAAAACAGGCCAGCTGAAACCTGCTTTGCCCATAGGGATGGACTGGCCTGGCAGAGCCATCCTTGATTTAGCCATTGATTGATATATTAGGTCAGACCAAGTACACCAGAATCAAATTAATAAATATTTTCTTCTAATTATCCCATCTCAAAAATAATCTCTGCCAGAACTTCAGGTTTGAGAAGAGAACTTGCCAGCAGAGATGGCATTATTTGGTTAGATAAAAACCTCAGCAGCCCTCTGAGGTGTGAGGTCTGCTATAGCTGAGCTCACAGAGCCCTGGGTTCATCAATGCTATAACATTTGCCCCAGCAGTGAATAATGAGTTATGATACTGAGTTGTAAGGGCATTTCTCAGCTACTAGTGCAGGATGCCCCCACTCACTCCTTTTCACAAGTAACCAGCAGAGAGATCTGACGTGCAACCCTTTGCCTGCAGAAGAAATGAAGCAGATATCACCCAAAAATCTGCCCCGTGAAAAACGTGCTGCTAAAGACAACAGGAGAAATGACCAGCAGAAGCTGCTCAGACAACTTTACTGAGCTGTGGAAATCTTGCACATTTTGGGGAAGAAGAATTCTTGCACCAAGCTGCACCTTTTCCTTCATCTTGAAAGAAAACTTTCAGGCTCAGGAAGGACAAGGCATTTTCCCTCACATTTTTAACTGACTGATTTTTAAAAAAATTTAATTACACCATGGAGGTTTTGCAGGAACTAAGAACCAATGCAAAATCATAGTGATTTTTGGGTCTGCTTAACTTCTGTGTGGCCCATGGTCTTGTTCAAGTTCCTCCAGATATCCAAGCCACCTGGATTTCTTCTCCCATTTCCCTGCCTTATTGCAGCTACACACCAGTGCTCCCATTTTGTGCCATGCCTAGGGAAGAAGGCTTTCCATTAGCAATACAGCCAGAAAAAGTGGATTCCACTGCATATAAAACTTGCTCCAGGAGTTACAAACTATAAGCTGGAGTTTCCAACCAAGCTGCTTCCAAATGACAAATCTCTAGTTTTGACCCAGCATTAGAGAATCCAGGTTGGTGCACTGGTGTTACTGTATTTTTCTATGTTTTTTTCCTGCTTTTCTTTTTTTTTTTTTACAGAAATCACATGTGATGGGATATGTTTTGTTTTATTGTATAAAGAAGCTGAAAATGTCTCTTTAATTCAATTGCTTAGTAAGCATAGAATGGCTCGGATTGCAAAGGACCTTAAAGATCATCCAGTCTCAACCCTCTTGCCAGGCTGCTGAAAGCCCACCCAACCCAGCCTTGAACACGTCCAGTCCTGGGGAATCAACGTCTTCTCTAGGCAACCTCTTCCAGTGCCTCACCACCCTCTGAGCAAAGGAACTTCTTCCTAACATCTAATCTAAATCTCTCCTCTAGAAGCCTTTCCAGCTGCTGAAAAAAAACGAAAAACCAACCAAACCCAAAACAAACAGCTAAAGAAATAAACATGAAGACAAATACAGTGAGGTGACATATGGTGTTTTCAACTTCCTATGCAGAGGGAATTCTCTTTCTGGCCCTGAATTTCAGCTCCCCAGGCCTCAAATGCCTTTTGTTTCTTACTAAACCACAGACTAGGACCTGTCACTTTTGAAAGTCCTTCCTGTACTGCCTCAGCTGACTCACAAAAAATAATTACCATGTAATAAGAAATAAAGGCAGAAACAGGATGCAGATATTGAAAACCCATCAGTTCAGGCCATAAAAACTAGGAGACTTTTTGGAAGAAAATTCACCAAGCAGTTGTAGTCTGTTCTCTTTTCTTCTTTTTATAAGTGCAGAAGAGGAGAGAGAATCAAAAACAAACTGAAAGGGAAGGAACTCTGCTTTCTAATCTCTTAGCCCTGGTAGTTGGTTTCCAGCTGCAGATGCAGAACTTCCCATTTGCTTTACTTAAGCTCTTTAAAGTTCCTAAGGAGTTTGTCTTGCTTCCACATCTACTTTTTTTAATGCACTAACAGAAAAACATAGAAAAGCTGACATTTTTCTCACAAATCCTTAATCTGTTTTATTTTAGTTACTGGCATTGGAAAAATTGAATCCCCACCTACTCAGTTCTCGCTTAGGCTAAATTAATATTTTAAGACATTTTAAAATACGCTTGATTCCCAACCATAAAATGAAGACATAAAGATGTCAGAGAGGAGGTTTCAGATTTGAGCTTCCCTTCTGTCAGTTCTCCCACACACACACCTGTGCCCTACTGCTGATCTGTAAATTATTGAAAGAGTATCCCAGGGAGACTAAACGTATATCTAAAATAAGCTACAGAGATTTCCATCCATTCAGGCACAAAACCAAAAAAAAAAAATCCATGAGGGAGAAAAAAAAAAAAAAGTAAGGAGTGGTGGTTCTCCTAGTGAGAAAATCTGAGAAGCTTGTAAGGTAAAAATATCCATGTATGTTCTGGCACCTTTTCCTTCACCAGGATTTATCTTTTCTGTTTGTTTCCTAATTGCAGTAGATGTAATGTGTAATGCTTATTTGACCAAAGCTGTCATGCATTTACCCATTGTCTCTCCTGGCTGCCACAAACATACAGCTGTTAGCTATATCTCAGAAGATGCAGCCTGGTCAGCCTGAGGATGAGCAGTAAGGAGAAGAGCTCAGCCTAACTTGAAAGGAAAACTGCCTCATCCAGCAACCATTACATGCTGTCAAAACCCAGAATTTTACCATTTTGTTTCACTGTTGAATGGTAGATGAAAAAAAATTAATGTCTGGAAAGCTTTAGGGCCTATAAGCATCGTGTAAAGCCTTTATTGGCTGTAGATGCTGAGAATGATAAAGAACAACCCTTTTCAATCTGTTTTTCAATATATATCTGATAAGGGCAGGGAATAACCACCCTTCAATTGCCACTGCTGGTGTCGTAGAGTTTTGACCTGTAACTGGGTTAGAAGGGACATCAGGAGGCCTCCAGACCTGCCTTGCCTTTGGAGCAGGACCATTGCTAATATTGGAGTGGGTCTGTCATGGCTCTATCTTGAAACCTTCCCAGACAAGACAACTCAGCACCTCACCAAGTATTACAGCTTCTCTAGACATCCAAAATAATTTTCAAAGAGTCACAGAAGCTAAAAGTGACTATGCCTTAAAAAGGCTAAAAGTGAGAGAACCCTAAACAAATCTCCAGATTTAAGGATGCACATCAATTTATTGAAGAGAATTCCTTCTTAATTTTTCACAGAATTGCCCAATGGATAAGCAGTCCAAGAGATAGGAAAGGAAAATAACGGGGTTTTTTAATGGACACAAGAGATTTTTTGCAGATATGTCTTGTCTACGGGGAAAATTGAGACATGTTTGCAAGTGAAAATACAGTATCTCTGGAAGTCTTCCCGGGTCTTCTTTGAAAAAAATATTCAAAGAAATTAAGAAATTCTTTAGTGGCAACTAGATTATTGAAAAGCTATATTGGAAGAGAGATAAGGGAAGAAAAGAAGACAAAAATTTTGAAGAAAAGCTATCACAGATGAAATACAAGAAGTGAACACGTGGAATCGTAAATGTTTCTTGGTGATGCAGATCAGGAGGTTTCACTCGCAAAAATTGAGCACACCTGTCCAATTATTTTAGTAATTTGAATATGTGTCCGTTAAAAAAATCTGCTCTAAATTTAACATATTTCACTAGAAATAACATATCCTACGTACCAGAAAGATGTTTGTGCTGTAAACCAGTATTGTCATGATCAAACGAGAGATTGCTTAATTAGCTCATAATTTCTCTCAAAAGCAATGGAAAAAAATTAGCTGTTTGAAGTGTGACCATGTCAGCATTTCCAATAGTTACAAGACAAATGATTTTTAAAGATTTCCAGATTAACAGTTCCTTTAAAATTTTAGAAGTGGTGAAGGTTCCTAGATTAATGGTTTCTTTTTGAAAAAAGGACAGTTAAGTTTGTGCAAACAATATGGACTTTAAAAGACAAAAAGACCCCAGAAACAACTCTCAAAGTAAAGGTGTGAGCCCACCTAATTCCAGGGCAAACAGCGCCAGGAAGGCACCATGCTTTACAGAGGAGAAGTTTTCCAGAGGGACCTTTAAAAGTTCTGAGCAAAATGAGCTCCTCCACCCAGGGCCACTTAAATCCTAGGAGAACCTGTGTCTGGCACATCCTTTTGGCTATGCCAGCATCTTCAGAGAGCAAAGTCTGCAGGACACGGAGTTTCTTTGCTTTCAGCAATGGTTGCTTTCTGAAAGCTGGAATATGGCACGTGTTTTGGCAATGGCTCTGTTACTCCAGCGGGTTTTATTTGGCTATGGCAGGTGTTACCACAGTGTGTGTAATCTGTTCTTGGAGTGAGGCAATGCTTTCCATTAGAGGAATTGCCATTTCCTCCTACTCTTGAGGCCTGCTGTGTAGAGTGAGCTGTTGACAAGAAGGCATGGGATGAGAGCAGTTTTCTAGACATCATATATCATATATATATATCATTTATACCACTTTCCCCTACTCCAAGGACAGGATTGACATCGTGACTTCCACCTACTCATACTGAAAGATGTGCATTTTCCCTGTTTCCTCTGCTAACTCACCTACAGAGAGAAAGTTAAAAATGAGCATGTTTCAATTATTTGTTGTAAAAGCAGTGCAGTCCTTTAATACAGTGCAATCTCCACCTCTTTGTTGGGAGCATGATAAACATTTTATTTGTCAACACAAAACAACTAAACAAAGAGCTTGAGTGTTTGGCAAAAGCTGAAACCCAATAAACCTCTCATGCAAGATTCTTCCAAAAACACTGCACATCGATCAATATATTTCTTTTTTTTTTTTTTTTTTTTTTGAAGGACTAGGAAAAATATTTCAGAAAGCTGTTTGATAGAGATCAGTCTCTTCTAATAGGCAAGGCTAAGTGCAGGACAAGATATCATGGCAAAACTCTCTGCCCAAAACACTCATGGGAATATATTTATTTACAAATGCAAGAAGCAACCACAAGAGTCTTTCCTTAAAACAGTAGGGGAGATTACATATCTGAGAGAAGAGCAATGCTTGTTCCTCTTGTTGACATTAAATACCACACAAGGGTTAAGAAGGTACAGCTGAGCCCAGGGTGGCAGAGACACAGGAGGCAACCCATGGGACACTCCTGGCACAAGAAAAAAAAAGCGAAGACCAACAGGCAAGCCTAGATATACAGCCAGGGTAGTCTTTCCTGCAAAAGGACTGATTTAACAGAAGAAAGTTTCATCCTGTGCAGGCACTTTGGGATGTACCACAGTTCTTAGGACCATGGTTCAACAGAACATCGTTGAAGGCCCTGGTGGAGGAGGGACAGGATGATTCTAGACCCTGCTGTAGCACCCTGCTGTGCTGATTGCACAGTCTTTGCAGCTGACACAAGGTCAATTTAACACAAAAGGCAGCACTGTCCAAGTCATTGAGCTCTCTCTTATGACAGAGTAGTTCTGCCTGTGTAGCTAAGCAGACACCACATTTGGCAGGACACTGAGGTCAACCAACCAGCCAAGAATGAGCAGAGAAAACAAGATTTGTTTCACCCATGGGAGAACACTGGTAAGTTATCATATGAATCTTAAAAATGGCTACTGAGACACTGGGAGCACCTGGATGGGAAGGTCTGATTTTAAATTCAGTTTCCAGTCCAATCTCTACTTGGACCTTGGGTTTCCAAATATGAAAGCTGTGCTGCCAGATAAACTTCATCTCAGTCTGTCTTCTGCCATAATTGAGTTTCTGCCTCATCATCCAACAGAAAAATGACTCAGCATCAATTATGGGAGGAAAGTGTTTTTTCTCTCCTCAGTCATTTCCTCCAGATCCTCTGTCTTGGGAAAAAAACCAAATCAAACAAAAAAAGAGCCTCTATTCTTGAGATCACTCCAATGTTTTAAAAATCAGTTTTGTCCTAAGTCCAGGAGATTGTCCAGGATATATCACATCCCTCTAACAAGAACGAAGATTATATGACACTGGGAGAAACTTAGAAGGGGAACTTGGCAAGATAAATGCAGACATGGTGAGATGTACCCTTGTGTGGGGGGAACTGCTGTAAATATTATATTTTCATGGACAGTGAATGCTTAACTAAAAAGTAGATATAGAGAAAAGTTACTAACAGGAATTTACTGCTGATGTAATGGGGTATATAAACTGTAAAAGAATTGTAATAAATTACTCCATTATATCACATGGGGTCCATGCCCAAGTGTGTCACGAATGGCCCCAGAAAATATAGCTGGAACTCTGGCAACATAGCCCAGCTGAATCAAGACAGTGACCCGGCACATGCCCATGACTTCTGTAGGACAGCAGGTGAGCAGCTGGGAACCCTGGGACAATCACTAACACAGAGAACAAAAAAATCAGATGGGAATGCTCACAAAGATATTAAAGATACACGGCAGTAATGTATGCCAGTTATGGTTGGTAACACTACAAGTTTGGATACGGGACAATTGCTCCTGATTTCCCCGAGAGGGAACATTGAATGGAAGCGAAATGGGGAGGAACTGGGGCAGAAGCCAGATAAAAAAGCTTTAAGTTTACTTTCAACGTGGCAACAGGTGCTTTCGGCATTAAGCCGCTTGCAAGCCACAAATGCAACTGATTTATCTCCTTTTTCGGCCGGTGCACTCCTCGCCGAGAACGATTCTAAAGAGAAACAACCCCTGCTTGCAACCCAAGACTCGAACCCCCATGATCCTCCCGACCCACCCTGGGTCGATCTGAAGAGAAGCAGGATTTAATATCTGCCTCCTGCTGACAATGACTCACCACAAAGTGCCGCGCGCACCTAGGGAACAGCTCTGCTAAAACCCCTTTGCTCCCTGTCGCCGCTCCTGCCGTGCCCGCAAATCCGCCGCTGAATACCCCTCACCCGCGAATTCCGCGTCTCGGGCAAAAAAACCGCATACCCCGAAGCGGGAAGCGACAAAAACAGTGATTCTTCACAATAATGTGGGACTCTTGAGCAGTGCAGGAAGGAAGAAGGACAGGAGGAGGGAGAAGGACAAGAGGAGTAAGGACCGGCTTCCCTCCCGCCGCCATCCCGTCCGCTATCCACCCGGCGAGCGCAGCGCTCAGCCCCGTCCCACCGCCGCCCTGCGCATTCACTTCCACCGCCCCCGGGGCCGTACGAGCCCAGCGGGCTCGGGGCAGCGACCCCCGCGCCGCCTCGGGCTGCCCGGCCGTGCTGCGAGCGCTGGCAGCACCGGGGAACACGGTGCTCCCGGCGCCGCTGGCAGCAAGCACATCTCCCGCCGTGGCAGTCTCCGGCGCGGGTCGCCGCATCCCGGCCCCCCGCTCGCCTCCTCCTCCTTCGGAGCCGCTGGCACCGCTGCGGCCGCCGGGGGAGCCGGAGCTCATGCCCCGGCCGCAGGAGGGTGCGCGGAAAGGGCTATCCTGACTTATCTTCACCTCTTTCGTTAACTAATGAAGCAAAACATCCTTTGTCTGGTGTGCTTCACGTTATTCAGGATCGATACAGCTGTTGCATAGTGTTAAAATTAACAGTTTTCTTAATTTTTATTTATAACACCTTTCAGCCTTATGCCCTCTTATGCCGATAAAATTAATAACGTGGGGGAAAGGATACGCTTGTGTCTCCACAGGTCGGAGAGGATCCTTGCTCGATTTGTGCGGCCGGTTGATACCTGTTAACAATAACAACAACGCATCAGAGAGTGAAGCAGCATAAGAGACTGGGTGGTATTTGCAAAGCTGCTGGGACTGCTGACCGTAGTGGCAGTAAGGATGGCCGGTGACTCAATCGAAACAGAACATGTGAATTACATTAGCCGGTGTAATGGGTCAGGATGTGTCTTAGCACTGAAACACTTAACAACCCTTTTTTTACTTGCTTAGTAGGTGTTCCTCTAGACTCGCAGGAATTTGTTCACTCTTTGTAATCACTCACTGCATACACCACCCCCTCCCCAGAATCTTAGGAGAAACGACACTTATGACTCCTGGGATGGGGGTGGTGGTGTCACGTAGGTCAGCCATGTACAAATTCCCCTCGAGAATTGGAATTGTTAGGATCCCTGAATGCACACAGATGCACAATGTTTAAGAACAATGTTAGCAGCCCCTGGAATGTCACAGGTACCGGACCATTTAGTAATGCATCTCTATGGTGTTCACATACAGATAATAGTGCTATACCCTTTTCAAGTCACATGATCTTACCGTCTAGTCTTTTCCTCCTTTGTGGAAATTGATACCAGCTGGGTTTCGGTACCAGCAAGAATTATCAGAAGACCTTGTATGGTAGGAAAATTAACCTTCTTCACTCCTAATGTGACAATGATCCTAAAACACTATAATAGATACAGGAGACACGTACACACCTTCACTAGTGAATTTTGGGGTAACATAAAATTTTGGAATCGGGACAAGAACTGCTGCCTCTTTCCTAGCACCTGGAGTTGCAGCTGCAAAAGCTTTAGCTACGTTAAATAAATTAGGATGTTGGTTAGCAAAACAGGCAAATGCTACTAGTCCGACTATTGCAGATTTATTGGCCAATGTTCAATCAGTGAGTCATGCTACTTTGCAAAATAGAGCTGCTATTGACTTTTTTTTTTAGCACTGGGACATGGACATGAAGAATTTGAAGGAATGTGTTGTATGAATTTGAGTGACAAAAATCAACCTCCATTTACAAAAGCTTACAACAGTTACAGGACCTAACAAAGAAGCTGACAGTGAATATGGATGGAACCCCTTTGAAGGATGGAATTAGACTTTGGGATTAGGGCTAATCCCAAAGATTAGATTCTAATGTGTGGCTTGGTTATAGTGTTGGGTCTATTGGGGATGATTCTCTGCTCACCATGCTTGATTGGGATCTATGATACAAAAGGCAATACATCAAGCCTTGGTGGTACAAGTCC
>JAWWLV010000121.1:13987540-14001590 GCA_035041135.1 Platyrinchus mystaceus | reverse complement strand
ATAGAGAAAAGTTACTAATAGGAATTTACTACTGTGAAAGAACTGTAATAAATGATTCCACTATACCACATGGGCTCCATGCCCAAGTATGTTATGAAAAGATGTCATAGGAGGTGTTGTTTGCTGAGTGAGCCCACCCCAGAGAAAATAATGTTATTGTTTTTTTATCCTAATGTTCTTTTTTTTTTTTTTTTAATATCATGTGGCAAATAATGGCCTTCTAAGTCAATTGCAGTTTCCCCCCACCCCAGGAAGACTGAACCATTCCCAACCAGCTTGGCTAAGAGTAGAATTTATACCTTTTCCACCTGAGTTTATCTGTCAAAACTTTGCCCATTTCTAATCTAAACTTCTCTTATTACATACATGTGTGGGCAGTAAAAGGGCTTTAATATCTAAGAACTGTCATAAAAAATGAGAGAGATTTTAAATTCTAACAAAAATCATAATCACCTGGACCACTCCCTTGGAGGTGGCAGCCAGTCAAGCCACCAGCACGTGTAGTAACTGCCCATTTAGCACATGGCCAGTCCTGGACTAGTCCTGGCTGGCCCTACACTAGACAGCTGTCCCTGAAGCCACTATGGGGAGAGAAGTGTGTTGCTTTGGAACAGAATCCAGTTTTGCAAGAGATCTGCTGCTGTCCACGTGGAGTGAGATGAGAACTGGTGGCCCAAAAGCAGGGTTAACACTCACTGGTGAGGACCTGGGAGGTAGAGGGGAAAATCTATGATCAAAGAGATGAAATACACTCTGAAAACACAGTCCTGGGCTGGAAGCTGGTGGTGGACAGTCAGCAAAGGAGTGGCGCGGAAACAGGATCCAGATGTCCGCGTACAAATGTGGAGTTGCCCGTGGGCAGCCAGGTCACTGAGGGACTAAATGAAGTCTGTCTCAGGAGTGAACACCTTGTAGCAGGAAGGAAATGAAGCCCTCAGGACGGAAAGGTAACACCTTGGGCATATAGCAGATCTGGACCCTCTTGATTTGGGTTCCAGGTAGTTGGTTACTCCTCCTTTACACCAGGACGTGGGATCAAAGAAAAAATCATCACTACCCACAAATAGATAGCTTGTTGAGGGATGGTGAGCATGACCAGGCAGCACACTCAGCAGTGTGGTTGCATTGTCCAGGTATGGCCCTTTCAAGAAGAATTGAATTCTCACACTACACATAATATTTGCAGCTATGAAAATGTGGTCCATTTTTGCAGGGGATAAAAAGATGCATATTTTTCACTAACAGCTCATCAGATGTTCTCTGTCATTCCTAACATTAGCTGACTACTGTTCAAAAAGCTGAGATATATCCATCCTTTTAGTCACATGCTGCCAGTCCCTAATGTAAAGCACGTATACAAACTGAATTAATCAATCCTGTGCTCATACTTTTGCAGATATTTCATCCTTCCTCCAATTTGTCCACACTTCCTTCTCTCCCACTCCCGCCACCTCCCAACAACAGTAAGCACAAAATCATAAGAAAGAAAAATAAACCAGCACAACACAAGATATAAAACAACAGAGCAACTTAACAGGACCAGATGGCATCCATGAGAAACTGAAATACAAGCACACATCAATTACTGCAATATTCAGCCCTCATAAACTTTCAACAAATATGTTCACATAAACAAGATCCTACATTCTCCATCCTAATTAATTTTCACATTTGTATAAAAACCCTTCCAAGTACAAAAAAAATAGTAAAGGAACACTTGCTCAAAGTGTTTTTTTCCTCAAGTAACTGAAAGAAAATTCTAGATTTTTTCTCTTTTAAAATAATACTTGACTGTCCTCAAATTTTTGCAATGATTTTCAAGAGCTGATTTTACACACACACAGGTGTGGCTTTTTCTCTGGAAGGGGGTCCTAAGCACTTTCTTAGATGGACACAAAGTTTACTTTTGCTTGGCATTTTGTGTGAAGTAATGAAGAAAAAGGGAACCTGAATGCAACAGCAAGCCAAACCACGGAAGAAACCCAGAGTTTTTCAAATAACTGATTCCTTGACTCAGTAACTGTAGTGAGGAGGTGGGAAGTGGGAAGACTTTGGGATTGAAATCTAGACTGTTCTGCAGGTCAACGTGACTTTGACGCAGCCTTTGCACTGTCGTTGCTTCCTGCCCTAACTTCAGTGGTTGGCACACTGCCTCTGATGTGTAAACAAAATGGGGTCAAACGTTCAATGAGTATCACAAGTTGCCTTAAAATAGGAAGAGATTGTAAAATATTTTGTGAAGAGCTAGGGATTTTTTTCCTCACCGTCAAAATAAATATATATATTCATTGTGCTTTTTGAAAAGGAGGGCATGAGAGCAGCCTGTGGAGAAGATTCAAGGGCCAGCCCTGGAGCAGCTCAACTGAGTGGTCCTCAGCCCTGCCACAGCCAAGCACCCGCATCCACTGTACCATGTTACATGTTTGCTGCATGCAAAGATGAGGAGGGGCTGTATGTAGGATGGGAATGCTGTTTAACAATGCTGGGGTGTTGCCATGCATTCCTGTGAAAGAAAAGGACATGGCAAAAAAGAAAAGGCCTCGTGGGCAAACCCACAGCTATTGCAGTGATCAGACATGACAAGAAGCCACGGCCTATATGGAAAGGTGCCAGAGCACCATGAACCTGCAGGTGCTCTGGTAACAGTGAGCACAGCTCTTCAATAATGGAAAACTCAGCCTTCCAGCATCCTAGTCCTGCTGGACCACACAGTTGGGGGGCCCAGAGTCTCCACTGTCAGAGCTAGCTGTGCATTAACTTCATCAGCTTTCACACACACATACGGCTAATACATAGTGGTCTTAAATGGGGT
Organism: Platyrinchus mystaceus; assembly: GCA_035041135.1. NCBI lineage: Eukaryota > Metazoa > Chordata > Aves > Passeriformes > Tyrannidae > Platyrinchus > Platyrinchus mystaceus. Next base: position 13,998,778 of record JAWWLV010000121.1, on the reverse strand, counting down.
GAGTATTTCTGGCAAGACAGTGAAGTAATTTCTTTCTCAGTTCAACACCTCTTCTTTGCTAACAATCAAAGCTTTCATATCAACTGTACTTTATTCTGACATAGTAGTAACATATCCAGATAGCCTATATGGCAGGTGTATTGTGGCAACCAGCAGTAATGCAAGAGTGTGTAAGTTTGACATGCATATGCTACTGAGCAATAAGGAAATCTCTGCTCTGGAATGTGCTCAGGCATGTTAAAAAATTTAGACTTACAGCAAGTATTCAGCAATCCTGTAGGTATTTTGTCAATCCTTGCAGTTTGAGTATCATCTGTGCACAAATCACCTCTACTCATCTGACAATGCAACCAGTGTCATGGGCACATAGTAATTACAGCAATGAAAAATCAAATGGGGCACTTTCCTGAAGTCTTGTGCAAGTCTTCCAAGTTTGTGCATTTTGGCACAATTTCTGTTTTCAGGTATATCTTTTCATTGAAAGTGTCAAACTGCTCTGCACTGTCATGCCCAGGCACATGATACAAGTCTTGGCCCCTTCCAGGCAGCCCACAGGCTGTAGAATATGCCACATCTTTTTAGCCAGTTGTGATTAATGTATCCGTGGGTCCATATCCATATCTCACTACCCCCCATATTTGGGCTGCATCAGCCAGAAACAAACTTAAGCACAGAGACATACATCTGCTAGCCTTTGGGAGAGAGATGAGAGGAACATCAACAGAAGACAGTTGTCTGCAGATGTAGTTTCTCTGTAGCACACAGTCAAAAGCACATTGTTTGTTACAAAATAAGTGCTGTTTTTAGTAGGTTGGGAATCTCTTTGGGAAAACCAAGCAGTAGAACTGCCCAGACTGCTTTGGAAAGGGCCTGGGAATGATGTTACCTAGATTTTGGACAGGTCTTTGGGGGATGAAACTAAGAAAGTGTGACAGGTAGAGGTCACAGTGCCCTTGTTTCAATTCCCCTCGTCCAAGCACCATCAACCAGAAAATGCTCTTCACCTCTCCCTTTCAGTACCAAAACTTCGGTAGCAATTCTGCTGACACTTAACCTCAGTGGGATCTCTCATCTCTATTTCAAGGACAGGGTCCTGCAGCACTTGGCTGTTGGTCCTCTATACACATATGAGCAAGCTGGACTCACTTCCTTCAAGGCTGTAGCCTGAGGTCTAACAGTCCTAACACTCCTTTCCAAAGGAGAAGCAAGATAGCCCACAGTAGCAGAGAGAGATCCCTGTAACTTATGGTTTTCCCTTGCTCTCCTCTCTTCTACCTATAATTCATTAGGTGAGCAAAATTTCTTTCCATCTCTTTCTCATCCAAGACCTCCAACATCCACTTTCCCTTTCCCAGCAGGACCACAGGGGTGCAGGGGATGGCACAACACACAAGTGGTACTCATCAAAGCTGAGAGAGATCCCACTGCTCTCTTTGAAAACAAAGGTTCATTTATTTCCAGGCAGAGTTTAATCAAGGCTTAATGTTGATGAATTTGGAACTAGGGGTCCCTAGACTAAACGGGACTTGGGCTTAGAAGCTTGCACAAATAGCCTGCAACAAGGACTGGCATTTAGCTGAGAGAAGGTTTTACTTCAGTGCCACTTTTTCCAGGGCCTGGTAATAATTTGTAAAAGAACACTCATCTGGAGCCAGTCAATGCAATTAGAAATACAGGAAAAGCCTGATTGTTTTTCCATGTATAAAACGTTAAGAAAATGAAGTAATTTCTCTCCAGCCCAATATTGACTGTAATTATAGGTAGCAGGCAGCCTTAGCTGCTATAAAATATCGACGTACTTTTATATATTTACTATTTAAGGACAGGAGAAAGGTTGCCTTTTAATGAAGTGCAGTTACACAGAACAATGGAAAGGAGGTCATTAATATATAATACTGCTGCCCTTTCCATTATTAGTGTGAAAGCACTTGCCAGATGAATAGAAACAGGTTTAAACTTGTTTTATTATTTCTATAATGGTAATTTGCCCAGAGCAGCTCACTCTCTGGCTAATCTCTGCCCGGGAGAGAGATTCCTATCTGACAAAACTGTATTTAGCATATTTTAGTTTCTCAGAGTTTCAAGTGCACAGCCTGGTACAGCCAGTGTCACAGGTCAGGGAAAATAGGTCGCCCTCCAAGCGCTTCCTCACAGTCAGGCCTTGTCCTTCAGTTGGCCTTAGGCAGTACCTAAGAATTCAATCACTGTCCAAAATAACTCTGCCATTTCCTAGTTTTGCAGTTGAAAGCTAGCCTTGGAGGGACTGGTACATCTGTGACCCTGGACAAGTTACATGGACTGGAAACGAGTGACCAAGGGCACCTGAGGACACAGCCCCTAAAAGTCTCTGCAATCCAACTTTCCTCGCTGTGAAACAGCACCTCTGTATTTCATACCTATGGACAAAAGGCACATTGGTAAAGAACACAGGGTGCTTAGAGGAAAATAATGACAGTCTCATCACAGAACAGAGACAGGGACTTCTATCAGTGAGAGCAGGTGAAATTGCCCAGAAGGCTTGTCTAATTCTCCTTTACATTACAGCAGGGCATAACCAAGTTGCTGCTGGGCTAAGCAGCTGCTTTAGAGCAACAAAACACCAAAATCAAGAAACCAATAAAAAATAAAGACAGAACAAGAATTTTTTTTTTAATCCACTAAAACAAACAAACAAACAAACAAACACAAAAAAAACCAAACCCCAAGCTCAAGAACTGACAAAAAAACATGTTTCAGGCACTTTCCTGAATGTGTCACCTGGAGCAGTAGTTTTCTTAGGGAGATAAAAGGGAGGTGTCCCTTCCCTCATTCAGACTTCGGGGGAAAAGGAGATGGGTGACCATCTCATTTGCCCCTGGGATGGAAGCAGCAAACACCTGGCACTCAAATCCTACTATGTGCAGAGACAAGAGTAAGGTAATAGCACAGTCCTATTGTTCTAGTAGTAAAGTAGACCAGCTGCAATACTCTCCAAGAATTTCTGGGCCTCACTGCAGGAGCCTCTGACCCAACGGGACTGTGTCAAATGGTCTACAAGGCCTGGAAAGCATCCGATTTGTTCATTCAGATTGCACTGTTTCACTACATTATGCTAAGTTGGCTAAGTATTTTTTACCTCCTTAGCTCACGGCACAACTTTAAATTTAAAAGGAAAGCACCAGTTAAAATACCTCAGAGGCAGTACCTGTAATTGTACCTTACTACAAATTTGTATCCAAACTGTTAGAAAAAATAAAGGTCAGCCTCTGGAACTTAGCATTTTCAAGGACTGTCAGAGACAGTTGCCTAGGCTAAGGTTAAACCTGAATGTAATTAGTTCCAGCCTTGAAGGAATAAACCTAGATACTAGAATAGACTAAAGTAATATTTAATTATGAGATACTTTTTCTGACAGATTAGCTTGAAGAGATAAGACCTAGCTACAGTTGAGGGTTTTGCTCCACTAAAATTATTACAAAGCACCATATGCAGAAGCAGAAGGCATCACTAATATTCTTTGATTAGCAATATTAAAAAACTGTTCGTACATTACAGGGCCTTGTTATCTCTCTTGTACTCAGAGCCTCCTGCAATAAGCAAAACAGCTAGCCAAAATGAAGTGCTTACATTCATGCATACACTTAAAAGGCAGCAGGGCTATTCAGGGCTCTATCTTCCACTGTTTCAATATTTCCACTTACCTTATTCAGGCAACAGTTTGGACAGAAAGTTCATCCCAGGAATCATCTTACACAAGCATTCTCTTGCAATGACATCCTAATTGCTCAGTCAATAGACATCTAAACACAAACAATTAGCACATCCCAAGTCTTTATTTCCTTGCTATCCAGTTAACAAACCTGAAGGCTGCTTCTTTGTCAGAAGAAAAACATTGTTATTTCCTTTGTGCTAAGTCAGTTAAAAAAATAATAAAATTCTCAGGTGGTCACAGCTCTCCAATGTATTTTCTCCCTGCTGTTTCAAGAGCCAGATGATCTTTATTAGGTCAATAGCCTTACAAGAGTGGTACAGGGATGTACTAGCTTTCAGCCTGTTAAGAAAATCAGTGAGGGATATAAAGATCTGGCTGAGAAGGGTCAAGTTTAGGTCTAGGTGCCTTTCAGGCAGTTTTGTGCCCCATCCCTGTGCTTTTTTCACAAGGACTTAGGAAAAGTCTTTTCTGCCGGCTTTGATACTGATACCTTCCGGACTTTGAAAAGTCCAAGTACCTTTTATTCAGAGTTATCCAAAGCCTTGGCTGTGCCTTTCTTGGAAAGCTTCAGTCATCTGATGGACCAACATCCCTGCACAGATTTTCTAGAAGAAATACCACAAGCATCTAGAGGAGTAAATGGAGTTGACTGACAAGTATGTTGGCCCAAAACTGGAGGGAGAGAATTATTTCTTGAGTATTATCTTCTGGATGGAAAGCAGTTGCCAGAGCAACTAGGTTTACCACAGAAAATGCTGTTAACTTCCAGAGTAATCATCTTTCCAGTAAAGAAGCAGATCTTTTGTAGTTGTCAAGAAAAAAAAGAAAAGTGGCCTATAAAATACCAAAAATATTAATAAAATAATTTCCACACTCCATTAGTGGTGTAGCCATGGTAAATAATGAGTTTATTTTGTTTTCTTCTACTGGCAAACTGCCTTTTAAATTTTAATCACTTCTCTAAAGCAGCTGCCAGAGTTCTTCTTTTTATATAATGCATTTATATACAGTATATTAATTTCATTGCCAGTTTTGATACATAAAAAATAGCTTTGCATTAAAAATATAAATAAAGCACAGTGGTGTGCCTGATGGAATACAAAATACAGCAATGATTTCATCAGTATATCAAAGGAGATCTCAGAGTGCTCTCCTTCCTCACAAGCATTTCTCCTGAGAAACCAAGGCAGATTCAGTCAGAGCTGAGCACGAGGAAAATGTTTCTGTGCTGGACTTCAAATACATTTTCAAGCACATTAAATAGAATTTTCTACCCTCAAAAGTATCTCGTATTGTGCCTTGGTGAATGAAAGACATGTTGGTGCATAGAAATGTTGAAAACCTGCATAGAAGATTACGTGTAGCCATCTGCTCCATAATAGATGTTCTCCTGACTTAGTTGATTTTGTAAATCACAAAAGTGAGTACACACTTTTCTGGGTAGCTTGCCTGGTAAATCGACCCATGAGAACATCCTCAAGGCTAGTCAAGTATTGGCATAAGCAGAATTCAGGTCTTTGGTATTTTGTTTATTGTTAAATAAGCAAAGAAGCTCACGTGAGGATGGAGATACACAACTGTTTAAAAAGATTTCCAAAGCACTCCATCAGCACCCACCACTGACACCCCAAGGACAGCAGTTCAGCAGTAGCTGCTGTCCAAAAACATGGTAGATATTGTAGATACAGACAAGTGGCATTTTGAAGGCAGAGTTTGGACGTGAAACAAAGAAGGTCTGTGGAGACATGTGGCTTAATTAAAAATTGCTTCTTTTCCTTAGATTGCTTCTGGCAATTTACACATGCTAAGGAAGAGACTGTTAAAATTAAAAAAAAAAAAAAAAAGGAGAAAAAAGCTTCACCACTTTTACTTTGAAAGAAACTGTGAAAACTAGAGCTATCTGAGCTTACAACTTCAAAAACAGAAATATGTTGCCTCCACAAATGTGCAAAGGGCTTGGAAGGTATTTGGGAGTCTTGAAGCCCCATTTACAGATTTTAGGCCACCATGTTTGCCTGTCCTGTGTACAAGTTTTGTGCTTTGCCTGCCAGACTTTTCAGGACCAGGTGTAACAAGTGAGTGTGTTTTCTGCTCCAGCAAGAGTTTAGTGAGCAGTACACTCCTCCTGGTCCCTGGGTTAAATTACACAGGCATGCCTTCCTTTTGGAATTCCCAACACGAAGCACTTGTGTGGTGCAGGACAAACCTTTCTCAAATTGAACTGAAAACCTGATAGGGATACACAAGAAATGGCAAATATGCTACAGCTGTAATACTTTCCCCAAGAAAATGGCAAAATACCTGAACAGTGAAAAAAAAAAATCTGGAAGAGATTTAATAGGAAGAAGGATCCACTCCACACATTTCAATGAAGTATTGTAAAATTAAATACACTGATGTTAAAGAAAATAGTGGGAAATCTTGCATCTCACTGTGGAAATATCTCTCTATGGGAGAACAGCTTCTAATAATGAGAGCACACTTGCATTTAACAGCCATACCCTCTAAAGAGACATCTGCTTATTGCAAATGGTGACAGGCGGCTGTGTTAGGGAACAGGGCTCCCAGATAAGCAACTGCCCTTCTGAGAGGGGAAACAGCAGCACATGGAAAATTTCCCTAATGGAGGGGGTGCAAGTGATGCTTGTCTAAAGAGAAAAGGACAAGGAGGAGAGATAAAGCAAGACTTTAAGGAAGCTGTGAGTGGAAAAGGAGTGCAGGTGAAAGAAAAAGCATCTGCAAATGATTTTCCACAGAACATCTTCTGCTCCACAGCCTCTGGAAGAGCTGAGTTCTCCATTTCTGACACACAAAAAATCATGTCAGTGTATGAAATTGATAGAAGAAATTGTCACAGTTAAGACTCTAGGTACTGTCACTTAGAATCCCAAGTTTAGGATTGCAAGTTAGGAAGATTGTAAGTTTGGGAAAGCAGTTAGGAAGAGAGCCTGTCCCACCATTGAAGAACTCCTGCAACTCCAGAGTAGAAAGAGTCTTGCCCATAAGCTAGAGTGTAAGCAGGGGTTTTGCTCTGCAACAGTGCAGTGACAATAAGAGCTCATCCAGTGGCTGCTCCCTGGTAGTCCTGGTGTGCTGCTCTCCTGAGCTCCTGGAATATCCATGCAGCTCTGACCATTGGCAAGACAAGACCAAAAAGTAGAGGCATGTTTCACAGCTGAGGCTCTTCAGTGATTCTTGGTGTCTGAAGGAGACGCCAATGTATGTCCTTCTTCTTGCTTTCCTTACTTTCTTACTCTCCAGGCATCTCCTACTTTTCTCTCATTCCCATGCTCTGCCCAAGGGATACAGGGGGAAGCTCCAGAAAACTAAAACCTCTGCCTAACATGACCAACCAAATAGGGAGCTGGGGTTTCCACATCCCCCCAAGGTCAGGATGGTGATTTCTGCAAGCATTCCTGTCTAGGGCACATCACGCCCTCTTTCACCGGTGGGCAGTCTCATTCGCTTCTCATTCTCATTTGCTTGGTGGTCTTTGCTTTCCTTACTTTCCTCATTCAGGGCTTGCCTGTACCCAGTTTTCTAGACACAGTGACCCAGTAGTCCCAGTGGATTTGCATCGGGCTCTATCCCTGTTCTATCTCACACCATCGCTTTTCCTTAGTCACTTTCACTCTCCCAATGACTCTCCTTCTCCTGCAAAGTATTATTTTTTTCCCCAAGTCTTTTTCTACACCTTTTTAAAAACTAAAACTTTCATTATTCCTGGTGCCCTGAGGGGAAAAAAAAATGACAGGAAACTACTTCCACATAAGACAAAGGGAAAAGCAAAGCAAAGCAAAACAAAGCCAACACAACTTACATCTTTACATCTAACTAATAAAAGCAGAAATAAATGCAGGCAGCAAGACTCCACCTTGAATAAAGGTTCCCCACAGAAATTTCATGTGAGGACACTGAGCCATTTTAGACCTTGGTTCTGTTAAAACCTCATTTTTTCTGTATCCATAGAGTCATCCCATGCTGCTTCATTGTTCTGAAATTGCTTGTTGCAACTGGGATATTAAACTGTTCAATGGAGAACTGCATGCTGGAGAAGACTGATGGTCAAACAACCTGTCACTACCAAGTCACATTTACTTCTTAATTTTCTCTTCTGCTCCTTGTCCCCCTCTTTACCTAGGAAGCATTTTGTCACATAAATGTTCTCCTTGTTTGTCACAAACAGTATTAATACACAAGACCTACCATATTAAGTATGGGTGGTGTCACATCACAGAAGTGTTTAGCTGGGCTTGTCTCAGCATTACATCACTCACAATGGGGTAATTTTCCCTGCTGCTCAAGTCTGATTGGAAATTCCCTTCCTGCAGCTCACTGTTCTTTTGCCATACATCTCCAAGAGCTGTCTGGCTCTGTCAAGAACTACAAAACTAAATTTCCTGGGGGGATGAGGTTTCTCTATGCAGCATACTAGATTCCCTTGTCATTCCTGAACAAAAACAGCTTTCTTGCTGCCCCTCAGCTGCTTTCCCGGGACACACAGTTGCTATCAAGGCAAGGTGCCATCCTGGAACAGAGTTGTACAAAGTTATCAGAGCACAGGGTGGCGGTCCCAAGAGGCGACAAGAGCCAGTTAGAAATTAAAGCAAACAAAATGAGACAGGCAGTTTTAGTCCTCACTGGAATGCTTTCCAAATGCTGGCCTTCAATCCACCATGAAAAGCAATCTTTTCCTTTTGGAATGATTGATAATGTTTCATCCTATTGAATGAAAACATTAGGCCTTTGATCTTCAAACTTCAGAAGATAGCAATAATTGACTAATTTGGTGACTGGAAGGAAATTAGGAATGCGAAAAAAATCTGAAGGGCAAGCAATAGTTAATTAGTTATCAGTAGTTTTCAAAAGTTAATTGCAATAATCCTGAACACAAAATTAGGGTGGAATACATTCCAAGCTATAAAAAAAGTCCTTAAAAATCAAGTTGCTTAACAGTAATAAATGGATTAAGAGCGATTTAAGAAAAAGGTTAGGGTTTTTAATTTATTTTTAGAAAAAAGGATATGTGGCTTAGGTGGATTTGGATTGCCAACGTAAGGGTGAAATATTTATATCTTGGTAATCCCATGACACCTCAGACAATCAGACTCATATTCAAATCAGCCTCATAAATACTTGGGCCAAAGAACAGGGCGTTGAGTGGATGTATCACATTCCCTAGCAGCCTCCAGAAGGATCAAATGATGCAATGGATAGTTAGTATAGTGGGAGCAATAGGTGGTGGAGCCTTAAAATATTGGGATACACATTTAGCAAAGGCCACTGGCTTAGTCAACACTACTGGATCTGCCAATCATGCTTTGCCCTGTCCAGTCAAAACCTTTACATTCTGTAGAAAGGGAAAGAGGTCCCGTAGCGCATATTAAAAATATTCTGGGGAAAACAGCATGGGGTTATTCATGCCCCAGGCAAAGGGAAACCCATCTGTGGAATTGATTTTGCTCAAGGACCTGGGTGCACTCGGTGGGTAAAGCAGGAGGATAGGGAAGTCTGGTGTGTGCCTCAAGGGGATTTCATTTTGGGTGAGAATAAACTATATGATGCTAATTTCCATCTAACTCAGTATAGTATCACTTTTATGGTGGCTATATCACCACACTGGGCTCCTTGTAGCATAAGTCCTCACTGTGACAGATCTGGGGATCTGAACTTGACTGCCATTTGACCATCAGATTAACAAAAAATGACCTTAGATTAAACTGGATGAGAACAGTGATAATGGAATCAGAACTGGCTTCAACATGCAATAACCCAAACCCACACACCATCTTTTCTGCCTGATAGACTGTTTTGACAGATGGAGCACAAGGTCATAGAGTAAATGAACTCAATGGACTTTTACAGGGCTAGTCTACAGAATAAGGAGATCATTTCTCTGCATCTATCTATCAAAAAATAGGACAGGTGATGGAGTAGTGGGAAGCGTGGGACCTGGTATGATGTAAATGGTATGGAATAAGGGGTGGATACTGTTCTGGAATCAGCAGTAGCAAGTACAGTGATGTGTTTGGGATTGAGGGTGAGAATAATGTTGATAACATGCTGATGTTTTGGTTGTTGCTGAGTAGTGCTTACCATAAGTCAAGGACTTTTCAGAGCCCCACGCTCTGCCAGTGAGGAGTGGCACAAGAAGCCAGGAGGTTCATAATATGAACAAACTTGATAATGGTGCATTCAGCTTCTACATGAAGACTGTTGATAAATACATTGAGCAGAAGGGGTAATAGAAATAAGCCCTGTGGAACACCACTGCTTTGGATCACCAGCCAGACGTAGCACCATTCACTACAACATTTTGAGCGCTGCCCTTCAGCCAGTTCTTCACTCTGTGCACCATGTACTTCCTCATTCCACAGTTGTAAAACTTGTACAGAAGGATCCTGTGAGAGACAGTAACAAAAGCCTTCCTAAAACCCAGAAAAACTGCATTCACCATCTTTCCTTCACCCACTAGACAGGTGACGTTACCTTAGAAAGACAAGTATAGACTATGAAACATATATTTCACTGTACATATTGTCCTTTTAATGCATGAACAACAAAAATTAAAAACCAATCAACCAAACAAATAAAAATATCAACCTCATTCCCAACAGCAACACATTCCTCCTCCTTAAAGCTATTCTTTCTTTTGGTAAAGAAGAAAACCCCAATATGGATTTGAAATGAAAATGTTTCTTCTTTCCTCTAAGCAAACAAGCACTCCTAGAATTTCTTCCTACAAAACTCTCACATTTTGGTGGGGTTTTTTTGACATATTCATTTCTGGGTTAAAAGAAACTGTGAAAAATCAATAGCTAAAATAAAACTCTAGTAAGGTGGTGAGCTGCAATATTTTTCCAAGGAGAATACTGAGCTTTCATAGTAAAGATGAGTAACAGCAGCAGGAGGTGGCAAAATACTGTGTCACACTGTCCTAGTTAATACCAGAACTGACACATCAACAGTGTGATAAAACCATGTTTTCACATCATTCTGCAGCTGCACATGATTTTAGGTAGTTTAATATTTTTGCACAGACTGTGCCAAAAGGTGTGCTCGGTTGGTCTCTCCAGCCATGAACAGTTTAATGACCCTAATTTACAATTGTCCCTACTTTGTTTGATGGGGTTTCTCTACAAGCTTTTGCCTTCTGCAGACCATGATAACATGGGCTATTTTCATTGCTAAAACATCCACAAGGAAGAGAGAAGAGCTGTATCTAGTTGAGGAAGAATGAGAGAGATCTCATCTCAACCAAGAACAGGGTGGCAGAGTCTTAGGGGCTGAATTTGACTAGGTAAGAGGGAGTTCATAATAAAGAAACTCCTTATTGCTGCATTGCCACTGTATGAAAACAAGAAAGCCTCCTGCACCACTGACAAGCACAATCTTTTGAAACCCAGCCTTGTTCAACTCCTTTGTTTTGTGTTTAATTCTGTATCCTTATTTTGAGAATACTCCTAAGCACTGCACAAGGCAGCTGGAATGCAATTCTCCCTATACAAGGTGCATACTGGTTGAAGGAGTCAGCTCGAGTTCATTGC